>OY776112.1:281188789-282406018 GCA_963675035.1 Allygus modestus | reverse complement strand
TAAACAGTAAAAATAGTTTCATCATACTTAGTATATTTTTAGTAAAGTATATTTTAGCGAATTTCCCCTATAGGGAAGAACCTATTACCGTAGGTCTCATGGTAAGACTTAAGCACGAGACCTTGAAAACTTTTTGTTTTAAGGTCCCCAGATGCCAAAAACACTATTCGTTCAAATTCATATATATATATATATGTATGTATATATATATGTGTCCCTTAACACGATAACTTGAGTAAAAAAACATCTGATTTTAATGAAATTTGGCTCAAATGTGTAAAATGACATTCATGACTTTGGTCAAAAACCAGAAAAATCGGACCATGGGAAGGAGGGTTTTAAATTTTCCAAAAATCAGTTTTTTGCATTTTTCACCCTAAAATTAAAAAAAAACTTAATTTTGGTTTTGACCATGTTATAGAGCTTAAAAAAACAAATAATATAGTACTTTGAATTATTAACCTAGGTTAAGTGGTTGCGGAGAAAATCCAAAAAACCTACTCATAAAATCTCTCATGTTAATCTTATGAGAAAAAGGTTTTTGGCTTTTCCTCAGTTTATTTTAATGTAAACTTCACATTTGCTTTTACCAATCTGTTCAGTTCCACAAAACAATCATTTTGGTGTTTAAATTGTGATTCTACGCCTAACCGTTGCAGAGGTATTCAAAGTGCTAAACACAGTACGTTGTCCAATGCCATCCTTATGGAGAATAAATAAAATTTGATATCTCGATTATTTATGAATATGATTATGTATGTTGATGAAACTTGGTATATGGCTTCACATAGTACTGGTATATTGATATTTGCACACAAAATTGATTTTTTGTTGATTATTCCCGTAGCAGCAAACCTGCGAACTCAGCCCCCATGTTATTCTTATGGAGAATAAGTAAAATGTAATGACTCCCTTAATTATGAACATAAATTAATAAAACTTGGTATGTAACTTCAAGTGGTTGAGTTATACTGATAATTATATAAAAACCCATTTTTTTGTTCCTTATTGCAGCAAACCTGCTTTCTCAGCCGCCATGTTATTCTTATAGAGAATAACTAAAATGTTATATAGCGCTTATTTATGATTGAATATTGATGAAACTTGGTATGTGGCTTCGCCTAGTTAAATTCTATTTATATTTGCATAAAAACCAATTGTTTGTGTTTCTTGTTTCAGCAAACCTACGTACTCATTACCAATGTTATTCTTATGGAGAATAATTAAAATCGCTTATATGTGAATATATTTTTATGAAACTTGGTATGCGGCTTTATGTGGTATTAAGAGATGTATTATGTATTGGAAATTCGCTGAGTACGCAGGTTTGCTGCGACGGGGGTATTTTGTCATACTAGACACAATAAATTAAGGTAACAATTTAACCAAACCTAAATTTGCTTTACTTTTTTACCATTTAAAGTCTGCTTCACTTGTTAACAATTTGAACACTGTAATCGTTCAATTCATATTAGCTGATCACCTCGACCGAAAAGTGTCGTCAAATGTACTTTTTATCCTAGGTATAAAAATAACAACTTTAGCATCCCGACGCATGTGTTGAAAACCAGTTGTTTTTGATACAGTATGACTCATGACGAAATAGTATATTTCATCACCAGGACCAAAAGTGACACTTTTCAATACGAGCTAAAGTAACGGTCGAGGCTGGAAAATGAGCGATGACCGAAAAGCCAGTATTGCTCCTAGTGATGAACTATATTTTTCGTCATACTGCAGACAATTTTAAGTTAACAATTTAACAAAAACTAAATTGTCTTCACTTTTTTACAATTCAAAGTTGGCTCTTGATCTTGCTATTCTAAACAAACAGCTGTTGCACAAGTTGTCATTGTTAAACAGTCGAATAATTTGTTCAACTGATGACCTCGACTGTGACATCAAATGACGTTTTCGTCATACTGCTTCAAAAACAGCTGTTTTCAATGCAAGCATTGAAGTGCTAAAGTTGTTCTTTTTACTCCTAGAATAAATAAAAAAATCACTTGATGAAACTTTTCGGTCCAGGGAATCAGCTGTTAAATAAGAATTGAACAAATTATTCAACTTGTAAACAATGGAAACTTATACGTGTAATAGCTGTTCGTTTAAGAGTAGAAAGATAAAGATGGAATCAAACTTTTAATGGTGAAAAAGTTAACAAAATTTAGTTTCTGTGAAATTGTTATATTAATATTGTTTTCAGTATGATGAAAAATATATTTCATCATAAGGGCCAAAGGTAGCGTTTCAATCCTCGCTCATTTTCCAGCCTCAACCCAGGGCCTCAGCCGACCGTTAAAACTTGAAGCTCGATTGAAAATCGTCACTTTCGGTCCTACTTTTTTCATGCCCAAAACACAGTGTTGACGGGTTGTAAAGACTTAAAAATATATAATATCAAAACGTATTCCAAGTCAAGTAAAGCATCGTTGGTCTGACATCGTGTAACACAACAAAGTCCTTAAAGATGATAAAATAATACCCCCGTAGCAGCAAACCTGCATACTCAGCAAATTTCCAATTCATATAAATTTATCTTAATACCACATAAAGCCACATACCAAGTTTCATCACTATACATTCATAAATAAATGATTTATGACATTTTAATTTTTCTCCATAAGAATAACATGACGGCTGAGTATGCAGGTTTGCTGAAATAAGGAACACTAAAATTTGGTTTTTATACAAATATCAATATAACTCAACTAGGTAAAGCCACATACCAAGTTCTGTTAATTTATGTTCTTAATTAAAGGAGATAAGACGTTACTTATTCTCCATAAGAATAACATGGGGCTGAGTATGCAGGTTTGCTGCTACGGGGACTATACGCCAAAAAATGAGTTTTTGTGCAAATATCAATAGACCACAATGAAATGAAGCAATATACCAAGTTTCGTCAGGATAAGTTGATAAATAAGCGAGATATACAATTTTTCTTATCCTCCATAAGAATAGCATTGGACAACGTACTGTGTTTAGCACTTTCAATATCTCAGTAACCAATTGATGTAGAGCAATGATTAAACACCAAATTTTGCGTCTTTTTAAGCTGATTCCAATTGAAAAAATACAATTTTACTTTTTCAAAAATAATATGTAAAAAACTCAAAAAACCCATTTTTGGGGTACAAAAGCCTCCCAAAACACCCCTTCGGATAGGCCGATCTGTCTGGTTTTCGAACCATAAATGCTGCTTTACATGTTTGTACCAAATTTCATCAAAATTGGACCTTTTTTACGAGTTATCGCACCCACGGACACACATATATATATATATATATATATATATATATATACAGTTTCGAACGAATGGTGTTTTTGGGGTCTGGGGACCTCAAAACGAAAAGTTATCATGGTCCCGGGCCTAGATCTTACCATGCCGACTACGGTAATAGCTTCTTCCCTATAGGGGAAATTCGCTAAAATAAACGTAAAAAATTACTTGACAGGTAACGAACGGCTAGTCAGATTATAAGCAGATGTTTTACTTTATTGAACAGATACAAAAACATTACCAGGACTATAGAATAGAGGAAGGATATTATCTTTATTCTATATCCCTGAAATCCTAGGATGTGTTTTTGTGGCGGGATACTT
The DNA here is from genome assembly GCA_963675035.1 of Allygus modestus. Lineage (NCBI taxonomy): Eukaryota > Metazoa > Arthropoda > Insecta > Hemiptera > Cicadellidae > Allygus > Allygus modestus. Next base: position 282,402,412 of record OY776112.1, on the reverse strand, counting down.
TAATTGTAGCCTATATCAGGTAGATTAGAATGAACGTGTCCCTATAAAATTATTTATAAATTTACATTGACGTTTTGAAATTATATGTGGGAGCCCAAAGAAAACTCGGAAAACTAAAATTGGGAGTCAATATAATATTCCTGTAAGAGCATATAAGATCGCACATACATTATAAGAAATAATTTAAAATAATAGTTCTTATAAACCATTTGTTCTTTATTGCCGGAAATAAACAAATAAAAAATACCCTCTTCTCTCTCTCTCTCTCTTTCTTTCACACTTTTCGCTGCTTTATTGTTCTGGGTATAAAAACTATTAGAACTGATCATTGTTTAGTGACAGCATTATTAATAAGTTAATAAAACAACCCATTGTAAACCAATTTTGTAAATAGGAAATAAAATATTATCACTATGTCTTGATGAAGCTCGCTCCCATTACTCCAAATATGATAGTTTTGTTTGCACGATAAATTCTGCTCACTCTCACTGCAGAAAAAATAATATTCAAAATTTTGCTTTTTAGAATTGGGACTTGCTACTCTGTGCCTACATGGTGAAATTTACAACTTGCTCTGGCAATGCCATCCAAATATTTATCTTCAGTAGTTTTATTGAAATAATCAGTTAACCTACGCTTCATTTGTACTCAAAACGAATTTTAAAACTAAAAAAACAAACAAATCGTAATAAACATACAGATAAACCTACTTATAAACACTCTCCCAATGATCCAAACAACAGAACTAATGCTCTCATTTGCAATCCCAGACGTAACGACGATACAACGACCCTTCGACACTTTAAAACTACAACCGGTACAACAAAAAGTGCACAAATGAATGGGGATGAGATTAGAGGTGAGTGATATGGTCGGGTGGAAACCGTTCCACCCGACCATATCACTCACCTCTAATCTCATCCCGCCATTTTGCACCTGAGGGGAGAGAAGTTTAGTTAAAAACCCAGGTTATTTGTTATCTAGGGTAGTGCCTAGCGCTGGATAGATTGCAAGGCTGTTGCGACGCCACTGCGTTGGGCTCATTCATGGGCATTTGCCGCTTGCCGTATTTATTTTGCAAGTTAACGTTGAACGGGTGTAATGTTGACATTGACACTTTAACTTCGGTACTTAAAATGTAAAAGTACTTCAGTACTTTGAATAAAAATAAAAATATAAAAAAATACTGTATGTTTCTCTTGCGTAATAGTACCTTGAAAAATATCCTTTTTATACAGTGTAAGTTCTGACCCAATGGGGAAGGCTATAGCCCCCTTAGCTCCCCTCCTAGATCCACCACTGTGTGTGGCCCCGTAAATTGCCAGCTGGTTTTTTTCACAGTTACATGAAGTTGCTATAAACCTGACTGCTTGGTCTTCTTCGTATACTACTGAGTGGTCCAATAAATCGTCATTTGGTCCTCAAAGGTTTAATCAGTGGAACTAAGTAGTGGTGAAATACGGGGGAGGCATACTATTCGGCGTTTTTTTCCCATGTTATTCTTATGGGGAGCCGTTTTTGAACATTTGCCAGCTCCCGCCTTACACAAGTTTCCTTGTTAGCCTGTACTAATGTCCAACCCTTGCCTATATTAAATGTATTTTCCCCATCCCCCTCTATATTTTTTAAAATTAATTTTCAAATTCAGGCTAAAAAACCATCTTTAGTGTTTATGGTCTGATTTGTTTAAAACTTGGATATGTTATTGTCGTAGGCAAGTGTTTTAATAAATTACACTTACATTTCCCAAATTGACTATTACAGTCAAATTAAAAATTATTTTTGAAAAATACTATAGTGCCAATTGCCAACTTCTTTATTAAATGTCCGATTTGTCTGCAATTTGGATATGATATTGTCCTAGGCAAGTGTTTTAATAAATTTCACTTACATATCCCAAATTCACTATTACGGTCAAATTAAAAAATATTTTTGAAAAATACTGCCAATTGCCAACTTCTTTATTTACTGTCCGATTTATTTAAAATTTGGATATGTTATTGTCCTAGGCAAGTGTTTTAATAAATTCCACTTACATATCCCAAATTCACTATTACGGTCAAATTAAAAAATATTTTTGAAAAATACTGCCAATTGCCAACTTCTTTATTTACTGTCCGATTTGTTTAAAATTTAGATATGTTATTGTTATAGGCAAGTGTTTTAATAAATTAGCCTTACATTTCCCAAATTCACTATTACAGTCAAATTAAAAAATATTTTTGAAAAATACTGCCAATTGCCAACTTCTTTATTTACTGTCCGATTTGTTTAAAATTTGGATATGTTATTGTTGTAGGCTAATGTATATGCACCATCCACATTTTACAAATATTGCGGTTAAATTTTAAAAAATTTGGAAAAATACTGCCAATTGGCAACTTCTTTATTTATGGTCTGATTTGTTTAAAATTTATATATGTCATTATTCTAGGCTAGTGTATATGTACCATCCACATTTGACAAATTAACTATAATGGCCAAATTTAAAAAATATTTTGAAAAATATACTAACAATTTCAAACTTCTTTATTTACTGTCTGATTTATTTTCGGATATGTTATACCTCTTATATAGGTAACAAGACCACACTACCACACGTTCCACTACCCCCTATAATACAGTATTTTGTCTTTTTTGTTTGTTTATTTTGCTGTAATCCCAAAACTGACTTTGCTGTTTATTGTCCGATTTGCCTACACTTTGGATATTGTCCTAAGCATTTATTGTCTGATTTATTTTTGGATATGTTATAGCCCCCAACTATTATATCTAAAATTACAATATTATTTCCACCTATAATACAGTTGATGTGTTGTTTGTTTTGCCGCAACCTAAAAACTAACATTGGTATTTGTGTTTTTACAAAACTATATTTTGTAAATTACTACCAATAACTCCTTTATTTACTTTTCGACTTGTTATATCCCCCTATATCTAAATTTACCGTATATTTTTTCCTTTTTAGTGCTGTTTTGTCGTAACCAAACTTTGGATATGACTGCAATATATTACTGGCCATTGCATAAGTAAATACCCCATTTCCAAATTCACTATTACGGTTGGATTAAAAAAAATAAATACAAGCTTATTATATACATCCAGCTGATAAGTAATATATATCTACAAAATATTTATGGTCAGGAACTGCCTAAATTTTGGATATGTTTTAAGCCAATGCGATAGCAAAAAATAAATTTTTAAAACCCAAAACAACTAAACACAAAACACTAATCTTTCTTTGTGCTTGTTTGGAGTAGTCTTTATTTTATCCAACTTAATTTTAATTTTGTAGTTAAAATCAAACTTCCCACATTCTAGCTCCCTTTCCAGCCAGTGGTTGGAGACATAAAGGTTACGAATATTTTCAAACTGTACAATATATCTTTTTCTACCCCTATGTTGGACTTGTTTAATAGCGCTTATTAAAATAATTCCGCACCATATTCCAAATCCTCCAGTCTACTACATTCTTTAAATTTAACATTGCCTTTAATATCTTGCATCTCTATGTCTTCTTGTCCAACATCATCCCACTCATTGTTACGGAAACTTAGGTTTTCTATTTTTGGAAAGGAATTGCCATAAAATGTTGCGGTTCCGTTAGTGTTAAAGCTTGCAAGTGGCTCGTTGGTAGGTAGGTAAATAATGTCCAAATCACCAGTATATGGCAACACGCTATAACCTTCCCTATTCTTATTTATCTGTATAAACACAGTTTTACAGACACCTTTAACATAGTATACACCCCTCTGTCCATCCTTTTCTGCCAACACCCCCACAAACTTGTTGTTTACTACAAACGCATACACCACATAATGTCCATAATGCTCTAGATCCTCCCAACGTCGCAGGAAGTAATCTTTTAATTTATCCTCTCTTTCCCTTCTTTCTTGTTCTTTAGCCAACTGTGCTTTGTATTCCTCTGCAACAGTATTTTCCACATATTCCAATTTACGCTTATTACTGTCAATGTCTTCTAATTCCAATTTCCTCTTTTTGGAACAACTCTCTAAGAAAGGCTTGGAAAGTGCCTCTATTTCTTTAATAGTGTATGGGTACAGTTTATTGGTCCGGCTTCTTAAAACGTAGGGAGTAAGGTTAGGACTTTCCACTAAGCCTAATTCTTCTAAATTGATGTGTTTAGGTATAGTGGAGAAAGGTGTATTTGATTTTGTAAAACATGTGCCCCCAGATTTGATGTAACACTTATGCTTTACACTTAAGGCATCAGGAAACTCCTCTATTACCTCTACATAGTTAGTTGGTAAACAGTTAAAGCTAAATGCAGATAGAGCATACTTTATTAACTTTTCCCTTTGTGTACTATCTTTTGGCAGTTTTAGTTGTACTCCAGTTATCTTCTTCGTATTACTATTACCCCAATATGCGTATTGTAATAAATCGTTAAACACTAAACAACAACTGTTTTGTAATTGATTGGCAACTTTCACCCACATCTTATGCAGAGGTACAGCATAGAATGGAGCATTTTGAAAGTACCGTTTGTTGTCTTCTATTAGACTTAAACAATCTCTTAAAGGTTCAAACCCTTTACCAAAACCTCTACAATAGTTATAGATTGTTGCCTCTAACCTTGTTATTCCATTCTCTCTAGCTAGTTTAGACGAGAACGTTTCTTTTAGTCTCGCATCTGGACAGTTTACAAAGTTTATTATATGGTTTCCTATACTTTTAATTACTCCAGGGCTTGTAATCTGGCATATAAATTTATTATATATTTTTACCCTGCTATTTACATTAAACCATGTTAAACAATCTTTACTAACATTATCTACAATAACATTATATCCATTCTTGTACGCCCCTTGGTAGCAAAAGTTAAAGTTTTCTGTAAGATATTGGCACATTTCCTCTTTATTAAATATTCCAGCCAAATCTAGTGTTATATCGAAATCCATAAGATAGTACATTTCTTTTTCCAGATCTTGCAGTATCTTTGGAAGATCTTCCAACAAATCCTTAATTTTAACATTTGCAAGCTCTATTTTATAGGGAATTGCTATAGGATCATCATACTTTTGTTTAATTTGGTCAATATCTTTCTTTATTATTTGTAACACACCCTCGCTTTGGACCCCAGAGGACCTCTCCAAGGAGAATGGTAGTTTGGCCACAACACCATGTCGAGCTAAAGAGAACTTTTTAAATATTCCTCGTAAGTAGCTATTAAACGAGCCACATATTTCCTTCTTAACTTTAAATTTATTCCGAACGTCCCCATCACAATCCGTAACATTGGTTATCTTAACTAACATTATGTTATCACAAAACGCATCCGTTATAGATGTTAAGTTATTTAATTTTGGTTCGCCCTCGCAATAGTTTATATTACCTATGTCTGTAAGAAGGTTATTATTACGTAGATTTTCTAATAAAAACCATATACCGAATCTTTCGTTAGTAGGTTTAATACAATTTCCCAATAAATGGCTAACAGAGTACATTTCTTTTATACAAAAAAAAGTAGCGGAAACATGTAAACAGGACAGATATAATTACACTATAGGCATATAGAGGTTGTAAATATATGGATATTGTATATAAACATAGGCGAGCGGTAAGTGTAACATGTAAGTGGACACCCACATGCAAATATGGAATACCCACTATTAATATAATTCCAAATTCGACTAAATAAGTTTATAGTCTCAATATAATTAACATATTAACTAACGGTGCCATCCCGCATTAGTACCCAAATTGTCGAAATTCTATAATTCTATTCTTAGTCCTTGTATTAGGTTTTGTACTATTAAACCCTACATTCTTATCCTGTGCAGTAGAGTAATATATGTATTTAATACAGATACGCACATTCTACAAGACCTGTACATCTGTTGTATAAGCAGCAGAATAGACGTCTCACCCATTGTGTTGTTGTAAAGTAAAACATAAATGTAAATTGTGCTGGATACAACCGGCCAGATATTAGACAGGAAATGTGTTGGAAGTGTATTGCCAAATAGTAAGACAAATCACATAGTGCAGCATGTAATCAATCCATTACTATTTAGACAAATGTATAAGGTCAGTATTGGTACAACATCCGATATATTAGCCAAACCCACAATCAAACTTGGAAAACAAACAGTAAAAAATTAATATTATAGTAACAGAAATAGTAAGAGTATAAGGACATAGTAATATTTAAAGTTTATAAAACAACACAAATGCAGAGACACAATAACACACTCCAACACATTATGACACAGGCACAGATACTGGTTTACAGCCATTTTACACAACTTTACAGGTTCTGTCAACTGACACAAAAAATAGTTTGTAAATTTGTAAGAAATATATGTAATATAAACAAATTTAACACAATCATAACATTTTGAGGACACAATGTTTGGACTGGGTTTGGCTAATATATCGGATGTTGTACCAATACTGACCTTATACATTTGTCTAAATAGTAATGGATTGATTACATGCTGCACTATGTGATTTGTCTTACTATTTGGCAATACACTTCCAACACATTTCCTGTCTAATATCTGGCCGGTTGTATCCAGCACAATTTACATTTATGTTTTACTTTACAACAACACAATGGGTGAGACGTCTATTCTGCTGCTTATACAACAGATGTACAGGTCTTGTAGAATGTGCGTATCTGTATTAAATACATATATTACTCTACTGCACAGGATAAGAATGTAGGGTTTAATAGTACAAAACCTAATACAAGGACTAAGAATAGAATTATAGAATTTCGACAATTTGGGTACTAATGCGGGATGGCACCGTTAGTTAATATGTTAATTATATTGAGACTATAAACTTATTTAGTCGAATTTGGAATTATATTAATAGTGGGTATTCCATATTTGCATGTGGGTGTCCACTTACATGTTACACTTACCGCTCGCCTATGTTTATATACAATATCCATATATTTACAACCTCTATATGCCTATAGTGTAATTATATCTGTCCTGTTTACATGTTTCCGCTACTTTTTTTTGTATAAAAGAAATGTACTCTGTTAGCCATTTATTGGGAAATTGTATTAAACCTACTAACGAAAGATTCGGTATATGGTTTTTATTAGAAAATCTACGTAATAATAACCTTCTTACAGACATAGGTAATATAAACTATTGCGAGGGCGAACCAAAATTAAATAACTTAACATCTATAACGGATGCGTTTTGTGATAACATAATGTTAGTTAAGATAACCAATGTTACGGATTGTGATGGGGACGTTCGGAATAAATTTAAAGTTAAGAAGGAAATATGTGGCTCGTTTAATAGCTACTTACGAGGAATATTTAAAAAGTTCTCTTTAGCTCGACATGGTGTTGTGGCCAAACTACCATTCTCCTTGGAGAGGTCCTCTGGGGTCCAAAGCGAGGGTGTGTTACAAATAATAAAGAAAGATATTGACCAAATTAAACAAAAGTATGATGATCCTATAGCAATTCCCTATAAAATAGAGCTTGCAAATGTTAAAATTAAGGATTTGTTGGAAGATCTTCCAAAGATACTGCAAGATCTGGAAAAAGAAATGTACTATCTTATGGATTTCGATATAACACTAGATTTGGCTGGAATATTTAATAAAGAGGAAATGTGCCAATATCTTACAGAAAACTTTAACTTTTGCTACCAAGGGGCGTACAAGAATGGATATAATGTTATTGTAGATAATGTTAGTAAAGATTGTTTAACATGGTTTAATGTAAATAGCAGGGTAAAAATATATAATAAATTTATATGCCAGATTACAAGCCCTGGAGTAATTAAAAGTATAGGAAACCATATAATAAACTTTGTAAACTGTCCAGATGCGAGACTAAAAGAAACGTTCTCGTCTAAACTAGCTAGAGAGAATGGAATAACAAGGTTAGAGGCAACAATCTATAACTATTGTAGAGGTTTTGGTAAAGGGTTTGAACCTTTAAGAGATTGTTTAAGTCTAATAGAAGACAACAAACGGTACTTTCAAAATGCTCCATTCTATGCTGTACCTCTGCATAAGATGTGGGTGAAAGTTGCCAATCAATTACAAAACAGTTGTTGTTTAGTGTTTAACGATTTATTACAATACGCATATTGGGGTAATAGTAATACGAAGAAGATAACTGGAGTACAACTAAAACTGCCAAAAGATAGTACACAAAGGGAAAAGTTAATAAAGTATGCTCTATCTGCATTTAGCTTTAACTGTTTACCAACTAACTATGTAGAGGTAATAGAGGAGTTTCCTGATGCCATAAGTGTAAAGCATAAGTGTTACATCAAATCTGGGGGCACATGTTTTACAAAATCAAATACACCTTTCTCCACTATACCTAAACACATCAATTTAGAAGAATTAGGCTTAGTGGAAAGTCCTAACCTTACTCCCTACGTTTTAAGAAGCCGGACCAATAAACTGTACCCATACACTATTAAAGAAATAGAGCCACTTTCCAAGCCTTTCTTAGAGAGTTGTTCCAAAAAGAGGAAATTGGAATTAGAAGACATTGACAGTAATAAGCGTAAATTGGAATATGTGGAAAATACTGTTGCAGAGGAATACAAAGCACAGTTGGCTAAAGAACAAGAAAGAAGGGAAAGAGAGGATAAATTAAAAGATTACTTCCTGCGACGTTGGGAGGATCTAGAGCATTATGGACATTATGTGGTGTATGCGTTTGTAGTAAACAACAAGTTTGTGGGGGTGTTGGCAGAAAAGGATGGACAGAGGGGTGTATACTATGTTAAAGGTGTCTGTAAAACTGTGTTTATACAGATAAATAAGAATAGGGAAGGTTATAGCGTGTTGCCATATACTGGTGATTTGGACATTATTTACCTACCTACCAACGAGCCACTTGCAAGCTTTAACACTAACGGAACCGCAACATTTTATGGCAATTCCTTTCCAAAAATAGAAAACCTAAGTTTCCGTAACAATGAGTGGGATGATGTTGGACAAGAAGACATAGAGATGCAAGATATTAAAGGCAATGTTAAATTTAAAGAATGTAGTAGACTGGAGGATTTGGAATATGGTGCGGAATTATTTTAATAAGCGCTATTAAACAAGTCCAACATAGGGGTAGAAAAAGATATATTGTACAGTTTGAAAATATTCGTAACCTTTATGTCTCCAACCACTGGCTGGAAAGGGAGCTAGAATGTGGGAAGTTTGATTTTAACTACAAAATTAAAATTAAGTTGGATAAAATAAAGACTATTCCAAACAAGCACAAAGAAAGATTAGTGTTTTGTGTTTAGTTGTTTTGGGTTTTAAAAATTTATTTTTTGCTATCGCATTGGCTTAAAACATATCCAAAATTTAGGCAGTTCTGACCATAAATATTTTGTAGATATATATTACTTATCAGCTGGATGTATATAATAAGCTTGTATTTATTTTTTTTAATCCAACCGTAATAGTGAATTTGGAAATGGGGTATTTACTTATGCAATGGCCAGTAATATATTGCAGTCATATCCAAAGTTTGGTTACGACAAAACAGCACTAAAAAGGAAAAAATATACGGTAAATTTAGATATAGGGGGATATAACAAGTCGAAAAGTAAATAAAGGAGTTATTGGTAGTAATTTACAAAATATAGTTTTGTAAAAACACAAATACCAATGTTAGTTTTTAGGTTGCGGCAAAACAAACAACACATCAACTGTATTATAGGTGGAAATAATATTGTAATTTTAGATATAATAGTTGGGGGCTATAACATATCCAAAAATAAATCAGACAATAAATGCTTAGGACAATATCCAAAGTGTAGGCAAATCGGACAATAAACAGCAAAGTCAGTTTTGGGATTACAGCAAAATAAACAAACAAAAAAGACAAAATACTGTATTATAGGGGGTAGTGGAACGTGTGGTAGTGTGGTCTTGTTACCTATATAAGAGGTATAACATATCCGAAAATAAATCAGACAGTAAATAAAGAAGTTTGAAATTGTTAGTATATTTTTCAAAATATTTTTTAAATTTGACCATTATAGTTAATTTGTCAAATGTGGATGGTACATATACACTAGCCTAGAATAATGACATATATAAATTTTAAACAAATCAGACCATAAATAAAGAAGTTGCCAATTGGCAGTATTTTTCCAAATTTTTTAAAATTTAACCGCAATATTTGTAAAATGTGGATGGTGCATATACATTAGCCTACAACAATAACATATCCAAATTTTAAACAAATCGGACAGTAAATAAAGAAGTTGGCAATTGGCAGTATTTTTCAAAAATATTTTTTAATTTGACTGTAATAGTGAATTTGGGAAATGTAAGGCTAATTTATTAAAACACTTGCCTATAACAATAACATATCTAAATTTTAAACAAATCGGACAGTAAATAAAGAAGTTGGCAATTGGCAGTATTTTACAAAAATATTTTTTAATTTGACCGTAATAGTGAATTTGGGATATGTAAGTGGAATTTATTAAAACACTTGCCTAGGACAATAACATATCCAAATTTTAAATAAATCGGACAGTAAATAAAGAAGTTGGCAATTGGCAGTATTTTTCAAAAATATTTTTTAATTTGACCGTAATAGTGAATTTGGGATATGTAAGTGAAATTTATTAAAACACTTGCCTGGGACAATATCATATCCAAATTGCAGACAAATCGGACATTTAATAAAGAAGTTGGCAATTGGCACTATAGTATTTCTCAAAAATAATTTTTAATTTGACTGTAATAGTGAATTTGGGAAATGTAAGTGTAATTTATTAAAACACTTGCCTACGACAATAACATATCCAAGTTTTAAACAAATCAGACCATAAACACTAAAGATGGTTTTTTAGCCTGAATTTGAAAATTAATTTTAAAAAATATAGAGGGGGATGGGGAAAATACATTTAATATAGGCAAGGGTTGGACATTAGTACAGGCTAACAAGGAAACTTGTGTAAGGCGGGAGCTGGCAAATGTTCAAAAACGGCTCCCCATAAGAATAACATGGGAAAAAAACGCCGAATAGTATGCCTCCCCCGTATTTCACCACTACTGAACTATTCATGGTTTTATAATTTTTAACATGATTTAATAGTTATAGTTACAATTCTATATATTTAAAAGTTCCTTGAAATGCTTTTTTAATGCCTTTAACATGTTCAGCACCTAAAAAAAACCATGAACATGACACCTCACCTGCCTATATGTATTGCATTTACTATTTGCATTTGCATTTTCCAAAATGGCCACCCTCACAGACTATCACCCAAGTTTTTTTTTTCAATCACTTCACTATTACCAACAATATTCAACTGAGTGATTCTCTGGTGCAAATGAATGACATACAGAAGTATTCTCAGCACGTGTATTAAATACAAGTATTGAACATTTAAAAATAATTGCCCGGTCCCGGCCGACTCCTGTAAGATCATGAGCGGTCACCTCTGGCTTGCCCCTGTCACTAATGCCACTGCGGTACCTCGCTGCCTTTAGTTCGCCGTACAGGTCAATAGCCTATGGTGATGGGCAATTTAGGTTTAAACAAATTTGGAATATAAACTACACAATTTTCTTTACTATCTTGTACTGTGCTTAGAGAAAACACATGTACAAAAATTGACTTGTATTTAAAAAATAAAGTCATTAATAAGCCAAGAATCAAACTGAAAATTAATAAATGTTTTTGTAAATGATGACTGCATAGACAGTGTCAAATAAGATTATGGTGCAGGGATCAAAATATAAACCATTTTATAATAAAATAATTCTTTATTCAATCTGCTATGTTTGCCATAAATAATGAAATAAATAACAGGCAAATATCACATGATCTAAATTCATATTATTTGTGGTGTGAGACGATACCTCAACTTCATGGAAAATATTGATTAAGTCAATCTTAATTGAATAAAGTTTTAAAACAGATAATAAATCAAAGTACAAAGGGACAATTCTGAAAAAAGAAAGACCCTCTTTAAAACTGAAAACTCTTGTTAGTTATTTACGCTGTTATAAAATTATGTATTAATGATTTACTATAGTATAGCGCTAGAAGGAAAATTCTGAAAAAAGAAAGACCCTCTTTAAAATTTAAAACTCTCTTTAGTTATACTGTTATAAAATTATGATTATTATTATTACTGTTATTATGTATTAATGATTCACTATAATATAGCGCTAGAAGAAATCTTTTGTTTTAAATTTGTTTAAATTGTGATATATTTCTCTTTAGGAAAATCTAAATATACAGACAAAAACAATATATTAAAATAAATCAATGAAGAAATCACAAAACAAAGTTATATTAATACAAATACAAGGTCTGGCTGTCTGATTAGCAAATCACTGTTTTTGTCATTTAATGACAACACTCATTAGGAGAAGAAAAAAATAATCAATACCCTATATAATAATACCCTGTAAATATATTAAAGCAATTTTTAATCACATAATTTGATCATAATGTTAGTCAATTCGTTGTAATAAAGCAGCACTCAATTAACGTATTCGAAGAATCTTGCTGTGAAAGCTTCAAACATAAATTATATTTTTCAAAAATAACGAAGCATCTCTGTTATAATACTTCAGAGGCTGTTTTAGAACACACACATGCAAACTGAATGAAAACATAAAATAAAATAATTCTTCAACTTAAGTAACTAAATAATGTTAAAAATTTTATTGTTATTCCATATTGTCTATAGGCATATCTTGTGTTATAATTTTAAAATAATTAGTAAAGTACTACCTAAGGTGCTAATATAACAAAAATTAAAAAGTCAATCAGCATAAATGCGTCTATTGTCATTAACTTTGGGGACATTACATTTTTCATATTAATTTTGTTCACTACAAAGTAGTTTTTAAATATCAACATTTTTCTTTGTTAAACATTGACAGAAGTGATTTGATGAGCAGCTTAGTGTGAATAAATGATTATTATTGTTCACCGACAGAAAATTGGTGTAGCTAGCTGTTAATTTAAACACTATTAAAAAGCCCTATACGCGATACATTCTGAATCAAACAAAATAAAGTGTTTATAAACATATGTTAAATTCATAATTTTCTCACATAAACTTCATAAATTTACACAAGAATCTATATGGACAAGGCCTATTAAAAAGTAAAGGTATAATTAACTGATGACATACATGAGATGAAAACCGGTCATACAAAAAGTAATCAGGCCAGATAGAACCAGTACAAATTGGTATTAGGTCCCAATACATAGCATATGAAATCAATAACTATAAAATTATTCATAAAAAATTATTCAGAAACAGTATAAACAGAATATTATGATTTCCATTTGGAGATGCAGAAACTGGAGTTGAACTTTTCTGGAAAATAAAATAGACACAAAATGATGAGAAAACAAAACTGGCTATTTGGGCAGCGATGTACCTTATTGAATTTACCAACTGAAAGGAAAGGAAAAATCTAAATTTAAGTCGAGGACAGTAATACAAATATAATTAAATTGGAAAAAATCAAATATATTCAAATACTGGAAAAATACTGTCATGTAAGAATAAGAACAGTGTTTGTTACATCAAGAGTAAAAATATATAACTGAAAACAAATATGTTCTAACCAACAGACTCAGGGAAACTATAACTGTTATGTAAAAAGAGGATTTTTTGCAAAAAAACTGTTGTTTTACAGATTTTCCCAGGTGAAACAAATAACATTAATAATGTGAGACAGAACTTGAAATGAAGTAGCTTTTTCACATAATATTTGTATGCTGCTTATAAACAAATAAACAATAGGCTAGAAGCAAAGAGAAACAAACTAATCGGTAGGTGAAGAAGGTACATAGAGGCAGTTACTTGATGTAAGATGTTTTATTTGGACTAGAAAATCCTAGAGCCGCTAGAGATTTCTTCTATAGTGAGAATTTTGTTTTGGTCACAGAAAAGGTAAGGAAAAGGTAGGACAACCTCTAAATAACTGAGGAGGAAACATTCTTGGTCAGATATGGTGGGGACAGAGAATAAAGCCTTAGCCTTTTGAAGAACAACCCCTCAACTCCTGAGACAGCTGTTCATCAGCTCTGCAACAGGCGGCTGAGAATATTAAATTAAAATTAACTAAATTTGCTCTGAGAAATTTCACACTTAACACAAAGTTTGGGACAATTTAGTTAGTCGAGCATTTTATACTCCTCTGATAAGATAAACTATGAGTTAATAAATATTTTATAATATTTAGTTAATAACAGATTGACAAATATGAATATTAAAACATACAAAATTTGTCCGTTTGAAAATATGAGTGAAAATTAGGATTAATTATAAATATGCAACATGTAATGCCAACTCAGTTATTATAAGTTTTATTACTATGCCACAATATTATTACCGGTCATTAGTATTCAAACTGAGTTCCAAATTCAATAATTTGTGCTGTTAAAACAATCCAAAACTGTGCTAGTCCAGTTCTCCCAACACACAATTATAAAATAACCAGATAACAGCACAAGGACTTTCCACAAAATAAGAGGCAACAAACTAACTATTATACTGTCAGTAGTATTAAGTTTTGAAGATATCTTCAATGACAAACAATGACAAAGCAAAACAAAAACAAAATTCAAAACTGCTTGTATTATAAAATTAACAGCATATAAACAAAAATTGTGCTAAAATAATAAAAATACTTAATACAGTTCACAACTCTCAAATTAATTTTCCATAAAACAAGTCCATAAATAAAACCGTGAAAAGTATGAGGTATTAAACATATTATTATATTAACATGGACAAGAAAGCATTTCACCAAAATTAAATAATTATTGATAGTTATAGCATAAATCCTGTACATGTCACTAAATTAAAATGGATCAGTTTCAGTATTTATTTATTAATATCAGTTCACAAACTATAGATGTGCTTAACAAGCACGAAACAGCCATAGTTATTTTTAAAACTACAAAGGATCATTTGATACACAGGTAAAATAAACCTTTTTTTATTTATTACTATTAGCTTTAACCTTTAAACGTAATATTTTGTTGCTATTTTTTTAGACAAAAATATGTTATAATGAGACATTAAACAATTCAAGCAGACTTACAATTGTGATATTATCAAGGTTGCATACCAACGTAATGAAGACATAATGATAAATATTTTAAAATATATAATGGTCTGCACTTGCCTAAAGGCTAAAAGCGAAAATATCCCACTGAATTATTGTACCTGTTACAGTTATTTGGAGTGATTGTAACAACAATTGCTTTACAATTATTGTAAGTGTCAAAATTACAAGTTGAAGATTAGACACTCTGAAATAATTTCTACTAGTGAACCTCGATACAGGAATATAATGTAACGTTACAGTTAACTGATATATTAAATAGTAGTTATAGGCATACAATATACATGCAGGTCAACAGCAATAGCTGTCCAAAACAATAGTGCATCTGTTAATTCTTTATATCGTACATTGTAAAATAAATAAATGTCACCCCAATAACTATTTTTTTGTATTTTTAAAGTTTTTTCCCCCTAAATGAATGCTTTCCCAACCAACAGAATACCCAACTGAAGGATACTACAAATCACATAAATGCCCAGGAGACCACAGGAAAAACCAGACTTGAAGCATATGTCTTAAAAACATAACACATGACAAAATACCTTATAACTGGATTTATATCTAAAAAGAACCCCAAACATAAAATGTAAACCCTATTTTATATATTTTTGTAAATGGTAAAGTGTTATTCTGTTTGAATTCTTGGCAACATATTGCAGAAAGAAAAAAAATTACAATAGTTAAGATTTCTAATTAGTTTGCTCATGGCATTTTTGTGGCAACTTACAATTTAGTTATACCCAAAATAAACAAAATATATAACAAAATATATAATGCATTGACAAACTATTGTTTAAACCAATATATCACAGATTGTTTCACTGAAAAATAACCTGCACACAAACTGTTTAAATTGAAAACAATAATAATATCAACATTTCATAATCTAAAATAATAAAACCATACATTGTAATAAACCCAAACAATTCAGATATGAAATAAAATATAGGTTTTTATTCATATCTGCCCGGATATGAATATGTATGCAAGTAATAAAATAGAATATTTTAAAAGAACATATAAAATCAATATGAGTTATTACTTATTTACAAAACATACTAATGAAAGGTCCAAAACTCAACAAAAGTTTGGCAACTCCCTGATTATATTAGATAAACTGATCAACTTGCTATTATCCCCCTTCACAGAGAGCAATAGGAGTTGTGTTAATGAAGGTCAGCAATATTGAAACAATTATTTGAATCAGTTTAGATCTTTGACAAAATTACTTAAATCCCATAAATAAGGCATATATAACCATCAATATAGATGATTCAATATACTTTTTTTAATGATAATTTTAGCTCACATCTCAGAACAATCAAAGCAAAAAACAATCACAACAATAAAAAGCTTTCCTTTATCTTACTACTAAAACTTACACAGTAGAGGTCTGCCCTTTTCTTTTACATGACAAACAGGCAAAACGAAAGCATATCTCAATCCCAGTTACTGAAATATGCAAAACAACAATTTTCAATCAAAAGAATACAAATTAATTACTAAACTGAAGTTCAAAAAACTCACTATTAATCTATTTTATGGACCGAGAGCAAATATTTTATATAGCCATAGACAATTAAAGAAAAATAAACTAGCAGGTAAAGAATGTTTGTACAAAACACGTACTAAGCAGGTAACATATTCAGTCTTTTGTGAGATTCATGAGATGTTGATAAACTTAAATGCTTCTTTAGGAAGAACAAATTTCAATTTGGAATAATAATTAATTGCCTTCGCAATGTAACTTAATTAATTAGGGCTCCGGTTTTCATAGTAAGATCTGGGTTGAACCGAACAATTTCCCAGCTTCTTCTATTTCTTAACCCTTTGAGTGCTAAGCTTCTGAAAGGAGTAGTTGAATCTGTTTTTTTTTTGATTTTTTAAATGTCTTGAACGCCTGAACAATTAAAATTAATAAATCGTGCTTCCGCTGGACACACACACACAGTAAAGGACAGGTAAATACCCCCGTAGCAGCAAACCTGCATACTCAGCGAATTTTCAATGAATATATCAATCTTAATAACACATTAAGCTTCTTACCAGGATTCATAAGAAATATATTCATAAATGAGCGATATTTAAAATATTCATCCATCTCCATAAGAATAACATGGGGGATGAGTACGCAGGTTTGCTCAAAATAATGGGTTTTTATGCAAATATCAATAGAACTCACTTAAGTGAAGTCACATACCCAGTTTCATCCATATACATTTATAAATAAGCGATATATAACATTTGTATTATTCTCCATAAGAATAACATGGGGACCGAGTACCTAGGTTTGCTGCTACGGGAACCATAGGCGAAAAAATAGTCTTTTTGTACAAGCAACAACAAACCACAGCCAGATGAAGAGATATTCCAAGTTTCATCAGTTTATGTTCATAAATAACCGAGATATACAATTTTTCTTTTTCTCCATAAGAATAACATTAGACAACGTACTGTGTTTAGCACTTTCAATATCTCAGTAACCAATTGACGTAGAGCAATGATCAAAATACCAAACTGTTTGTTTTTTTAAGCTGAATTCAATGGTATAAATTAAAATTTGATTGACATTACAATTACATGTGAAAACCCCAAAAAACCCATTTTTTTACAAAACCCCCCTTCAGATAGTGCGATTTGTCTGGTTTTCGAACTCGTTCAAATAAATGGTACTTTACATAATTTGTACCAAATTTAATTAAGATTGGACCTTTTTTGCGAGAGTTATCGTGCTTATGGACACACACACACACACACACACACACACACACACACACACACACACACACACACACACACACACACACGCACACACACACACACATATATATAAAATTTGAAAGGAATGCTGTTTTTGGCATCTGGGGACCTCAAAACGAAAAGTTTTCATGGTCTCGGGCTTAAGTCTTACCATGAGACCTACGGTAATAGCTTCTTCCCTATAGGGGAAATTCGCTAATTCTTCCCTATAGGGGAAATTCGCTAAAAGTAGCAAAAGATCTGATCAGATGTGCAACTCACAAAGAATCCACCCATTCCGTCAGCTTGGACCCGAGCCGTTCACCATTTGCTTAAGGTCCGTCCTCCCCTTCAATTCTGCCACAGACAGGTGAACTCTCAATGAGTTACACATAAAAACCACCGACTGTGACGGGAAACGAACCCTCGAGCCAAGTTTAACCCCCCGGCCGGGAAGGTAACGCCTTAGACCGCACAGCCACTGATCAGACTAGCAGCTGTAGCGGACCAGGTGGTTTTAGAGCCTAGGCGCTGGACGAGGTAGTTCAGTTTGAGTATACCAGGTTTGACCACATGTCAGACTCAGACTGCAGACTAAGCGCCTAACGGTACAATCGCTTATGAAGCAGTAACAGTGTTTATTGATAACAGATTCAAAAGACGATATATCGGTCCATAACACTCAAAGGGTTAATACACATCACCTTTCACCACTTGATGCAATGAATTTATCCTGATTCAATAACAAACCTTTATAGTTATAAACTAAATGTATTGGCAAAAAAAATGTATGGAAATGATTCAAGAGTATATAATTTTGGAAATCGAGAGTAGTAATCAATTAGTGGGCTAATTTAGAGGTTGTCAGTTTTAAGTTTCCGATACCAGTATGTGGATCTTTTCCTCCTCAGCCAGTAGATTACTCCCGAGGCTAGCAGCACAGCGACCAGAGAGATCAGTACTGCCAACACTGAAACAACAAAGGTTTTGTCTGACTCTTGCAACAACAGAGACCTAAGTACTGATCGATGTCCACACACAGAAACAAAGAAAGTACTTTGGCAGAATACCTTTAGGTTAGAGTTTTACCAAAATATTTGTTTAGTTCTAAAAGTAACCACTTAAAAATAAAAATTTAACTGAGGTAAAAACTTTTAAAAACAAATTTGAAAACATGTTACGAGACTCGTTATAAAGCAATTTTTTAATGAAAATCAAGTCTGTTGTTTGTCCAAAGTCACAGACTATTTTGCCATGCAAGTATCATGGATTATGGATTATTTAAATTTAACTCGAATATGGGCGTTTTCACACTGGGCGACATGACACAGGCACGACAACGACACAGTGCCGATACCGACACGACAAATCGTTAAAGCATTTCATGCTTACCGTTACGGCAACTACACGACTGTTAGTCGGTGGAGACCTCACCTCATGTTTGCAGTGGTGATGGCTGATTATAAAAGGAGGCTGTATTTACTATATTTATCATATCTACGACATAAGATGCGCAGTCGGTATAGACAAGTTTGGATTGACCCAATAATAAAAGTTCGCTCTTTGGATGGCTTTAGATACCTACATTATTTGATAAGCTAGTGACAAAGGAACTCACATAAATTTTTCATTTGAGTTATTAATATTTTTTCATATGAGTAAGGAAACCTTTGACGACTACACAGGCTTGTTATACAGACTATTCCAACAAAAATGTCATATTTTTTCATATATTTCATAATTTACAAGCTACTGATGTTTTTGATATTTTGTTTAATCTGTGTATTACAATCTCATAAATTATTTTTAGGTAAGAAAATATACACGTAGATACATAAAACTTTTACACTGTATAAAAATGAACAGTATTCATAAAAAATTTAGTTTTTAGGAGTTTAATAAAACATTTCAAACAAACTTTTTACTTTCAAACGATGTTGCCGTTTACAGTTTCTACCTTAAAGAGTAAGCTTTATTAGTAATTGCAGACTAGCAGTTACCCGCAGGCTTCGCCCCACAAATGATTTATAAAAACTATGACAGTTGTGTGTGCTGCATTCTGCGGTTAGCCCATGAATCAATATCAGCTGAGTGTATTTTCATCAGCTCAAATAAAAATGATTGTCCATAAGGAGTACAAGGGAACTTTGTCGGGGTCTCTGGCGAAGCCCTAAGGCCAGATCAGGATGAACACCATTTAGTTTTCCTACTTTATGTCTAAAGAATCAGTGTACAAAATTTTCAACTCTTTAGGTAAAGGGGAAGTAGGAAAATTCGTGATGAGTGAGTGAGTGAGTCAATGAGTGAGGGTTTCGCCTTTTATAGGTATAAGATAATCATATTGTTAAGATATCAACAGGTTTGTTTCCCTTATTTCAGTCATGGTATTTTTTAAATTCAAATTAATACACTTTTCCTGAAATTAGCCATTAATTTCTAGTAAAAAATTAGGAATTAACATAAAAAAATGTTAATATTTTTAAAATTTTATTAATGTCATAAAACATGCATTTCTTTATAATTAATGTTTATTTGTACATGCTGTAAAAGTGATATGGACCTACGTGCATATTTTCTTGCCTAACAATGATTTATGAGATTGCAATACTGTATGTAGATTATAAAAATATTAAAACGTCAATAGCTTGTAAACTATAAAGGATATGATATGAACATACAGTGGAACCTCCCATATCCGACCTTACCATATCCGACTCCTCCCGATATCCGACCGTCCGTCTATCTATTGTTTACTCGCGCTTTCACGGTCCGTTTCCGTTCGCGAGCCTGTACAGACTTGAAAAGTGACTCATCGATACTATGCTTTACTTTTGGGTAAAAAACTGTCAGTTTAGCCGTGGTTGTTGATGTGGAATGTCAGTTTGTGCGTTTATGTCAATATTGTTTTGTTCATTTTTTGTACCTGGGAACGGCATTTTACGCTCCTCCCGATATCCGACCTTTTGGCCGTTCCGACCACGGCCCGGTCCCGTCATGGTCGGATATGGGAGGTTCTACTGTATATAGCATTTTTTGCTGGCAATAGTCCTCATATAACAAACCTGTGAAGTTTGGTCAACGATTTTAGGAACACTCTGTATATTCGGGGGTTTAGAAAGAATTTCAATTGCCTACTTCCCTGACTTCCCCTGGACAACTTTCGAAATACGTTTAAGTATTTTTGCTTCATAAACAAACACAATATTTATATACAAGAACTCTTGCTTTATTTATAAAGATAGATTTAATATTAAATCATTATTGTCTATATCATGTATATCACAAATGTTAGTAAAACAAAATAAAATAAATTGATCTCAATAAAAACTCAATAACTGAGGATTACAAGAAGGAGTAAAATAAACTCCTTAGGAATTCTTAGATCATCAGCCAACCATTAGGACTCCCCCTAACAAATACTGCTACAGCCTGATTGTATACAACCTGGAGCAAAGCATTCCTTCATCATTGGGGATCAGATGGAATAATAAAAGCACTGAATTGTCATATAAATTTTATTTGATGCCTTAGAGGAAGTTATTCGTGTTCTGATAATATCCCTCATAACCTATTTTTTAGACTTGACAATGATTACAAAATGCATTTTGTGAAGTAGTATTAAGGTGGAACAGTAATCATGATTGACCATAAGCTGCAAATTTATTTTTATATCTTTAGTTCGTGGGGTCGAGACGTAACAAAATAAGCTTTATCTCTGGGTTCCCAGACTTTCCCTGACCTTCCCTGACTGAATTTCCATTCCCTGACTTTTCCTGACTCTCCCTGACCTCCCCTGACCGTAGAAACCCTGATATTGTAAACTTCAGCACTAAAAACACAACTAAACGCGACGATACATCAATGACACCGGAGGGAGTGGTGCAGCGGACGACAAGTCGTTGCTGGCAACAGCACAGCATCGTCGTGTCGGAGTGTGTCTAAATGGTTCCATTGGTTAGCATTGAATCTTTAAGCCCATGATACCGGGACGGTACCGTGTCGCTGTCGTGTCGCCCAGTGTGAAAACGCACAATAGGTTTGGCAAATCAGTGTGACAGTTATTCATGACAGAAGGGACAAATTCAAATTAATCTAAGAGTATTTAGTTTTAAAAAATGTATAGCAAAACTCATGCATGATTCCAGGTTTTCAAAATCAATATCAAGGTGCCTTCCTGGCCTACACAAAATGTTACTACATAAAAGCAAATTTTTCAGTTATTAAAAAACACAATAACAGATTTATGGCAATCGCATAACAGCCTAGCATATTTACCCACTGCGCACGGTAGAAACTGGCAAAGCAACTCCTGGCATATTTACCATGGCAGGCGCTATGGCCGCAGTCTTACAAGCTTGCACGTGTCCATTGTTCGCTGATATTTTTTATTTAAACATAGCTACATTAATTTAACAACTATTTTAGTAAATCAAAATAATCAAATGTTGTCAATAATATGGTAGATTAAATAAATTAACGTAATTTTTCGCCTATATTTCAAACACATTTCATGATTGAATAGCATGGATAAACCTGAAAACAGAATATCACACAACAAACAATCTGTTGGATTCAACTGAAAACAAAACCTGTATGGCACAATTCAATAAAAAAAATCTAGTAGGTTTGTTGATAAACACATCATGCACAACCTAGTGGAGACTTTAATAACACAACCAAGTTTCGTAAACACCGAACTTTGGACATAGGGGGTGCGTATTTCGGCATTCATTCCACTCACAGCCAAGTCGCAGATGCTGCGTCTTTTGCCCGCAATAGGCTCAAGTCATTTTTAACAAGAAACGTGAAAGCTCATTTACAGTTTAATGATGTTATAAATATTAAAACATAAAATTATTTTCAAAATTTTAGTGACCAATGAAATTGCGTATTTGCATAATTTTTTTCTAAGATGCCAACACAATCTTCTGAATAAGTTAAGGTATTACAAAATAGATGGAGTAGAACCATCACTAATTCAGTCCTACCTCAGTGACAGATACCAAGCTGTGATTTCTAACAATAAAAAATCAGATCTACTGAGGGTGGATCGTGGTATCCCGCAAGGTTCGGTCTTCACACCTTTCCTTTTCATAGCTTACATTAATGACTTTCCTAGTGTTTTGCCCTATAAATCAATATTGTACGCTGATGACACCACATTTTTGACAGCAAATAAAGATTCCCAGGAGTTAGAAGTTATGACTACATCAATGATGGAAGCCTCTAGCTGTTGGTTTGCAGCCAATTCTCTCAAAATTAATGCCAATAAAACTGAACAGCTACTCTTTTCATTGTCCTCCTCCTTAAATAATAAAGAATTAGATTCCGTTTAGATTCTGTTTAACTCTTGACAGTAAGCTCAATTGGAATCAACACACTTCTTTACTCTACAAAAAATGATCTAGAATGATTTTCTTGATCCAGAAGCTTAGGACATGTCTCAGCCATCAATATTTACTCATGACTTATCATGCACTTTTTTATTTACATTTAAATTACGGCATCATTCTTTGGGGCAATTCCTCTGGCGCAAAAGAAGTTTTTATCTTGCATAAAAGGGTGCTCAGGACCATTCTTGGATTAAACAAACTTACCTGTTGTAAAAAATATTTTGTTGAGTTATCCATGTTAACTGTCCCTGGTTTATTTATTTTACATTGCTTACTCCACACCAAGGATAATTTGGGTAATTCTAACACCAGGGATAGTGTTCACAGCTACAACACAAGAAATAAGAGAAATCTGAATATTCCCCATTTAAGATTAACTAAATCCCAACACCACTTTTCGCAAATTAGTCTAAGGTATTTTAATATGCTACCCGAAAGTATTAAAAGCAGACCAAGAGAAAGTTTTAAAAATATTCTGCATGAGTGGCTGTTGGTACAAGCTTTCTACCAAGTAAATGAGTATGAGTCTTGTATTAGTTCTTTTACTTTACGAACTTAAGGATTTTGATCTGTTTTCCTAAAAATATGTTAGCATTTTTTCCTTACAGTGTGTTATATGACCATTCGTGACTTGCTTAATTGTTATTGTTGTTTCTAGCGTTGTAGTCAATTTTAGATTTAGTTTGACAATGTCGATTGCAATTATTGTAATTGTTTAAACACAATAAAGAGATGCTTATTCTTATTCTTCGGTGCATTGATGTATGAATGATGAGTGTATAATGAATGTAAATGCCATGCGTACTCTTGTTACAAAAAAGAGTGTGTTGTACAAAGTTAAGAATTATTTTACTAGGAAAAGATCACCCAACAAACAGCCTAAAATCCTAAAGAGTATTTTAATCTTTATACAATTATTACTGATCTGATTCATACAATGAAACAGATATATTTGGAGAGTTTCGAATGAACCACCTAATAGCTTGGCACTCACAGCCATATCGCACATTTAATCTGAAAACCAAGAATGGAATAAATACCTGATAAAGTATCAAGCCTGATAAAGATAAAGTATCAAAGATATCCCAACCACACCACTATATTCACATAAAAAAAATATAAAAACAAAACATTCATACTGAAGATTGTAATTATTTGACATTCCTGACTGAATAGTTCAACAACTGCAGCCACACTAAACTTCTCTGATCATTAAATTAACAGTTAACACATTTTATACTGTTGCTGTTGATAAAACTGCAACTGTAGTGCACCTGTCGAAGGCAACCAAACTGTGAAATGTCCCACATAAATGGTAAAGATCAAATTGTGTAGCCCCGGACAGTTCGGGTTTTAAGTGTTTTTGGTTTTTGAGTGTTTAATCAACTGTATAAAAAACTCGGCTCGAACTCATGAGTTTTTTGCAATATCTCAAGTCGAGTCTAGTAGTGCAAACTCGACTCGAAAAAAAAAACTCGATATACGAGTACTCACACACCCCTAATTTAAATGCAAATTAAATATATGGGTCTTTCACAAAGAAAAGTTTTATAATGTCAAGCTATAACCATAAACACCACAGATGGTTCACTCGAATCCAGGACAGGCAAAATTGGATCAAACTGGAGTGAGTTCTATAACTGGACATAATGAAACACTTAAATATATGATTTGAATTAAAACAGACCTTATGAAATTTTATTTTGTGAAACAACCATGAATTTAATTTGCATTTGGATATAAACTTTACGTTTAGAAACTGGACGTTATTACACCAGTTTCTGTTTACTTTAAAGTTGATGAAAGCTTTACTTTCTGAGCTACTAATATTAATTTAAATGTAACTTTACGCCATAAAAATTTACTTTGCAACACTGTGAAAACTTTGTGAAACACTGCATATTTTATAACATTATAATTAGGAATTAGACGTTTTGAAACTGTAAATTTGAAATCACTAAATAAGAAAATTGAAGAATAGCCACTTTATGAACCTTGACATTATGAAACGTCCCCTTTTCTTAATCTTCATAAGAATAACATTAGAGCCGAGTACGAGGATTTTTGCCACGAGGACCACAAAAAATGGGTTTTGTATGCAAATATCAATAGACCTGATCCATATAACGCCACAATTGTTCTTTTTTAAGTTGAAGTCAAAGGTGTAAACGAAAATGTGGGTAAAAACATGTAAAAAAAACACATTTTTGGAGTACCAAACCCCTATCTTTTACATGTCATGTTTTATGTATTTTTAGATGCTCATTTCCTGATCCAAACTCAAAATCCAAAGAATATCAAAAGTGTAGAATGTATAAGTAAAAAATAAATAAATAAAACATATTCAACCTTAAGCTTAAAGGGAAAGAATGCTTCAAGAACATGCTATATAAAGGGTAATAATATAGGTGAATACTTTTTGTTGCAGATGGAGTTCTTTTACAACAATTATGAAGATCTCCTCAACAAATAACAAGATTAGTGAAAATCCATGGTTAATTACAAAACAAACAATGTAGCACTGTATACTCTCATGCTGAAACTTGATTTTAATTACCAAGTAAAACTTCTTCACCAACTAAAATCTGTAAAGGGCTCAGATGTCCAGCAAAACTCGTCAGAAGCTTTCCTCCTTTCGAAATCAATGATCCTGAAGATCCAAAGGTGATTAATTAGTTTTATATTATTGTAAAAACACCTCAAACAGTAATAGAAATAGTTAGGAATAAAGGATAAACTGAGATACTTTCGACTGGAGGGGTTAAAAAACAGTTTTAGGCAAAATATTACAGAGAAAATATTAACTTAAACTGACTTTTCAGTGTGACATATGCATTTAATAACTACAAACTATTATAAGCTTGTCAAGAACCTGTAAAATTATAAATATTAACAACATAAAAAATACAATACCTAATAAAAGGAATTATTTATTAACTGCAAAAACTAAAATTGGTTTGAAAGATAATAATAAATTCTATGAAAACTACTTAATTTTTAAATGCTACTTGTAAGTACTAATTTCCACAATTTTTTAAAACCTTTCTCTTCCATTGTATGATTCGTGCAAAAATGATAAAACAAGTAACTAAAATAGTTTATGCACTCTTAAATAACGTTTGGATTGAACAGTGTATAACTGATCAAAAATGTATTTTAAATTCTCAGTTACCATTTATTTTTAATGTTACAAAAAATATCTGACCATGACGAATTCTTAAAAATAAAAAATAGGTTTATGTTACCTTATTTTCCCTCATTAATCTTTTCTTTACCTGTTTAGGCGACTGGTTTTTAGGCTTCTAAATTCTCATCATCAAGCTCCAACAAAACGTTTTTCACTCATTGAGTCATAACTGCACATCTACCCATGCCGCATCGCAATTTTGGGTTGGCCCAATTAGTCTATGTTGTGTGTAAAACTGTACATTTGTGTGTGACCATAGTAAATGTAACATGTGTTTTTGAACTTTTGAGTGAAAATTGTTTTGATGGGGTGGTGGCCGCCGAGTCTTCATAGTTATTTGCCATTTGGGAGCTTTTCAAATAATTACTAACATGTGGCTTCAATCAAAATAACTTTACTAACAACTTCCATTAATTTACAACCATCTCACAATATACAAATAATACTGGAACATTTTTACATATAAATTTAAGAGGTTACTAATTTAGAGAAATGAGTCTAAATTTTAAAAGGGAGGAGAGGGGACGCGGACCGAGGCCTACATCGCAGGGCGAAGACGGGTAAAAATCTGCTCTCAACCAATCAGAGAGCCTGCGCGAGGCTACTGCTGACGATCAGCAGTTTAACAACAGTGCAAGGCTATGACTGCACTATTCTAGCTTAACAACTTTCACAACAATTATTCGACAATGATTTGATTTCAGTTTTCTGGGCATTACCTTTAATGAACACGATTGGCATTAATCCTGATTACTACTGTAGATAATTGTAGATGATGGTATGTATACAGATATTATTTCCAGTGTGGATGTTCCTATTGTGAAAATTAATTTGCCGTGTTGGCCTGTTCACAGGATTTAATAATCAGATGTGCTTTTAGAAGTGGGATGTCACATTTGAGCCTGATGATGCGGATTTAGAGGCCTTGAAACTGATTACCTGAACAGGAAAAGAAAGGATCATAGTCATAAAACAAAGTAACAAAAACCTTCTTTGTATTCACAAGTGATCCAGGGCCTTAACTCATACAATAAACAAAAAATAATAATAATATTTTATTTCCTAAATAGTTCTTTTGGAAACTGTTGAAGAATGTATATGGAGCGTGTATGGAGAATATGGTTCAGGCAGTGTAAGTTTAGCATCTGTTTTCCTCTTTTTTGACAGAAAATTATCATGTTTAATGTTTCTTTGTGTCAGTACAAGTTTATGTTTAGTGTTGAAATGTTTTTAAACTCAAGACGACAGTATTTTCTTCTGATACATCAAGATTTGATAAAGGGACAAAATTAGTCCCGAAACTAGTAATCTTTTAAACTAGTGAATTGGTGACGACAATGTAACCTTAATTTTTAAGACAAAATTACCATTTTTAATACCATTACCTATCCAGAATGTTATCCGAATCCCATTAAACTATTTAAAACTACCAACGGTTTATTGCTGGTGGTAAATACTCACTCGAAAATACTCTAAATTTGAGAATAATTTACAGTACTCGCACACCCCCAGAAAAAAGCTCACTAACTTCCTTTAAATAATTAAAACATGAGACACTGCCCCAGGCGTGTTGAAGTAGCTGGCATTGGGGCATGCCGGACGCATCTCAACTTCAGTTGCCTAGTTGCTCAACTAGTTCACTAGTGGTATGTTGATGTAGAATGTTGTTCAGTGCATTTCTTTGAAAATAGGTGATCAGTTAGTGAATGTTGATCAATTTTTGATCAACATGTAGCCTTTATATGTAGGCTTCATGTATACCTAACCTACATTTTTTCATGTACAGTCATAGACTAGCTCATATTATACACTAATAAATTGATTTCATGAAAGAAAATGTGAATTTGGCTCAATATCCATCTCAAAACGAGCTCTGGGCACTCAACTCAATTTCAGTCGAGCCCATTTGCGATGTTAAACAATGCAACTACAAGTGTAATCGCATCACAAACCAGTTGCTCAAATCTAGTAGGGTTTCAGACCTCCTGTAAGCAGAGCCTGTTAAGTCTGTATTCTGGTAACTGAAGAAGACTAAAGAAGATTACTCAATGCAAATAATAATTGTACAGGATTTCCATGATAAATTCAATCTGCAGGAATGGCAAAAGAAACCATGAATAACTTGGAACAAGCTTTTTCAAATAGAGGCTTAACTCATCGAGTTAGTTGGTTGCATTCAATTCAATTCAATTCAATTCAAAATTCTTTATTCATAGGCAGTACACAGAGTATACATTGAATAGTGTCAAGTGTATTTTCTTACATCTAATACATATTTGCAACAAATTAAATCAAACCTACATTTTTTAAGTAAAGCAAAGTAAATAATTGTTATTTAATCACATTTTTAAACTATAACGTTATTAGGAGGTACCATAAACCTTCTGCATTACCTTTCAAGTTTTACGAGAAAGGTAGCATTATTTGTAGGTCTGTAATAAAATTGAAGACTACATCAACAGTATAGTGGAAACCAGTTCAAACTCACAGACATCGGACTGAGGATTGATGACGGTGGGTAGGGATTAGATTAGACTCATTCTCATGGGATGAGGTAATTGAAAAGATTAGAAGGTAATGAATATTTTTTACAAATCAATGATAAACTACATTATTGCTATTTAAATAATTCTATCTGTACACAAAACACTTAATATTACTTAATTTAATTAGTTTTAGGAACAAGTCAATTTAATTTCCTCATCTTTTGAAAAATTGATAGATAAACATCAAGTACTTATTGGTTAATAATTAAACATCAAGTACTTATTGGTTAATAATTTTAAAAAAATAACTGCAATATGATTTAAACAATCACTAAGAACTTTAGAGAGGATTATTAACTTTACTCAAGGTTCATATTGTTTAAGGGATTCCGACTCTTAACTGGAGATAAATCATATTATCATTGGCACAGCATTACAATGTTTTTGACACGGATTAAAAGATAAGAGTAATTGAAACAAATAATTTTGAGCACTTCAAGTGAAGAAGATAACTGGCCAGAATTAATTTCAATAGCAATTTAGGTACAATTTACAATGGAAATAAATAATTATCAAAATAAAGCTTATTGACCTTCAACCTGGTACAAAATGATTATACACTGATATGGTTTAAGTGGGTACGGAGCTCTTTAAGCTTTCCGAGTGAGGCTTTATAAGTAGTGAAGCCAACCACCTGTAGCAGATCTAACAACAATTTTGCTGCTCATTTTTCCCCTAAAGCTGAACATTGGGCGCCTTAAATATAACATTGGGCGACTTAAATATACTAATAGTGTAAGGACTATATGTTAGAATTATGTTTGAAAAACAATCGTTCGTTGGGCAAAACAATCGGAAAACTCTAAACCCCTTTTTTCGGCGATTAATCTTTCAAATTTCGAGTTTTTGGGCCCAAAAAGGGTCATAAAAGCCCCAGATGTAAAATCAATGCTTGTAAAAAGATGGGAATTAGAGAGGCGAAAGTTTTAAGCCCTCTCTAGTCATTCTAGCAAAAATATTTACCAAGTTATTAAAGAAAATGTGTATCGACTAAACATAGTACGTTGTCTTACGGGGGTTTTATACTAGAAAAGCCTGTTATTCCTTTGTTAGAGTACCTTTATCATCCCCAGCAACCTCACGCCTACTTTTAAGCCTGTCTGGGACCTTCTCCTAACCTTATAATGCGCAAAATTGTATTCCCAGCTTTGCAAGTAAATGAAACCAGGAGTATCAGAACAGCCAAAAAATCTATGTTTTCAGATATCAATAAAATTTGCCACCAAATGTATGTTTTTACACTTATTTTGAGTTTTACAAGTTGTTATGTGGAAATTCACTTCCCTCACGTCAGCGTGCTGTGTGCGAACTCGTTGTTATTGTTATCATAGCGCAAAATCGTGATAGTGGCCTCAACCGGTCAGCGAGTTATTTATTTGGTAGGTTTGTTCAAAAACAATTACATTATATTATTCTCACATACAGTCCCTCATTGCATATGTAATCTGTGTGAATGATGCTACAAAAAAATAAATTTAAAAGTTAAAAATAGGAAAATTATATTGAAACTATATTAAAGCTTAAGTTCACGCTTAAGTCAGTGAAAAAAAAATATTTCAAAGAATTAAATATAGGCATTTTTAAAGAATTAAATGTAGGCCTACTAATGGTGTATGGTCTTTACATATTAGAATTATGTTTGTTAAATGTAATAATTTGTCATTTTCAAAATAACCAAGTTCACAAGTACAACATTAGACAGAAAAATAATTTTATTTTGAAGCATCGATCATCATTGAAGAAAAAAAAACAATACATACAGGTAATGAACTGCTTGAAAAAATTCCAGAATACCTAAAAATGAGGAATTATAATAAATTCATAAGTAAATTAAAAGAACATTAGGTTAATTTAGCATAGTGGAACTTAAATAATTAAAACCTCTATGATTTAAAATCTTCTTTAATTCAAATATTTTGCTTGGTGCCTAGTATTATATAAACAATATTACAAAAAAACTTGGTTAATTCAAATTTATGGATAGTTTGATTTTTATTACCGGCCCCATGAGATTCAAACTATGCAAGTTCCACTGAATTATATTCAATTAAAGAACTTGTTGGTGGGCTGTGCAAATAATTAGTGTACAATAACAATGCTATTTTGTATAATAGGTCATAGAGGGTGAATTTCAACTAGGTAATATTTCTGTAATGTAAAATATGACCAATTCATTAAACCACAACACACAAAATTTACTTGCGTAAATTGCTGTTTTTTGGGAGTACAAACATTGATACTGAATAAAGAACTATTGTCTGGAAAATATTATAAATTATAAATAACTTTATATCTGATACATCACCTGATATTGCCCATAAAATATGAATGTGTTACAATTAGTAAAAATATCAGGAAGTATAGAAAATCTAATTTTACAAACCACATTTCAAATTGGTGGCTAATGTCAAGATTTTTATTGTTGTCTTTAAACAAACACTATCATGATGTAAGAACCAGACATAAGTGTGCTCTTGCGCAGGTTTTATTGATGTCATCTTCGGGGAAAATCAGCTGGTAGTCGTCCAACAAACCACCATCTGTCATTTTCATCTTGTTTGTTTATTTTTTAATGTTTACATCAGAACGGAAAGCTTATGTTAAAAATAAAACATATGTTCAAAATCAAAACAAATGACGTCAACTTCGGGGGGTGCGCAGAATGTTTCCGAATTTAGTCGGCGTTGGAGTACACCTATGTCTGGTTCTTACATCATGATACACTATGTAATCGACATAGTCATACTTATAAGCTTAATCATCATATTGTTTACATAAAACTAGGTACACACAGATGTTTCCATTGACATTTTTCTAACGGATCAAATACAAAATTGTGATTTACTATAACTGAGCGATTTATTATTATGCTATTTAACCTTCCATCGGGCGCATCAATTTTGAAACACCATTGGGCGCATCTGTAGGTTACTTCCACATTAATGAATAACACGATAAATGTTTTTTTTTTATATGATTTATTACTGGAAACATGTATTCAATTGAAAGAAAACATAAACCTACTTCATTTATTACTGATATATAAATGTTTAACACATTTTAGTAAAATACTTATAAAAAAAATAATAATATTTAGAGAAATTAATAACATGAAAAATAATAAAGTCATTATTCGCTAAAAAACTTTACTACATTAAATAAAACCTTAGCATACTTGACACACAACAAATTGTTGATATATTGCAACGTAAGAATGACTGTAAAAAAGTTATAACTATAGCAATAAAAAATATAAAGTATTAAATATAATTACTGGCTACAAACGTTTTATCATAATGCACTATCAGGATCTGTGTCTACAGAACTTTAAAATACAGTATTTGTTGTTTTCTTACACCGCAAAACTATTCACTTTCATCTTCTTCGGAATCCTCTTCAACGCAGTTGACACAGATTGCTGGAGCAGTGTGTTCTCTGCATATGAAAAACTTGCACTTCGAACAGCGCGTCTTCGACAAACTGTGCTTCTTGTAGTCGCAGCTGTAGCATCGGGCTGATTCAATGTCATCTGAAGGGGCTGCACGTTGTGGGCCTGGATCTTCAATTCCCATTATCTTACAAATTCTCTGTTTGGCGTAAACTGGAGTGCTTCTTATTGTAAGTCGTGACTGCATATGAGGTTTGCATAATTCCTTGGCAAGATCGCGCAGGAAAACACTTCTTTTCATTATTGGAAGATTGAGATTTTTCTTCAAGATAATGAAGCAATTTAGAGCGCCGATGTCCAGCAGAGAATAAAATATCCGCATCGACCATCTTTTGCAAACTCTTGCTGTTGAGTAGGACTCCTTGTACTTATCAACGGTGTCAACGCCGCCTTTGCTGCAGTTATAAAACAACACGATTTCTGGTTTTCCAAACGTTGCAGAGTCTTGATCGTTGTCGACTGCATCATCATCATGAATAATAGATAATAGAATCACGTGTTTCTTTTTATGTGAAACAAATGATACCATTGAGCATTTTTCTTTGAATGCAAACATTGAACTGTTTACGTGTCTCTGTTTGGTATCCAAAAACATGTTTGGAATCTCCCTCTTATCCTTCCTCAGAGTTCCCACAAGAGTTAGATTATGGTCATTCAAAAGGCTGAGGGACAGCGGTATGGAACAGAACCAATTATCTACAGTAACATTTCTGCCCGATCGTGATATTGGCTCAACCAACCTTTCTACCACACATTTTCCCGAGTTATCTACTTGAAAGGGCCCTGGTGGCTGTTTCCCAGCGTATATCTCTAGGTTAGAGGTGTAGAAAGTTTTTGCACATACTAAGGCAAATACTTTGATGCCATATTTGGCTGGTTTATTTTTGATGAACTGGCGGAAACTACATTTTCCACGAAATGAATCCAACATTTCATCGACAGTCGTAAATTCACTCAGATTGTAGTATTTCTTGCAGCTCTCAACAAACTTTTCAAACAGATCTCGTATTGGAGCCAACTTGTCGATCGTTCTTCTATCCTCTCTTGATCTTATATCATCAAAACGCAGAGCACGTAAAAGGAACTTAAATCTTTTTACAGACATCGCACATCTAAAAAATCAACCCCAAATCTATCAGTGCTCCAAAGGTCTTCAAGGAGTTGGTGGGACGATTTCATAACACCGGCCATGTACAAAATCCCAATAACGCATTTTATTTCATCTTTGGTTGTTTCCTTTGCATCTCTTTCACGATCATAGCGATTTTTAATTTGGCTAATCCAAATGTTTGTGTTTTGGGTAATTTCTTCAATGATTGTGTCAGTGAAAAAAAGATTCCATGCATCTATTGGGATACTTACTTCCTTTGCAATACCTGTCACACACCCTGTCCTCATTCGAATAATATTTCTTCTAGGAGTTCTGGACTCGTGTTTTGACTGCATGTCCCACAACAACTTTCTATTTCTGCTTATATAAGCTAATGAACCATCATTTTTTCTTACAATGTCATCATTCAGACGACTGTGGAGAGGGATATTTTCAATTTCATCAAAATCATCAAAAGAAATATGCAATAACTCACCCTCTTCTGGCTGTTGTTCAACACCATCTTCTTCGTGATGTTGGTTATCAACGTCAATGTCCATATTATCTCCACCTTCATCTTCGTCGGATCCACACAGGTTTGTATCCTCCTCATTACTTTCAAATATAAGTTGACGGATGAATGCACCAGTGGGTCTTTCTTGATTTTCTCGTTCTTCTCTTTCAACGCTCATAAGAAGCCTTGAAATTCTCATTTCCTCATTGTCATCCATTTCGGCAAATATTCAATTGAATAAATTTTGTAAAGACATAAAAAATAATCACAAACTACTATAGGCGTACGTTGAAATAATATGTAATAACAATTTTAAAATATTTGGAGGGATTTACACTGTAATTAGAAGTTACATACAGTAATACAAAACACTAATATAGTCTAAAAACACGACACAAAATACTATAATTCACTGTCGTGATCAAGTAGAAGCAAGTGGAAGCTACCTCCACATAAACAGTCACTTCATCGGGCGTGTCTGGAGGCTACCTCCAGTCCGGTTGGAAACTGACTGGCAGACTGACTAACTGGGTCACAGCGGCAAAATTAGGCGATGAGTCAGTTCCTAGAAAGAGGCGCGTGAGGTACGGTGAGCATCCGACAGCAGACTGCACCCTTCCGTATTTTACAGCAAAATATTCACCAATATGGAGGTAACCTCCAGTATGCGCCCGATGGAGGGTTAAACCATTTTCAACAAACAAAACTATCCTGAAGTGAATTATTCAAAATAGTAAATAATTCAGTTTTGTTATAATTAATTGTGGAAAATTGCCTTCTAAAACGTATATTGGCTCCAATGCAGCAAAAAAAAATTAGGACTGAAGATTAAAGGTATGAATTGCTTGGTGTTATAATTTAAACCGGCAGTATCGGTATCACCAAACATCAAAATATATTTCTTCCTTTAGATAATCAAGAAGGTCCTAACACATTCGCTACCAACTCCAAATTTGGACTTTCAATATAGACCGATGTCACGTATTTGTGATGCTCCGGTTTTCGCTATAGACCGACGTCACATATGTGTGAAGCGTGGAGCGCTAACCACAGCCCGACGTCACATATTTGTGACTCGAGCCTATTGTTACTAAATACGCTTTGGTTGCCTGTCAGTGTATTTATCGTCTTTTTAACTGCATATCGGGCTATAGGAATGTCTGTCACATATAAGGGTTGCTTGGTCCGAGTGTGGGATATTTCGTTTTGACTCCAGGAGTGTGTTGGCCAACCTGTTCTTTACATTACGCTGAACCACAGTTGAGATTTACGTGCTTCTAAATCTCGTGTTATTCGTTTGTTTATGTTATAATAAACTGTTCCTGTGCTGTTGAGTGATGGATGAAGAACGTAAATAATTTTTTATTAAATAGTAATGTAAAATCGTGTTCACTTGTTGTTTAGCCTATATCTTATTGAAACAATTTTATATGTGTGGTAACACTTTTTAACGTAATTTTCAAAGCAACAGGCCTATGCCCATCACCATATTTGACAGATTGATACAAGGAGTAATGAAAAATATTCATTTGTCGTTTTCATATTTTTGTCATAATTGTTCATGTTTATCAAGACTTTTTTACTTATATTTAAAAAAATATAGTTTTTCCTCTTTGAATAAATATAAGTTTTTTAACTGAACAGTGTTTCTTTATTTTTCTTACCAATATAATTTTGATAAAATATATTTAATCTTTGAGTCACACATGTGTGACAGTCAGTCAGCAGTACAATTCATATATATTTTCATCAGTAGAACAATGCTATAGACTGACGTCACATATATGTGACGCAAATTAAAAATCCATAAAAATGTACAATTGTTGTTTATAAGTGAGTCAGATGTTGTTTATTGGTATTTTGAACCATAATGACAGTTGAAACTTACATCAAAAATTTGGTCTGGAGGTATGTTTTTTATTTATGCATTGGTCTATTCTGGAAGTATATAATTTACAATTGGTACGCTACAAACACCCATGCGTCACACATACGTGACGCTCGGAAGGGAACGTCTTAAGGCCTTAGTTTGAATAAATAAAGGTTAACCATGTTACATATAGAAAGTTCAGCTGTAGCACAGTCATAAGCTGGTGCAGGCATTGGGCAGAATGAGTTCCTCGTATCAATTGATGCACCAATATTTCTCGGGAAAAAATCGTAAACATGTAATCAATGACAATGACTATTCTAAAAGTAAGTCGGCCTATAACTTAGGTTTTATACATAAATTATAATTTAAAA
Organism: Allygus modestus; assembly: GCA_963675035.1. Taxonomy (NCBI): domain Eukaryota; kingdom Metazoa; phylum Arthropoda; class Insecta; order Hemiptera; family Cicadellidae; genus Allygus; species Allygus modestus. Next base: position 282,366,173 of record OY776112.1, on the reverse strand, counting down.
CTCAAAACAATAATAAGTTGTAGATAAGTACCTATATCGACTGATTCATAGTAGTAAAATGTTATTACATTGCAAGTATATCGTAAATCATGGTAGTATTGCATTTGGCTAAATACGTAGGCCAATCCCCTTGCTACATATTAGAAAATAATTGCTCTCATCCGTCCTCTCGCGCTCCGCGATTGCACACTGTGCACTGCGCATACGCCCACACTCGCTCATTTCTAACCTCAAACTCACATGTAATTTTTTTCATCGTGGTGTTGTCCGTATCGTATATGCATTGTTTCTATATATTTTCTTTACTGAAGTGTACGCACTAATGAACACAGTGGGAGCCTGTGTGGGAGAGTTGGTTAGTTCAGTGTTGTGCAAACTAATACGTTGTTTTTGATGAAAACAGTATAATATTATATTTGACATTACCATTAGCAAGTTGAAACTTATCAAAACTTATTTTCAATCTACGATGACACAGGAAAGGTTAAATGCTTTGGCTATTTTATCTAGGGGTGTGCGAGTAATGATTTTTTTAATCGAGTCGAGAAGTGACAATTATTTTTGAGTGAGTATTTGACATCAGTTGGTAGTTTCAAATAGTATAATGGGATTTGGATACCACTCCAGTTATGATATAGTAAATATGGTTTCTAACTAATACATGAGTAGCAATACAAAGTTGTGGCCAGTACAGTCAAACTGGATTACGTACTGACAAACAAAACACGGTTTGACATTCGTTTCCGGCCGATGAAACAAGGACCAGTTGTCATATGGCCAATATCACCTGGGCCAAACATCGCTTATAATCAATATTAGATGACAAAATCATTAGTCAAGCCCGATATTAAGTGGCCCGGTTGCCACTTTTGCCTATTTTATGTATACTGATGTCATTTTCAGCCTTTATAACGTGATCCCGACGTCATTTTTGGCTGATATGATGTTTTCCGTCGTCATTTACGGCCGAAATTACGCGGTTCGGTCATATTTTTCGCCCGATTTAACATGATGCGATCACAATTTATGGCCATTACTACGCGATTTAGCCAGCCGCAATCTTTAGCGATCGTCTGGAAATCTGCCAGAAATACTCGCTCGAACTTACGAGTATTTTTTTAAAACTTCGAGTCGAGTTTGAGTATTAAAATACTCAGTTGAAAACTAAGTTTCGAGTACTCGCACATCCCTAATTTTATCCATAGGGAATGATGTTGCAAAAAAGTTGGACTTTAAAAACATTTTAACTTCTTTTGCAAAAGCCAAGGCAAGGAAAATTTCTTTGTGGGCTTAAAGTATTGACGAATCAGACTATTTTTTTTTGACGATTTTTTTAAAGTTGTTCGTAAAATCAACAGAAGTTTTGTTTGTTATATTTCCAATATAATATGTAATTCTTCTTGTAAATATAAACACAAATTAAAAATAATTATATTTGTTATGTTTCTAAAATGCATTTTTATAAAAATATCTAGAAACACTTATTGGGGAGGGAGGGGGGGTGCAGATCAAAAGCTCGCCCCAGGCGCCTATTAACCTCGGAGCGGCCCTGACCATTATCACAGTGTAAACTATAACAAAAATGAATGATATAGACTTGGTAGACAAAGCGCAGAAATAATTTGAATGAATATTGGAAATCCCTCTATATGTCTTACACATTAACCATCTTCAATTAACGTTGCAACAGTGAGCGTCTGTACTCATGGTAGTATCAACAGGTCAACACAAGAGATAAGTCAGACACTTACCGACGATGGTCAGCGTGCTGTAGGAACTGAAGACGGACACCTGACACTCAGAGTCCCAGTCCTCGACTGTGACAGGTTCCAGGAGTTTGATGAACTGGTCTAAGGGGCAGACGGGGGTACAGCCGGGGAGGGTCAAAAGGTAAGGGTCCACACTGCTGGAGTTGCGGAAGAAGAGCTGAAACAAATCACACTGTTACTCTTACCGCAACTAAAAACTGAAGACAAGGATGGCTGAAGCGGTGATGACTGGACTAGTGCTGTTGTATGTTCAATAGTTCTGTGGATTCTTTGGGCGATTATTGACTAGGCACATAAGTGTGTTCCAGGATTTTTTATTCTAATGCTATAAGCCTTTATGAACTTTTAGCATTAAATATACAAAAGGTGTTCTAAAAGTTTATCAGCGTGTTTGTTACATTATTTAGAGTAAAAATGTACCTTAAATCATAGGTCTCAAAATACTCTTTTTTCCATGTAGCCAACATTTTGGTTTTACTAAACAATTTACAGAACTTTAGGCTATATCCTTGAAAAGGATAGGTTAGTATATTAATATATAATAAATTAAAATATCAGTTAATTTCAAATTGAATATTTAATTTAAAAATCAATTCAAATGGTAGGCATTTATAAAATAATGCTTGGTAATCAAAATAACTTAAAACACACAGTATTATTTTTTTACAAAAAAACTCCAGAAATTGTTTTGTAGCCTATTTAGTTTCTTTTCCAATGACATCACTGATAAAATTATTCGACGAAGATTAAAAGAAGTGTTGGGTAAGCAAGTAGCTAGCTACAGCTACTCTCCTTTTATAAAGGAGCTTCACTATAACTGCTACTTTTTGTAATAACTTTATTACAGCTGCTGTTATATTTTGTAGAAGGTAGCTAGCTACACCTACACCTACAAGTAAAAAGTAGCTATACTATAGGTAGTATAGATAGTCATTTCACCTTGAAGCTTCAAGGTGAAATTAATGCGGCCAATATGGGCTAACTACTAAATTTCTATTATCAGTAATTAATACTAAAAATGCTAAGAAAGGAAGTCTTAAAATAGTTGGAGATGAGGCTACATGGAGAGGGATGCATAGAGGTTTTATTGGCGATTTCAATGATATGGTACATAGATGTAACATCTACAATTTTAGCTACATTTGCAAACTAGTACCTGTCTTTTTTGTGCCATGGTTATTAATTTCCCCACAACATCTACATCTAGTTTTCCAGTAAAGTATTAATTCATATTTTGCTGTTGTTTCTTAGACTGGCTACATTTTCCCTTCTTATATAACAGGCCTATTTAGTAATAGCACACGTACCGTGACTTGATGGTCTCCAGTGGAGTTGACCCTTAACTCCATCATGAAGCAGGCTGTGTACGGGGGGTTGATCATCTCATACACCCCCAGAGTGTTCATCAGACTGGCCACGGTTGAGTCATGGGCTGAGTAAATATTCAAGTTTCTATGAGCTTTCGATTTGGTTTCCTTCTTGTGTTTCATATTGCTGATCATGTCCTTCACTAAAAGACCTGTTGAAATATTTTAGTTTGTAGGGATGAACTTGAATAAAAGGCCCTGTCAAAATGCAATGATTTAAATATTAAAAATAAACAATTTAAATAACAATATCTGAATAAGGTGTTTGGTATTTAATACTCCTATGTGAGTTAACTCATGTCATGAGTATTCAAATGGAATATTTATAGTGTTTTCTAATAATCCAAGTTGATTCTTTATGAGTAAAATATTAATCTAAGTTAAACAATATAACATTCAGACTTTTGAACTGTTTACTTCAATACATCATTAATGCATTAATGACCTGTTTTGTTCCTAATCACCCACTTGTAGATAAACTTACTGACTTTTACACACTTCTGCAATTAGCTAAGGTTAAAATTATTTAAACAGCTAATAATCTTAACTGTTACCAGATTTGAGGCGTGCCAACTTCTTTGTCCAAGTCGGTAAAACAAAACTGTATTTGGAAGCCTCTGCCATTGGTTGGGGGAAAATAGGTTTGGTCCACTCTGGCAATGTGAAATTGTACAAATTCTGAAAAGAAATATAAAACTGCCATTAATTATAAGTTAATATATATTTTCCCCCTATCAATGTCATTAAATAATACTGCGAGGATTTAGAAGTAAAAATCCCTATGTATTTAAAATGGGCTGGAAAAACTCTGGCGCCCTTCCCCCCCACCACCAACACTAACCCATGGCCTCGCTGCATTACCATAGGTGAACATATATATAGTAAATCATATCCACATACATAACATGTCCAGAGTATTAGTCAGACTAATAAATAACTAATACAATAAATATTTGCCCAGTAAGTAACACTGAAGTTTATTACAAAAAAAATAAAATACATAATGCAAGAAAAAGAAAGAAATCCCCTTAAATATGAAAAATGTGTAAATAAAGCAACAAATCACTAGTATGTCTCTGTAGGAAATGTATAATCCCCACTTAACATGGAGTTAAAATTATTTTGTATAATAACAACAAACCCATCAATTAACAAACAATAAACTAAATAGACTCTCTTTGTATTGAAAATATCAAGGTCAAAATAGATCAAAACAAATAACCTTTACCAGCCACACAGCAACTATAAAACAAAGGTCCGAGGACAAAATAGCAGTGTAGTAGTGAAATCATAAAAGATCTCCTTTATGTGCTATGCAATTATTTGTATGGATTTAAAACCAGGCCTATATAATAATAATAATCACACAGTATCTCAATATAACAAAGGTTAATAAAGAAATACAATTTAACTGATTCACGCTTCACAAATGTAATACAGTACCAATCACTCGCACAACTACACCTTTAACACATGTTAATACTAGGAAATTTCACAAAGCACCTTCATTTGCAACTTATGTTTTTAAATTAGCACAATTTGACTTACGACTTCTCTTCGTAACGCTGAAATATTTTTCATTTTTAAATTAAATAAGAAACAGGACGGAAGAAATAATTTGCATACCCTAAAAAAGGTGTCTTACAAGAATGTTTCAAATTCCGTTGCCATCAATTAACTGAATGGAGCTATTTTATTTAATCAGCTGTTTACCTACAGCTACAGATACAGAATGATCTATTTGTACAACCAATTGAGATTGAAAATGGCGTAATATAATAAAAATGCAAAATAAAAGCCTTGGCTTCATAAGTCTATTTTGTGTTAATCATTTCCACTCTCCAAGAACTCGTTCACACTGTAGAAAGGCCTAACCAACAATCATGATTTCAGGATGGATGGCCTTCAACTTCCTATGGTCTAGAGTTTTCAATAAAGGAGGAAGTATATTGAAGTCCCTGCATTAGAAGGTTTTTCCTCGTACAATGCCAGAGATAAATGTTTACAAATGATTTCCTAGAGTAGTTCATGATTATCCTCACAGATTGCAGCATTGAGTTATACAACTTGTTCAATATAATAATGCTTATTGGATCGATTTAGAGTGTTTACGGACATATTAAATCCAGTCAGCTGGACTGAAACTTTTATCAATTGTTGCATTTTGTTTTCATGACGGATAACAGTACATATTCTGTTTACTCTATTGTTAACATAAAAAAAACTTTGCTTTGACATTTGACAGGTTGAACGAAGTGCCCCTTGTGGAGCCAAGGAGAAATAATAGGCCTACTAACAGCAGCGCTGTTGTTTACTCTCAGGTCAAGGGGCGAAACTAAAATTGAACAACACGGGATGTCACTACTTAAAGAGTTTTGCATACATTGTTAGTTTGTGACAATTAATATAATAATTGCAAAATATGAGAATAAATATTATCTTCTTTGGGCCAGCTAAAATCAACTTCAGTAATTGCAATTAATGCGATCGTTGTAAGATTCGGGCCACTAATTATTTTCTCTAAACCAGCTGATTCCCTTTGGTCTGTCCTTAGATACACAATATACGTGTTTTAATAATCAGCTGGTTAGAGAAACTTGAAATAGTGATAAACTAGGTTTTAAAAAGTTGTTTTTTTATATTCTAAATTAAATTATTTCAAAAATGTAATTAGATTGTGCAAATATACAGAGATTGGTCTTTCATTTAAAACAAACTGCACGTAAAACGATCCAGTGAAAACCTCAAATGAACTGATCAAAGAGGTGCAAAGTTGAAATTTTACCCCATGTTAAATTGCCATAAGAAAACTGTTTATTTAATTTTTTAAACAGTTATTGACCATATACCAAAGTTTAAGGTAAAATATGCAAATATAGGGGTTATTTCCTTTCATTTGACACCACCCGCGTGTAAATTGGTCGAGTGGAAGTCTTTCACTTTCTTCTGGAAAATGTTTCACTTTATGTTTTAATATATAGGATGAAATATTGCAGAATCTCTAGTTCAACCAAGCTAGTGAGGCGATATATATAAACCAAGCTGCTTTAGATATTGCTGACTTTTTCATAATGCTTGACCGGCTATCTCTAGTAGGAAAATTGTGTGATTTAAACGTGCTTTGGTACTACAATTTGAGGTTATGTTAATAATCATCATGGAGTATATTTTTATATGAGGCATTTTCCAAGATTAATCAGTTAGGCAACAGAATTTGGGAATTTATAAAACCAAAAACAATAAAATTGTACTTAGTGTTATTATTATGAATTCCCAGATGGCTAATTACCCATGTAACTGTGAAATGGCCATACCTGTATCACTTAACGACATCTGCGGCGATTCAGTTAAGTATCGAAAATAAATATTGTATCATTTCTCTTTCCGAGCCTCTGTGTCGCGATAAGCTTGTCGTTAATATACCATCACAGCGTACTTCCATCCTCTATGCAATTGTTTTGCAATTAATATGCAATTTCAATATATATCTCGGTATTAGGGGTGTGCGAGTATTCAAACTTCAAGCTTTTTCGAGCCGAATATTGCAGTATTCGGCTCGGCTCGAGATTTGCAAAAAGGTTTGAAGTTCGAGCCGAATATTTAAAACGCTGACTAGTGAAAAGAGTCAACTACAAAAGTAAATTTAAAGCAAAAAACATTCCAGAATCAATGTTAGAATTCTTGTAATTTGCGTCGGTAGAGCTCCATAACAAATATAATTCTGCAGTACTAATGCTTTCGGTCCTTCGTAAAAAAATAACCAAACATTAAAGTACTGTAATATTTTTAACTGCTGACGTGATCAGTGATCAACCAACACAATGGAGCTACTTTCTCTACGCTCAATCACGTCAAGTGGACCTATCTCGCTATTCCGTTTGCAGTGCAGTGTTGCCGTTGCCCAGTTGAGTTGAGAAATATTTCATGGTTAATAATAATTTAATACAACAACCGTACTGCTCCAGAAAAGTACCACAGGAAAAAACTAAAATCCATGAAAACACTTTTTCTAACTGTTGCATCGGTACAGTCTTTTCTACTGTTGCATCGGTAAAGTCTTTTCTACAACTTACAACTTCGTGCATTACACAATAATTATATTCTCTGGAGTCTGAAATTATGACTGGCAACACTGTTGGCATACCCACTTTGCGAACTGCCTTAAGACGTTGAGTGAAGATGGTTATAATGTAATAATGATTTAACGCGTCCAATAGCTAGGGAAAAGGGTATAGGTGATGAACGCATAATAATCATGATGGTGTTATAATGTGCAGACGAATTAGTACTCTCCAAAAATTGGATTGTTAAAAGATTTACTAATTGCAAGGTTCACAAAATCTAAGGATTTTATAAAAATTCTGAATGGTTACGTAACGCATGTTTATAATACAGTAGAACCTCGATAGTTCGACACTTTGTGGACTAAAAGGGTGTCGAAATATCAAAATGTCGAACTATAGGGAGTATATGGAAATTTTGAACACAGGGATTATTATAAGCAGAAAAACAATAGCGTATCACGAAAGAATCAAAAACGTGTTTAACTCCCGCAGCGTCTTGAGCGAACTGACTTGACCTACTTACTGGGAAGGGCAGGGAAGGGGGTAGATAGGACGGGGTAGGGGATAGGAAGGATGAGTTATTTATAAAAAAGGTGGTAGCGCACGTTTGCAAAAACAATAAGCGGGCTCTCATCACTGACCGGCGAACCCGTCAAGGACACTATCGGTCGCCGTTACTTTCATGTCATGTCCGTCACTGGCCGTGTCGAAGTATACACTGTCGAACTATCGAGTGTCGAGCTATCGAAGTTCTACTGTACCGGTGGTCATATTATTTTAAAGGTTGATTATATTCAATGTACGCCGAAGGCCCTAACCAAGAGCAAGATGCAAAATGGCGCAGTGTTTTAATACGATACGCTACAGCTGTGCGATTAAAATCATATTGTTAACTCCGCGGGATTGTTTGAATTTGTGAATAAATGTCAGTAGAAGTAGAAACCATATCATTTTGTAATTGAATGCTATCAAATGGTTAAAGTTGTGATGGAAGAAGAATGCATTGACGATCCTCTTCCACCTTCTGCTTCTGAAACCTTCTGTTTCAGAAGCAGATATAATAGATTAAGTCTATTGGGTAATAGGTTAGATAGAACATAAGCTAGGCCTACGATTATTGAATAGCTTATTCCTGTGAGTACAATAAGATATAAAGACTGGTTTAACTATTTGGTACTTTGGTATTATACGGATGCCACCCTTATACAGCACGCTGCGGCAGTTATGTTAGGATGGGTTATCATAAAATGATTGTAGGACTTTCCTTGTTTCGTTACAAATCGAATGATACCTGATGAGTCATACTTCCGGCCGCCAAACCCCCTCCAAATAGGCCAAGGTCAGGTCGTTGACTGGAGCGCGCGCATCATCTGTCACCGCCTGTATCTGGGTCAGTGTCATGAGTGATTTATTGCCGTGCACTACGTTACACTTGTTTTCATAATGAGTGACGTTCTTTTGGTGTGGGATTTACCTCGAAATGAAGAGGAAACCGTACGTATTTTCATGATAACCCATCCTAACATAACTGCCGCAGCGCGCTGAATATTTTGCGGAGTACATGTGGCGATCGGGTGTGGCTGCTAGCGGCGGCGACGCATTCAACACGATCCTAGCGGACATCGCTGCCTTTTGGGAGGCACAACACAAAGACCGCTCATCAGAATGATGTAAAATTTTTACAGTAAGTCAATAAAAGTACGTTTTTTCAAATTATGTAGTTATCCTTTGTATCCGGTAAAAACTAACCTCCAGAAATAGTGGCATCCGTATAATACCAAAGTACCAACTATTTTATATTTATAAAAGGATAACCTAAAATTTACTATTTACAAACAGTTGAATGATAAATAGGCTACTGGGTTTTGGCAATTCCCAAGGCTAGGGCCTAAGTCTTTGGTTACACGGAGAGTACATATTGACATATAGTCAATTATTATTATTTTGGCTATTAATAAATACGGTAGTAACTGCATTATTTAACCTGTGGGCTCATCAGTCTAGATACAAATTTTTAGTTCTCTTCCTTTACGTTATTTGTTTTCTATGTAGGCTACCTAGTTTATATTGAAAGACACATTATTCGTTACTATCAACAAGTGGCCTCAATAAATCTTCCTTTTTAGTAGCCTACTTATTTCGTTATTTTCCCATTGGAGGCCTTTATTTATTTAACATGGGAATAATGAGTCTAGATTAAGTGAATGATAGATGACAAATATTGAAAGTTATAAAAATTATTTTACATTACCACAATGAATACAATTTTTGTTCTTTTAAACATTAATATAAATAAAGAATACATACATATAGGCCCAATCAAAAATGCTCAAAGCTCGAGAACTTTGAAAAAAATTCTGCCCGGCGTGGCTCGAGTCACTACAGGTATATTGCATACCCCTAGAGAATATTCCTATCAAAAAAGCTCGAAGCTTGAGAACTTTGAAAAAAGCTCGGCTCGAGCCAGAAATCACTATTCACACACCCCTACTAGATATCAGAAAATTTTGAGAAAACCGAAAGTCTGCCACCTCTCAGCCAAATTACTTAAACAAAAGGTCTTGGTAAGAAAATTTGAGGCAAATACTATTTTTCAGATTAAATTTCGGGTTGAATAAAAATAAATTTAAAAAATAAAAATAAATTAGCTGAACTATTTAATTTTAAAACTGACATGAAGTGAAAGAGGGGAGCTTTAGGAACCAAGCTTGAATATATATTTTACCTCAACCCAAAGAGTGTTATATACCCAGTCGATACGTTCAATAGTTGTGACTAGCTCGCCAGCATGTTGATTTAATGTTTTGTAGACTTCAAGAAAACTGTTATTCAGCACTTGAATTTCATTGGTTTGAAGAAGCCTTTGAAATTCTTCTTCATAAGCAGGACATGGCTTTTTGGCTGCTAACATCTAAAAAAATATTTCGTGGTTAGAATTTGCTGATCTTCACAAAAAAAACAGATTATTCTGCTGGTAAAATCTACGAGGAAAAGTTTAACTGAAACCAAACATATTACAGAAAAACAGTTCATATTTTACATCAAATACAACTAAACAGGGCATTTTTCTTAGCCAGGCCTTACAATCAATGTCTTACAACTTATAACAATGTTTTGTATACTTTTTGGTTCAGTCTGTGGCAATACTAGTTGCATTTTGTTTTGCTTCCCCAGTAATAGGGCCTAGTTAGTGCTTATTGGGGCAAAATTGCAGAAGTGTTTAAACAAATTAATTTACACATGTAATTATACTGCAGACTTTTTCTTTGAGATTTAATTTTATACTTGTAATTCAATATAAGAATACTATGCACAAAATTTATTTGTACTTTTGTAAAATATAATTTGTCCGCAGTACAAAAATTATTTATTTAGGCTATTTATGTTTGATTACTATGTTTTCTACAATGTCACTAAACTGACAAGTGACAATGAAAATACTACATGAAAAAATGTATAAAACCCCTAACCTAACTGTATAACAAATTACAACTTCCAAAATCTATTTGGACTAAAGTAAACCGACAAAAAGTAAACAAACATCTAAACTCACGCTATCCAACTTTTCAGGGATTGTATGAACAGGTATCGGTTGCCAATGGATGTTTTCATTCCAAATCTGGTCATCCTTTGGAGGATACATCCCCGCCAAGTTGCATTCAGCGCTCATTAACGTTCTATCCACATCAGTGCTCTGCACATAAATGATGTCCCGGTTGTATTTTTCTGTCAATAATGAGTCATATCTGTTCCGTAACCACTGACCTAGCTCAAAGTGTTGTTCCTTTCCAGTCTGAAAAATAAACAGAACATTATAGGATCTTGTTTTATTGTCATATAACATTTACATTTCATAGCAGAAACTATTCTGCAGCAAACAATGACTCAGATCACAATTGTAAAATCACAATTTAAACACCAAAATGATTGTTTTGTGGAACTGAACAGTTTGGTAAAAGCAAATGTGAATTTTACATTAAAATAAACAGAGCAAACGCCAAAAACCTTTTTCCCATAAGATTAACATGGGAGATTTTATGAGTAGGCTTTTTTGGATTTTCTCCACAACCACTTAACCTAAGCTAATAATTCAAAAAACTATATTATTTGTTTTTTTTTATGCTCTATAACATGGTCAAAACCAAAATTAAGTTTTTTTTAAATTTTAGGGTGAAAAATGCAAAAAAAGATTTTTGGAAAATTTACCCCCATAAACCCCCCTTCCCATGGTCCGATTTTTCTGGTTTTCGAACTTAAAGTCATGAATGTCATTTTACACATTTGAACCAAATTTCATAAAAATTGGACATTTTTTACTCAAGTTATCGTGTTAACGGACACATATATATATATATGTATATATATATATATAAATATATATATATTTATATATACATATATATAAATTTGAACGAATAGTGTTTTTGGCATCTGGGGACCTCAAAACAAAAAGTTATCATGGTCTCGGACTTAAGTCTTACCATGAGACCTACGGTAATAGCTTCTTCCCTATAGGGGAAATTCGCTAAAATGTTATGGTAAACAAATCAAAGATAGGTATACCAAATGCTTATCAACATTTTCCTTTTTACATTCTTCCCTTATGCATAGTATATGGAGAAAGTATAGTTTTCGTCCAAATTTTCGAATTTGAGTTGTTAGTGTAAATATTCGTTTTGGTGCTCAGTGAACCAAAAAAAGTCATTTTTACGTGGTTTGTGTGTGTGTGTGTGTGTGTGTGTGTGTGTGTGTGCGCGTGTGTGTGTGTGTGCGTGCGTGCGTGTGTGTCTGTGTGTCTGTGTGGGTGTGTACAGAGCTAGATCCCACACCAACTGCAGATTTTGATGAAATTTGGTATGTAGGTACTAAAACACGATATGTCCAGGCGCTTTTTTTGATTTTTAAGGGTAATCATCCCCTAAAAACCGCAAAAAACATGAAAAATCCAAATATCTCAAAATTGGCTCAAACCATTTTGATTAAACTTTAGAGGTTAGTAGAGTTTTAGGTTTCCAACAAAATGACACCACCCGTGTTCCAGGAAAAATTCGGGTTCAGAAATTACAGAACTTAAAACATCCAAAATTCAGTTATTTTTATTTTTTATAAAAAATAAATGTTAAAAAAGATTACAAATCACCATTAACACGATCACTGCGTCATGACGTCCCGAGGTCTCGTACTATAACCTATATTTGGTGCGCTTGCATATGATATTCTTCCCTCAGGTACGGTGTCGATAACTCTATGTAAATTGACATAGAGAATATAGAGAAATAAGATACATATTATCCATAAAGCTTGTTGCTTCAAGATTCAAGATCTTTATTTGTCATTAAGTAATACAAGTGCCCGGCGTTTACAAAATTAATTGTAACAACTGTGATCACTTTTATATTGGTCAAACTGTTAATTGTATTAAAAGATTTAAGAACCATGTATCAGCTTGGAAGAACAGGAAACCCGAAAGATCAAACATAGCGAAACATCTTTTAGAAAATGGCCACACCATAGGGAAAATAGAAGAAAACCTCAGCATCCTCAAGAATTGTAAAAAAGGAAATGAAATGAATGCATGGGAAGAATTGCTTATATTTAAAGAAAAATGTAAAAATAGAGATAAATTGATTAACGAGCAAGTTCGACTCTGGTGGCACATTTAGGAACCTGTATCCGGAACTTCCGGTAGCCAATAGGATATAAGCAAGGACGCCATTTTGATTCTGTCAGTTCTCTCATTAGCCTGATGATGACTGGTGTGACTGGTCGAAATCGATACGGTAGCCTAGTACCATCTTTTATATATGTTTGTATGTATGTGTTTTATATGTGTTTGTTGTCTGTATGTGAATCAGTATAAGTGTAAATATATCTTAAGTGTTGTAAGTAAGACGTCTTTTCTTACATCCTGTAAGTAATAACAACACGTAATATGCTCATTAAAAAGTTGTAATACAAGTATCACAATAGACATCGTCAAACATGTTATGATTAGAAATGTTAAAAATTATTAATTCTAGTCACAAATCAGAAAATATAGAGTATGTTCAGTCAAAATACGTTATAAAAACTAAAATTAATTTTAACATAACCAAGGATGTGTAGCCAAATTTACTCAATTAGCCTACGAAATAGTGATGTTCACAACAAAAATTATTCACATGAAGAAATCAAACATAGAAAAAACAAATAAAAACAATCCACTAAAAACATTGGACAAAGCAAAAAGATTCTGAATACTTTAATTAAATTTCAAATCAGACATGTTATGCTTCAAGAAATCATTTACTGTGTAAAAGGGTCTTAGGGAAAACCATTCTCTAAGTACTTTTTTAAATTTGTTAAATGATATACCTGAGGCAGAATTAGGTAATCGATTAAATAATTTTACTTGCATGTAAAGGTGACTATTTATCAATTTGCTTAATCTGAAAGATGGTAGGTCCAATTTATCTTGATTTCTTGAAGCATATGAATGTACATTTAGTCTATAACTATGGTGTCCCAGATTTTCTTTCACATTAATTAAAGTGTGATGGATAAATAAGCTTGGTAAAGTTTGAATTTTTTGAATTTTGAAGTGTTCGAAGCAGCTATCAGTACTTTTAATCCCCATAATGATTCTCATAGCCTTCTTTTGACAAATAAAAACCCTTGCTGCACCTGGACAATTTCCACATAACCTAATTACATATATAAGATGAGGATGGAAAAAGGCATAATATGCTGTAATTAACATGTTGTGACTAACACAAGACTTTAATTTTCTAAAAAAAAGAACCCTAGACAGTTTTGAGATTACATGTGTTATTTGGGAGTAGTCCCAGGACAATTTATTATCAAGGTGTAATCCCAAAAGTTTAACTGATTTTTTTTTCAAAAGCAATATTTTTAAGGCTAAAAATGATTTCTTCAGTCTTTTCAGAATTAATTTTAATATTATTTGATTCAAACCAAAAATTTGATTTTAAAAAGGTTGTTTTTAGTTTTGCTTGTGCGGTCAATGAGTCATGGTCAATTTAAAAAAAGTAGTATCAACAGCAAAAAGTATAGTGTTTTTTGAAAAGTAGAATGGAAGGTCATTAATAGGAATTACAAACAAAAGCGGGCCTAAAATAGACCCTTAGGGTACTCCCAATAATACCTCTTTGAGATCGGATTTATCACCACCAACAACTACCATTTGCCTTTGATTTTCTAAGTAGGATTTGAATAGCTTAAGTTCAGTATTTTTATCCCATAAAATTCTAATTTCTGTAGAATAATATTGTGAGATATACTATCAAAAGCCTTACTAAGATCTACGAGAACAGAACACACTACCTTCTTGCTCTCAAAAGCGAGAAGAATTTCATTTACAATTGTTTCTACAGCTTGGACTGTAGACCTCCCAGGGATAAACCCAAACTGAGATGAACTAAACATGTTGTGTGTACTGAAGAATTGAAAAGTTTGATTTTTAATAATAGCTTCAACAACTTTACCAACGTTCCGCAGTGAACGTGTTAAAGAGAGCTCAAAAAACTAAATAATTTAGTATTTTGAATTATTATTCTACGAATGTTGATTGCGGAGAAAATTTTCTTTCCGCGGTAAACGCAACACGGTGTCAAATGTTATTCTTATGGGGAATACGAAACTTACCATTTCTCGCTTATTTACAGATCATTTAGTTTAAACTTGATATGCAGGTCAGGTTAGCATTGACCAACAGGGGATATTCAAAATATGTTTCAACTTAACCCTGGGGGGAACAAGGGGGCATTTCCCCTCTCAAAACCACTGTGTGTAGCAACGGATACTGTAGTGTCCATAAAAGGGATTTGGGTGGATATTTTTGAAAACAACTTATTTAGAAGATTTTTTGTACATTCAACCGTACTTTATATTATATATTTAGTAAATAAAAAGTAATTTTTGTCATTAAAGTTGGGCTAAAAGGGAAAAGTATGTGTCAGTTTCCTGATACAGTTTATTTTAAATGTGTAACAATGTGCGTTGGCTTACTGTATCTGTTGTAATATTCTTTAAATTTACAAAAATCTGTTTATAGTTCTATGGGGGAGATCTAATAAACTTTCAGATGTTCATAATATGTACCCACTTGAAAAAGAATTACTTTATACGAATAAACTTTTGATTTTGAGAAGCTGAATAGTGTTGAGTAAAATACCCCCGTCACCTCGAACATGTGTACTCAGCGAATTACTAATGCAGAATGATATTCATCTTCCCAAGTTTTATAAAAATGTAGAAATAAACCAGCGCAATATAATTTTGTATCCATACTCTATAGAATAACATTGGGCCGAATAAAATTATACAGATTTGCCGCACAAAAAATAGGAATTATATATAAATATTAACAGATATTAAAAGGCCTAGTTAGCTTTTATTTATTTATTAAGTTAAATTGTTTTAAATTTATATAATTCACATAACGGTTTTGAATAGAATTTGCTTTTCTTATCTAAAACAAAGTCCACTAGAGGCCAAAAACCTCTGGAAAGTTTCACACAATTATAAAAGTTATTCTAGGGGTTTGTTTGCACTCCGTTCACTTGACATAACCAGTAAATAACACTATCTTTATGAATACAGTGATTGGTGATGTAATACTTCCAGGAATTTTGAACTCATGAAATAGTTCTAGGAAAATTTAATTTAAATACTCTTAAAATTTATAAATTCCCGGAAATTTATGACTTTAGGAGACAACTACTTTAGGAGACTTTTGAAATGTCTAGCTAAATTGTCAGAGCAAAGATGTTTATACTTTATACCCAGAAACAAGTAGTTCTGACAAATACATCACTGTGATTATAATTAAATTTAGCCTAATAAAACTCAACAATTATAATAATATTACTAAGACTAATTAGGCTATACAAAATATAATTTCATATATTATTTTAGTACTATGATGATATCTATATAAGGGTACACTAAACTGGTTTTGATTCATTAGTGATATATCCAAACTGGTTTTGATTCATTAGTGATATATCCATTCTAGATGTTATCTTTATTCAATGGTTCTATCATTTGTTTATGCTCTACCATGTGAGAGTTAAATTGACAGTCTGTTGAATATTTGTTTACAGCTGTTAGGACTTCTCTTGTTTTTATCTGAAACTCATAAACCCATGTTCAAATTTCCAATTTTAGAGGTTTTAAAATGAAAACTTTAACTTTTGACAATTTTTCTGGGAGTTTCTAGGTACAATCTACAAGCATGCTAAATTTCACGTTTCTAGCTCGCCTGGATGTGGTCTAGAATTTGTATACGTGAGTGAGTGAGCCAGTCAGTCAGATACATATCGGGCTGTATAGTATGTTAGATTCTTTGCACATCAGTCTATTCTCTTTATTTCATTCATTAGATGGAGGAAAACTGCTTTTGGCAGTTTTGAGTTTAAAACATTGTGTCGCATAGATTAACGTACAACATATGATAAATTATTTTATACATGAAACAAATGTGAGGCGACAAAACATTTTAAAATTTGGAGTCAGTATTGCCATCAAATCTATGGTATCATTCAGAATGATTTTATGTTTTTGTGGATAAATAAATAAAAATCCAATGCTTACCAGCTCTACTTACGTTTGTTAACTGCCCGAATCCAACAGGCCAGAAAGAAGTGTTTCGGTATGGATCTGATGGATAAGGATCGATTGGAGTCCTATCACCATGTCTGAAAATCTGAAAACAAATACAAACTTAAGTACAGTGGACTTTCATAGACCTGAAATATTGTTTCCTGTTATCTCTGTTGTAAGCTGGGTTGACCAAGTGGCAGTGGACCTGTTACTATTTTTCTATTTCTAATTGCACCCCCCCCCCCCCCCCCCAGAATCGACATTGTCCCACATTGTCATATTGTCCCTATCTAAGCGAGGGAATTGGAGTTGTCCAGGGATCAGTTCTTGGTCCTTTACTATTTGTGCTAAAATATAGGCCTAAGTTATATTAATAATTTAAATTTATATTGAAAATTGTAAAAGTGGTAAAGTTTGCGGACGGCTTTAACTCTAAATCTCAAAATATGGTAAAAACTGAAGTAATGTATATAAAAAATGCTTGTACATATTTTTTAAGAATTTGATCTTATGGTTATTCACAATAATTATGCCTACATGGTTTGCAAAGGCCATTCTTATCCAACAGCAAAACTGAACAGCTATGTATGGATACCAAATCTTAACTGAAGTAGAATAAGCAAAATTCTGTCCGAACCCTCCTTGATAAGAGTTGACACATGAACAAAATCATTTAGGGTAGATAAAATTTGCAAAAAGGTATCATTAACATTATCACAAAAAATTAGAAAAATAAACACTTTTAAATTGACTATTTTAGTTGGCGTTAACAGGTAAAGGGGCCCATACACGAGCAACCCGGTTGGGAAAAGCCTTCCCAACCAAGTTGGGAGGATGTTGGAATGGACAAATGTTGGGAAGTAGGCTTCGCCATACACGATCCAACCCGTTTGGGAGAACGCTTCCCAACCACGGTAACTATATAGATTACCTACGATCAAATGGTGTATGCATGTGTAATATGCAAATACTGTTTTTATTAAAAACGTAAAAGTATAATGAATTACGAAGAAAATAAAGTTTAAATATGTATATACAAATGTAAATATTATTACTGTACATAATTATTGTGAAACCATTACTCCAAAAACAAACTAATTTAATGTTATGTTTTCAGACAATTGTTATAAACTCTGTATTAAAAATACTACTGGATTTAACAGTTTTGGTTTGGCATTTTTGTTTATAACCTGTGTTTGAGTTATGTCTTTAAATTATATTTATGTAAATAAATAAATAAGATATTCCTTCAACAGATTCCATGATAATATAATCACTTACTATTCATTTAAACTGAACTGGGTGCGTCGTGCACACGATGGTCCAGATGTCCCGTAAAACCGGAAATGCTGTTTTGTTCCCATTGCATTACCGAGAAACTATTTTGGAAAGTCTAAAAGTCACGTCTTTTTTAGTAGATTACTTAGACTTCACTTTCCACAGTTAAATTACGCTTCTAGAATTTGTTTCTTCATAATTTTTTTCATTAACAGATTATATAAATAATTTTTAAAATGTACAAAACAAAACTAGTATTAATAATAACTCATTATAATACCTCAAATGATACGTTCTAATAACTCAAAATAATTAGTAATGATTTATTAATTAGTTATTAAAGTGTTAAAGTCGCACACCGATGTTGGAACCAACCCGGTTAGGAAGGGCCATACACGATCGAACTTGGTGCGTCCCGACCGCGTTGGGATCAGGTTAGGAGAAGTTTAAGGGGCCCATACACGATCCAACCCGGTTGGGAGTTCTTCCCAGCCTGGTCGGGCTGGACCGCAGCCCGACCGGGTTGGGCTGCGGTTGGATCGTGTATGGCGACGACAGTTCCCAACAATTGTTGGGACAGACCAGATTCTCCCAACATTTGTTGGGAATCTCGTAAACTTCTCCCAACCTGGTTCCAACGCGGTCGGGACGGACCAAGTTCGATCGTGTAGGGCCGTTCCCAACCGGGTTGGTCCCGACATCGGTGTGCGACTAATAAGTAATGAAGACAAATTACTTATTATTAATACAGTCATATATTATTAATACTCGTCTTGTCTTATATATTTTTAAACATATTTAAATAATCTTTTAATGGAAATCAATAATGAAGAATAAAATCCTGGTAGCGTAACTGAACTGCGGAAAGTAGAGTCTGATTATTATACTAGCCTAAAAAGACAGTGACGTTTAGACTTCCCAAAATAGTTTCTCGGTACGACAAAACACCGTTTTCACAGGATGTCTGGACCATCCCGTGAGCGACGCAATCTGTTCAGTTTAAGTGAAAAGTGAGTGATTATATTACCACGGAATCTGTCGAAGGAATATCTTATTACTGATTTACATAATCCTAATTGAAAGACATGACTCAAACACAGACTATAAACAAAAATGCCAAATCAGAACTGCTAACGAAAAAATATTAAACCCAGAAGTATTTGTAATACAGGGTAACTTGTTTATAACAATTGTCTGAATACATAACATTAAATTAGTTTCTTTTTGGATTAACAGTTTAACAATTTTTATGTAATGATATTTAAATTCTGTATATATACATATTTCAACTTTATTTTCTTAGTAATTTGATTATACTTTTAAGTTTCTAACAAAATCAGTATATGCATATTAAACATGCATTACACCATTTGATCGTAGGTAATCTTACAGTCACCGTGGTTGTGACGCGTTCTTCCAACCGGGTTGGATCGTGTATGGCGAAGCACATTTCCCAACATTTGTCCGTCCCAACTTGGCCATTTTCCAGGATGTTTGTTTTGACTCTGGTGGTACTTATCGCAACTTGCTTCCGGAACTTCCGTTAGCCAATAGTATATAAGCTGTTCGCCATCTTGTTTCTGTCATTCTCTGATTGGGCCTGATAATGACCGGTGTAACTGGTTGAAATTGATCGCCTTGTACCATCTTTTGTGTATATTTTACTGGTTTGTATGTAAGTACAGTATAAGTGTAAATATACTTTATAGTGTTGTAAGACGTATTTTATTTATCCTGTTTAATAAGATTAAGTCGGCAAGGTACATAATACTAAATATTAACTATACTATGTCATATAGGGGGGAGAGATAGTTAATAATTATTCCAGAAACTAAATTTAAATATTTGGGGTAAATATTATCGGAAGCCGATAATAATTTTTAATTTATTCAGTTTCTTTCAACTATTATTGATAATAAATATATAATCAGTGATGGCTTTCTCTTTTATTCCCAAGGTTTGTATCCAGGCTGTGTTGTTTTAATCTGTAATATCCTAGCGGTGCCCGGCCGGGCATGGTAAGTCCGAATTCAATTTTTTAACAAATTACCTATAGGTATTAAAAATATTGCTGGCTTTAATTTATTTAAGAAACATCTGAGAACATTTCTTACCAATAGACCATTGTATAAGACAGAAGAATTTTTTACTTATCTTTAAAACACTGATCAAATGGAATGAGCTTGTAAGTTAGTTTTGAGGTAAAAATTATGTTTTGGTTAGTTGGGTAGTTGTTTATACTGTATTACTGTGTGCTGTTTACGCCATTCTGTACTATTATGTGCATTTTTGGAATAAAGTTATTTTGATTGATTGATTGATTGACAAGTTTTTTGTTAACCCGAGAAGACTATTTTATATTTTGAAAATTAGTTCAATATTGGTATCACTGTATTCGTATTTTATTGCAGTTTAGACTCATATGCAAAACTTATTTATATTACGATTTCTGTGTCGAAGAGGTGGAAAATACTGGCGAAAGGTCGGGTTTTTACAATGATTTTAAATGAGATTAACAGCTGCAAGTGTTAATATTTGTATAGCTGGCTAATCCAACAGCTTTTTTACAGTAATTTTTAATTACCGTATATATTTATTTTGGATAAATAACCATTACTACGTTTGGAAGGTAGACCTCCTCCGTGTTACAGGTTTACGAAGAAGGAGCGCTATAAAACCGATGCTATATATTCGATTCTGAACTTAATCATTGTGAGTTACCTAAGGTATTGAATTTATTGTGTTTATTCTGTTTTTATTGTGTTATAGCAAGACAATACCAAACTACCTGAACAAACTTAATAAAATACGAGTAGCTCCCCCGCAAAAAATTGCGGATATAATCCTTATAACAGCTGTTTATTGAATTAAGAAAAACCACATGTGACGTAAACCAAATAAAACTCTCCTCCATATGAATAACAAGGGAACTTAAGTCCCGTGGGGCAGAGCCCTGGGGCCTAAATTGAAATTCTGGCTCGACAGTGACTTGGAACTTGAAATTATCTTTTAAATAAAAAACTGATCATCAAAATCGGTTAAGTATTAACTTCCGGAAGTGGGTGAACAAAACACAGGAATTTTTAGGGACTATTACCGTAGTCGGCATGGTAAGATCTAGGCCCGGGACCATGATAACTTTTCGTTTTGAGGTCCCCAGATGCCAAAAACACCATTCGTTCAAAACTGAATATATATATATATATATGTGTGTGTGTCCGTGAGCACGATAACCCTCATACAAAATATCCGATTTTGACGAAATTTGGTAAAAAACGTGTAAAGCAGCATTTATGACTTTAATTTCAAAAACCAGACAGATCGACCTATCCGAAGGGGTATTTTGGGGGGGGGGGGTTGAACCCAAAAATGGATTTTTTATAATTTTTGAAAAAGTCAAATTTCATTTTATTTCAATGGAATCAGCTTAAAAAGACGCACAATTTGGGGTTTTGATCATTGCTCTACGTCAATTGGTTACAGAGATATTGAAAGTGGTTAACACAGTACGTTGTCCAATGTTATTCTTATGGAGAACAAGCAAAATGTTATATCTCGCTTATTTATTAACTTATCCTGATGAAACTTGGTATATTACTTCATATCGTTGTGGTCTATTGATATTTGCTCAAACAAATTTTTTTGTCTAATAGTTCGTGTAGCAGCAAACCTGCGTTCTCAGCCCCCATGTTATTCTCATGGAGAATAAGTAACGTGTTATCTCCCTTAATTATGAACATAAATTAATAAAACTTGGTATATGTGGCTTTACCTATTTGAGTTAAATTTATATGTGTATAAAAACCCATTTTTTGTGTTCCTTGCTTCAGCAAACCTGCATACTCAGCCACCATGTTATTCTTATGGAGAATAATTAAAATGTCATTAATCGTTTATTTATGAATGTATGTTGATGAAACTTGGTATGTGGCTTCATGTGGTATTAAGAAACATATATATGCATTGGAAATTCGCTGAGTTCACAGGTTTGCTGCTATGGGGGTATTTAATATGTAGATGTGCAGGGATGGGAATAGTCTCACAAGCAGAAGCGATGCAGGGCACACTGTCAGATAATAACGGTCAAGGTGAAACAGATAAAGCCGGCATTTGAAAATCTTCAAAATCTGCGATGTTTTAACTTAAAAACGAAAAGTGTGTTTCTTTCCTATTAATATCTACTACAGAATTAGCGCTAAATAACTGTAGCATTTTGGCGTGATCAATCTAAGCTACTCTTGCAAAGATAATACAATCGAGGTATAGCAATTGGATACTGACTATTGATGCAAAGTCGGTTTGCTTTTAGCGAATTTCCCCTATAGGGAAGAAGCTATTACCGTAGGTCTCATGGTAAGACTTAAGCCCGAGACCATGATAACTTTTCATTTTGAGGTCCCCAGATGCCAAAAACACCATTCGTTCAAATTTTTATATATATATATGTGTCCGTAAGCACGATAACTCTCGTAAAAAAGGTCCGATCTTAATGAAATTTGGTACAAATGTGTAAAGTACCATTTATTTGAACAAGTTCGAAAACCAGATGAATCGCACCATCCGAAGGGGGGTTTTTGGGGGGTTTTGTACCCCAAAAATGTGTTTTTTGGGGTTTTCACATGTAATTTTAATTTAAATCAAATTTTAATTTACACCATTAAATTCAGCTTAAAAAAACAAACAATTTGGTATTTTGATCATTGCTCTACGTCAATTGGTTACCGAGATATTGAAAGTGCTAAACACAGTACGTTGTCTAATGTTATTCTTATGGAGAAAAATAAAAATTGTATATCTCGCTTATTTATGAACATAAACTGGCAAAATTTGGTATATGGCTTGATCTGGTTATGGTTTATTGTTGTTTGCACAAAAAAACAATTTTTCGCCTATGGTTCCTGTAGCAGCAAACCTAGGTACTTGGTCTCCATGTTATTCTTATGGAAAATACTTAAAATGTTATATATCGCTTATTTATGAATGTAAATGGATGAAACTTGGTATGTGACTTCACTAAGATGAGTTCTATTGACATTTGCATAAAAACCCATTATTTTGTGTGCCTTGTTGCAGCAAACCTGCGTACTCATCCCCAATGTTATTCTTATGGAGAATAATTAATATTTTAAATATCGCTTGTTTGTGAATACATTTCTTATGAATCCTGTTAAGTGTTATGTTATATATTCATTGGAAATTCGCTGAGTATGCAGGTTTGCTGCGACGGGTGTATTTATAAATAAACTAACTTGCTTGTCGGGGTCTTGCCCGCATAAACTAAAACAGAATTATTAACACACGATGTTTACTCTATATCCTTATGATTACAAACCATTCTCTCTGATCTAAATCCCATGGGCTGAACCCAGATGTTTGTTTACATCGCATGATATTTAATGATTATTTAAAAACAGCCTTGAACTGCTGGAGTCGGCTGCTACACTTATTGAAAATTAATCTCAAATTGTACAAAATTAAACCCTAAACTGATATTCGGGCTTCGACATTCTCTTCTACTCAAAATAACCTTTATTTCATTAAAAAAACATGGAAATCCATCCACTGGTTAACTCGGAATATTTGGATTAAATTGGAATAAATCCAGCATCTTTTAATATATAGGATAACTTTGATTCAGTCTAAATTTTTACAGTTTACAAGTTCATGGAAACAAATCCACCTTAAAACCTCCTTTGATTATTGCGAAACCCATGATTCTTTTTTTTCGGAACAAGATAAATGATTTGATGTTTATTTATTGTTAATGTTAGATAGTAAAAAATAATTGCCGTTGATTTTTCAACGGGCGTTAGACTAGTCAAATTATATTCACAAAGTACTAACACGAGAAGATTTGTAATTTTAAACTGTCGTACTTTAGGAGTATACGACACTTCTGTTGTTTACGTCTGTTGGCAACAATAACGGGGAGGGAGCAACCTTGGTCAGAGGGCGTGGTCTGCTGGTACAGTAATGGTGGCGGCAGGAGGGGGACACACGATGAATTCCCCGCAAAACACTTAGAACACAGCGGGGTCCGCGCGACGACAGTTCCCGATGCGAACAATTCTGCACTCCCGCCTAGTCAATTAAAATTTATTATTACTGGAATTTTGATGATTTAATTTCACAGTTTAAAATTTAAATTAATTTCCAATAATTAGCTCGAAGTAAATTATGCATATATGGCTTGCCGAAATAGACAAAGTGTGCTATTTATACTTGTGAATTTATGTTTAAATTTGTATTTGTAAGGCTAATTTATACAAGCATGATAAGTATATTTCTTTTATAATTTATTCAAACATTTATACATGGGATTTTGATTATACAAATGATTTCTTAAAATTATAACGGAATTTTTATGAATACTTGTAACTATAATTTGGCCAACTTCTTTGGCAATTTTCAGTGTTTTTCTGAATTTTAAATAGGCCTAACTCCTACTTAGATTCCCTCTTGATACAAAAAGAAGTCCGGTGACTGTAACATCTTTAATTTGTTATTTTCCTTGAAAATATTTAACAGTTGGTAAATAAATAGACTGTTTTTTTTGGTTGACTTCATCTGGTTGTGCAAATTGTTGTTTCAAATCAAATTGTGGGGTCTATTATATAGCCTTTGTTTTTCTTCCTGTCTATTGCAATTATGTAATTCTTCTAATACTTCCACTTCCAGAAACACAATTTACTTCTTCATATACTTCCCAATTTTCTTTCCTTAGTTCATTAGCTATGATGGTTTGAACTTCATTATGCCTCTTTTTGATCAGAAGTTCACTACCCGTATGCCTGCAGGAACCCAACACATGAGCAAGTGCTTCAAACTCGCTGCAGTGTCTGCAGCGGCTTGTGTTTATTTAGACTTTTGAAATTTTGTCTAGAAAATGTGGTACTTTGGTATTATACGGATGCCACTATTTTCGGAGGTTAAATTTTTACCGGATACAAAGGATAACTACATAAATCGAAAAAGCGTACTTTTATTGACTTACTGTAAAAATTTTACATCATTCTGATGATCGGTCTTTGTGTTGTGCCTCCCAAAAGGCAGCGATGTCCGCTAGGATCGTGTTGAATGCGTCGCCGCCGCTAGCAGCCACACCCGATCGCCACATGTACTCCGCCAAACATACAGCGCGCTGCGGCAGTTATGTTAGGATGGGTTATCATAAAAATACGTACGGTTTCCTCTTCATTTCGAGGTAAATCCCACACCAAAAGAACGTCACTCATTATAAAAACAAATGTAACGTAGTGCACGGCAATAAATCACTCGTGACACTGACCCAGATACAGGCGGTGACAGGTGATGCGCGCGCTCCGGTCAACGACCTGACCTTGGCCTATTTGGAGGGGGTTTGGCGGCCGGAAGTATGACTCATCAGGTATCATTCGATTTGTAACGAAACAAGGAAAGTCCTACAATCATTTTTATGATAACCCATCCTAACATAACTGCCACAGCGCGCTGTATAAGGGTGGCATCCGTATAATACCAAAGTACCGAAAATGTATATAATGAATTTTCCATACAGTAATAAATCTATTGACAACATTGTAAGTTACCAAGGCTGCTTTTGAAATTTAAAAAAAAAAATCCTTTGTTCTATTTACTTTACCAAAAAATTACCTTTCAACATCTTTTTTATTTTACTAACTTATTTTCAGATTCTCCTGGTTCTTTCCGATGAAAATGAAAATGAGTATGAATAGGTTTATTCCTACGGAAGAATTTACTATACGAATTTTCAATAAAAGGTCCGCAAAATCTGCTTGGCCATTTCCCACACACACCATTGGCCACTGCTAGGGTTAAACGTAAAAAACAATGCTCGTGTGTTACCACAACAAT
Organism: Allygus modestus; assembly: GCA_963675035.1. Lineage (NCBI taxonomy): Eukaryota > Metazoa > Arthropoda > Insecta > Hemiptera > Cicadellidae > Allygus > Allygus modestus. Next base: position 282,340,238 of record OY776112.1, on the reverse strand, counting down.
GGGGTTTGGTGGTTTGTCCAGAGAAACTGGTGGCTGACTCCTAGTTAAAGTGGCAAATACAAATACAAATACCCTAATAGAAAAAATTAAACAACGTATAGGCCTAGTAGCCTACTGTTATTTCAGACTGTTGGAGGACCTACAAAACAGACAAGTTTGAGGTAGCAGGTTTTCATCATGGTTATTCATAAATTTAATTTTATTGACCCAAAAACCGGGGCAAATGCTCTACAGGTTGAGCAGATCTGGGGCTCGGCAAAGTGGAGGAATAAGTTAAGAAACACTGAGGAGCAGCTAATCAACACTTTGATTCGTACTAGGCTGCATATCCTACATATTCTGGTCATCTCTCGTTCGGGTGCAGATCTAGCCTATGTCACACTGGTGAAACTTCTAGGTCTTGGTCGGGATCCAGCCTGTAAGAGATCTGACCATAAGAGCCATATAACAAATCCTTTTTATATTGTATCAGCCAAAACTCACTGTAAACCATACGATTATAGGCTTACGCATATTTCATTCAAGGTTTAGACTAATTATTCCCTGAAATACTAGGACTATGCTAAGAAGTGTATGGAAACACAGAATAACTCAAGCTGTATACTACTTACCACATTTGCAAACACGACTTTGCCTAGTTCACTCTCTAAATTCCTTGAATTAACAAAACAAACAGCCTGAAAGACTAGACATATGGTTGACAAAAATCTGCAGAGCGCAAACATAATACACTAAACCGTCAATTTATTAAAATCTTTTGAATTTTAAATAATAATTTACACTTTAAGTTATTTGCTCCTAAAACAAAACATGTTACATTTAAGAAAGAGTGTATTAGTGTTCGTGTCCGTGAATAATTAACCAAACACCAAATCAGAGTCCGTATCCTAACCCTGACCAAACAATTACATATCAAAATATCAAGAACACTAAAATTTTACCAAGTTAAAGTTTACATTAATTTATAGATTTCCCTCAAGCTCAAGGCAAACGAGTTTGTCTCGTCGTCTTGTCTGATGTTATGGTTGATACTGTTGATAGTATGATATGACATATGATAGTTGAAGTTGATGGTCTGGTTCCTACACTGTTGCCACGAGGTAGATGAAATTTTACCCTAAACGTGTGGTGAAATTACCCTAAATTACCCTAAACTTTTGTAAATTACCCTAAAATTATCTTAAGAGTTGATTTTACTTCTATAAAAGCTCAAAATACACTTGAGATTGGTTTTAAAACATGATTAAGGCATACAAAGCACAGTAACATAGCATTTATTACCTGTCTTTGGTACTATATCACACATAAAACAAAATATGTATTAAAAAATTCAAATAAATAATCTGTTGTAATATTTTTATTCAGCGCTATACTTATGTGCTGATGATATCGCTGATAATAGAAACTTGCTGATAAATGTTACTAACAGTTGTTGGGACTGGGAATACTTAGTAAATTTATTGTTTTATAAACTTATTTCAGTTGTACAAATTTGTTAATGTTATATTTTAATAATAATGACCAGAAAATATGTTTGTCATCTTATTAATATTTGATTAGATCAATAGGTTGCATTACAATACACCACATCACACAAATTTACACATGTTATGCCTTGTTGCAATGTTTGTATAATTTGTATGTGCGCTCACCTGGCTCACACCCATGGGCTCACATGGAGATTTCAATTTAGCTCCTTCATATCTGCTTCATATATGTGTCAAATTAGAGACAATCTTCAGTAAACATATTTTCTACAATAGCGCTATAAATCTACAACCTATATTTAACCAAATTAATCCGATATATTTCTACTGTTTATGGTATTCTATATTATTATGTTGTGCCCAATTTTGGACACATAACATAATGTGCCTCAATTTGATCTGTTTGAAAATTAAACTTTGTGTCCTTTGTGATTACATGCATCTCTAGTCTATTACTCAATAGGATATACGATGTACATGCTAGTTTTATCTCTTTTATAGTACTTTTAATTCACCCAGCACTCAATGTAAATGTTTTAATTCCTGGAAAAACCATTTTACATTGCCAAAACATCTAAATTTAAATTATGGGGGCTCTATATTTTACCCTAAAATTACCCTAAAAACTCCATTACCCTAAAATTACCCTAAGACCAGTCAAATTACCCTAAAAAAGGGCAATTACCCTAAAAGTGGTAACACTGTCTGGTTGTCTGTTGTCTGGTCTAATAAGGAAAAAATTGATATTTGATAAACAGCTGATCCTTTAAATGGTTGGCATACGTTGAGTGAAGACTACACATTGGGTGATGGATAAATTGACTAGACATAGAGTGAATATTACTTGTCCTATAATCTAATATGAGTAAGGTTTGCTTGCTTGCTTGCGACACTGATCTCAAAAACGGCTCCTACGATTTCCTTCAAATGTTCGAAATAACTAATTTCTGGGATAAAAATAAGTTTTAAACAGGCCTCATCCCCAGGAAAAATCAAATAATGTAAAAAAACCAGAATGAAAAGTTAAAAAAATTAACATTGGGCTTATTGAGTTTCAAATCAAAACAAAAGAATTTGTAACAGCTGTTCATAATCAACCAGAGAACTGTCAAAGTAATACTCATGTTGTTTATGATTATTAACATGTGCTTTCCTGAGAGCAGAGATTAACAGATTTGAGTGAAGATTACATATATAGAGTAGTAAAATAAATCAAAGGGACACTGAGCTGTAAATAACAACTGGAGTGACCTTAAAAATGTATAAAAGAGGCAAATTAGTTATACAGATCTGATTATCAGTAGGGGGAAGTGGTGAAATATTACTACAAGTCATCTAAACAAACTGACTGACCTTCCCCCGAGCAAAGCTCGGCCCCCAGGTACTTAAACATAATTGGCCACGTAAAATGACAAAAATACCAGTGTTGCCATAGACTATTTGATACGATCTGCGTATCCCTCGGTTATAAAATTGTTAATTTTGATTATACATGTGTTTTATTCCCAATTTTCTCTCGAGGTCACCACCATCAATGAGTTGAGATATAATACATCAGGGGAAACTACACTCACTTTAGAAAGGTTGTTTTCATTTAACACCAAATCGTTACTTTGCTTCAAGAAACAATCAAATTCCATCTAAAATATATATTAAAATTACAAATATTGAGTTTTAACATCAATTTTCACTTAATTGGACAAGATATTAATATTTAAAGACTTTGAATGTCACATTGTACCAACTGGGAGATTTAGAGCCTACCAGAATTACAGCCAACATAACGGAGCAAAAATTGGCTTTTAATGTTTTTACAACCTTCTATGGAATGACCCCTATTTAAAATAAAGCTCATTGGTCACCAACTGGGTGGGGTTAAAAAAGTTTCTTCATTCATACTTTTTAGACTGAATTTGTTTTATTGGTAGGAAAGCTTTTTGCACACCCCTGATCCCGTGAGGGTAGTATGGTAATCTTAATTCTCCTCCAAGAGAAGACTACCCACCTTCCCCCTTCAAAATGGTAAATTATGTAACTCAAAACCAGAAAATCAATCAAATCAAAATTGATGAGATGACCACAGCATAAGCGGGTGATCCACCTTGACCTTGACTGCCGAATTGACGCTCAGGTATTGGCTAATTCAGAAAAAAACATGGCTATTTTTAGAAATGACGTGATGGTCTTCCATCAACCGCACGGCTGATCACTGTCGAAGTGTGCTTCTACGGTGGGTCATTTAGAATGGCGATTGGCCTTCAGACTTCTGCGATTCCGAATCGCCTGATGCTTGATATAGTCCACTGGACTACATCAAGCATGCGACATGATCCAACGAGGTAGAATAAATATAGGAGATCTCATCTGGGGTAAACACTGTGCCAACATGCCCTCCACCATTTTGACCCTCTATACCCTTCAGTCTCCATGGCAACAAATTTGTTAACCAATCAAATGCTCTCTTCAGAAGTTATGTTAAGCTGGGTTTTCCTAGACGCGGAACTTTTTGGTAGCGGAGAACGCTGGCCTCTCCTCATCATGTCATCAAATGGCGCTGTTTTCCTAGACAGCGGAATTGTTCTGCGTCGCGCCGCAGATTAACTTTATCGGCTCCCGGAGCAGAGGTGTCCGCTCTCCGCCGCGGAATAGTGTTGAGGTTATACTGGTGTCTTGTGATTTTGTACTGTTCCAGAATAAGTTCGCGTAAATTTAGGCGTCAGATGACGAGAAACTTGTTGAAGGTCATCCGATTATCTTGAGTACGACTGGTATAATAAAACCAACAGATAATTAAACCATTACACAAATAAACGTACTTTTAAAATAACATAACACTTTGTCATGTACAGTACATAATAATGTACTGTTGTTTTAGCTTAAATAATAGGCAGTTTTATTGTGTTTAAAAGTACAAAGCCGTTATATCAATAGTTTAAAACTGAAAAACAAATTATTACATTTTCTTTCTGTTATTTTACATATTCTTGCTATACAATTGGTTGAGGAGATATTGAAAATACGAAACACAGTATTTGTGTGTTGAAATAGACCTACGTTTAAGAACATATTATTTTATTTTATTGCCCTTCGTGTTACCCCTTCAACAATCACAAACTAAAGTTAGGTACTGCAGACGGTCGCCGAAAAAGTCCGCGTCTAGGAAAATAGAATACCGCTTAGCTGAAACTATATTGATAATTGCATAGATATACACATTTCTTATCTTCCTCGTTGCAGCAAATCTGCGTACTCAACCCTAATGTTATTCTTATGGAGAATAAACAAAATGCTATATATCACTGATTATGAATGTATTTTTGTGAAACTTGGTAAGTGGCTCTATGTAGTAGCGAGGCACATATATATGGATTGGAAATTCGTTGAGTACGCAGGTTTGCTGCGACGTGGGTATTTTAACACGAGACGAGAGCTCTATATTTAATCTACCTCGTTGACTTGATCTTCATAATATGTCCAAAGAGTAAAAAAATAAGATGTATATCATAGCCTGTCCAATCAGTCTACAATTAATCTTTAGTTAATGGTTGGTTATCACATTTTAAATTCAAAAGATTAGATGTCAACTTTGTAAACAAATCAATAATTATTATTATTGTTGATAACTTATTGCTTTTTGTGGCTTATTAAGTTATAATGTTTATAGTATTCTGTGATCTTTTCACGTTATGCCTAGTTTTTCAGACTATTAATTTTGTTGATTCAAATAATACAACAAGGAATGTTATTTTTGCAAATGTAGTAAGTTATATAGTGTCCTACATTGTTATCCATTATCTCACTTTATGAGAATAGTCATAATTGCTTAACCTAGTGATGTGGGCCGGAAATATTCCCTGTTTTTCTTTTTGCATTAACAAATTCTTAGTTTTTGACAGTTTTAATGCATATATTAATCGTTCAGGTATAATCAAAATATTTTAGTTAAATGTCACATATGTAGGAAGGAATCATCATAGGAAAAGTAATTACTTTTTCCTATGTAATCTAATTTTAGTGGATTTTTCCCCTACAGGGAAGAAGCTATTATTTTACCGTGTAGGTAGAATATAGTAAAACTTAAGCCCAGGACCATTTTAACTTTTTTATTGGGGCCCCAAGGTAGTTTACGTTGAACTAGTTTTAGTTTTATTTGTAATTAATTGTCCTTTCATTAATTATGTTTTAACCATTGAAGTCATAGCAGTTTTTGAGTTAAATTTAACCTAATCATGATTAAATTTAACTATTATTTAACAATTAATTATTACTTGATGTTAAGAGTAGGTATCTTTGAGTTATCTTGCTTCTAAAACATGATTTTTGGGAATATTTCCTGGGGATATTCACCTATTTTCTCGAGTTTCACAGTTCCCAGGAATTTTAAATCCAAAGGTACCACAAAGAAATAATGAAAGTTGATGGAAAGAGAGTAGTGTGGCTACAGTGAAGGCATAGCAGGGTGCCACATAGACTTCCATTTCCTATCATTATTGTACTTACACACGTTCTCCCTGTATGAAATTACCCTCTGATTATTAGCAAATTTCCTATAGAAAAGTGAGCTATTAGCATGATCTGCACGGTGAAACTTAAGCCCAGGACCAGCATAGAAGCCCTAACGTGACCCTCTGATTACGTTATGGGGTAATATTTACCGGGTGTCCCGAAAAAGGTCCCCCTGTTAAATTTTGAATGACAGTAAATTTTGAAACAATATTTGGAAAATGTTAATGTTCCTAGCATAACTCAATATATTTTTTTAGGTGGTTAAGGGTTTCAACCCTCACCCCTACATAGGGGTTTCTGGGGGTCGTTTAGATAGCAACCCCTAACAAGATGCATATTATTTTGAAGAGGGTCAAAAAATAAAATGAGTGTCGCAAATTAGATCTGTCTATGATGATATAAACTAAAATTAAGGTAAAAAGGAAATCATTATATTGATTTTTTAACCATCCCTCCTGAAAATACCAGAAACTATAAAGTAATAAACAAACAATGAACAATAACAAACTATAAATAATAAACAACCAAGCTTTAGACTGTTCATTGTCAGGAGACATTTTCGGTGTCAGTGTCTGGCTCATTATATTCAAGTCATACACCATCTATAAAATTAAAATTATTAAAAAAGACTTACCTCTGTCTTGCCTTGCTAAATGAGATGCTTAAAATGGCCTCCATTCCCCTCTTGACAAAATAAAGACGGTTTTCAAATGACTTTCTTGCACTTTGAAAGGTCTTTGTTCAAAGGTTTTAACAAGGGATCTCCATATCTGATTTCTGATAAAGAGTGGAGGGGAAACTTAGCAGTACAAATAACTTAATAAATATCTACACTTTTACTTTCTCCCTCTATACATAGTATATGGAGAAAGTATTGTTTTCGTCAAAATTTTTGAATTTGAGTTGTTAGTGGAAATATTCATTTTGGTGCTCCCTGAACCCAAAAAAGTGGTTTTTACGTGATGTCTGTCTGTGTGTGTGTGTGTGTGTGTGTGTGTGTGTGTGTGTGTGTGTGTGTGTGTGTCCGTGCATGTGTGTGTGTTTCCGCGTGTGTGTGTGTGTGTGTGTGTGTGTGTGTCCGCGCGTGTGTGTGTGTGTGTCCGCGTGTGTGTGCGCGTGTGTGTGCGCGTGTGTGTGTGTGTGTGTGTGTGTGTGTGTGTGTGTGTGCGTGTGCGTGCGTGTGTGTGTGTGTGTGTGTGTGTGTGTGCGCGTGTGTGTGTGTGTGTGTGTGTGCGTGTGTGTGTGTGTGTGTGTGTGTGTGTGTGTGTGTGCGTGTGCGTGTGCGTGCGTGTGTGTGTGTGTGTGTGTGTGTGTGTGTGTGTGTGTGTGTGTGTGTGTGTGTGTGTGTGTGTGTGTGTGTGTGTGTGTGTGTCTGTGTGGATGTGTACAGAGCTAGAGCCCTAACCAATGGGCCGATTTTTATGAAATTTGGTATGTAAGTACTAATCTACGATATCTCCAGGCATTTTTTCATTTTTTGAATTTTTGATTTTTAAGGGTAATTATTCCCTAAAAAATGCCAAAACATGTAAAATCAATATTTCTCAAAAACGGCTTTAACGATTTTGATTAAACTTTAGTCGTTCGTAGAACTTTGGTTTTCCAACAAAATGACACCACCCGCATTCCTGTAAAAATTCGGGTCCAGAAATTACAGGACTTAAAACATCAAAAATTCAGTTTTTTGGATTTTTCATAAAAAGACATAGATATAACAAAAATTACTATTCACCATTAAAAAGAGCTCAAAAAACTAAATAATTTAGTATTTTGAATTACTATTCTACGATTGCCGGTTTCGGAGAAAATTTAAATTTTCATTTTGCGGTAAACGCAGTACGTTGACCAATGTTATTCTTATGGGGAATACAAAAATTACTATTTCTCTCTTATTTACTGATAAATTTCATTCAAACTTGATATTTTGTTGTCAATTATCATTGACCAACAGAGGAAATTCGAAATATGTTGCCCCTTAATAACCCTGGGGGGGGGGAAATACGGGGCATTTCCCCTCTTAAAACCACGAGTGTAGCAATGGATTCTGTAGTGCCTCCAAAGCAGGGATTTGGGTGGATGTTTGGGTGGATGTTTTTTAAAACAACTTGTTTACAAGATTTTCTGTACATTCGACCGTGCTTTGTATTCTATATTTAGTAAATAAAAAGTAATTTATTCGTTAAAGTTGGGCTAAAAGGGAGAAAGTATGTGTTAGTTTCCTGATACCGTTTATTTTTGCTTGTTATAATTTTAGGTTAAATAAACATAAAGAGTTCTAGATTGTGGCATCCATTTTATCTATATTTTTAATACGCTAGGCATATTTTTGTCATAATTGTTTTGGAGCGGTGGTGCTACCGATCACCATGTCCAAGGTGTCGTTAGAAAGGTCTTAGCATGTAGTTTTGCCATCAATTAAAAAAAAAATATAAAAGTCACCGTGGACATGGGAAAATATGGGGTAAAAGTCGTGATTTTCCCCATATAGACATAATATGCAGTTACAAACCAACGATCGAGAAATCAGCTGTTTATTTAAGGAAGTGGTTAAACAAATAAAATCTGACCCTGAAAAATGGTTATTGAAGCTGGCAACAAAACACCAGTTTTTATTTGCACAAAATCAGAACATTACCAAAAAAACGTTCGACATATTGGAGACTATAAGACGTCGACCAGGACGGCCAAGAGGAGGAGGCCGGCGAACTTTAACTGGTAGACGCGAACGAAATACAAATAATACTATTGTCGTTGATTAAGCATTATTCAAGGATGGTTTGTGTGAAGTTTGGTGCAAATCTGTCCAAAGGGCTCCGACCCAGAGGGCATAAAAGGATGCAGTGTCAGGTTTTAGAAATTTAGTGTTTACAAAATTAACAGCTGTAATTAAAATAATTCAAAGTTCCTTTAAACTGTCATTTGTTTAAATGTAAACAACACAATTTAAACAAAGAAATGTAAACACTGGCTGGTTTATTATCTTTTGAATTGTGTTACTTGAATTTATATTAACTTTTTTATTTTAACTTATTTCATTGGCTTTTTTTATTATATTAAAAAACTATTACAATAGCTTTATTTCTGTAAACAACTTAATTTGGGCGCAGCAACGCGCGCTGGGTAACTGCTAGTTTTTTTTTTATCTTTAAAATAACATGCAACTTGTGGGGGGTTGCTTTTTAAAATACCCCGTCTCAGCAAACCTGCGTACTCAGCGAATTTCCAATGCACAATATATGTCTTAATACCACATAATGCCGCATACCAAGTTTCATTAACCCTTTGAGTGCCAGAGTTTTTCGGTTGTCATATCCGTAGAGTGCCATAGTTTTTAACAGAGTATATCCAAAAAGTGCCAGGCACAAAATCAACATTTTGCAAGGGTTTGCAAAAAAATTAATAACTTTTTTATTTGGTAAGATATTATTATGAAACTTTTTTGTTTCGTAAGTTTAAAGTTTAGCTATAATATTATGCTAATATAAAATATTTAAAAAATATAAAATAAAAAATTTGAATACATATATGCATGTGGGAAATTTATTTTATTTTTTTTTATTTGTTTCAGGTAAATAAACATTGTTCAAATATAAGATTTTCACCAAATAACTACTAGATTTATAGAGGACATGTTTCCCAAAATATTTCCTGAAAGTTTCATCAAATTTGGGCTGTAGGCGGACGAGTTATTTCCATAAATGTAAAAAAATATAAAAACGGTAAATTAGTACACAAGACAGTAGCCTAACTTTATTCAAGGGTTTAAGTTTTATTACAATATTATTTCATAAAGCAAACTAACTAGGCCTCGTATATTTATGGAGTATATGTTTACCTGAACATATCCTGGAAATGTCCTGGAAGAAATAATAAAAAGTAATGACATAAGAAAAATTTTCTATAACAACGATACACAAAATCAACATTTTGCAAGGGTTTTGTACATAAAATCAATAACTTTTTTATTTGGTAAGATATTATTATGAAACTTTTTTTGTTTTGTAAGTTTAAAGTTTAGCTATAATATTATGCACATATATAATATCTAATAAATAAAATATAAAATTTTGAATAGGTACATATTATACATGCGGGACATATTTTTATATTTTTTTTTCGGATAAATAAACATTGTTCAAATATAAGATTTTCACCAAATAACTACTAGATTTATAGAGCTAGAAACTATCCTGGAAATCAGCTGAAAGAAATAATAAAAAGTAATGACGTAAGAAAAATTTTCCATAACAACGATATATCGTTGCAATGTATTTTTCGGTAAGACCACCGACGACAATATATCGTTGTGAAGTATTTTTCGGATGTTCCGTGCACAACGATATATCGTTGCGTGGCACTCAAAGGGTTAAAATATATTCACAAATAAGCGATATATAAAATGTTAATTATTCTCCATAAGAATAACATTGAGGATGAGTACGTAGTTTTACTGAAACAAGGAATACAAACAATTGGTGTTTATGCAAATATATAGAATTAAATTAGGTGAAGCCACATACCAAGTTTCATCAGTATGCATTCATAAGTTAGCGATATATACCAATTTGATTATTCTCCATAAGAATAACATGGGGGATGGTAAGCAGGTTTGCTGCAACAAGAAATACAAAATAACTGGTTTTTATGCAAGTATCAATAGAGCTTATCTAAGTGAAGTCACATACCAAGTTTCATCCATACATATTCATAAACAAGCGATATATAACATTTTAATTATTCCCCATAAGAATAACATGGGGATCGAGTACCTAGGTTTGCTGTTCCGGGAACCATAGGCGAAAAATCGTTTGTGCAAACAACAATAAACCACAACCAGATGAAGGCCATATACCAAGTTTCGCCAGTTTATGTTCATAAATAAGCGAGGTATAAAATTTGTCTTCTTCTCCATAAGAATAAAATTAGACAATGTACTGTGTTTAGCACTTTTAATATCTCATTAACCAATTGACGTAGATCAATGATCAAAATACCAAACTGTTCATTTTTTTAAGCTGAATTCAATGGTAAAAATTAAAATTTGATTAAGATCAAAATTACATGTGAAAACCCCAAAAAAACATTTTTAGGGTACAAACCCCCCTTCGGATACTGCAATTTGTCTGGTTTTTGAACTCGTTCAAATAAATGGTACTTTACACATTTGTGCCAAATTTCACTAAGATCAGATCTTTTTTACGAGAGTTATCGTGTTATGGACACATATATATATATATATATATATATATATATATATATATATATATATATATATATATATATATATATAAATATACAAATTAATAAATTGTAGTATTTCATTACATTCCATTCATCATTAATAATAATTTCCCATAATTGTATATATTTTTCCCCATGTAAATACCACCATACCCTAGTCATGCTGAATAACCCATATTTTATTTATCTATTATCACAATGATTGTCTTTGTTCAATAATAATTTATGTCACCGTAATTTGAAATGTTCCCTTTTATTATGTGTTATTTTGTGTTAATCAAGCTGTTATTTCATGTTATTCAATTCAAAGTGCTAAATATTCAACAACTGTTCCCATCACCCCGCAGAAAGTCATCTTCCCTTATTTCACAGTAGAATATATAATTAATTATGCCCATGTTCATTTTATTTAGTTTATATCAATTGATAATCAACTATCCTTCACAATATATTAATAGTTCTAATTCATTAATTGACCCTAAATTAATTTCAATATAGCCTACTTTAGATATAAGATATTTGTAAGAAAATTGCAATATAATAATATTTTACATAGTATTACTTTTCAAAATTAGTCCTTAGAAAACCAAATTCAGTGTCAAGTGTTATAACATGTGATTTCTACCATCTGTGCAACCCAACAATGGAACAATGAACTTCCAGACTACAGACTCTCTTCTCCTGCTTGTTCCTGGCTCCCCTCCAATGTGTTAACATCATTTTGTGTGAGACAAGTTCTCATCTAATAATTTACCCCAGTATGGCCTAAGATTTGCCTACTTAGTGCCTAAATAGTAGGGATTTCTCCTGCCCAATAGAGTGAAGTTTAAATTCAAACCCTTTTATTTCTTTTTCCCATTTATAACACTCTGGGTGAAGAATTTTGTAAGCAGTGTGGTAACCTTCTCCATTTTGATTCTCTTATTAGGGACTTGGTAAAAAGAGATATCAGAAACATTTGTGAACGAGCCCAATGTTCAGAAAGTATCAAATAAAGTCATTAAGAAGAATCTCATCCAAATTGAACTAGTTTTCCAAATTTAATTTCAAATATCTTTTAATCAATCTTTAAATTCAGTGAAACTTTTGGCCTATTTTTCTATGGACCTTTCTTACTCATTGTTGCATTTAGTAAACAAACCTATTTAGTAAATTCATGTTATCTCTATAAAAACAAATAATATATCATTCGAGCCGGCACAACACCCCTCCCTAAGAAAAAGAGTACTTATATTGTAATAACCCATTATTGTTAGCCCTGAACTGTTAGACACATTTATTGAAATGCTTAGGCCTAGTTGACCTAATTAACTTGAAGTCCCCATATTGTCAAATATCATTGTTATACCCCTTAAATTCATTTGCTATCATTTACTGTTGTAATTCTATTTAATAAATATTCTATTGTGAATCCCAACTCACTTGTTATTATTTAAGCCTAGGTATTAAAAGGTAAAAGGTATTCTCATTATAGCTAAGACTTACCTGGAATATGGTAATCCACTAAGAGACAGTTATATAACACAACTAACTACAAATAAAGAAGACTAAGGTAAAGTGTATTTATTTATTAAACTCATCAAGTGTGGGCTAAATTAATAGCCAAAGGAATTTTGTAATGTATGTTTTACCAACAGTCACATCAGTGTTGATGGAATCCATGTTGCTTTAGGCTCAAAGAAGGCGTCCTTCAGACCACATTTTGTTTTTCTCACAGATTAAAACTCATAGCTAGGCATTTCCCACAATAGGTAATCAAAACTAGATAAGTATTTATTTATTACATTTTATAGTAGCAAATTTTGGCGCCCAACGTAACGGCATTCGAATGATATATTATTACCAATATATTGCAATTTTCGACCTAGACTAAGTTGTACTAGATTGTAAGAACCCCATATTTAATTGTACGTCCCGTAATTACCTTCCCCACAACTAAACTAACCACATCAATTAATCACACACCATTTATTAATACCGAACTCATAATTAATCATGGCCGAGAACAAATACAACTTAAGAAAGAAACGAAACTATCCCAAAACCGATTCAGACGATAACCTTAGCGAAATCGAGAATGAAGACGAACGCCATCTTGAACTGCAGAACAGAGAAGACGAAACGACTACGTTCAACCGCACAGAGGACAAACGCGTCGAGCTGATGGACCAATTAGAAGCCGAGATTCCCTTTTCTCCCGACCTGTTGACAGACACTAACCTTGTACTGCCACTAGACGCTACGAAAACAGATGTTCCTAGCGGTTCGCAACGAATACCCGAACGTCACTTGACCCAAACGCCTACGGAAACAACCGAACAAAGCCGATCGACCCGTAGCCGTCTAAATGAGTCGTATTCCACACGCACTCGAATAGACACCGACGATGAGTCATCTCAGCTTTTATTGTTACCTGAACCATTCACAAATACGTGTCCCACGTCTTCCACTACTAAACTGTCGACACTGACACCTACCCCAGCTACCACACAACTTACACCATCGGACCTAAATACGCTAATAACTCTCATGACAAATCTAAATGCTGATCTTAAAGCTGATATTAAAGCTGAAATCAATAACAACATTCACGAATCAAATGTTGATCTTAAAGCCGAAATCAATAATAAAATCAAGAAATCAAATGTTGATCTAGATGCTAACCTCAGTCGTAAAATAACTGAATTAAAACTAGAAATAACCCAAAGTTTCAATGACAAAATTGACGCTAACTGTCAGGAAATCCAAGCTTGTCAAAGCGCACTTGAGGCCCAAATCCAAGAAAACCGAGAAAATCAAACGGAGTTTCGAAACGAAATTAGTTCAATCAAAATTACACAAAACGCCCACGCTGAAGAGATCATCAAATTGAACGACAAACTAATACACAAAATTGATGATTCCCAAAACCAAATGCGACTGTTCGTAATTGAAAATATTACTCAACAGCAAATGGCATCAGAAAGCGAAAGCCAACTAAGACAAAATAACATCCTGTCCGCTGTAAAAACACAACTTGACGAACACGAGCAGAATTTCGACAAGAAAATTGAGGAATTGACACTACGAATGAGACTCGATCACGAACTAAACACAAAAGCTAATCTGGCCACCATACAAAACGAAATCATTCCCAAAATTACGATCCAAAACAAAACTCTAGAATCACAGCAAGCGGAAATCCAAAACCTAAACTTAAACCTTTCGAAATGTGAACAAGAAGTGCAAAACTTAAAGCAAAATAAACAATTCGGCAATTTTCCCGGACCAATACAGATTGTCTGTAACGGCAATGAAGTGAATGACAGGCAACTACCAAAATTCAACGGCCGAAGTGGCAACCCCAACGAGTTTATCCGAAAATTAAAACGATATTATGATAGAGGACTAGAAAGAAATATTAACAATGACCCTATCGAATACCTGAAAGATCTCTTAGAAACCTCCTTCGAAGGACCCGCTTCAAGGTGGTTACAACTTATCAAGACCGACATAAGTACTTGGGAACAATTCGCTTATGAGTTCGAACTGAAGTATTGGAGTCGCGAAGTCCAGCGTGGTCTTAGAGCTAAAATCGAAGCAGAAAAATACCGCTCAAATGGTACCCTCAGTCGAAGCGAGTATCTCACGGAACGTGTGCTCTTATTACAATCCATGAGTCCTAGTCTAAGCGAAGAAGAAATCGTAACCCTAATGTCGGAGAGATTTGAACCAATCATACACAAGCAGCGTGCAGCAAGCACCACTTGTGCAGCAAGTACCACGTACGCAAGCACGTGGTATAAGCGTGCAGAATATAACTACAGTACATGCTCTAGAAAGACTACTCCAACGAGAAGATATAAAGGAAGGACCCAAGAGAACACGCAACAACCACTCCAACAACAGTCAACAGAATAATCGACACACCAGCCCTAATCAACCAAACACGCACCATCACCAGAATGATCGATACGCAAATCAGAGAGCATACCAACCAAAAATGCAATCCTACAACAGTCCACCTAATAATAATTACCAAAACAATAATTACCAACACAGAAACTACCAAAATCAACAAAACTACCGTCCCAATTACAACCACCAACCATATGGTAGATACCACAATGATAAACCCTATCAAAGAGACAAATACCCCTCAAGAAACCCCGAAAACAACTACCGAAACGATAAAAATCATCCTACGACTGAACAGTCCCAACTCTGCGCAATGATTCGCCAGAACCCAAATGCGCCGAGTGCTCCATCAAACGGTCAGTCATCACCTCACACCTATGAGTCGCGAACTGTTCCTGCACAAAATATACAGGAAAACGGTTCGGCGCTGTGATCGACAACCGAGAGGGTCAATTACCAATAGTTTACTCTGAAATTACAGCGCCTATTAATAATAATCTCGGTAATAAAACGGATCATGAAATAAACCATCTTCACTCACAAAGCATAATGTGCGATAAAAACTTCTTGCTAGAAAATGACTCGGAAAATAATACCACTTCAAATCTTACTCAAATAAATTGCCCCGAAATAAACATTAAACTTAATAATATTAGCACAAATGCATTGGTTGATACTGGTTCCTCAATAACCTGTATTTCAGAATCATAGTTTAATAAAAATAAATCCAAAATCTCACCCTTTGAAGAATTTCCAGTCACTAATACAGTAATTAAAACTGCTACGAATGAAAGGTCGAAACGTGTTTCAAGAATTATTTACGTTCCTACCACAATTGCGGAATACACAATGTTAATAGAATATCTTATTGTGCCGAATCTAATAAAACCTATAATATTGGGAGTAGATATATTGTCTAATCTTAAGATGGATTTGAATTTCAAAACAAATGAATTAAATATGCAAATAAATAGTAACAATGTTAATTTGAAGTTTTGTATGTGCAATCAAGAGGGACAAATATGTCATATAATAATTAATAATAGCCATAGGCCAGATAATAGTAATTTTAATGATGAAACGTTTGATGAATATCACGATAATTTCATACATAATGAATATAACAGCACAGTAAATAACTTCAACAGCAGAATAATAGATCCGTTAGACAATAAGATGTTAACTAAAGAGATAGATATTTTCCTAGCATCAAATACGTACATTGTAGAAGAAGAACGTAAAACATTAAGCAGTTTATTAAACAAATACAAACATGTTTTTTCCGATCAGCCAGGAGTATGCAATAAGTATACGCACGAACTACGTGTAGACAACCCTAAGTTCTTCAAAACCACTTCGTACCCTGTCCCACAACAGTATCAAGATAAAGTTAAAAAAGAAATTGATCGAATGGAGGCGTTAAACGTGATAGAGAGAAGCAAGAGTACGTTCATTAACCCAATCATACCCGTTATTAAAAAGACTGGCGAGATAAGGTTATGCCTCGACGCACGCAAAGCTAGTGAAATAATAATTCCCGATTTTGAATGTAACCGGAGTGTTAACGAGATTTTAGGCAAGTGCAAAAACGCAAAATTTATCAGCAGCATTGACTTAACAGCCTCATACTGGCAGGTTCCCTTAACTGAAAGTTCCCGGCAGTACACAGCTTTTCAATTCAGAGGCCGAGTTTATCAATACACCGTGACACCTTTTGGCATTTCAACATCACAGGCCGCATTAGTCCGTGCTTTAGACAAAGTGTTCGACGCTGAAGTTGAAGATTTCACCGCCATATACATAGACGACATTTGCATCATTTCGCCAGATTTCACAACACACTTAAAACACCTCGAATATATTTTCCGCAAACTTGAAGAAGCAAATATGACTATCAATTTCAACAAATCTAAATTCTGCCAGAACTCCGTACCATTTTTAGGATACACTCTAACCAATGACGGCTTACAAATGGATCAAAGCAAAGTGGACCCCATATTAAATTTCCCAACGCCTAAGAATCGAACCCAACTGAAAGCCTTCCTCGGTAGTATAAACTACTACAACAAATTTATTGACAAATTTTCGGCCACAATACAACCATTAATGAGACTGACATCCAAGAAAAATAAATTTATTTGGACTGACGAAGATGATAAAACTTTTGCAAAAACCAAACAACTTTTCCTGCAAACCAATATCCTCCACCATCCTGATCCCACGAAAGAATTTTATCTCCAAACGGATGCGTCTGATTACGCAATCGGCGGTCACCTCTACCAGCTGAGAGAAAATGGCGACAAAGCTGCGATCATGTTTATGTCACGAACACTACAACCGGCAGAACAAAGATACACCAACACCGAGAAAGAATTGCTCGCCATTATATATTGTCTCCAAAAAGCTAGATACATCGTACTGGGAACCAATTTAACAATAATCACTGATAACTACGCCTTGGTATTCCTCAAAAGTTGCCGTCTACTAAATAATCGTTTGGCCCGTTGGATCTTAATTATCCAAGAATACAACTTCAAAATAATCCATTGCAAAGGCACGGACAACATAACCGCCGATACACTCAGTCGTATTTCTATTGACAAACCTGCTGTCTCATATGATAACCCAATTGAATTAACGATCCACTATATCGACAAGATTCCAGATCAAAATTTAAAAGATGCTTTACGCAACCTGCCACAACTTCAAAGAGAAGACTTAAAACTCCAACCAATCTTCGAAATATTAGAACAACAGCCAGAATCCCAAATTGCAACAAAATTATCAAATAACTTTCGATTACATCAGAATACCCTCTACCAACGATTAAAACACAAATGGCTTATTGCACTACCAACTTGCAGACCTTGTGTGGGGATGCCACTTATTTTACCTTCACTGCGGAGCCAAGAAGTGTTTTCAACTAGTTCAAGAAACATTTATTTTTCGAAACATGAACAGAACAATTAGGAAATACATCTCTACATGCGATACCTGCCAAAAGTGCAAGATAAGCAACCATCCGCTAGTGGCCACAGCGAAGGGTGTGCGTTGTACCGGTAAAAACGATCAGATTGCCGTGGACATCATCGGAGTCTTACCGACCAGTGTATCAAATGTGAAGTATATTTTAATTGTGATTGACATTTTCACGAAATTTATAAAACTATACCCAATCCAACGAGCCACAACCAAAATAATTCTGAACAAACTTTTCACATTACATTTTCCAACCTATGGTTATCCAAAAAGGATACAATCAGATAACGGAACCCAGTTCAAAAGCAACGAATGGATTAACAAAATGGAACAACATAATATAGAGCTAATATTTAATCCTGTCTACCACCCATGCTATAATCTTGCTGAAAGACCGATAAGGGAAATAAAAAGATGTTTGCGAACCTATTGTTCTCGCCAACATAAAAAGTGGGCAAAATTCATACCGGAAATCAATGCGTGCTTAAATGAACTCTATCACGAATCAAGTGGGTACACACCGAACGAACTCCAGTTAGGAATCAAAGATCAGCGTTTTTGGGAAAACTATTTAGCCGAGAACCCATTTATTAAAGACACTCCTATTGAACAAAAGTTAATCCTAGCAAAACGAAGATTGGACGAAAAACGTTTAAAAAGATCAGCAAGATTAAATAAAAATAGAAAGCCTCAAACACTCGAAATCAACGACAAGGTACTAATTAAAGCCCATCCCCTCTCTAGAGCTATATATGGTGAGACAGCGAAGTTATTTGAAGTGTATGAAGGACCATTTATTATAAAACAAATATTAGGGAAGTCTACATTCCACGTCACCAGAGAAGATGAAGATGTTTTATACGGACCATATCATATATCCGCACTTAAGAAGTATTTAGAGCCAACCCGAGAAACAGAAGCTGTAATTAACGAACTAAACAATGGTAATCCTACCCTCGAAAACAGTGATCGCATGTAAATAAATTTCATCCATTTCATCCAATAGACTTGTGTTTATCATCATAATAACCTTTGAAAAGTGTCATGGACCTTAACCGCGAGTGCGTAAACCCATAATTTGTGTTCCCCATAAAACAATATTCCCCATATGATAAAGTTATAAACTATGCACCTTTAACCCAATAAACTGTGATATCCCTAATAGAAACAGTGAAGTTATCCCATAACAAACAGTGTGTGTATAAATAATATAAAGTACTGCAACTATAGCAAATAATATTCATGCTTCAAATTTCCCGGTTAATAAAAAGTGCAATAACTAAACCCCACATTCCCCTCCCCATATGCCAGGCCATGAACATTTTATTCCCATCCTTTATTCCCTGTGTTATGTATCTGTTCCCTGTGTTTTGTTAATTAGATTAAGATTTAATGTGTTATAATGTAATAATTTGTCATCCAGTTAAATCAATCATTTAATGTTGTTCATACCTCTCTTTAAGTATCATTCATATTAATGATTCATGATTCCATTCCATACTTTGTCGAAATCTGTACTTCATTTCATAGCATACAGATTTCTGCGGGGATAAATTGTAGTATTTCATTACATTCCATTCATCATTAATAATAATTTCCCATAATTGTATATATTTTTCCCCATGTAAATACCACCATACCCTAGTCATGCTGAATAACCCATATTTTATTTATCTATTATCACAATGATTGTCTTTGTTCAATAATAATTTATGTCACCGTAATTTGAAATGTTCCCTTTTATTATGTGTTATTTTGTGTTAATCAAGCTGTTATTTCATGTTATTCAATTCAAAGTGCTAAATATTCAACAACTGTTCCCATCACCCCGCAGAAAGTCATCTTCCCTTATTTCACAGTAGAATATATAATTAATTATGCCCATGTTCATTTTATTTAGTTTATATCAATTGATAATCAACTATCCTTCACAATATATTAATAGTTCTAATTCATTAATTGACCCTAAATTAATTTCAATATAGCCTACTTTAGATATAAGATATTTGTAAGAAAATTGCAATATAATAATATTTTACATAGTATTACTTTTCAAAATTAGTCCTTAGAAAACCAAATTCAGTGTCAAGTGTTATAACATGTGATTTCTACCATCTGTGCAACCCAACAATGGAACAATGAACTTCCAGACTACAGACTCTCTTCTCCTGCTTGTTCCTGGCTCCCCTCCAATGTGTTAACATCATTTTGTGTGAGACAAGTTCTCATCTAATAATTTACCCCAGTATGGCCTAAGATTTGCCTACTTAGTGCCTAAATAGTAGGGATTTCTCCTGCCCAATAGAGTGAAGTTTAAATTCAAACCCTTTTATTTCTTTTTCCCATTTATAACACTCTGGGTGAAGAATTTTGTAAGCAGTGTGGTAACCTTCTCCATTTTGATTCTCTTATTAGGGACTTGGTAAAAAGAGATATCAGAAACATTTGTGAACGAGCCCAATGTTCAGAAAGTATCAAATAAAGTCATTAAGAAGAATCTCATCCAAATTGAACTAGTTTTCCAAATTTAATTCCAAATATCTTTTAATCAATCTTTAAATTCAGTGAAACTTTTGGCCTATTTTTCTATGGACCTTTCTTACTCATTGTTGCATTTAGTAAACAAACCTATTTAGTAAATTCATGTTATCTCTATACAAACAAATAATATATCATTCGAGCCGGCACGACACCCCTCCCTAAGAAAAAGAGTACTTATATTGTAATAACCCATTATTGTTAGCCCTGAACTGTTAGACACATTTATTGAAATGCTTAGGCCTAGTTGACCTAATTAACTTGAAGTCCCCATATTGTCAAATATCATTGTTATACCCCTTAAATTCATTTGCTATAATTTACTGTTGTAATTCTATTTAATAAATATTCTATTGTGAATCCCAACTCACTTGTTATTATTTAAGCCTAGGTATTAAAAGGTAAAAGGTATTCTCATTATAGCTAAGACTTACCTCGAATATGGTAATCCACTAAGGGACAGTTATATAACACAACTAACTACAAATAAAGAAGACTAAGGTAAAGTGTATTTATTTATTAAACTCATCAAGTGTGGGCTAAATTAATAGCCAAAGGAATTTTGTAATGTATGTTTCACCAACAGTCACATCAGTGTTGATGGAAGCCATGTTGCTTTAGGCTCAAAGAAGGCGTCCTTCAGACCACATTTTGTTTTTCTCACAGATTAAAACTCATAGCTAGGCATTTCCCACAATAGGTAATCAAAACTAGATAAGTATTTATTTATTACATTTTATAGTAGCAAAATATTTATTTTTCCTCTGTTCATTTTAATGTAAATTTCACATTTGCTTTTACCAATCTGTTCAGCTCCACAAAACAATCATTTTGGTATTTAAATTGTGATTCTACGCCCAACCGTTGCAGAGATATTCAAAGTGCTAAACACAGTACGTTGTCCATGTTATCCTTATGGAGAAGAAATAAAATTTGATATCTCGGTTATTTATGGATGTATGTTGATGAAACTTGGTATGTGGCTTCACGTAGTACTGGTATATATTGATATTTGCACAAAAAATTGATTTTTGTTGATTATTCCCGTAGCAGCACACCTGCATACTCAGCCCCATGTTATTCTTATGGAGAATAAGTAAAATGTAATGACTCCCTTAATTATGAACATAAATTAATAAAACTCGGTATGTAGCTTCACTTGGTTGAGTTATATTGATAATTATATAAAATTAATAATTAATCCTAATTTTTTGTTCCTTATTGCAGCAAACCTGCGTTCTCAGCCCCCATGTTATTCTTATAATAACTAGAATGTTATATAGCGCTTATTTATGATTGAATATTGATGAAACTTGGTATGTGGCTTCGCCTAGTTAAATTCTATTAATATTTGCATAAAAAACAATTGTTTGTGTTCCTTGTTTCAGCAAACCTACGTACTCATATTACCAATGTTATTCTTATGGAGAATAATTAAAATCTCTTATATGTGAATATATTTTTATGAAACTTGGTATGCGTCTTTATGTGGTATCAAGACATATATTATGCATTGGAAATTCGCTGAGTACGCAGGTTTGCTGCGACGCGGGTATTTTTTGTGTGTGTAATAGTATTAAGACAAATTAGCTCACATTAGCTCAGACACTGGACAAATTTTAAACTTAATTTTTGATTAAATCACGTTATCCTTTATGAAGAGTTGATTTCTTTTAACTTTCTGGGTTTTGTATACAATATGAAAGAAACTTTATTTTGCATGCTCAAGCATTATGCAAAGATTAATGAACAGATTGATATTTTAAAAGAATCAACAATACAAAGCTGAACTTTGCTTTTTATTAATTAATATCCATAGGCCCCTCTGTCTAAAAGAATCTACTTAAGTTGATAAGACTGATGTCTGGAAGTTTGTTTCTAGGTTTTCAGACATGGTCAAAGGACACCATTTGTTGCTTACCCAACAGATCCATATAACAACCTTTCTTACTGGCCTGATGGTTTTGCTCAGATAACAAATGTAAGTAATATAGATGAATATGCTGGAAATAGACGAGAAAATCAATCATGTTTTATTTTTCCTAAATCTTGTATTTTTTACCCTAAAACACATATTCCACACTGGGATACCATCAAAAAGTTGATATTCAAGGTATACAACTTTATTTCCTACACCCAGTCTTATTACATACTAACTACAATCTTTGATTGTGTTTTCCTTTGAGAATACTATGTTTTTTAGCAAATTTATTCTACAGGGAAGAAGTCTTAAAATAAATCAAATAAACAACATAGTACAAAGATAAATTTCAATTTAGAAGCTTATGAGTGATTTAGTGAATATAGTTTCCTGTCCACTAAATACTCTTTTAGTTTATTTATTTAAAAATTCAAATTCAAGTTGTTTTTAGTGCTTCAATTCCCCCTTTAGGGAAGAAACTACAGTATTACATGGCACGGTATGACCTAAGCCCGAGACTATGACAAATTTTTATTTTAAGGTACCCAGATGCAAAAAACACTATTCGTCTGGATTTATTATATTTATAATAAAACGAAATATCATTTTAGCTAACTAATTAGAATCCTTTGCAAGTCCGTTCACCCCTCTTATACTCTTTATGTAAGTCCTCTTTTATCGAGAATAGCTTTGTGGGCACAAAATGTTCACGAGGCCTTCATAATTTTATCATTACGTAAAAAATACCACTAAAATCCGTCTATGTAACAGAAAATTTTTATGTTGTAAACTACGTAGTTTAATTACAGTAGTTTAAGTGATTTTAAAAATACATTATATAATGACAAAAACATGGACAATTATGACTAAATAATTTCTTATGACAATCATAAACAACATGAGTCTGCTCTGACAGAAAGTACAGGGTTATACTGACAGCTTAAAGAAAATCATTGAAGTAAAGAAACGGATTGCACATGCATGCTCGCCACTCCTTGGCACCGCATCTTATTTGTATTGTCCCGATACAGACTTGCTTGCTACGTCGAGAAATACACTCGCTATTGTTAAGGCGAAGCCATCCCCCTCCCCATCTAGCCGCGTATTTCCCATACGCAACCATGTCTGTGTCGCAGCACAGCACTCAAGCACACCCTATAATATACTTACTCACGTACTTCTGAACTTGCTGTTAAATTAAAATATATTGTTATAATTAGCAAACTATGTACCGCTCTTGCTGTTTGTGCATTGTCTCCAGTGGTTCAATTTTTAATCACAAATAGTCCACATTTATACGTTCCCTGCCAGGGTCATGACACCTCTAGCACATTTACATTTTATGCACATACATTAATGCATTTTATGCATTTACATTTTAGCACATTTAATGACTATTTTAGCATTAGAGCTGACCGCATCGATAGATATGGATTTGCATAAGAACTTATCATGGAAACACGTTGACACCCCTGATACTGCTGAACATAACCTTCAGATCCAAGGTAAAGCAATAACCAGCTTTTAAAAGCCAATTTTTATTTATAATGTCTATTGTAAGCCTAGCAATAATAAAATACCCAAGTCTGTTTGGGAAGAGTTACTCTAAAGATAATGGATTATCCATAATTTGCGGTGATTTCAATGCAAAACACCCATATTGGTGTAACAATACTAAGCGAGATGATCGAGACAACCATATCTTCAACACCTATATCCAATCCAATTACATACTATTAAATAACAACAGTCCCACTAGCACTGAAGATTCCTACAGAAATCCATCTACAATAGACCTATCATATTTGCCACATCTGACTTAAAAATTCTACTAAACCAGTGGCAAATTCACTACGATTCCATGGGAAGCTATAATTTCCCGATCCTAATAGAGTTTGACATCACCTCCTTGACCAACAGTCACATCTTCAATTCTCCCTTTAAAAATTCACTTGACTCCTTCAACTATAAGAAAGCCGACTGGAAAAAATTCAAGGAAATCACAGAGAGACTATCTTCTGACCTTATATCCACAAAACAAAGCTCATATATAACATCTTATGACTTATACGAAATATTAAAGAATGCAATGTCATTCTCTATCCCGCCTATAAAAACGTCTAACAATAACAACATAAAGTTTGTCCCAAAATTGTGGTGGACACCTGAATGCTCCAAAGCAGTGGCAATAAGAAGGAAATGCTTCAGAATATTTACGAATAATATAACCCCAGTTAATTATAATATCTATAAAGTAGCACAGCTCAAAGCTAAGGAAATAATTAAGAATGCTAAAAGGCATGACTTCTGCTCAAGCATCGATAACAACAACAATACACAAATATGGAGCACAATACGTAAATTGAAATACAACTGCGAGAACTCCAGTAGTAAATTCTTGAAGGAGGACCAAAATCTGGGATATCCTTTCCTTAAGAATATCACATCAGACTATGGCTTCATATTAATGAACTTAATCCACCACTTATAGTCAGCAATTTGCCTTATAGACGTAACACATTAGAAGATGAGTTAGACAATGCTATACAGTCAAGGAAAAAAATACCAGTCCTGGAATTGATGGTGTAAACTACATGGTTATAAAGACGCTCCCCACTTCAGCCAAAACACTGCTTCTCACTATATTTAACAAAATTTGGCTAGGAGAAGATATTCCAGTAATCTGGAGGAGTATTAAAATAAGTGGAATTCTAAAACCAGGTAAAGATAGATCGAATGATACCTCCTATAGACCAATAGCCCTGATTCCATGTTTTATGAAGCTTTTTAATCTCTTAGTTAAGAACAGACTTGAATGGTTAATCAGCAAGCATAAACTAATCCCTAGCAGCCAATTCGGATTTCAAAGAAAAAAAGGCTGCTCAGACTACTTGCTACAGTTAGCTACAGAAACCCAGATCAATTTAACCAAGGGCAATTCCTCTGTTCTGGTTTAGCTCTGCATATGACCATGTGTCTCGCTGCCTGCTCTTATCACCAGATCATTCATATTAAATATACCAACTAGATTCATACCTCCATAAGTGGCTAAGTCACAGAGTGATTTATTTCTCATCAAACTAGGAAACAGTGGCTAGAAGCACCTGCAGGGGGCTCCCTCAAGGCAGTGTGTTAAGTCCTTTGTTATTTGCACTGTGTATATATCCAACATCAACCAATGCATTCCTAATAGTATTCATTTACTTCAATATGCCGATGATATTTCTTTAATATGCAGCCTCAGAAATATATCAGACACAATTACAACTCTCCCAACAAAGATTATATGAATTAGAGAATTAATTTGCTGCCCTATCATTAGAAATTAATCCCTCTAAGTCCAAAGTAACTGCATTCTCTAGGAAAAGACAACCAGTGCCTTTGCCAACCTTGTTTGTATGTAATAATGCAATCCCAGTGAGTGGTTCTCAAAAAGTCCTTGGAGTTATATTTGATAGACAATTTAACTTTAAAGCTCACGTTAATCATCTAGTCAATCAAGGCTTAAATGACTTAAATATTCTTAAGTCCCTTGCCTGCTCAAGATATAGTGTTCACCCTCAGCTGCTGACAAGGTATACATAAGTATAATAAGATCCAAGCTGGAATACTGCTGCTTTTTGTTCAGTCATTTACCTTTAAATATTTTGAATAAACTCGACACTGTCCAAAACCAAACACTTAGAATAATAACAGGAGCCTTTAAAACTACCCCAATGATAGCCCTACAGATGGAAACATGCATCCACCACTCAAGCTTAGAAGGAAAATGCTTAGTCATAAGTTTATATTAAGATCATAGGTAATTACAATCACCCTAGTCATTTTAATATAAGTCACCTATGCCTGCTAGCATACAACCACAGATATTGGACTAAAAAGGTGAAGACTATTTATATTGCAGCTGCAAATAACATCTCTAGTCTAATGGCTCATAACACATCTCTGAGGAGGAACCACTATTGAATGTTTTAACCAAGCCATTATCAATGACTCCAGTTAAAATTACAACTAACGATAGCATAAGCAAGCAATCACGTATGGTAGTGACTTGTTTTATTTCAGGTTACCAACAGCGATTATGTCTTATGACTTTCAGCACTTTATTTTCGAATGTCCTTTATTTTTTATGATCCTTTGAAAGCTTCAGGAATAACATGTATATGGAACTTCGGAGAGCTAATTGGAGACGGCCCCTTTTGCTTAGAGAAATATTAGGAAAAAGCGATTTGAAAATCATAGTAGAAATAGTAAGGTTTCTAAAACAAATCAAGCGAGAGATTAAAAAAAAACACAAAAAATTACAACAAAAATACAAAAACATTCATAAAACAAACAAAAAATACAAACAAAAACAATCACTATAATATACTCTAAACATTTTGTGTTTTCCTTCTCATGGGTGCTTCACTATCAACTCCAAGGTCTTATCCTCTTTCAGGTTAGGAAGCTGCCTGACAGACCTCTGGCGTGAAGAATTCTAATCCTAGTGGAACCTAACCTTATCACAGAGTCCTATCTGTATATGCCAACAACTTTACTACTAGATATATCCTAAATCTTTATTGTGTTTAACCACAGACTCTAAAAAAAAGTACACTATAGCCTACAGACAAACCTCCTGTGCTCATTTATGTATACTGACTAACCCATTATTGTTTGTCTAATTCCAGAAACAGTCTGCCTTCCATAAGGTCAGCCACAGTGGAAAGTAGCCTAACACATTGAAGAATCTAAGTAACTCTGAAATATTATATCCAAGAGAAATTGAAAGTGTTGAAGTGAAAATAAAAAAGTGTTTAGTCCAAGTAACAGAGGAAAAACCTAATTCACTGTTCTTACGACCCATGCAGAATTTGATGCAGGTCCGGCTTTTATAAAGCAAGACAACAAAAAAAAGAAAAAAGACACCTCTAGCTTCCACATAAAAAATCCCTAAAGCGCGTGGTCTTCATAGGCGCGAGGGCCTGTGCGGCTGCGCACCGCCCTAAGGACTGTTCATTAAATCCCCATTTTTATCATCCCTGTTGAAGCAAACCTGCAAACTCAGACCTAATGTTATTTTCTTATGGAGAGTAAATAAATGTCCATATTACACTTATTTATGAATATCTTTTGATGAAACTTGGCAAGTGGCATAGTGAGGTACATATAAATGCATTGGAAAGTCACTGAGTACATGTTTGCGACGGGAGTATCTATCTATATATTTAATTCCGTAAGCGAATCGGTCCCCGAGAAATATCTCGAGTTAGGAATAAGTTATGTTATGACGATTCATTTTAAAGCTTGAGGGCCACGGACGGTGGGAAAAATATCAGAAATATCAAAAATTACAACGGGCTATGCCCCACTGGACTTTAAAGATCCAATGATTTTCTTATGGAAATATCACTAGAGTGTTTTTATTAAAAAGCAAAATGAACTAATGACCAGCTGTGATTATCCATTTATACAAAAACCACATGTTAGGGGCTATAGCCCTTGTAAGCCACTAGTTTTAGCGAATTTCCCCTATAGGGAAGAAGCTATTACCGTAGTGGGCATGGTAAGACCTAGGCCCGGGACCATGATAACTTTTCGTTTTGAGGTCCCCAGACCCCAAAAACACCATTCGTTTGAAACTGTATATATATATATATATACAGCTAAGTATAACTCTCGTAAAAATGATCCAATTTTGATGAAACTTGGTATAAACGTGTAAAGCAACATTTATGACTGTAAGTTCGAAAACCAGCCAAATCGCTCTATCCAAAGGGGTATTTTGGGGGGGGGGTTTGTACTCCAAAAATGTTTTTTTTAAAATTTTTTACATATATTTTTGAAAAAGTCAAATTTTAGTTTTGACCATTCGATTCAGCTTAAAGAAACACACAATCTGGTATTTCGATCATTCCTCTACGTCAATTGGTTACCGAGATATTGAAAGTGCTAAACACAGTACGTTGTCTAATGTTATTCTTATGGAGGAAAAGACAATTTTTATATCTCGCTTATTTATATGAACGTATACTGACGAAACTTGGTATACAGCTTCATCTCGTTGTGGTCTATTGATATTTGCTCAAAAAAATATTTTTTTGCATGATTCTCCCGTAGCAGCAAACCTGCATACTCAGCCCCCATGTTATTCTTATGGAGAATAATTAAATGCTCTGTCTTCCTTAATTATGAACATAAATGAATAAAAATTGGTATACGACTTCACCTAGTTGAGTTACATTGATATTAGCATAAAAACCCATTTTTTGTGTTCCTTGTTGCAGCAAACCTGCGTACTCAGCCCCAATGTTATCCTTATGGAAAATAAATAAAAATTGTATATATCGCTTATTTGTGAATATATTTGTATGAAACTTGGTAAGTGACTTTATGGGGTATTAACACATTTATATCTCCATTGGAAATTCGCTGAGTATGCAGGTTTGCTGTGACGGGGGGGTATTATTTGTTGTGGTAGGCTCCAAAACCCCAAAAACGTATTGCACTTGTATGTTTGGTTTTTATAACTTACTTTTTACTTTCATCAAATCTGGATTATTCCTTCCTGACTTGACAACCTCCTTGTTTTATTGAAACAATTAGGTTTAACAATATCCAGGTTAATAGTTTTGTTTTTCCAGATGGGAAAATCACAGTTGTTTGAGCTGGGTGTGTGGTTGCGAGATAGGTACAGCTCTCTGTTGACGGAAACATACCACCATGGCATAATTCATGTCCGCAGCATTGATTTAGACAGGTCATTGATGAGCGCTGAATGCAACTTGGCGGGAATGTACCCTCCCGAAGGTAGTCAGATTTGGAATGTGGATCTCCGTTGGCAACCGATACCTGTTCATGGAGTCCCTGAGAACTTGGATAATGTAAGTTTGGATGTTTGTTTATTCATTATTTTCTGAAGATTCAACAAAATCCACATTTTTATTTCAGTAGTAGTGGTTATAGAATTACAATCAGATAAATTTAATACAAATTTCTGCTGTTCAGTTTTAATAAAAGGAAACTATTTTTACCAATACTTTTAAGTTAACATTATTGTCAGTATAAAAAATCCAACCAAATGACACAAGATACCTGAATAGTTTTTTTAAGTCAAGTTATGCATTTTAAGGTAAATGAGGTGTTCAGAATTTTACTAATATTGTAAAGGTGAATTTTATTAATATTGTAAAAGTGAATTTTATTAATATTGTAAAGGTGAATTTTATTAATATTGTAAAGGTAAATCTTACTAATATTGATTTCTTATGTCATCATACACAATCTACTAGACCAACATAGCTGAACAAATACAGCTTATAATATATTATAATCAAAACTGGTTTCTACATGGTTTTTTTTATAGAAGGCCTACAGCTTTTGAACAGCTTAGGTAAGATTTTCTTGTTCAATAATTATTATGAAATATATCATTGTTATTGCTTTTAATGTAAGTAAAAGGTACATTAATATGAACCGTAGATTTAATGTGAACAGAAGATGGAAAAATCTGTGTCGTTAATTTAATTTTAGTGGTCTTTCTTAGTTATTAATTGGTGTTTAGATGTTAGCTGCAAAAAAACCATGTCCGGCATACGAAAAGGAATTTCAAAGGATGCTTCAAACAAAAGAAGTCCAAGACCTCAATGCCTCTTTTTACGATGTCTATGAAACTTTGAATGAATATTCTGGTGAATCTGTCGCAACTGTAGAGCAAATAAACTGGTTGTACGGTACTCTTTCAACTGAGGTAACTCTGGATATACTTTAACATACATCTTCCATATATAAAATTATAATTTTTACAATATCTTCAATCAGTCATAAGTAATGGGTACACTTTGTTAACACACTGTGTAATAAGAGTGGAATAATGATTTGTGCTAATTAAAGTTCATTTTAACTAATGAAAATATTGTAAAATAATCCTAGCAAATGTAAAATTTCAGTGGGCTCATTCTAGCTTTATACATTTTAAAAAACTGTAACAAAAACACAACTACCGTCAAATAATGTTAATGTGCATTTTAACTATTGAAAATATGTAAAATAATCCTGACAAATGTAAAGTTTTTGTATCAACCTCAAAAATTTTTGTGCCAACCAATAGTAAAACATATAAGTGCATCCTTTGTCGAGGTTATAGACAGCAACATGACAACATAAGCAACATATATTTGAGTTGTTTGGTGAAACAACTTAGGTATTACTTAATTTTTTTATATTTTTATTATAACAACTTGGATTTTATGGCGGTGTGTGGCAATAAATTTACTAAACACGGTAAATTCAAATTATTGAGTTATGTTTCATAAATCCTTCAGTTTATATTTTTAAATAACTATGAAATAGACAGGCGAGGTTAAGGAAAAATGAAACAAATAGACCTTATCGAGGAATATGATTCAGTTAGATTTGAATTATTGAGGGTCTACTGTACAAATATTGTCCAAACCATACCTTGAGAATGACTCCAATTTTAATGTCTCCAATTGGAAATTTAGTTAAACGACCCTTGCCTATGGGATGAACATTCTCCCCAAGTGACTGTTAAATAACCTTGGAAGTGGAAGAATTACCTTGATGCATTATGTTTTTTCTACACTTACAAAGTTGCTGCGATGAATATACTAACGGGTATTCTGTTCTCCCCATGGGGTTATGCATAAAATTCAATTCAGTACAAACCAGCGTACAAACATAAAGTTAATTAACACAGAGACGGTCCGCAGTTAGAAATAGTTCTAATGCCACCTGTTTATTTGAATGAATTTGATAAAACTCATGTATTCCAAATGAAATATTTTTTCTTCCAAAAGAATAACATTAACTTTGAGGGCTAGTGAGGTGAAGCCCTGAGGACTGAGGGGATTATCAGTTACTTTCTAAACATCTTGAGGAAAATCCATTTAATTTGACACTTCAATCGTCAAAATTGGTCATGAAATAAAAACGTGGCTAAAATTCCTTTGAGAATCAAAAAGTAAGAAGATTGATAAATTCTTCTGACAGTTTCTTGTTAGGTAATATTTGTATACAAAATTTGGAAGATGAATTAGATTTTTCTTATGAATGTTCAAACACAACGTGGGCAGCTTTGTTCGGTTTTTAAAAATGTGTAAAAATGTGATTTGTTTTCACCACCAACAACAATTGATTTGACTTGTTGTTTCCTTTCAAAAGTGTGAGGTTGGATAACATTTTGTAATCTTATCTAAGATTGCTTCTTAAAGTATTTACATTTGTTACAAATGTGGCAGAAAGCATTAATTCATCTTCAGGGTCGCCCATATCTGAAAATAGGGGGAGGTTCATGAATTAAAACTATGTGAGATGACGAAGAAGTAGAAGGGCAAGATTACATTTTTACCATTGATTTTCAACCAATTTAATCTGGAATATTATAATAATTAACCCTCACGAGTGTTACCCAATCCTACTAATACCATTGCTAATACTATGAATTGTGAAAATTTGGATGTGTGTACGCATGGATGGATGGATTGGCTGTTTACACTTCCATCACACAAAAACTACTGGACCTATTAAACTAAAGTTTTGCATGAAAATAACATTTGACGTTAACATATAGACCTGATAATGTCTAAATCCAACCTTAGGGCTCCGAAACCCACCATAAGTGAGTTCCAATGCAAATCTTGTGGGAGGATGTCATTTATAAAATTACCGACTGTAGTTAGTTAAGATGTTTGTCAAAAAAAGTTGTATAGTAAAACGTAAACAAAGATTTTACACCAGTAGTCAGGTTAATATATTATGTGTTTTAATTTTTTGTGAGCGAAGCCGCGGGTAACAGATAGTTTAATGTAGTCCTTAAAATTAAACCTAAAATAATTCCTTAGTGAGTCGCTGGCCTAGTGGTCAAGCCATCGGACTCCGGAACCATGGTAGCGACCCGGTCGTGGGTTCGAATCTCAACCCTCTGGCATGTCAATTTTATCAGTACTGTTCAACTTGTACTGAAACGGATACATTTCACGCACAGATGTATAGTCTATGTGTTCGGGCAAAGGCAAAAAGAGGCTGCCAACATTTTTTTTGTTTAAAACTCTGCTTATGTAAAGACTGCTGACTTTTGACTGAATGGTTTAATAATTGTTTATAATATCCAAGAATCCGTTTGGTTGCTTTAACAACTTTTGGATTGATACTTAAAGTCAGTGAGTTATTTTTAAGTATAATAAAAAATGCATTAATATCATAATTTGTCTTGTAAATGTTTGCAAAATATAATTTTGGGGGGAGAAAGAGGGGAAAAGAACCAACCGCTGATAAATTAATAATAGTTAATTATAATCAGGAACCATTGATCAATGTAGTATTTATGAACCAACTCTTTTCCTTCAAGGTGAGCCTGTAATGAACAGCTGTACTCAAATCACTTGTGCACACAGACATATGCTGTTAAATACCTCTCAGCTAAAGTCAAAACAATTGCCTACCTAAAGTATTGATAGCAGTTTTTTTGTTGTTCAGAATTTGTACAATCTCTCATTGCCAAAGTGGACCAAGTCTATTTACCCACAACGTTTGGAAGAGGCTTCCATATACAGCTATGTTTTACCAACTTACAATAAGAAGTTAGCACGCCTCAAATCGGGTAATAATTTAGAATACTTTCCCTTAAGAGGGACTCCAGTCCCCTGCTTCTCCCATAAGACCAATGTTAACTTTCAAAGTCCGTCTCTCCTGAAAGGGTTATCCAAATCACATTATTTATGGTTCATTTTAAAGATCAAAAATATATCTAGCGATTTCAGTAAACAGAATTCTGTTATCATAAATAGTTCGCGCATAAAAAAATCGTAAATATTAAATATTTTGGAATTTTATTGATCGATTATTATTTACGATATCAAAATTCTGCTTACTGAAATCGGTAGGTATATTTTTGCTCTTTAAAATGAGCCATAAATCAACAATATCGAACTATCCGTTGAGGAGGGACGGGCTTTGAAAGTTAACATTGGCCTTAGGTAGAAACGCGAAAAGTTATGAGACTGGAGCGCCCTCTTAAGATAATTTTAACTATAGCAATCTGTGGTATTGAGGTATTTCTAGTTATTAGTTCCCATTTCCGTGGGTTATAGGTTTTTTACTGTCATAGTACCATAATATACGGTATCAGGAAACTGAAACATACTTTCTCCCTTTTGGCCAAACTTTAATGAAATAAATAAATTTGTATTTACTAAATATGGAATACAAAATACGGTTGAATGTAGAGAAAATCTTCTGAATAAGTTATTTTCAAAAATATCCACCCAAATCCCTTTTTTGGAGGCACTACAGTATCCTTTGCTACACACAGTGGTTAAAAGAGAGGAAATGCCCCCTCATCACCCCCACACACAGGGTTAAGTGGCAACATATTTAAAACATCCTCTGTTTGTCAATGCTAACTTGACCTGCATATAAATTTTTAATTTAGTTGATCAGTAAATAAGAGACAAATAGTAATTTTTGTATTCCTTATAACAATAACATTGGACAACATACTGTGTTTACTGCAAAATGAACATTTAAATTTTCCCAGCAACCAGCAATCGTAGAATAGTAATTCAAAATACTAATTTATTTAGTTTTTTGAGATATTTTTAATGGAGAATAGTAATATTTTTTAACATTTATGTTTTTTATGAAAAATCTGAAAAACTGAATTTTGGATATTTTAAGTCCTATAATTTCTGAACCAGAATTTTTACAGAAATGCGGGTGGTGTCATTTTGTTGGAAACCTAAAGCTCTACAAATCACTAAAGTTTAATGAAAATCGTTAGAGCCGTTTTTGAGAAATTTGGATTTTTCGTGTTTTTTGGCGATTTTTGGAGAATAATTACCCTTAAAAATAAAAAATTCAAAAAATGAAAAAACGCCTGGAGATATCGTGGATTAGTACCTACAAACAAAATTTCATAAAATCGGCCCATTGGTTAGGGCTCTAGCTCTGTAAACATCCTCACAAGACACACACACACACACACACACACACACACACACACACACACACACACACACACACACACACACACACACACACACACACACACACACACACACACAAAACCTTTGTACATAAGGCCGTTTCCGAGTTCTTTAACCTTTCACCGGGTATCCGAGGTCTTGTATAAGGAGACGTTTTTAAGTCACTTTGCTATGTATTCAGTGATGTATATATATTATATCTTTGCTTAATAATGATGTAAATCACAAAAACAGACAAAAACAAGTAGTATTTTGGATGGTAAAATCTATTTCTGATTGCATGATTTTTCACATTTGATCCGAGGCTTTGGGTTTCGAGGTCTCAGACATACAGTTATAAGTGCTGTTTTGCGCTGGAACAGAGGTCTTGGTTTCAATCATTGTACATACACTTAAGGTAGATTCCCCCGCCAATGAACAGTGTGGTAGGTCAGAGCAATGACAGGAGGACGTTGTCATATAAGCACGAATGCAACACGCTGTTGCTGCGCTCACATCTGACTACTTGATGTCAGCTGTGCAATATGAAGTGGTTTTCGTTGTCTTTGCTCAATAAGCCTACACAATCAAGCTTCCTATGATTCAAAACCAATAAATATTCCTGTGTTATGCCGTATTGAAAATAAAAATACCCCTGTCGTGGTATGTGTGATAAGAATAATAATTAATTACGTATTATCTTCAAAGTAATTAGTTATGACAAGTTTTAGTTTTTACAAGTTTAAAACTATTTAGTATTTTGAATCATTAAGCTAGGTTTAGTGGTTGTGGAGAAAAGTCAACAAATGTGTCCATAAAATTTCCCATGTTAATCTTATGGGAATACGGTTTTTAGATTTTTCTTAGATAATTTCACTAAAAACTCCACATTTCTCTCTACCAATCAGTTTTTAGCTCTACAAAACAATCATTTTGGCATTTTAATTGTTGTTTTACGTCCAACCGTTACAGTGATATTCAAAGTGCTAAACACAGTACGTTGTCCAATGTTATCCTTATGGAGAATAAATAAAATGTTATATTTCGATTATTTATGTATGTATATAGATGAAACTTGGTATGTGGCTTGTGCTGTTACAAGAATGAAAACTTAATTCATTTCTATTTCATTAATCTGTCAATTGCAGTAAAAATGCAGAGCGAGTGTTGCTGGGCCCAAAAACACTCGTGGATCTCTGATTTAGTTGAGGGTTGCTTGAATGAAAAAACTGATTGCAAGAAACTACTTTATTTAAATCTAAGAAAAAACATTACAACATATACATGCCTAAATCAGAGCCAGAAAAGAGTATTTTTAATTAATCAGAAATGGATCACCTTAGAGGTTATGGCTTTGGTCGATTTCTGGCCTTTTTAGTTTTAATATTTTTTTGTATTTTGTATTTTAAATAATCAAAAGCAGTTCTCAAGTGAAAGTATCAAGTTGTGGTAATCAGGAAATCCTAGTTAATCAAATGGTGGTTCATAAAAACAAGCGAGTGGTCGGGAATAAATAATAATATTCTAGTCCTCCTAACTAAACCTCCTGACCTCCGACACACTCTATCCTCCTATACAGTATCATTTTGCCACCAAATAAAATTACACATTCGAATGATTCATGATTAACTTATTAAAATCTGTTGTGAATCCTGATTTGAGCTCTGAACTGCAAATTAATTAATTTTATACTCTTTTTTTAAATCAACCAAACAGTAACACTCTGTTATATAAGTACTAAATTTCCTAGAATTTCGGATTCTACTCAATTTCCAGCTCTCACAATTATTTTAGATTTGAGACAATGTTATTAAATTTAAATATTTTTCTAAAGTATTCTTGCTTAAATATAAATTAATTCTTGTACAGCAATTATGTTTTCAAGTTAAATTACAATAAATAGAGAGTTGCGTTAAATGATCTGTGAATATGAAATTACATCAAATAAATTAACAATGATAAATGAATTCAAACTTAACAATTATTAAACATTGATCAGTACCAATTATGACATGTGCTCTGGTGAAATATGACCAAGTATGTAAAACAAATAAATATTACTTACATGACCATTGTAGAAAATTACATACACAATACGCACACAATATAAATACACTGTAACACTATTAATGCACTAAATACTAATAATACCAGTTGTTTAATCCCCAAAAAACGACAAGAATGGCAGTGTTAAAACCTGCTCGTAGCACGTGTAATTTTGAAAAGGTTTGATAAATTAATTTATACGAATGCGAGATTGTACCGCGAATTTCGGCCTTTTCTTTAAAATAATTCGCAAAATAGAGAACGTATGGGATGCACCCTGTTAACAAATCGACAAACTTTTAGAATTGGCAAAGAAATGCGGTATTAATTTAGAAAAAGGTTTTAGATGCTGTTACGCCAAATTGTTCCGAGCTAAGAGAACGAGTAGCCGCGGTCAGTCAGTTTTATGAGCGAGGCGGGTCACGTGACTGCATTCTTATTAGATCCTTCTATGCGCGTTAGTGTCTTCTAGATGTTTCCGATATGGCGGCAAGTTTTAGTTTGAACCTGTAACAGGCTTCATCTAGTTGTGTTATATTGATATTAGCACAAAAAATTTTTTTTATTTTTTCCGGTAGCAGCAAACCTGCATACTCGGCATACTCTCCCATGTTATTCATATGGAGAATAAGTAAAGTTTTATATCTCCCTTAGTTGTGAACCTAAATTAATAAAACTTGGTATGTAGCTTCACCTGGTTGTGTTATATTAATAATTGCAAAAAAAAACATTTCTTATCTTTCTTTTTGCAGCAAACCTGCGTACTCAATTAAAATGTTATTCTTATAGATAATAAATAAAATGCTATATATCACTTATTAATTAATGTATTTTTATGGAACTTGGTAAGTGGCTCTAGGTAGTAGTGATACCCTTATATATGCATTGGAAATTCGCTGAGTACGCAGGTTTGCTGCAACAGGGGTATTTTTTTCGCCCTTTGAAGTGCCGTTTTAGAGGTATTTTTAATTATACACTGGTTAAAAACGGCCAATCACAAATGGTTCAAAATTGGTTTATGTATTTTCAAACAATATACATAAGGGTTACCTAAATTGATTTAAATAAAATTTTAATTATTTCAGGAAATAAAGTTTGTCCTCAGTTGTTTTTTATTCAAGTGGTTTAAAACTTCAGCTAACCCAAACCAAGGGTGTACATTAGGCAGATTTACACAAGAATATATGCAAAAATACAGTTTCATAACATAGTTGTGTATAATAAACTTTTTAATTTCAGCGCACAGCCACACACCAGACATCTACCTACCCCTGAGCCGCCCATAGGGCCCTGACATGCACGTGCAGGCACCCGCGCACCATATTTCTCTCTCACTCGCACATCCCTTTACTCTCGCTCATCTATCTCTCTCTTTCCTCTTTTGCTACCCCTCATCGGCCCGCCGCACAGTGGTCAGTCAAAGCCGTCCAGAAGCGAAAAATTAAATACTATTGATACATTTTAAATAACTGGTATAATTGTTAATGGTTTGACAGTTTATCTAAAAGAAATAAGTTTTTAAGTGGATTTATCTTGTAATTAAATATTTTAATACAGATAGATACATATACTATAATGAAAATGATATATTGTATTATAGCTGCTACAACAATTAAAATACCCACGTCGCAGCAAACCTGCGTACTCAGCGGATTTCCAATGCATGAATATGTTTCTCACTACCACATGAAGCCACGTACCAAGTTTCATAAAAATACATAAATAAATAAGTGACCTATAGCATTTTATTTATTCTCCATAAGAATAACATTAGGGCTGAGTACGCAGGTTTGCTGCAAAAAAAGAGAAGAAATATGTTTTTGGGCAATAATCAATATAACTTAACCAGGGGAAGCTAGATACCAAGTTATATTAATTTATGTCCCTAATTAAGGGAGATATAAAACTTTACTTATTCTCCATAAGTATAACATTAGGGCTGAGTATACAGGTTTGCTGCTACGGGGATAATCCACAAAAAATAAATTTTTTGTGCAAATATCAATATACCACTACTACGTGAAGCCACAAATCAAGTTTCATCAATATACATTCATTAATAATGGATACATCAAATTTTATTTTTTATCCATAAGGATAACAATGGACAACACACTGTGTTTAGCACTATGAATATCTCTGCAACGGTTAGACGTAGAATCACAATTTAAACATCGAAATTGTGGAGCTGAGTTGATTTTTTTTGTGGAGCTGAGTTGATTGGTAAAAGCAAATGTGAAGTATACATTAAAATTAACTGTGGAAAAGCCAAAAACCTTTTACCCATAAGATTAACATCGGGAATTTATGAGCAGGGTGAAGAAATCAAAAAACTGATTTTTGGAAAATTTAAAACCCCCATAAACCCACCTTCCCATAGTCCGATTTTTCTGGTTTTCGAACTTAAAGTCATAAATGTCACTTTACACATTTGAGCCAAATTTCATCGAAATGGGACGTTATTTACTCAAGTTATCTCATTCACAGACACATACATATATAATTCAAATTCAAATTCAATAAACTTTATTCATCAAATATACATAGTATACAATGGAATAGTGTCAATACAATTTTTGTAACTTAGGCTAAGAATCTTTACAATTTACTGAACAACTAGTAGAAATAGTAGAGTTTAGTAGTAGAAATAAAATACTAAACATTAGTATTTATTTTTATTTTACAGAGAAAAAATTTTTAATTCAAACGCCAAAATTCAGATTAGATAGAAAGTAAAGAGTATCAGGTTTTATCTACCAAGAAATCTTAAAGTACTTTTTTAAACTGATTTCTGTTTGTAATATTTTTAATATTGTTTAGTAGATTTTTTAGAGATTTCATTCCCATATACGTAGGCTTTTTCTCATAGAATTTTAAGTTATGGCGTGATTTATTCTTATATTTTTTTGTGTCTTAAATTGTAAGAGTGGGATTTTTCATTTAAATCGAAGATTGTTTCATTATGTTTTACCATGAGAATTGTATCGAAAATGTATTGGCTATATACTGTTAAAATGCGCAGATTTTTAAAGTGCTCCTTTGCAGATTCATCATATTTTAATTTCATTATAATTCTGATTGCTCTTTATTTTGTTTTAGAATACTATCCATGTTAATTTTTTATGTTGCACTATAAAGACAGACCAAAAAAAAAATATGAGAATGAACATTTGCAAAATAAATATTTCTTAATGTTTTTTTATCGCAAAAGAAAAATTTTTTTATCTATTCATTCTATAGAGTGAATAAATTCCAGAGCTTAATTTTGATAAAACCTTATTATCAATGGTGAAAGTCCCATCTCAGGTGTTGGTCTAGGGTCAACCCTAAGAATTATGTGTTGGTCCTATAATCAATTTATTTTGAATAACATACAATTTTTGGTTCAGTCAGCTGTTTATTCTGATGTGTTTTAAAACTGATAGCGTTAGTTTTTTGAATATTTTATGCCAAGTTATGTTGTAAAATCTCCTACACTTTCCAATTGATAATATCTCTACCTGCGCTTTACAGCTTGCAGATACTTTTAGATTTGCATCATCTGCATAGAGGCATAGATTATTTTGTGGCATGTAAGT
Organism: Allygus modestus; assembly: GCA_963675035.1. Lineage (NCBI taxonomy): Eukaryota > Metazoa > Arthropoda > Insecta > Hemiptera > Cicadellidae > Allygus > Allygus modestus. Next base: position 282,300,079 of record OY776112.1, on the reverse strand, counting down.
TACCGAATTTAAAATGTCATTAATATAGCATAGGAAAAGGAGAGGGCCCACAATTGTTCCCTGAGGGACACCAAGTTTAATGACGTGAGATTCTGAACAAACTTTTGAGACACGCATTCTTTTTCTTTTGATTTGTGGGTAATTTCAACTAATTGGATTCGTTTGACCAAATATGATTCAAACCAATTAATTGCAGTTTTTGATAAGCTTAATGACTTTAATTTTTTTAATTAAAAGAGAATGATTCACACTATCGAATGCTTTAGATAAATCCATGAAAATTCCTGCGGTATATTCACCTTTATCTACTGAATCAATGACAGATTCAATAAAAGAAATAGCAGCTGTTATTAGCGACCTCCCGGGCCTAAAACCATGTTGAAAATTATTTAGCTTATTAGTATTTTCTAGATATTCTATCAATTGTTTATGAGCAATTTTTTCATAAATTTTTGAAATGACAGGTAAAAGAGAGATGGTACGATAGTTTGACATGGTTTTACTGTAATTTTTTTATGAATGGGTACTAGTTTTGAAATTTTTAGCTACCTGATATAAATGACGAGTTAATTAAATGACATACCGGTAAGACTGTGCTAAGTTGATGTTTTGCACTTTTAATAACTTTAATTGGGATTTTATCGTGTCCAGAGGAATTTTTATTTTTTAGTGAACTTATAACCTTTTCCACCTCCTCTACATTAACTGATTTAAATGCAAACATTTTTCTCACATTTAAACTTTGTTTTTGACTTTTTCAGGAGAATCTATGTTGTTTAAGCTACTATTCTAATGCTAGAAGTAGGCTATCCAAACAGTTATCCTTAATGACATTGATAAAATAATTATTGAACTTATTTGATATAATTCTAGAATCAGTAATAATATTATTACCTTCTTCCAAAGATATTTTTTTACATGCTCTAATTTTTTATCACCAACCTCAGAATTAATAATATCCCAAACTGCTTTTTGTATGTTTTCAGATTTTTAAATTTTTTCCTCAAAATATTTTGTTTTGGCTGAAGTAAAATTTATTTTTAACTCATTTTTATTCTCTTTTAAAAGATCATGTAGTGGAGGGAGATTTTTGCTGCGTGTATCTTTTGCCAATTGTAACAATTGTCTTTTTTCACTTTTTAAGTTTTCTGTGAGCCAGGAATGCTTTTTCTTCCTTTAACTTACAATAGTTTTTGGGAAAGATTGGTTAAAATAAAAAGAAAATATTTTTGGAAATTCATCGTGTTTTGCATCAACTGGAACCACGTAGACATTTTCCCAGAGCTCGTTTTCAACCAGTTTAGTAAAATATTGTAAATTTTGAGTTGAAAATGTACTTATTTCATGTTTTATTGGTATATTTTTTAAATATCTTTATATTGATATATAGGTTATATATACATATATACAGGGTGTCACAACAATCCGGAACTGGCTATACATAACCATATTCTACATACAAAAATAAATCGAAAATGTTCAGTACATTTTTTTTCGATTTCAACTTTGTTTAGCCGCTATCCGCCATTTTGTTTTTTTCACTTAAACATTTCTATTTCCGTAATGGATTAATGTATCAAGTAAAAATTTGGTATGGAGCTTTACAGAATAAAAGTCTAAATCCACAAAAAAAATTATTTTTTTCGACGTTTATTTTCAAAATGGCGGCCACTTTAAATTTTTAAAGTCAAATTCCATGAAAACTAGCAACTGAAACAAAATTATACAAGATATACAATTTAAAGCACTTTGTAATCCAAATCTAATGATATTTTTACTGTAAAAATCGGTTAATAAATAAAAAAGTTATGGCAATTCTTTTATAATAAATTTCAAAATGGCGGCCATATACAAATTTCAAAGTCAAATTCCTGGAAAACTAGCAACTAAAACAAAATTTTACAAGACATAAAATTTAAAGGACTTGGTCAAATGCACTAGGGAATTTGACTTTGAAAATGTTATATGGCCGCCATTTTGAAATTTATTATAAAAAATTGCCATAACTTTTTTATTTATTAACCGATGTTTACAGTAAAAATGTCATTAGATTTGGATTACAAAGTGCTTTAAATTGTATATCCTGTAAAATTTGTTTCAGTTGCTAGTTTTCATGGAATTTGACTTTAAAAATTTAATGTGGCCGCCATTTTGAAAATAAACATCGGAAAAAAATAACTTTTTTTGAGGATTTAGACATTTATCCTTTATAGCTCCATACCAAATTTTTACTTGATGTATTAATCCATTACGGAAATAGAAATGTTTAAGTCAAAAAAACAAAATGGCGGATAGCGGCTAAACGAAGTTGAAATCTAAAAAAATTTTACTGAACATTTTTGATTTATTTTTGTATGTAGAATATGGTTATGTATAGCCAGTTCCGGATTTTTGTGACACCCTGTATATATATATATATATAGATTTTATATATATATAATCAATATATATACGTATATATACTGTATATATATATATATATATATATATATATAAATTTGAACTTATAGTGTTTTTTTTTCATCTGGGGACCTCAAAACAAAAAGTTATCATGCTCTCGGGCTTAAGTCTTACCATGAGACCTATGGTAATAGCTTCTTTCCTATAGGGGAAATTTGCTAAAACTTTACTTATTCTCCATAAGAATAACATTGGGGCTGAGTATGCAGGTTTGCTACTACGAGGACGATCAACAACAATTTTTGTGTGCAATTATCAATATACCAGTACTAGGTAACACCACATGCCAAGTTTCATCAATATACATTCATAAATTATCGAGATATCCATATTTAATTATTCTCCATAAGGATAACATTGGCCAACGTACTGTGTTTAGCTATGAATATCTCTCCAACGGTTAGATGTAGAATCACAATTTAAACACCAAAATGATTGTTTTGTGGAGCTGAGTTTATTGGTAAAAGCAAATGTGAAGTTTACATTAAAATTAACTGAGGAAAAGCCAAAAACCTTTTTCCCATAAGATTAACATGGGAGATTTTATGAGCAGGTTTTTTTGGATTTTCTCTGCAACCAATTAACCTAGGTTAATAATTCAAAATACTATTTTATTATTTTTTTTTTTAATCTCTATATCAGGGTCCAAACCTAAATTAAGTTTTTTAAAAGTTTTATGGTGAAAAATTTTAAAAACAGACTTTTGGAAAATTTAAAACACCCGTAAACCCCCTTCCCATGGTCAATTTTTCTTGTTTTCGAACTTAAAGTCATGAATGCCACTTTACACATTTGAGCCAAATTTAATCAAAATCTGATTGTTTTTTACTCAAGTTATGCATTCACGGACACATATGTAGATATATATATAAATTTGAACGAATAGTGTTTTTGGAATCTGGGGACCTCAAAACAAAAAATTAACATGGTCTCAGGCTTAAGTCTTACCATGAGACCTACGGTAATAGCTTCTTCCCAATAGGGGAAATTCGCTAAAACAAACTAAAGTCAATTAATTACATTTAAAAAATCATTTCTGTAAAAAACAACTTTGTAAATGAAATAATTTAGTTGGAGTCGTCATATACTGTGTGGTTTCAGATCCACTTAAGGGGGCATACTTCACAAAGTTTTTTCTGTAACTGAATCTTCAGGCGGTTTTAGTGCTAATAGACTCTCAGCTTCAATGCAATTCATCACACAAACACTTAAAATTTTATTGAAACTGCATACATCACTCACGCCTAGCCAAAAAATAATTAAAAATTATAAAATTTCACTAACCAAATGTCAAATATATTTTAAAAAGATTAATAATTTATTTCACTTATTCTTAATGTGTGGGAGCGCCTTTACAATATGAACGGACTCAATGCACTTATTTGTCATCATGGGAGAGTTTGTTCATGTTTTATATCTCAAGCATGTAAAACATGTGCTACCTAACTTGATTTGCACTAAAAAATGTGAAGATGGGACAATCTTAGTAGAGTACAAAGTTAAATTGACAATCCATATAGTTAAACTGTACTTTACATGAATTTTGTTGTAAAAGCAATAGAAAACTGTTTTAATTTAGCACTAATCGTATCCCATCAATCCTTAATGCACTATTTCATATTATTTTATTTTATAGTTTACAATAGTATTACATCGGCACTGGTGATCTAGTATTTCGATACCAAGCTAGTTTCCATATTAGTCACTCAGTACCTACTACTGCTACTACCTACTACTTGCTTTTTTAGGAACTGATCCATGTAATCTCATTTAAAGGGTAAAACGGGCACAGATATAAGTATCCATCTGATGGTTGAACTCATGCAGTAATCGTATTAATAAAAAGAAAAAGTCCTTACCTTTACTATTATATATGTCATAGTTCTGATACACTAACACAAACCACCATCCTCTGATAAATAATTGCGCTGCCCCGACTGCACTCGGGTCGCAACAGGCATTGCAAAAATCAGCCGGAATCATTCTGTAATTGACATGTATTGTGGTTATGGACACAATTTTAGATTCAAAGACAGTTGAAATAAGGTCTCTGTGCATCTCTTAGCTAAAACAATTATTATTTTCAATATCCTTAACTATGAAACTTTTTAATTTTTCTTGTCTAAATGCAGTAAAATAACCACTGTGCCCCGCGCCGGCCACCGTCACCCCGTGACAGAGGAGGAATCTTCCTTGCAATCCGTCTAAGCCAGGTTGTGTAGCCTAAGTTGTATGAAGGCCTGTCGTCAGATTTTTTTATGCCCATCAAAGATATTTATTATATTTTTACAATTGTTAATTAGGCCCAAAAAATTGATTCTTAAGACAACAAGCCACATTTTATCTCTGTTAGTGGAAAGGGTTTTTCTTAACTAATAACCAAGTGTTATTATTTTTTAGTTTTTCTTAACTAATAACTAATAACTACACAGTTTTCTTTGTTTTTCTATGCAAATCAAACTTAATTTACGACTCTTCAATTTCACATTGAATAGTTGCCAACCATATTCTAAAATATACACGCACTTATCGGTTGCACGTTTGATTAGCGTACAAATGGAAATTATGTATTTATGTTTGTGGATGTCAACGCGTATTAATATACTTATCAGTATAGGTCTACTTTAGCATAATGTAAAGTTTAAAAATATAATGTTTACCTTATTTATAACTACTATTAACTATGATTTAACTAACATAAACTCACCAACAATGAAGTTTAAACAAAGAGCAATGAATTATAATTTGTTCAGCTGTGTGATTTGATTTGACTGCAAAACATAACTCAGATGAACTAGAGAAGCTGTTGGGCAAAACTAGTCTTACATATTAATTCGCCAAGGAATTTCGTTTTCGGCGAGCTACATCGTTATTCCTCAACTGATTTGAACAATCTATGTGTCATTTTAAAGTTTTTACACTGCATAAGCCCACTGTGGCTGTCAATTTTAACAGAAAAATGTCTCTTACCCTCACGGCCTGTTTTTGGGTAAAGACAGCCAGACCTACTCTTAAACATGGTGTTTTGTGGTTTCTACGGACTGTCTCGGACCGTGACTATAAATTTTATGTTAACTGTCCGCATGAGTCTCTAAAGTTACTGTAAAGGAATTCAAGCAACACAAAATTCGGGACCTGACTGACATGGTTTACAGGATGTCTCTTGGTAGTAATGTATCTTTTTGGAAACCATTTGCCTCCCTCCCTATCTGGGTACTACCAAACCGCCACCCGTTTTTTTATCCCACCTGAAGTTTACAAACTTCACTATAGTAGACAAATATTTAACCATTGCTCTACTAGGTCAGTCATTTAGTATATTAAAATCGCAAACAAGCGGCTAGTTCTGATATTTTAATATGTTGTTAGGATCACTACCAGTAGTGAATATCCAAGTTTGCAGTATTGAAAAACCTGTGCTAACTTCGTAGCACTAGAAAAACTACATAACTTGTAACTTGCATGTTTTTAGCGAATTTCCCCTATAGGGAAGAAGCTATTACCGTAGTCGGCATGGTAAGATCTAGGACCGGGACCATGATAACTTTTCATATTGAGGTCCCCAGATGCCTAAAACACCATTCGTTCAAAACTGTATATATATATATATATGTGCCGTGAGCACGATAACTCTCTTAAAAATAATCCGATTTTGACGAAATTTGGAATAAACGTGTAAAGCAGTATTTATGACTTTAAGTTCGAAAACCAGACAGATAGATCTATCCGAAAGGGTATTTTGGGGGGGTGTTTCGTACCCCCAAAATGGGGTTTTTGAGTTTTTTACATATCATTTTTGACAAAGTCAAGTTTTATTTTTTCCATTGGAATCAACTTAAAAAGACTCACAATTTGGTATTTTGACCATTGCTCTACGCCAAATGGTTACAGAGATATTGAAAGTGCTAAACACAGTACGTGGTCCAATGTTATTCTTATGGAGAGTAAGAAAAATTGTATATCTCGCTTATTTATCAACTTATCCTGATGGAACTTGGTATATTGCTTCATATCGTTGTGGTCCATTGATATTTGCACTAAAAACATTTTTTGGCCAATAGTTCCTGTAGCAGCAAACCTGCGTACTCAGCCCCCATGTTATTCTAATAGAGAATAAGAAACGTGTTATCTCCCTTAACCACCTACCTATACCCTTTACCTACTTGAGTTATATTGATATTTGTATAAAATCCCATTTTTTGTGATACTTGCTTCAGAAAACCTGCATACTCAGCCGCCATGTTATTCTTATAGAGAATAATTAAAATGTCATTAATCGTTTATTTATGAATGTATATTGATGACAAGGGCGGTTCCAGAGAAGGGGCCATGGGTCCATGGCCCCCCTCGAGATTTTGGAAAAGATGTTTTTTTTTTCTAACTAAAATTAAGTAGGCTAATACAATTTTTATGAACTAGCGATCATTTCCTATAAAAACAGACCATCAAAAAAGCATTTTGCAACAGAGTATTTAGCCAGCGCTCAATTCCAGAACTCAATCAAATCAGAACCACTAATGTATTAACGAAGATGATTGGCAACACTGGCAGTGTCGATTCCTCTATCTTGAAATTCTCCTCTCCCCTCCCGTCGCAGGAACAAGGACTATAGGGCTTTGCGCATGCGCCAAAAATGAACTACTCCTTTGATTCTGTTCTACAAGTCAGATTACTGATTGATGAGCGATTTGGGCTCAAACTGGACTCAAAATAATGCAACACCAACCAACAATCAACTCAACAGTACCATTCCCACGCATATTAATAGAGGTACACCACAGATGCGTTCAAAAATTTAGGAAGTATAATAATTCCTAAATTGCTATTTAGGAATTTAGATAGCATAATTATTTTGTTCCTTTATCCTCAATTTGTATCTCACAGAAAATATTTATTTATGGCTTATTTTAAATTTCTTTGGCAGTAAATAGCCTTAATTGTCTTTATTTGTCCAGTCTCTTTGGCCTATGTCTTTCAAAAAATTAAACTATATGACTATGCCACTTTATTAATAGTTATATTTTGATGTTTTGTAATCTGTTGCAAAGCTTAAGCTAGGAACAAAATTCTTTAAGCAAAAATTCCACAAGCTCTTAGAGACTTGTAACAACAATTCCACAAGCTCTTAGAGACTTGTAACAAAAATATTTTTCTTTTAGCTTTTTATTGCATGTCATTACTATTTTTTGTAGTAAGTTGTTGTTTGCATGTATTTGTTTTTAAGGTTTAACATTTAATTAATAGGCTATGAATAAATAAATAACTTTATTGTCGTTGGGAATTAAAATAATGCATGACAATAGTTAACAGAACAATAAATTTAGATGCAGTATAGTACATTTATTTACTTAAATTTATTCTCGGTCCAATAATTGTCCTTCAAACAGTCATATAATAATTTTGTAAGGACAGTCATTTAGTAAAATATTCTTGATTTTCTTTTTAAAGCTTCTTTCACTTACATTTTTCCAATCAGTCGGTAATTTATTAAAATGTTGATACCCATTTCATTGAAATTCGTTTAGCTTGAGTATTTGAAACATGTAACTTGAAATTTATTTTGATTTCTATATCATTCAGATTCTACTTTTATTGGTAAATTATCCATTTTCAACCACTAATATCTGTAGTGGAAATATACTAAACATTCTAATAGAATAATGTAGCACCAAAACAACTGAAAATCAAAACAATATAACCTCAAAGCATATCACAATCGCATCACCGATTTTGAGTTGTCTATTTTTGCTAAGGTACCTCTACACTTTCGCCCAATCGTTCTTTTGAATGACTCGGCGAGCGACTAGTGCTCGTGTGACCATAGGCGTGCGCAGAGTCCGGTCAGCGTGGGTGCCGGAACCAAAAAATGCGCCCCCCCCCAATCACGCTATTTAAGTGCCAATTAATTGAATACGTCAATTATTGTATGAAATATGAAATTTAATAGTTTCCTCCTTGATACAATGTTACCGGTTTTGTATTATCTTCTAAAACAATCTAAATTACGTGCAGGCCGGGTGGCTGCACGTCACTCCGATCTTTCGGTAAAAAAAATTTAAACGGTATAACAATTAGGAAAATTAACTGACATAGGGGACCAAACAGTTTTTTTTAAGCTGAAATACAAGAAGATATCAACACAGAATTTATTCTTGTTTGATTATTTGGCAATCTCATCTTCTTCTTTAAAATATATTAAGTGAAACAATGTCAAAATATATTAAAAAATAATATACATATATATATATATATATATATATATATATATGTATATATATGTATATATATATATATATATAGGTTTAAATTTTAAAATTGTTTTACTTAATATAGTTAAAGAAGAAGATGAGATTGCCAAATAATCAAACAAGAATACAACCACCATTTTCAACAAAGTCAGAAACATTCAGAAGAAAAACAGAATTTATGTTTTCTCAGGAAAATATACTTGGTTGTACCATTGACATTAAATATTATATCTCAAAGTGAAAAGTAAAGTTCAAATAAAAAGCGGTTTAAAAGTCCTATTCCTATTTATACTCCAAATTTAAACCATTATGACATATACTTTTCTACTAAATCTGTGCCTAAAAATGAATAAAAGGATGGCGAAGGTGTATTTTACCAGCTGTATCCAAATTCATCAATGGTTGAAGGGTCGGGCAAAATATCAAAATTCACCAACCCCGAAACAGGTAGAAAAACCAGCCCGTCAAAAGATCTAAATTCACCAGCTTTTGCGCGCGTGTGGGTTGTATCGCGTGTTTAATTGTTGTGTGTACTTATTGCAAAGTTTAGATATATTTACACTATATAATTAAATTTCAAAATTATTCTGTCATAAACAGTTTTTATGGATCTACATAAGACAAAACATGAAACTACGTATTTTTCCTTTCATCTTGTGTGTAATAATAATCATTGCCATTTGGTATGACATTGAATTCATGACAGTATATACTGTATTATGTGAACAAATTGTTAATTTGTCGAATTCCTGTAATTCTGTTTAGGCAGTCTTCAATTTTGTAAAGGGACAGTAAAGTACTTGGGCTTGGGCTCAGCCATCTATCTAACCAAAGCCAATGCGCCAAGGGGCTGCTGCAGAAGGATTCCCGAAATTGATGAATCTGGATGTTGTGCTGGTCTGCATTTTCTACCTGTTTCGGGGTTGTTGAATTTGGATGTTTTTATCGACCCTCAAACCATTGGTGAATTTGGATACGGTCACTGTACCTACATCCGGCACTCGGTTTCCAAGAAATCTGCCGACCGTTAAGGGAAAAAGTCAGACGACACTTCATGATTTGGACGTCAATATTAATTAAATTTGAATTTGTAAATGCTAGTTAACTGTGTTACAATAATTCTCCCAGTATTACTAACTATAAAAGAAAAAAACTTATATTACCATACTTTGTACTTACTTCTTAGATTTAACTTATGATTTTAACATCTAAACATTTATTTAATCATCTATTTTGACGCCCCCCTCAAGCCCAAACCGCTTGAGCTACCGTAGCTACCGTGGGTGCTGCGGCATCCACTGCACCCACCGTGCGCACGCCTATGCATGTGACCATCCACACTGCAGCGAGTCGAGACCGCAAGCGGCACTAAGTATGGAGGACCTGCCAATCGTCTCCTTTGACTCGGTCACAAAAACCGACAAGAATCGGAGAAAAGGCGAGGCAAGCGCAACTATCCCGAGCGGTGGCAAACTAGCCCTCCACATTCTTGCATTTTCCATCGCTCGGCTAGACTCGGCTACTACAGAGTGCGCGCCTAGCCAAGTCAGAGCGCTTGACGTATGCGAGTCGGTTAGCTACTGTCACTGTATAACTGTCATATCAGTAACTTGCACGTTGCGTTTACACGGTACACAGTTGAAACTTACTCAGAAGCGATCGGTAAAGTGACGTATTGAATAACCAACACAACGTTATCAAGCCTCCACAACATCCCAACTGCTCTTCTAGTCTTCTGTTTGGTTGTGGATCGTGATCACATCGCGTTGCATTCAATATTTAGCTCATATTTTAAAGTAACACAAAAATAAGTTGCCGAAGCAAATGAAATTTAATACCATTTGTATTGTTAAAACCAGATTTTCTGCCATAACATTAAACAATTTCTATGCTTTTCTTTGTAGCAAAAAAGCGACAGCCTGCCAAATATTTTTGCATTTTCGTGGTGCATGTCGCATTTTGCGACAAATGCGACCGCAGCTTAAACCCTGAATCTGTTGATAAGCAAGAAATATTTAATAGTTGCCAAGCATTGCAACATGCACTGGCCATTGTAAAATATAATTATAAGGCATAAACCTCACAGTAATTATCATACCAGGTTTCACATGACAACAAAACAAGGTTTCGGAATGCTCGTACATCGACTCAACACAACTTAACCCTATTCCTCCCACGACATTTTTCACGTTTCTGTTTAGATTGCTTCTACAGCTTGCCCTCTTTTTGGAGATAGAGCATATAAACTTGTTATTTTCCATATTTATGCATCTCTCCAAACTTAAAACTACAATTTGTATTTACTACTTGTTTTGTACTGTACCACTCTTTCTTTGCCGTCCAAGCAAGCGATTAACGAGTGAGTGAGTAGTTAGAACTTGAACTGAACAAGTCGTTAATTTTACTTGTAGAACAGAATCAAAGGAACAAGAGCCGTTCATTTCTGGCGTATGCGCATAGGCCACACCTACAGTGCCCGGCAGCAAAGAAGTCCGTTGGGCTGCAGCCAATAGGACGAGAGCGCGGCGTTGACAAGTGTACAGTAGCCTCGCACAGTCCCGGCACCCTGCTAAAAGCCGCTCGAGGCTACAGACACAACTAAGCTCTGTAGTAGCAGCTCCGGTGTGGCATGAGCTGTTAATTCTGAGGGTGATTTAATTTATTCTCTTTAAATGATAAATTAGAATACATATAAATAATTAAAATAATATCGACTGCAGGCTCCGCCTCCAGCGGACTTCTCTGCTGCCGGGCACTGTAGTCCTTGTTCCTGCGATGAAAGGGTCGCCTCCCACCAGTCGGCCACGGCCAGTCTCAAAACTCACAGTAGGCGCGAAATGCTTGGAGTGTACCTTCACAACATAATTAAGAGTAGCAATTATTGCACCTCACATTCGGGAGGTATCGGGTTTTATCCCAGGCCGGCCATTCTGAGAAGAGTTTTACGGTTTCTCATCTAACTTGGGCAAATGCCGGAATGGTTCCCAAAAAAGGGCCGAACCCCACCAGGAAGGGAAAGATAGGACTCAGGCCTACCTTACCTGGTTAAAAGATTTCCCCAAAATTAACTATTTTGATGTAAATTACAATACATAATAAAACATTGTCACGGAATAAATATTATTAAAAAAAGTTAAGTTTTGGCTAAGGGCAAGAATGTGAGAAACTCGGCTCACAGGTCTTTGCTTGTTCCACGTTCACAGAGACCTTGAAGTGAACACAGACACAATCATTGACAGATTTGCGAAAAAGGGTGCCAGACAACTTGACTTTGTTTTATAAAGACTTATATACACAATTTGACAGTTATCACAGTTTAACAGTTATTTTAAGCTATATTAATAAACCTTGTTTCTTAACCAATATGTTTTCTTTCAATATATTATGGTGTTTTATATTTGCTTCATAAAATGTATAAAACTAGCTGATTATACCGGTTTCACCCGGTAAGTAAATTACTAATGTCAGATGTTTATTTGAATACAAATTATTCGTCTGATGAGTAAACAAAATCTTTTCTTCATAAGGAATACACTATAACTTTGAAGGCCTGTGGGGAAAAGCCCGAGGACTTTTATTATAGGAATTGGTGAAAGGGGCGTCATAAAAAAACACTTAATTTTGACACATCGTTTGTAAAAATCCGTCCATTATTAACGGAGGAGTAGTGTTTCGTAGAAATTGCCTTCACGTATTACATATAAGGATAATTTCCGGGGTAGGCCGATGGGCTTCCTGTTACTTTGGGTTCTGCTCTCAATAAAGTTTGAGTATCAATTGCAGCAGTAATTATTGAATTTTTGTCAATAACCTCATAAACCACCCTTGCAGACTCTTAAGACCAAAAGTAAGTTGAACCCTAAGCAATATGGCCCTCTCCAAAAATCAGTCCTGGAACCGGCCTTGATTGATGAAACTTGGTATGTGGCTTTATGTGGTATTAAGATACAAATATCTGCACCGGGAATTCGCTGAGTACGCAGGTTAGCTGCTACGGGGGTATTTTTGTTTGTTTCACTACATCTCCTAAACTATGCGTTTTTCACAAAACATGTTTACAAAATTCGATTCAGATTATTAATTTCAAATAGCATTTTCATTGACTAACTTTACGTGTTATTTGAATGTCTGTGTCGCTGGCCCGGCTATGTCGGAATTTCTATATCAAAAATATGTTATCATTTAGTGCCTATATCGTATTATTTAGTACCTCCATTAATAAAAATAGTACCTCACACAGTTAGGAGTTAATTGGGTTTTTGTGTTTCCGGGCCAAAGACATACTACCCTGGCCATCTTAGAAAATTACCACAACATACAGGGTGTCCCGCTAGAGTATCACACCAATGCGTGATTTGGTAGGACTAATCAAAAGAAGCAAAAAAACGCAATATAAACTTTTTTCTATATCGCTTCGTTTTCCATCTGTCTACCTGTATGTGTGACTTTAATCAATGCATCATATCTTAGGAACCACTTGGGCAATAACTTGATACTTGGCATGTGTATTATACTTGTTTAGGGCTAATTTGGTACTACATTTGGTTTTCTATCCTTAACCATTTCAAAATGCCGGACATTTCACCTTTTTAAAGCTTAATATCTTGAAAACAGCAAACAATTAATACAGTTTTTTGCCTTGGGTCTGTTACTGATTACAGTTTTACTTATAGATACATACAATAAAACCTACAACCATTGTTCCGTATATTCAATGATGTAACGGATTAGCAACGTACAGTTATTAAGGAATTTAGAAATTCCTTAATACATTTTTTATTTAGAAATTTTGTATCTGTTAATTTAAATGATGTTCAATGTTCCACTCAAGATCATTATTGTGTTTCCCAGTTTTGTATATATATTTTATAATTTATAATTTGGCTGATTTTCTCTTGTAGACTGTACAATAAATATCATACTATAGACCCAACTTGTTTACTATTAGGAATACTTTTTATATTTCATTTAAATATTATTCAATAGTTTACTGATGACTAAGACTTTGTTTTAAATTTAATACAGTATTTGTGTTTAATTGTTATCAGATATTTTATCTGTGCTAAAATTAGCACGGATAATCGTATTTTATACTGAGTCTTGTTAAAAACCGTCAACATATGAATCAATTAATGAATCATTGTGTAATACACCGACACAACTAAAGCGTATTTTAAGGCGAATATGAATGAAGATGAGTGTAGAATGGATGAGATGCCTTGTGTAGCCTTGTGATGCCTTGAGTGTGTTAGTGTTAATAAAAGGAACCATCCATTATTAACAAATCAAACCAAGATATGAAACTTATAAATTCCATAGCAAATAAATTAAAAGATAATGATGCAATAATTTGTAAAGCAGACAAAGGAAATACTACATTTATTATCAATAAAGAAGACTACGAGAACAAAGTACAACAATTTATCGATAATAATAGTTTTAAAATACTATCAAAAGATCAAACAAAAGAATTTTCAAAGAAAACTAATAGTATAATAACGAGCTGCAGAACAATACCGAAAGATGAACAATATCAACTTAAAGTTATAAATCCAAGAGCCCCAAAGCTTAAAGGACAACCTAAAACCCACAAGCCTGATATTCCGATGAGGCCCGTAGTTAACTTTCAAACAGCTCCAACTTACAACCTATGTAAGTTTTTAAACAATAAAATTAAGAATAGCTTAATATGGGAAAATAATTACTCAGTAAAAAACACTGTAGATCTAGTTAACCAAATCAAAGATATAAATATTCCAGATGATTGCATATTCATATCATTCGATATAAAAGACATGTACACGAACATTCCTCCTGATGAAACAGTCAGAATATTAGAAGAAGATCTAAAGAAAAATAACACACTTAGTCATCAAAGCATTAAGGATTTAATTAAACTCACGAAAATATGCACCAATCAAAACTATTTTGAATTCAAGTCGACCTTTTACCAACAAGAAGATGGATTGGCTATGGGATCGCCTCTCTCAGGACTACTTTCTGATATCTACATACATCATCTGGAAACCAATAAAATATTAAACGAATCAAACCCTTCAATGAACAAGATTATATATTGGTATAGATACGTCGATGATGTACTTTGTCTACTTCAAGGTAACGAAACTGAGGGTCACGAACTTTTGACTTTCCTTAATTCACTATCACAAAGAATCCAATTCACAAAAGAAGTACAAAAAGATAGTATAAATTTCTTAGATCTGACAATTTCTAATAAAAATAATCACCACAACTTTAATATATATAGGAAAGCCACTCAAACAGACTTATTAATTCCTTCAGCGTCAAATCACCCGTGGAAGTATAAAATGGCTGGATTACGCTCAATGGTGAATCGATTATTAAATGTGCCTCTTAATAAGAATGAATATAATAAAGAAAGAAATGTGATTAAATACCTAGCACAAAAGAACGGTTACAAACATGAAATTGTTGATAAAATGATTAGGAACATCAAAAAGAAAAAAGCTAGAAACATCAACACATCAAACGAAAATCACCAGAAACGTTTTATAAAGGTTCCATACAATACTAAGATTAACAAAGCTATTCGCAAGACGTTTGAAAGAACCGACTTAACTTTAAGCTATACCACCCGAAACAACAAATTTAAAATGATTGACAAATATTCTCAAAAAGATTCCAGAAGAAAGAATGATTATACTCAATCCGGACTTTACAAAATTCAATGCTCAGATTGTAACAAATTTTACATTGGACAGACAGGTATAAATTCAGGTATCATTTCAGTCAAGGTTTAGAGAACATATACAAGCACTAAGAAGCAATAACAAAACCTCAATGAAATCCAGTTTTGCTGAGCATCTCCTGACAACAAACCATAGTTATAAGAGCATAGACGAGAATTTAAAGATAATAAACTATATGTCCAAAGGTGAGAAAATGAACTCAGCAGAAGAATTGAATATCTTTATCGCTCACAAAGAAATGCCTCAGGAATTACTAAATACTCAAATTAATACAAGTAATCCAATATTTGAAAAGCTAAAGAAAATGAGAATAGATAGATAGAAATCTTTTTCATCAAAGTGAAACATATGCTAAGTAATTTCCTCATATGTCTGTTATTGTAATATTTTTAATATCGTAAAACTAGGTTAGGTATTTGTTGACCATGATGATGGGCTTATGTCCCGAAACATGTAGTCTTAAAAATTAAAAATAAAAATAAAGAAATTCCTTAAGGGTACTCAGTTGAAAAAGGTTTCATTTGATTATTATTATATTAGTAGCCCTAACAAATAAATGCAATATAAATATATATATTTCATAAACTTAATTTAAACAATGCTAACTCTTCACAAGAGCTTTGCTTGTTCACCTCATGTCAGTTTTACTGTCAAGTCAAATAACTCAGCTAATCAAATTCCAATACAGTGGAACTTGGATGATTCTAACTTCGTATATTTCGAAATCTTCTTTAATTATAATGTTTTGCTTGGTTCGTAGTACTATATAAACAATGTTACAAAAACATTGACTCGAATTTGTAAAAAAGATTTGAGAACAATTTTATGTCGTAATTAAAATAAATAATACCCTTTCCAATTTCTTTAAAGTGGTCATATTTTAGCAAAACTTGGTATGTAACTTCACCTAGTTGTGGCCTATTTATTCTTTGCAAAAAATAACCTTTTATTTTCCCCGAAGCAGCAAACCTGCATACTCAGTCCTAGTATTGTTCTTATGGAGAATAGTTAATATTTGACGTCTCCCTAAGTTATGAACCTAAATTAATAAACCTTGGTATGAAGCTTCACCTCCTTGAGTTATTTTGATAACTGCATAAAAACAAGTTTCTTATCTCCTGTGCTTCAGCGAAAACCTACCTGCGTTCTCAGCCCTAATGTTATTCTTAAAGAGAATAAATCAAATGTTATATATCACTTATTTATGAAGTATTGTTATGTAACTTGATAAGTGGCTATATGTGGTAGTGAGACACATATTTATGTATTGGAAATTCGCTAAGTACGTAGGTTTGCTGCGATGGGGGTATTTGTATGTTAGTGGAGCGTTAACAACTTGTTAAAATACGTTTTATAATTAATTTTAACAGTGATATCATATAGATTTGAGCGACTAAACAAATAATTTTTAAGACTAAATTCTTCAAATATGAGTTTTTTAAATGGTATATTAACCGCTGAAAATTGTATAACAAATAAATATTTTTATAACACATGCGGAGAGGCTGGTTGAGTTGAGTTGCCCCGGTGCTGCTATTTGCTGTTTCAGAATCTTGGGGCCGACGATCAGTTGAGGGGAAGGTTCTGTGTTTGTGTGAGTGAGCATCCGGGGCTCTACATGTGTTTGATTGAGCAGCGACTGGCCTGACCTCTAGGCGGAATAGCTTGTCAATAGAGGCGACTGCAACACCTTAAGGGGGGGCCTTGGATTCCCTTTAGATGGCGTATTTATTTGGTGTGACAGAATCGTTTTCGAACCTCGGATCCTGCACAGGGTGTCATATCATCACACAGTGTGTGAATTTCGTGAACAAGATTTTGAATCTTTCAACCGGGATCCGAGGTCTCGCTCCAAACCTATACAGTATTTATATTAAAATGATGCCCATCGTCTGAATATTGGGTTTTTGTTAGTCGTTGGATCCCGAGGTCCCAAAGGTAGGACCTCGAACCCACAGTGAAAAATCACACGAAAAGCCTTGGAACTCACCTTATGTACACTCACACACACACACACACACACACACACACACACACACACACACACACACACACACACACACACACACACACACACACACACACAGAAATCACGTAAAACCTACTTTTTTGGGTTCAGAGAGCACCAAAACTAATATTTCCACTAACAACTCAAATTAGAAAATTTTGACGAAAACAATACTTTCTCCTTACACTTTGTATAAGGGGAGAAAGTAAAAGACATACCCGATTTCATATACTTTGTCTAAACATGCATTTATGATTTGTTGCCTTCCTTCGTGAGAGTCCACCTGGAACTAAATATAATGTTCAATGCACCAGAGAGTGCTGGTTGCTAGAGTAAGTTCGTAACCACAGAAAGGGCTTGGTTGGAAGTTTATTAGTAAATCAGATATCCAGGTGTTTCCAAACCTTTTGAACATCTGGTGTACTTAAAAGCTTAAATCATCCTTTGCACAGTTACAGTTGTTAATGTATAGACGTAGGATTTGATCAATTATCAATTATACCCTTGAAACCTTAACATTTGATTGGCTCATTCAAATTTAAGTTAATACCTTTGAACTTAAATGTTTCAACAGGAGCATTGGTGAAAGAGTTGATCAGCAATATGAAAAACAAAAAGGAAAATGAACCGCAAAGTCACAATATGAACATTTATTCAGGCCACAGTTCAACCCTGGGCAATCTGATGAACACACTGGGGGTGTACGACATGATCCGTCCCCCATTCGCAGCCTGCTTTATGATGGAGTTAAGTGTTGATTCCTCTGGCGATCATCAAGTCACGGTACGTCGGTGTTAATATTTTTTCACTGCTACGAATCTAGGATAGACACTTTGTAAATTACAAATGAAAAATAGTTATATAGGTAACAAATATCGATATTATATTTATATTAAAAAATTTAATCGATGTGAGTGTATTATTCAAGAGGTGTAGGCTAACTCCAAATTTTAATGAAGCTCAAAATAGAGGGGGACCTAATAAAACTTTGGTATATGTGACCGGAATTTTATATATTTAGGTAGGTTTTTGAATTGCAGTAGGCATTAATTTTTCAACTTATCTTGAAACAGATTTTTTTTCAAGAAATGCTACCTATTTGTTAATGTTTCTAATTTCTAGACTAGATTTTCTCTCATGGATCCATCTTGATTTTGGCTTTTTATAACAATATAAATAACTCCATTAAAGGGTGGCGGTCAGGTGTGCTGCTCACGTTATAGATTACTCCTCTCAAATTACTTCAAGGCGGCTTCTTAACTACTCTTGATGTTGTGCATTATCTGCATCCATTCATTTTTCCTGTTTGGCCACCCCAATCATCATTTTGATTCAATGAACCCTCGATCTTAGGTAGTTTTGGCCATACTGGGTATGAATCCGGACATTGATGAACCTTCTTCACAGTGTCCTTTTTTATTTATTGCGGGAAAAAGCTTGATTTATTGTAGGAGTGACGAGCTTTTCCCCTCTCCTCTGCATCACTTGAAAGGGAAGTTAACCAATCACAGTCCTTGCATACTTGCCACTGGCTTAAGTAACTTTTCTTTAATATCACGGTTTTCTCACAACTGGTACACATACACATAATTAAATTTGTTTGTATAGCTTTGCAGAGCATTGTTATAGCCATATCTATTACTTTTGATTCGTTATTTAAAACTCAAAAGGAAATTGGTGACATAGCGAAAGAATAAATTAAAAGTTACAGTGATGGTTAACACTGTTATTGTAGAATCACCGGGTTCCTCACCAACGGTTCTGTATGCATGGGGGATGGTTATCACTTCCATCCCTTCAGATATGGCTCAAGGAAGGCGAGGTTGGGGACTGTGCCTAAAGCAAGGGCAATTCTGAAAATGGGGCTGTGATCTGTGAGCTTCTAAACAACATTGTCATTGTTCATGTGAATTAAGAGTACCAGGGAGGCAGAGCCACGCTCGTTGATATTTGATTGGTTTCGTGGGTTAAAAAATAAATAGATAAATGTTGTATGGTCATATAATTTACAAGAAATCTTCTAATAGACCAGGCAAATCAGCTTGAGCAATGGACAAATTCCGAACAAGCTGATTTTATGTATACACGTTAGAATGACCCTTGTAAATAAAACTACAAGTCCCAAAAAGTCCAGGCCTGGCAACGGCCGCCATCTTGAAAATAGCATTTCCAGTCCATGTTTTTCTTCACATTTACTTAATCTACTTAAACCATGCAAGATACGAAAATGGTACACAGGACCTTTTTGTAGAGGATAAAATTTCAAATAAAATAAATATAAATACAATAACGCTGACTAGCAGGCTATAATATTTCTTGAGGTTAAGAAGTGGTCTTTTTAAATGAAATGAAAAAAATTAAATCTTCTTGTATTTATTCAAATAAACAAAATAAAAGTTTTCTTCTCAAATAAAACAATTCAAAATTTAAAATAAAATTAAACTTGGTTTTGCTTGTCACTTCTATTTTTCAAAATAAAAGTTAACTGTTCGATCTTTTTTAATATTACTGGACTTTAATTATAAATCTTCTCTTTGTTTTTTAACAGTCTGGTTTTAACCATATCTTCAACCCAAGTATAGAAAAGATTAAAGATGTATGTAAGAAAGAAACGCTTCGAACCCTGAAAAAGAAATAATTGTTTTACAGACTGTTCCCCTTTTTGAAAAACAACAAATGAGAAATGGAGCAATTATTTAAATTGAGACTCTAATATTTAAAAAAAAACTTTGTACCTTCCAATCTGAAGAGATTTACATTTCGCTGGGTGACTCACGACACACTCACAAGACCAGTGGGCAACGTAAAATGCCGTAGCCTCCCAGCGACCGTGAATATATAACCTTAGCTAAGAAAGTTCTCGAAACCGGGGACGCCGGCTGTCACGTGACCCAGCTCCAGTCCTTTCCAGCCAAGCAAGGATTTAAATGATTGTCTCCAACTCTTTCTGACATTCCCTAACAGGAAAATCGCGATCTTGCCTAGACTTGCAAAACCAAGTAGCACCAGCAATTCTTATTTGCAACTGTCAGCAATTATTCACAAAACTTCTTCTATATTACATACACTATTTCTTTTTACATATTACAAACAGTATATTTAATTATATATACATATCGTTTCAATAACAATTGGGACGCTATAAGTATAATCGAATAAACCTGCATTATTTAATTTCTCCCGAATTTCCAAATTTTGCAGTTTTGTTAATTTTTTAATGTTATCTTTGGTTTTGACAAGTCTCTTACTCTAATTTTTGCGATTTCAAGAGCTATTTTGATTAATGTAATAACTTACTATTCGTAGTGCAAGTTTAGATACTTTTATGTTTTAAAATAAGAGTTCTAGACTTGTAAAAGACAGTCTCTGTAGAATGGGAAATCATTGGCTTTTAGCCTCGTCCAAATAAGTCAATCTCAGCCTACACGTCGCATTGCCCAAGCCTTCATTTAGGCGGCAGGAATAGCTCTTGCTAATGATGTTTTGGCGTATTTTTTTTATAACATGAACTTTATAACTATGTAAAGAATACAAATTATATACATAGTCAGTTAGATCAACATCAACATCGAGCAAGTATAGCAGGAGAACGGTTTAGTCTAAAATCACCTGGTAAAATTCCTTTCCCCGAACTAGCACATTGGAGATAAATTCTAAATATTCTTATCATAATCTATGTTCAGGCTGTTCTAAAACTAAAGGTCATGGGGTCAATTTTAAAAATGTTCTTATTGTTTGAATCCATGGAAAAATCATATATAATTTTGAAGTCCTAGTCAAGAAAAAGAAACATGTTGTCGATTAGTATTTTCTTATCAGTTTAAAAATAATAAAATTTGTTGCTGATACTATTTGCACTTGCGGAATACCCTTCATTTTCCAAATCACTACACGTATATTTGATTTTATTTTAATTTCTTACTCGAACACCTCACATCTCGTGGTTTTAACTTGTAATATGTCTGATTTTGATTATTATGTCAATAAAAGGAATTGTCTGATGAACTGAGCTCAAGACGTATACGATTTATAATTTGAAGGTACATAGATAAAGATGTTCTTAATTCTGTTTAACCAAAAATTTAACCAAAAAACAGTTTTTTAGAACAACGATCTATAAGGTTTTTAAGAATATGTTCCTAAAGAGGGTTATGATATGCCCACAGTAATCGTAAGATAAAACATTCTTATACATAACCATTGCAAAACAATCAATGTAATGTGATGAGGTTAAATGAAAATAACAGGCTATTCATAGCTAATCTATAATATTATAAAGAAGAGGTGGTTTCTGTCTGTCTGTCTGTCTGTCTGTCTGTCTGATGTTCCGGGTGAACGCAAAAACTACTGAACCGACTGGGCTGAAACTTTACACAAAGGTAGATCTTGAACCCATGCAACACATAGGCTTATTCACTTTCTTAAAATCCCCTCGGGCTACGCCCCGTGAACGTCCTAAGTTTCAATGTTTACATTTCAGAAGAAAGTAAACATTCAGAAACTGTAATGGGAACAGCTGAGGACACTTCCTTTTGACAGCCTAAAGAGCAGAAGCAAGAGCAGATGTTTCAAGCTAACTAAAATGTAAATTGCATTGACTAAAGAACGGGTAAAGAAAACACCTGTGCGAAGATCGGGTACATCAGCTAGTATTCTATAAGGATAAGAACAACAGCAACAACAATAGTGGTGATAACAATAATAATAATTTATAATAATACTAATAATGGTAACGTAATAATACAAAATAATACTATTATTGTTGATGATAACAATAATGATAATAACATCAATATACAGCTCAAAGTTATTTAATTTTCAAAAGACTAAATTTCAAAACTCAAATAGTAGTACTGTATATGTCAAAAAGCATAACATCGGAAAGGTCTTGTAAATCCTAGAAACGCCTTTATTTATACCAACTAAGTATCCTTCTTCGTTGTTTGCAGTGAGCAAAAAACCTAACTTTCCCAAATAAAGTGCATGTCATTGAGGTCAAATAATACAAGGAGGTTTTATGCACAAGTAGCATGCATATTTTATATGGAAAAGTGATGTTTTTACTTATAGGAAAAAATCAAAAAAATTGATAACAGATACGGTACAAGGTTGGTGTGAATAAGAAAGTTCCTAGGATTTACACAACCTTTACAATCAACGAGTTTAATACATCTCGAGCTCTCGTCTAAGGCAAAAGTGAAGCCTCTACTGGAGGATATTTTTTTAAACTAACCACAGAGAAAAATGATTCAAGCAATCATATAAATTGCACATATGTGTGACATAAAAGTTGTATTTAGAAAAAAATACATTTTTTTGTGTTATGTATTTACTACCGATTAAAATCAACAAATATATAGTGTTTAGGAAACTTGTATTGTTTTCTGTACAGAAAACAGTTGGATTGATTACTTCACTTTATAGCTTACTAGCTGCTATGCCCGTGCTTCGCAACGGGGTGAAAATTCAGAGGAGAAAAGTTGTAAACAAAAAAATGACAATCTGTAGTTATATGCTCCTTATAACAGCGGTTTATTTAAATGAATTGAATTAGGAAAACACACGTGAAATAAACCAGATAAAACTCACCTCCATAAGAATAACATGGGATCTTGGAAGTCCCATGGGGCAGAGCCCTGAGGACATTTCTGAACGGCGATAGGCCTATGACACGCCTCGGTACATAGACTACATTTGTGCAAAACTTCAGCAGAATTGGTCCAGTGGTTTTGGCTTGATGGAACAATAGACAGACAGACACACACCACCTCACTTTTATAAGAGTAGTGATGGTTAGTTGTGATGCCGTGAGAACGGTGAGGCGCAGAGGAAAAAATGGCGACACCATGTCGGCTTCCCTTTTTCTTGGAGATGATTAACATGCGTATGTGGCCTATAAATGTATTAAGCAAGTAGTTTACAGTGGTATATGTTACAATACTACAATTTGACTTTTTAAAATTTAAACCATATGAGAATAACATTTTTGTAATAAAAGCAGTCAAGTATCATATTATATTAAAGCTGAATTTATTAGCAGTAAGAAATTTGAATCTGAGAAAATATACAACTATCGGTTTAGAAAATATAGAGTATTCCGTAAATGTGAATATTGTTCGCGGTACGCGAACAATATTCGTAATATATAAATAAGATATTCTGGAGATATTGCACATATTTTTTTTGTTTTTCGTTAAAAGTATCTATTTTTAATCAAAAGGCACAAGCTTGATTTCAGGAGAATATAAATTTTTATTTTTCCAAGTTTCAAGGGGGGGATATATCCCCCTGATCCCCCTCTTAGCTACGCCACTGTACGGGCAATTGTCATGTCAATAACTTGGTTTCAGCCCTCTTTTTATTAATAATTATTAATTTTTTAAATGTTGATCATAGGGTCATACAGACAAGTTTCATGTCGATAAGTTGGTTTACGCCACCTATTTATTAATAATGATTAATATTTGAAATGTCGATCAAATTGTCATCCGGACAAGTGTCATGTTGATCAATTGGTGGGCCCCCTTCTAGTTTTACTGTTTTCAATTAATGTTTTAATTTGATTTTTTTAATGCTATGCAGCACTATTCACCATTGCTCCAGCCATTATGATTCTCAGTGCTCGGTAATGTTTAGAGTAAAGTGTGTTTGGTGTGGCAGATGTTCTATCGCAATTTCACTATTGGGGAACCTTACCCGTTGACCCTCCCCGGCTGTACCCCCGTCTGCCCCTTGGACCAGTTCATCAGACTCCTGGAGCCTGTCACAGTCGAGGACTGGGACTCTGAGTGTCAAGAGAACTCCAGCAGTTCCTTCAGCACGCTTACAATCATCGGTAAGCATCAAGCTATGTCAATTTGTAAATCAACTGTGACAAGGGGCAAGTTCCTTGACATGGTATGAAAACTGTCATCTGTAGTTTATTTTAATTTTCTTGTATTTACTATTCTTACCAGCTGTATTTATATTCCATTCATAAATCCTATACTGTTACGTAATACAAACAATGTCTGTCTGTTTGTTTGCAAAATTGATCTCGGAATCCAGCGGATTGATTTTGTTAAAACTACGGAATTAAGGAACTTTTGGACCTAGAAAATCAGTTGAACCTAGAAAAATTCATATTTTGTTAAAAATCTCATTTGAAAAATTTTAACATTGGGCTTATGGAGTTTTAAATCAAAACAAAGAATCATACCAGCTGTGAATAAATTAACCAGTGATAACAAGGTAAATTATCGACAAACTTGAAAACAGTGACTAGAACCATTGAATAAAATAACGATTGCTTATAAAGTGGAGATCTTTTTCACAGACGAAACGAATCAAATATCACTGAGTATGGCTCGGTCTCCCGGAACTTGAAACATAAGTCACTAGATTTTAAGCTAATTCTACCAGGTTATAGTAAACAACTACCTGCTTTACACGGTCGTTCACCCTATAACTACTTGAAATAAACATTCAAAAACTATTAAATTTGGTAATAACAAGTAATCCAGTATTTACTTTCACAAACTTGAAAATGAGAGGGATTGGATCATGGGAACAAGTTTTATGGGGTTTTATGTATATTACAAATAACATGTTACGATTTTTCATCTAAAACCCTGTAGTGAAAAAATACAGTTTTCCAGCCCATATCTAGGCACTTCCAGAACTGTAATTTTTGATTTAAATGGTTATTTTAACTTAAAAAATATGATTTTTCTAATCGAATTGCTTAATAAACCAATACCGGTAATATAAATATTTTAAAAGAATTTTAGTTAAAAAATATTGTAATCAGATCGGGTCTAGAACCTATGACTTGTGACTTACTGTCCTCATGCCAAGCCCCGCAGCTATTCTGACTCATAAGGATCGAGGGTTGGAGGGGGATATAAAAATTATCATTAGTTACCTTAACGTCTAGTCAGTGTTTTATTTTTGTAAGTGAGTCTATTGGTGACTTCACTGGAATAAAAGTAATAAAAGTTGGAACAAATTCATGTGGTTCATTTAATTGATGTATCTATTCTTGCCATGTAATATGATAAACTGCGAGCAAATTCTTATATATTTGATATAATTATAGTAATAATAAAAATATAATGTTAATATAATATAATATAAGTAAATGTATATTTATACAGCAGTATGTTTTCTAATGTTATTCTTAGGGAGAATTTTAGATCTCGCTTATTTATGAACATATTTTGATAAAACTTGGATTTAGCTTCTGGGTAGTTTCATGTAGCTTTAGTCTAATAATACTTGAATAAAAATGTCATTTTTCATAGATAATGTTATTCTTATGAATATTTTTTATGGATATTTTATTATTTTGTTATTCTGAGTCATTCTTATTTTTACATAATATGCTTTAGTAACATCTTATCTTATCACATTAAACCTGCATCCTCAGCAAATCTTCAATGTGTATATATGTACCTCACTACCAAAAAAAAGCCTCTAGCCAAGTTTCATTAAAATATATTGGTAACTATAAGCAAGATGTACAATTTTTTATCCTATCCTTACTATTATATATAAATAGAGTAGTGTGTGTCTGCTTTTTTTTTCCTCAATCACTCAATAACTACTGAACCGATTGGCATGAAAATTTACAGGAATTTTCCTTATGTAATAAATAAACACATAGGCCTCTTTTCGTTTTGAAAATCCTTTAGGACTTTGCCCCACTAGATTTCAAAGTTTCCATGTATTCCTTATGGGCATTCATTAGTGAATTTCCTATGGAAAGTGAACTATTAGCATGACCCGCATGGTGAAACTTAAGCCCGGACCACCATAGAAGTTCCTAACATGACCCCCTGAACACGTTTTGGGGAGTTGTTCAAAATGTTTTATATATATATATATATGTATATTCATATATAGACATATATATATATATATATATATATATATATATATATATATATATATATATCTGTATGCACTCTAGCGGTCGCATTTTTTGTCCGATTTACTTCAAATTTGGTAGGGACGTTTCTTTCTATAGTCTGTTGGACAAGTTCGTTGAGCAAAACAATCGGAAAACTCTAAACCCCTTTTTTGGGGATTAATCTTTCAAATTTCGAGTTTTTGGACCCAAAAAGGGTCAGAAAAGCCCCAGATGTGAAATTAACGCATGTTAAAAGATGGAAATTAGTGTAACGAAACTTTTAAGCCCTCTCTCGTCATTCTAGCATAAATATTTACCGAGTTATTAAAGAAAATGTGTATCGACCAAACACAGTCGTTGTCTTATGGGGGTTTTACATTAGAAAAGCCTATGATTCATTTGTTGGTGTACTTTTATCATCCCCAAAAACCTCACGCCTACTTTAAAGCCTGACTGGACCTTCTAGCCTTATAATGCGCAAAATTGTATTCCCAGCATTGCAGGTAAATAGGACCAGGAGCATCAGAACAGCCAAAAAATCAATATTTTCAGATTTGAATAAAAATTGGAAATAAATGTATGTTTTTAACTGATTTTGAGGTTTTATAGTTTTTTATATGGAAATTCACTTCCCTCACGTCAGCGTGCTGCGTGCGAACTCGTTTTTGTTTGAGCTGATGAAAATACCAACAGCTGATCTTGATTCGTAGGTAGTATAGTTCCACGGGGTAACCACAGAATGCAGCACACATAACTGTTGTATTCCCTGGTGAAACCGGGTACGATGACAGCTAGTACATTTATAAAAGGAAGGTGGTGCCTGTAAGTCTGTCAACTTGTATGTTCCGTTTTAATATAAGAAATACTGATCAATGGAGTTGAAAATTTGCATGTAGGTAGATAATTTATCTGGGCTCCATATAGGCCTATTTCCATCTTTGCAATCTCTTAGGGATTCGCCCCAGTGGCCCTTAAAGTCACATGTTATTCTTATGGGCAATAGGTTTAATCAAGGAGTTCCATTAGTAATCCTGGAGGCAACACTGATGAACAATATTTCGAGCTGTTTTTTGTCAAGTTTTGGTAAGTCAATGAACTAAACGCTGAAATCGAGTCAACAAAGTAAATCAAACGAATACCTTCTCATTATTTGAAAATTAATGAACTTGTATTTGTTTATTTACTCATAGTTTATTATATTTCATAGGAAGGGTAGATACTTAAATCAAATGAAAAAATTAATTTGTTCCAACTTGTATTACTTTTATTCCAGTGATTTTCATAGGTAGATTCACTATGTACCAACCTGACAAAATCACTGGTTCGCCTTTTGGACAAAAATTGCTGAGCTGTGTTGCCTCCAGTATTACTAATAAACCTCCATGGGTTTAATGGATCAGATAATTACTTAAACAGATTTAGTGTCTGCAGGAATTTGAATCAGCTGTGCGGGGCAGGGGAGTTAGCTAGTTCT
Organism: Allygus modestus; assembly: GCA_963675035.1. Classification (NCBI taxonomy): domain Eukaryota; kingdom Metazoa; phylum Arthropoda; class Insecta; order Hemiptera; family Cicadellidae; genus Allygus; species Allygus modestus. Next base: position 282,272,268 of record OY776112.1, on the reverse strand, counting down.
CCATAAGAATAACATAGGTTTGCTGTAACAGTATCCACAAAAATGTGAACCCAAGACATCAAGATGAAGCCACATATTTTGTTTGATTGATATGTGTTCATAAATAAGTGGTAGAGGAAATCTGACTTATTCTCTGTAAGAATAAAATTAGGGATGGGAATGTATAGATTCGATGCAATGGTAAACAAATCATGGAGTTTTTATACAAGTAATGTTATGCGATAACTACATAAAGCTACATACGATCTTTCATAAACCTGTATTTATAAATAATCAAGCTCTAAAATTTGTTGTATTCTCTCTATGAATAACAATAGACAACGAACTGTGTCTACCACCGTGTTTACCACCTCCAATGTCTCAACATTGGATTGACATAGAACCAAAATAAAAATATAAAAAATTGTTTTGAGCTAAATTAGTTCGTAAAATCACATATGAGATTTTACTACAACTACCTGTATATAAAAGCTAAATACTTATTCCCCATAAGACTAACTTAGGAACATTTTTAAACCGGTTTGCTGGGTTTTCTCCATGGTTGTGGAGTAGTTACTTCACCTAGGACAATAATTCAAAATACTAAATTGTTTAGTTTTTATGCTCTACAAAACAGCCAAGGCCAAAATTGGGTGTTACCTAGTAAAAAAATAATTTTTGGCCAAATCTGGTAATGTCTGAGCCAAATCTGGGGATGTCTGGACCGTCTGGGGATGTCTGGGCCAGATATGATTATGTCTGGACCATACCTGGGGATGTCTGGGCCAGATCTGGTGATGTTTGAGCCAGATCTGGGGATATCTGGACCATACCTGGGGATGTCTGGACCATACCTAGGGATGTCTGGGCCAGATCTGGGGATGTCTGGACCACAACTGGGGATGTCTGGGCTAGATATGGTGATGTCTGGACCATACCTGGAGATGTCTGGGCCAGATCTGGTGATGTCTGGACCATACCTGGGGATGTCTGGGCTAGATATGGTGATGTCTGGACCATACCTGGAGATGTCTGGGCCAGATCTGGTGATGTCTGGACCATACCTGGGGATGTCTGGGCCAGATATGGTGATGTCTGGACCATACCTGGAGATGTCTGGGCCAGATCTAGTGATGTCTGAGCCAGATCTGGGGATGTCTGGACCATACCTGGGGATGTCTGGGCCAGATCTGGGGATGTCTGGGGCAGATTTGGTGATGTCTGAGCCAAATATGGGGAGTCTTGTGAAGGAAGATATGAAGTGAGAACACAGCATGACGTGTTGAAGAAAAATATAATACACAAAAAATATAATTTTAACTTGTTTTAAATCATCTAATTGAAAATTAGTAATAAAATAGGTAAATGAATAGTCAATTAGTTAGTAGGATAATTAATAGGAGGAGATTAGTAATTCTTAATAAACAATTGTTTATTAAGAAGGGTTACTACAAAACTTATAAGTCAATGACAATAAAATACAATGTGTTGCATGAGTGAAAACCAGGGCCTGATAACCATTAGACTGACTAGGCTGCAGCCTAAGGCACCAGTCAGCAAAGGGACTCAATTTTTTAAATTATATAATACTCAATAATACAATAATTTAAATTTTGATAATACTTAATGATACAAAATATAAAATCTATAATAATGAACTATAATTTTTTTATGTAAATGGTTATTTTAGTTTGAAATAATATAATATGATTTTTTCAATTAAATTGCTTGATAAAACCAGTAAAATACATTAAAAAAGGATTTTAGTTGCAAAAATGTCATGACTAGGTTAGGTTTTGAACCTACAATCTTCGACTTACTGTGCACATGCCTTAACCCCCACGGTCATTCCGGACCTTGGGAACACTAGGATGGAGTGGGAAATACAAATTACCAGTAGTCTACACCTACACGACTCGAACAACACTTAAGTTTTATTTTTATAATCGAATCTGCTCTTGCACCTCAGTGAAATAAAAGTAATAAAAGTTGGAACAAATTTATTTGGTTCATTTGTTTTATGTATCTATTCTTGCCATGTAATATGATAAACTGGGAGAAAATTAATATATATTTAATATAATTATAATAATAATATAATTAAGATAATTAATACTAAGATAATTATAACAGTGGACACATCACATGGAATATCTTGGCCTTCCACTGCCGGAGTGACTGAGATAACCACCTGGGCCATATCGAGCTGCTTCAGTTTGACTGAACCATAAACAACCTCTTATATAAAAATGGAATATATATAAATAGATGTCTGTACCATACCTGGGGATGTCTGGGCCAGATCTGGTGATGTACCATACCAGGAAAATAAATAAATAAACACATAAATAATAACATAATAATAATATATTATTAATATATTGTGATGAAAAAAACACAATAAAAATTGTTATTATTTGTTGTTGTGTATTTGTATTATCTGTTGTTTATTTGTTGTATTTGTTGTTTATTGTTATTATTTGTAATTGTTGTTATTACTATTCTCATAGTAATTCATCATAGTGCTGTAATACGTATGAGGTAAGGTGTTGATGATGGAAACAACAGGTGAAAGTTTCGGTCTACTCCAACTGTTTGAACTGAAAACAGTTCCCACAGGCCAAGATATTCCGTGTGATGTGTACCCTTTAAATCTGTTTATCAAGCTAGCTAATAATACTAATATAATATAATGTTAATACAATTTATACAACAATTGACCAAACTAGGTCTAACAATATTGACAATATTAAAAAGTGAACAATTACTATTACCACCTTATGACCGCACCACAGATTATGACCGTTTTGAGGGTACAATTCCGTCCCAAAATAATCCCGAGGTAAGATAAATCCTGCCCGAAAAATTCCCGAAATTTTGGTAATCATGAGCTAAGGAACAACTAAACTAACCTTCTGTCAAACTAAGGGCGCGCGGAAATAAAATTACCTCTAGCCAATTGATCACCGCACTTCTAAGATTATTTTAAAACGAGTTCCTTGGTTGACTGGCGCCCTAAGCTGCAGCTTAGTCAGCCTAAAGGTTAACCAGGCCCTGGTTTTCACTTGTGCAACACACTGTATTTCATTGTCATTGACTTATAAGTTTGATAGTAACCCTCTAAATAAACAATTGTTTATTACAAATTACTATCTTCCTCCTATTAATTATCATGCTAACTAATTAACTATCTGTAGAGCTATTTCATAACTAATTCCCAATTACATGATTTAAAAAAGGTTTAATGATATGTTCCATACTATAAATATCACCCTGTATAATTCAAACTATAATGTAGTATTATAGCTACAACGATGCATACTACACTTAATAATACTCTTTATAATACCAACTATAATTTAATAATAGTACAATAATACTGTATGATTCAGTTTACTGGTATTATAACAATTTCCCAAGTAGCATAAAACTTGTTTAAAAACAATTTCAAAATATTTTAAAATTGTTTAAAAATTGTTTTAATATTAGTCAAACTTGGTATTTTTTCCATTATTAAAACAAGTTTCAAACAACTTTAAAATTTTAAAGAAATCATTTTAAAATATTTCAAAATTGTTGTGAAATTGTTTTAATATAAGTCAAACTTGGTATTTTTCCCAATATTAAAACAAGTTTTAAAACAATTTTAAAATGTTTCAAAATTGTTGTGAAATTGTTTTAATAGAAGTCAAACTTGGTATTTTTCCCAATATTAAAACAAGTTTTAAAACAATTTTAAAATGTTAAAGAAATTGTTTTAAAATGTTTCAAAATTGTTGTGAAATTGTTTTAATAGAAGTCAAACTTGGTATTTTTCCCAATATTAAAACAAGTTTTAAACAACTTTAAAATGTTAAAGAAATTGTTTTAAAATATTTCAAAATTGTTGTGAAACTGTTTTAATATAAGTCAAACCTGGTATTGTTTTCAATATTAAAACAATTTTAAATTATTTCAAAATGATGATTTATTCTTAAATTATCTGTGCAAAATTAACAAGCTGACTTTTAAAAATAGTTTAAAATTAGTTTACAAAATTTAAATTTAAACTGTTTTTCTTATATATTTTAATTCATTAAAACTTGTTTGTAAAATATTTATACATTAAGAATTCTGGATAAAAAATATATCCAATTAAAATTTCAAACGTTTTATTGAAAAATATAAGTTGTAACAATTATTAAATCTATAATATCAGTCTTAATCCTCTTTCAAAATTATCTTCCACTAATTAGGTTTCTTCCTCGCCACTGATGTGTTCAGCATGGATTGTTCTGCAACAAAAATGTGTGGTATAGTAAATAAATCTAAAATATAACGACAATCACAGTTTTTAACAATGGTTTTTGTCCGCACATCTCAACCAAGCATCGTAACTATCTGTAATTCAATGCTTACATCAATGACCCATGAACTAATGAAAACCCATAACCAAAGAATAACAATGTTTGTACTTTAATTTCTAACTTTAAGCCTGTACATTCTACGTATTAATATATTTGGAAAAACTAGTCACAGAAAATACAGCGGCATATGGACTTTGAATCTCTTACTGCTTGCCGCAACATCAATTATCGTTTGCGACGTCCATTTTTGGCTTTATTTCATCGAAAAGCTACTATATCAGATTATAAAAAAATGTTAAGTTGAAACTCATTCACCCGGATAATAAAAATGGTGATGGCTGTTAGATCCTAAACTTTTTATGAATAATATCCATTATTGGGGGGAAGGGGGGAGTAAATCCCTTTAGGGAGCATTGTATATCCAGTAATGGAATAATATCATAATCATCCACTGTTTTAGCCCCTGAGCTGTACGTATTATGTATTATCCCAGAGTTTTGAAAATTAGTAGGATTGTTTATTACCCCCTTCTGCACATCATACTTAAAGTCCACGAGCGAGGATGGTGAGCGGGTGGTGGGGAAGCCTCTTATGGGGAAATTATATGGTGAAATTTGAAAATTCCATGATTTTTGTTCACATTTCTTTATTTATTAGTTTTAGCCAATTGTCCTAGATAAATAATTGGAGATAATTAAATTTCCTATTTTGTCATAGGATTAACGGTTAAAAACTTATAGGCTTTACAAGCTGTAGAAATTACCAGCGACAAGGCTTTTTGGATGTTTCTCCTTATTCTCGGTAAATATACCTTCAACCTGGGCACAACCACAACAGAAGCATATGGAAGAGTTTGTGAATGAGAAATTTCTCTATAACATACCCAAACTCAGACAAGACAAGACAATAGGAACACTTAAAATTCCATTAAAAATGATGGCGGCTGAAATATGGTGCTTAAGTACAAAATATAGTAGCTCTTTATAGTAATAGACTTTAGCAACCATTGGATAAGCTACTAAGGAGTATTTTTTATCGTGTAGGCTTCCACGGTCTGAAGATACAGTCATGAAGTTAATTTCCGGGTTAGTCCGGTAGATGTCGAAGAAGTTGGTGGCCGATGTTTCGGATATAATTACAATATCACTGGCGACGTGAATTAGTAGCGAAAGTGTACTAAACACTCACTAATTGACTGGCACACTCGTCCGACTCTTCCGCTTATATAGGTGCCGCGGCCGTAGGTTGTAAACAGACCTGATCTCGGTCGTCGACTACCGACTATTTTACATGCCTTTAAGAAACAAGAATTAATTTAAAACTCAAATTGATACTAGAAATGATAGGAATATAAAACAACAAAAATATTAAAAACGCTGTTTTAGCATATTTAAGAGGTAAAACTGATAGAATTGGCACAGTACTTAAAAAAAATAAATCACAACAATATTCAAACCTTACAAGAAAACAAAACAGTTTCTTCGGCCTGTCAAGGATAAAATTCATTTGCAGACACCAGGGGTTTATCATATAGAGTGCAGCTGTGGAATGAGTTACATTACAGAAAGCCGCAGAGTAATTTATACTAGACTAAAAGAACACATAAGGAACACCAAGAATGGAGATACCGAGATGTCAGCCGTAGCTAAACATTCGTATGAGATTAAACATCTAGGCCTAATAAACTCTGAGAATATTAAAGTACTAGCAGCGATTGAAGACAACTATAAACGAAAAATACGTTAGGTCTGTTTACAACCTACGGCCGTGGCACGTAAGCGGGACTATATAAGCAGGATAGTCGGACGAGCGCACCAGTCAATGAGTGAGCGTTTAGTAGGTTTTCGCTAATAATTCACGTCGCCCTGACGATGTATATTGTAATATATCCGAAACGTCGGCCAAAAACTTCGTCGACATCTACACGGACCAACCAGGAAATGAACTTCATAAATACTAAGGAATATGTTTAATCTATGATAATACTGACCTAATCATAACATTTAATCCACATGAATCTCAAAAAATGTAAACAAAACAAGAGAATTGTCTGTAGGCCTATTTTAATTAGATATGTTTTGGTATTTTTTGTTATTTTGATGTTTCATACACCAGAGAAGCCGGAAAACACCTTATTAGCTTAATTTCTGATTGTCTCCAGGTGACTTTTATATATACTGTACCCGAATTGTTTAAAAGGAGTTGATTGATTTACATATGTTTCACTGTAATGCAGGCCATTTCAAATCGCCCAATATAAATAAAATTTGTCGCTCAACATTTTTTATTTTCCTGATTTTTCTATCAAGAGTTCTTTATAGGTAGATAAACACAAAACACAGTACCTATAAAAAAATGTATAGGCCTATACCATAATTTTGTTTGGCAGCCATTTTTAAAATGGTGGTTGAGCAAATTTTCATAAAAAACATGGTTTGCGGAAAGTTTAATTGCCAAGCCATTTTAAAAGATATCAGAATAATTCAAAAACCACTCTGTTCAGCATACAATGGACTTCAAGTACACATTACTTTAATTATTCTTTAATACTAGAGAGTTAGTCAAACTCTCTCTGTAAAAGATTTGAAAAAGTCGTCAACCGTTACTTTTTAAAACCATAAAATTTTATGAAGGAAAAGGGACTCACTGATGATTTTTTATTTCTGTGTTGAATACTTTTAGGACTATGTGCAGTATAAATTTTAGTCCTGAGATGCACTCCTTTTACTTTCTCCCCCTATACATAGTATATGGAGAAAGTATTGTTTTCGTAAAAATTTTCGAATTTGAGTTGTTAGTGGAAATATTCGTTTTGGTGCTCCCTGAACCCAAAAAAGTGTTTTTTACGTGATGTCTGTGTGTGTGTGTGTGTGTGTGTGTGTGTGTGTGTGTGTGTGTGTGTGTCTGTGTGGATGTGTACAGAGGTAGAGCCCTAACCTATGGGCCGATTTTTATGAAATTTGGTATGTTGGTACTAATCCACGATATCTCCAGGCGTTTTTTTTTTTTCATTTTTTTGAATTTTTGATTTTTAAGGGTAATTATCCCCCAAAAACCGCCAAAAAACATGAAAAATCCAAATTTCTCAAAAACGGCTCTAACGATTTTGATTAAACTTTAGTGGTTTGTAGAACTTTAGGTTTCCAACAAAATGACACCACCCGAATTTCTGGAAAAATTCGGGTTCAGAAATTACAGGACTTAAAACATCCAAAATTCAGTTTTTTGGATTTTTCATAAAAAATCATAAATGTTAAAAAAGATTACTATTCACCATTAAAAAGAGCTCAAAAAACTAAATAAATTGGTATTTTAAATTACTATTCTACGATTGCTAGTTGAGGAGAAAATTGAAATTTTCATTTAGCGGTAAACGCAGTACGTTGTCCAATGTTATTCTTATGGGGAATACAAAAATAACTATTTCTCTCTTATTTACCGATCTATTTCATTAAAATTTGATATGCAGGTCAAGTTAGCATTAAACAACAGATGATGTTCGAAATGTGTTGCTATTTAACCCTAGGGGGGCAAGGGGGCATTTCCCCTCTCAAAACCACTGTGTGTAGCAACGGACTCTATATAGTGCCTCCCAAAAAGGGATTTGGGTGGATATTTCTGAAAATAACTATTTTATAAAATTTTCTGTACATTTATCTATACTTCATATTCTATATTTAGTAAATAACAAATGTTTTTGTCATTAAAGTTTGTCTTAAAGGGAGAAAGTATGTGTCAGTTTCCTGATACCGTTTATTTACTGTAGCTTTTCAAAAATGGACGAAAACAAAAAATGTAAGTTTTCTTACAATACCGGTACCGGTATCTGAAAAGGGGCTGAATGAAATAAAGTGAAAATGTTACTGAATGTTCTTTACACAAATAGGAATACCTCATAAAAAAATTATGACTGAGACTCAAATATATTTTACTCATGATATAATCAAGCCGTTGTGTGCTAACTTGTCAGTGAACTGTCATGTACAAATGCAGCGTTTTTACTGAAATACATTGCTTTATTTCTCAAAATATGGTTAGGTCTCAGTCATAATTTTTTTATGAGATATTCCTATTTGTGTGAAGAACATTCAGTAAAATTTTAATATTAAAAAAAATAAAATTATCATCATTGCACAGTGGTAAGACTATTAGGCCTACTCAAAATAAACATATAGGATACTTTTATAATCCTGACTCCCCCACTGCCATGACTTAAAATTTAAACCCCTTCTCAAAATACGGTACCTTTCAAATTGATCGATGCTGGGCAGTCATTATCCAATGGTAAGCTCCTGGGTCTGTCAGGCTTACTTGTTGTGACGAGTGAAAGTGTTCCGATATAAGTTTCATCTGAAATAGATAAACAAGTGGTAATTAACTGTACATTTATCCGGATGTTTAAAATGTTGAGGTTTCTGTTGGTAGATTCAAATGTGCCTAAGCCTACATTATACATAGTTATTAGGTACACATACATATATATACATATTGTTAGTACCGTACTATGTGTAACTTAAGAATTCCTCAACAAAAAAGCTTATCTTTAAAAAATAGTTTGAAGTTTTAAAAGTTATTTCACGAAATAGTTGTGTTTTAGGTGTATAAATATAAAGTAAGTTACTGTATTATAACACTCTATTTATGTATTAAACTTAGATATTATTAGTATTTGAATAACGGGTATGGATTCATAAGTGGTTTGATTATTTTCAACCCATATTTTTTGGTACCGGTACTATAAATATTTTATCCGAATGCGACGTTACTATCGAAACAATGTTTAAAAATGGCAATTGCTACATTAGTTAGCCTTTATCAATAATGAATTTTCAGCAGTTAAAGGCTGTTAGGCCTATAGTTTTAACAGAAATATATGCAACAGCACGCTGTGCTGTTAAAATAAGGTTATGTTAGTCGTGTAACATACTTAACACTTTTAACCTAACCACCTAAGCGCCCTGTACAACAAGTAGTAGCCCACACAAATCAATAATATTTTATCATTTGCTGTACTCTTACCTTTTACTCTTAGGAAAAAACATCGATACATAAGAAATAGGTAGGGCTATAGAAAAAAATAGTGGCTTGAAACTCATTCTAATGTAGTTTTAATACAGAATAAAAAAAGTGTTGAAAATAATGTAACCGCTTAATTAATACCAATTAAAAACCCTACCATAATTAACCCTTCGATGTATTCATTCATAACTGTTGTAACTACTCAAAAATGATATGTAACTAGTAACCTATTTTAACTACGTACCGGTAGGCAGTCCTAGTTGTAAGTTAGTAACTTAACTGTTAAGGTAGTGAAGGAAACCTGAATAATTGCACTTCAAAGCATGGACTGATTATGGATTAACCAAAATTAATTGCTACCTGCATGTTCTTTGAGTTTTAAAGTAACTTAGGCCTATATACAATTTTACAAATATCTCTGACTTGTAGTAAATAGGCCAAGTTATTTGATTCTTAATTATGAATATGGGCATATTAGCTTCAAATAACTTTATTCAATTAAGTTTGTGACTGCCGTGTGAAATTAGGAAATAGAACAAGTTGGAAAGCTTTAAAATAGTTGTAAAGTTAACTAACCATAACCTAGCCATGGTTTAAGCCAAAGAAAAGTGAACTAATGCAGGGTCCAGTTGAATATTGACAATAAAAATAAGTATTAAAACTAATTATAACTATTATAAAACTGTTTACTGTATTTATCTTTATCCATCGTTATGAACACTTCCAAAACAGATTTCTTGAGTACCTTCATGGTGAGCACTTTTTCGTCTACAACATTTAGAGGTTGTGACGTCACGACCAGAACCACCGAATCATCAACCGATTGTTTGTTTGTTTTATCGAATGAACTTTCAACTACGATTGTTATTGTTTTGTGGTGGAAAAGCATAAATGGTGATTCGATTAAAATTCAAGCAGATATAAGTTAAATCAAAAGTTGTGGATACAGTGTTAAATTGGATCTAAAAATTGATGTACGTGAACAAACAACTAGGTTGCAGTTCACGACAAAATTATAGTAACCTAACTTAACCTAACTCCGCAGAGCGCTGTATGGTGGCTGTTCGTTGTGCAACATAATTACAAATAAAGTAATTAGTATAAGTAAATAAAAGTCAAACCTAAAAAAGTTAACAAAAAAAGTGAGATTTAACCCCGAACAAATTAAAGTAATCTTTAAAACACATTTCAGATTTCAAAAAGTAAACATCAAAAGTAAAATTTGAACACGGGACCGCACGATCGTGGATCTGACGCCGTATCCACTGGGCTACCGACACCGAGGCCTGCCGCTTTATCCGAAAGTTTCAATACATCAGGCAGTGAGCAACGATTCATTCGATAAAACAATCGGTTGGTCGGTTGATGATTCGGTGGTTCTGGTCGTTCCGTTTCATATTGTCGTGACGTCACAACCTCTAAATGTTGTAGACGAAAAAGTGATCACCTACTTGCATATCGGCCGAAAGCACATAAACAAAACAACAAATCTAGAAAATAAAGGCAAATGGCGACGAGTTAGTTGACAGTTGAACAATACGTTTTATAAACGTCCGCTGTCACGTGATCTGTGGGGAGCGCGACGAGCGCTGTTTAACTGAAAGTGCTTTCAATTGTAACACACTCCTATTCAAACTTGTTTAATATAAGTTTTTTAACTTTTATCGTAATGTATATATAATCAAGTTTAAAATCGCAATTAACTCGTATTAAAATAAGGGTAATATAAGTCGTTTAACTGTTTGTTGAAATTGTTTCAAAACAACTTTTTATAATTGATATAAACACGTTTTAAAACAAGTTTAATAATGCAACTATTTTAACTATTAAAGAATTTTTTTTCAATTCAACTTTACAATTGTTAAAAACTCTTATTACAAGAAAGTTTAATATGAGTCTTCTAACTATTACAGAAATTGTTTCAAGTCAACTTTACAATTGTTATAAACTCGTATTGAAACAAGTTTAATAAGTCTTTTAACTGTTATTGAAATTGTTTCAAAACAACTTTAAAACTATTATAAAGTTGTATTAAAAAAAGTTTAATAAAAGTCTTTTGGCTGTTTTTGAAATTGTTTCAAAACAACTTTAAAATTATTATAAAGTTGTATTAAAACAAGTTTAATATAAGTCTTTTAACTGTTTTTGAAATTGTATCAAAAAAACTTTAAAATTATTATAAAGTTGTATTAAAACAAGTTTAATATAAGTCTTTTAACTGTTATTGAAATTGTTTCAAAACAACTTTAAAATTATTATAAAGTTGTATTAAAATAAGTTATTATAAAGTTGTATTAAAACAAGTTTAATATAAGTCTTTTAGCTGATATTAAAATTGTTTCAAAACCACATTAAAACTGTTATAAACTAATATTAAAATTTATTTTAATATCAGACATTACAACTGATATCAAAAAAATGTTAAAGTTGTTTTGAGTTTGTATTAAAGTTGTTTCAATATAAAACTTACATCAAAATATATTGAAATTGTTTTAAAACCATTTTAGGACCGTTTTCAACAATTTTTATGCTACTTGGGTTCCTATAATACTTTTATGTTTATAATATCCAATAATATATACCTTCAATGATAATTATTTCATTTAATAATACTGTAAAATACAGTTGACTGGTATTATACAATTCTCAATAATACTAAATTTGTTATTACTGTATGTTTAGTACTTCAGATATCTTCACATCGGATTGACGTAGAACCAAAGTCTTTAAATATAAATAATTGTTCTTTTGAGTTAAATTAGTTGGCTTAATTAGTCAGATTTTACATAACCTTTTTGTTTCAGCACTGATAGTACTGATGAGTCTGGTACTTATGTTCCTTACCTCAGGAGTTATCTACGGCGTGATGAGGAAAAGATCTACACAAACCAATACTAATCAATTAGACGTTGTTTAAGAAATAACAAATCTAATACAATAACTTTTCTATCAAAAAATGTCTTCTGTTCCACAGGTTTTAATTTTGTCTCAGTAAATACTTGATTCATCATCTGTTTGGTAAACTGTGATATTTCTCTTGTGATATGACAGTTGTTGTTGATGTTGGAAGTTGAATAAATAATTATTTTAGTTCTTAAAGGTTTTTCCTATCTATTCCTATGCAATATTACTTGACACTGTATTTATTCTGTTGTTCAGGCACTTTGTATAAGTTCTGTAACTAACAACCCGAGTAAATAATAGAAGGGCTAACCCAAATTGAATTTATCTGTATTATTAGTAATTTCAGTGCACTAAACCTTAATATTACTTATATATAATTTTACATTGCACTCTCTCCTGCTTCACTAATGTCAGTGAAAAGTAACAGGGAGATTGGTTGCAGCAAAACAAATAGCAATGTTTGAACGGCTGTTACTTAAATATGTTCATGGCATAGTTTAACAAGATTTCAGTAAAGTTGATTTAGCTCTTCATTACAATACTTACACTCGACGGTGGCCTCATAAAGTGTTATCTCGGCCTTTGGTCTTGGCTCTCTTAGTTTAACTTGTTGCCTGAATATGATTTGGATAGTAAAAGTATGAATCTAATTGTATTTTTAGAATTTATAAAGCAACTTGTTTGATTTAATGACTTAAAACATTATGTTTTCATGGGATGAGTAAAAAATATAGTCCGGTGCCCGCTGAATACCTTTGTTAAGGAGGTAAAAAATGTCAGTATATAAAATGTTTTATTGCTGATTATGAATGAAAAAAGTGCTGAATCCGAACATGAATATCAGATATAGCCATATTCTGATTCAGCACATTTTTCTCTTTCGGAATCTGTAATAAAACCCCTTACACATATACATATATATATATATATATATGTATATATTTGAAAAAAAACCCTCAACTGCCTATCACCGTAGGCTATTGACCTGTGCAGGGAACTAAAGACAGCGAGGTACCGTAACGGCATTATAGTCACATGGGCAAGCCTATGGAGCTATGGGAGTCACGGGTGCTCATGATCTTACAGGAGTCGGCCGGGACCGGGATCGAGTCAGGCATGCACTTTACGTCTGATCTACTGCGTCCGGTACGGTACTCCTTTTGGCCACAGCTTATACGGACTATTAGTGTAAACCTATTTTTTGAAGTTGTGAATTACGTACCTGTTATCTCAAGTAAAAAATAAACAAAAAATTAACTAAGAATCTGAATATTTTTTGTACAAAACAAGGATCTGATAATAGTCAGTAGGTCAAAAGCGCATTAATCCTTTTAGATTTTTTAAAACTGGAGAATAAAGTTTTATAAACCACAATTTGTTGTTCAAGTTCTTGTTCAGGGGCTTGAACACCAATCAGTTTAATTTTGAGGTTTGTGCAAGCAGCTTTTTAATTTTTAATTTTTGCTTGAGCATGATTTTTGTTCAAAAATAACATTGACAATTTTGAAATAGGTCTTATATGAAGAAAAAGTTATTTAAACGTGTGTGTTAAGAACAGTTATTTAAATACAAGATTGTTTCTAACTTGTCTTAAACTTTTCCTCTTAATTGAATTTAAATATTTTATATGGCAAAGAAATTTCAAGCTAAAATCAAATAAACAAGCTCAAATGCCACCATAGTATCAAATGTTGGTCAGGTAGGTAAATAACAGGTTGCATTGCATTATAAAATACTCCCGTCACAGCAAACCTTCGTGCTCAGCGAATTTCAAATTTATATATATGTATCTTAATACCACTTAAAGCCACATACCAACTTTCATCAATATACATTCATAAATAAATGATTTATAAAATTTTAATTTTTCTCCATAAGAATAACATGGGGTATCAGGGCCAGATTTATAAAAAGGCTGAAAAGGCTGCAGCCTAGAGCGGTAAAATTTAAGGGGAGGCACTTTGGCAATTTACTAAAAATTTAAAAATTATTTTTCGATTAATAATAGTAACTTCTTTAGACGTATGTTTGATATGTAGCGTATTCATGTATGGAAATGGAAATATGTTTATTCTTGTCATAGCATAATACAAATTTACTCCACATAATAACTCCATATTGGTAATACTGGAGGCAACACTGATGAACAAAATTACGAGCCGGTCGTTGCCAAATTTGGTGAGGCAAAGAACTACTCGCTGGAGTCAAACGAGTTGACAAAGAGATTCAAACAAATAGCTATTCATGATTTGAAAATTAATAAACTTGTATTTGTTTATTTGCTCATAATTAATCAAATTTCATAGAAAGGTTAGAAACATAAATCAAACGACAAAATTAATTTGTTCCAAAATTTATTACTTTTATTCCCGTGATTTGCATGAGTAGATTCACTTATAGGAGTAACTCAACCAATTAAGATAGCTCAAAGAACGAGAAATTTGCCTTGCCAGTGTACCAACCTGACAAAATTACCGACTGGCTTTTTCGACAAGAATAGTGAAGCAGTGTTTCCTCCAGTAATACAATAAACCTTCCTAACCTCTCTTGTTTACGTTTCGGTAAAGCAGTGTGCCAATCGGTGATGAAAAATGGTAATGTTTTTGTGTTCTGCTGCTCCTGTGTAGTTATGAATTTAATCTCAACAAATAAACCAGTAATGAAATATTTTTTGTGGAATTTTAGTTTTACTCTTTAGCACAATTTAATTTGAATAAATGAATCTATAATTTTTGTATAACACGAATGTATAATATGCATAATAACATATGAGCCTATTAACTGTGAGTCTCTAAAGGGGGGGGGGGGAGGTGGCAAATGGATTTAGCCTATAGATGCAATACTCCTAAATCTGGCCCTGTGGGATATAAGTACGCAGGTTTGCTGCAACAAGGAACACCAAATATGGGTTTTTATGCAAATATCAATATAACTCAACAAGGTGAAGCCACATATCAAGTTTTATTAATTTATGTTCACATATAAGGGAGAAATTACATTTTACTTATTCTCCCTAAAAATAACATAGTGGCTGAATAAGATTTGCTGCTTCGGGAATAATCGGTAAAAATTGCTTTTATTCTGCTAATAACAATAGACCACAACCAGATGAACCCGTGTACCAATTTTCATTAGTACGTTCATAAATAAGCTAGATATAAGATTTTTCTTATTCCCCATAAGAATAACATTGGACAACGTACTGTGTTTAGCACTTTCAATATCTGCGATTGAAAGTGCTAATAATATCTGCGATTCATAACCAATTGACGTAAAGAAATGATCAAAACACCAAATTGTGTGTTTTTAAAGCTCAATCCAATGGTAAAAAATAAAATTTGACTTTTTAAAATATTACATGTAAAAAGTTCAAAAAACCCATTTTTGGGGTACGAAACCCCCCCCCAACATACCCCTTTGGATGAGTCAATCTTTCTGGTTTAGAACAAAGTTATAAATGCTGCTTTACACGTTTATACCAAAATTCATCAAAATCGGATGTTTTTACGAGAGTTTTACCCACGGATATATATATATATATATACAGTTTCGAACGAATGGTGTTTTTGGGGTCTGGGGACCTCCACCTAGGGAGGAATGGTTTTAGGGGTCTTATCATGCCGACTACGGTAATAGCTTCTTCCCTACAGGGGAAATTCAATAAAACAAAATAATGTTGCAAATGATATCACTTCTTTCAACCTTGGAGACAAATAATTCTTTTAAATATTTGCTGCCCCTAAACATTTTCTGCACTCTGGTCCTATGACTGAATTTAGCCCTGGATATATCATTACAGTTTATTGTTTTTAAAACAAATTCTTGTGTTCAACACCCACAATCATGAAAAGTTTGGACTGTTGTCACATTAGATAACAAATATTCAATTCCACATTCAACTTGTTACTTGTTTCCTGCTTTCATTGTCAATAGCTCTCATTCAATTTCACAATGCGATAGTTTTAGCGCCTGAGATATATAATCCAGTTAAACAATTCCAAAAAACTCTGTTGTGAAAGAGTTAATCAACATTTTCGTTAAAATTAGAATAAGAGAAAATTGTCAGGTCCAAGCAATCAGGAGGGACTGGACGGAACGACGGAATTCCTGTGTATTCAGAATTGTTTGCTGACTTGATAACCAGCTGACTAATTGTGGCCAGACTTGTGTGATTGTTTGTAATACTGTACACCTTATTCCTTCATAGAAAGTTTATTATAAATAAATAAGTAATATGTATGATAGAATCGTAATGTTTAATACATAAACAGGTTTTTTAAAAGAGCAAGACCTAAAATACTGAACTGAATTTTATGTTTGATGTATAAACTAAAAGAGGTTGAGGTGTGGATTAAATGAAATTGCTTACAATTTACATTATACTTTAGTGCTTTGCCCCACAGACCCTCAAATCTTCATTGGACTTTAGTGCTTTGCCCCACAGACATCCAAATCTTCGTTGTAGACAACATTCTTCATCGAATAATATAAATCAATAGAATTTAATATTTCACAGCTGTTATTGATAAATTAACCAAATATCACAAACAGAAAGGACAGGTGTTGAATAAATTATACAAACACAGTGTAATGGAATGACAATGTGGCATGCACAATACGTTGTGGAGGTTTTTGTAAATCCCCCTTTGAGCTAGAAGGGTGTTAGCTCGTGTTTGAGCAGCAGCACCTTAAATACAACAATTTTTTAACTAAGGAGGGCAAAAATAGTCACAGTTAATTTTGTAGCCAGGTGGTTATTAGCACTGACTATATTAGCTTCTATTGCTGACAAACCCCTCGGAATATACCTCAGGATTGGGCTGTTCCCTTTCAAAAATTTCCATTGATGACGAACACCAAAAAACAAAATGAAATAAAACAAAACTTTGCTGTAAAAACTAATCATAATCAGACTCAATAAATGATCAATAAACAGGTGCTCTTGTGCTTTGCAGGCTGTACTTTTATTGTTAAATATTTAATACGTTTCTCGTGTGATACAATTTTTCTAAATTGAAGTTAAAAAAGGTTAAACTAAAGTTATAGAAACATCCGATAAGAACACCTGAGCTCGCAGGGTTTTATGGAACAACCATGTGCAGTGTAAAGGCAGGATGCATATTGTACAAGAGATGCAATAAAATATTCACTCCTCCGCTGTACAAGCTTTTACTGCGTCAATGACAATTTCCTGCTCCCAGTAAATATATTTTGTGTTTTTCTTGCACAGAGACGAATCACATTTTTGAGAGCTGAAAAAACATAATTTCATGCATAGGGATTGGAAGAAAAGGTGAATGGTAAGATAAAATATTGATTATAATCATTAAAGTAATGGTGCCTTGGAACACTCTTGCACATTAAAATACCCCCGTAGCAACAAACCTGCGCCCTCAGCAAATTTCCAATGCATACATATGTATCTTATTACCACATAAAGGCACACACCAAGTTTCATCAATATAAATTCATAAATAAACGATTTATGACATTTTAATTATTTTCCATAAGGATAACATGGCGGCAGAGTATGCAGGTTTGCTGAAACAAGGATCACAAAAAATGGATTTATACATAAATATCAATATAACTCAACTAGGTAAAGCCGTATACCTAGTTTTATGAATTTATGTTCATGGTTAATGGAGATAACATTTTACTTATTCTCTATAAAAATAACATGGGGGCTGAGTACGCAGGTTTGCTGCTACGGGAACTATTGGGAAAAATATTGTTTTTTGTGCAAATATTAATAGACCACAACAATAAGAAGCAATATACCAAGTTTAGTCAGGATAAGTTGATAAATACGGGAGATTTACAATTTTTCTTATTCTCCATAAGAATAACATTGGACAACGTACTGTGTTTAGCACTTTCAATATCTCTGTAACCAACTGATGTAGAGCAATGATCAAAACACCAAATTGTTTGTTTTTGTTAAGCTAAATTTAATGGTGAAAATAAAATTTGATTTAATCAAATATTATATATAAAACACTCAAAAAACCCATTTTTGGGGTACAAAACCCCCCAAAAATGCCCCTTTGAATAAAGCGATCTGGCTGGTTTTCGATCTTTAAGTCATAAATGATGCTTTACATGTTTGTACCAAATTTAATCAAAACAGACCATTTTTACGAGAGATCACACCCACGGTCACATATATGTATATATGTATATATTATGTATGTATGTATATTATGTATATACATAATATATATTTGAATGGATGGTGTTTTTCGTATCTGAGGACCTCAAAACGAAAAGTTATCATGGTCCCTGGCCTAGCTCTTACCATGCCGACTACGGTAATAGTTTCTTCCCTATAGGGGAAATTCGCTAAAACAAACATTGTTATTTAAATATTTTTGTTAATAGTATATTTCACTACTAGCCACAAAAGTGATCTATTTTGGGGCAAGATACCATTTTACGCACGAGGCGAAGCCGAGCGTGGAAAATGCTCCCGAAATAGGACTTTTGTGACGAGTAGTGAACGATGTTTTTTATCATGATGCAAATAACCACCCTAAACTTTAAAGAAAATGATCTAATATTAATTTTCCATAAGTAAACGCAACACAGTTTTAAAATTCATTTTAGTGTTAAAATCAGCTGTTTGAACATAGAATTGTCAAAACAAATAACAAAATCACACTGATGCTCCTGTTGAGCAAAACGGGAACTTCAATTGTTTAGGACATGAAAAGTTTTGTTTGGGACATGCAAAGTCAGCTGATCATATTTTGTTTTGTTGCAAGAAAATATATAATTTTTGTAGATCTCAGCTGCATGGTAATGGGCTATTTTAAAATACAGAGTGATGAAATAGTATATTTCACTACTAGTCACGAAGTAGGACTTTTGTGATGAGTAGTGAACGATACTTTTCATCACGATGCAAATAACCACATTAAACTTAAACAAATATGATCTGATATTTCATAGTCTAGTAATTTTGTATAAGTAAACACAACATGGTTTTACAATTAATTTTAGTGTTAAAGTCAGCTGTTTGAACACAGAATCCTCAAAAATAACAAAATCACACTGGTGCTCCAGTAAAACGGGAACTACAGTTGTTTAGGACAGGTAAAGTTTTGTTTGGGACAGGTAAAGTATTGTTTGGGACAGGTAAAGTAATGTTTAAGACAGGTAAAGTCAGCTGATCACTATTTGTTTTGGTGTATGGGAATCGATGATTTTTGAAGATCTCAGCTGTATGGTAATGGGCTATTTTCGAATACAGAGTGATGAAAAATTAATGATTTAAATGTGTTGTAAATTGAGTTTTACTTTGTTAATTTGTCTCTTTGAACTGTACAGAATTTTATGTAGTGAACTCAAAGAATATTTGTTCAGGACTTCATGTTAAATGAACCTGTTGACTTATCTCTAATGAACACGTTTAGGTAATCATCTGAAGATCTGGTCAATAAATATTTCAGTCCAGATAACACTGGTTCCTCGAAGACTGATGGGAGGGCCACTAATAGGGGATTTGCAAGACGGAGTAGGTTTCTTATTTGATTTTGGCGTATTTTCATTGCCCACTACTTCCATGGTCATTGAGATTGATCAAGTTATTGACATTGCTACATCTGTCTGTTCTGTAAACATGAATGCATTTCTATATTTTCCCTATGGACTC
The DNA here is from genome assembly GCA_963675035.1 of Allygus modestus. Classification (NCBI taxonomy): domain Eukaryota; kingdom Metazoa; phylum Arthropoda; class Insecta; order Hemiptera; family Cicadellidae; genus Allygus; species Allygus modestus. Next base: position 282,252,366 of record OY776112.1, on the reverse strand, counting down.
CTAAAAACCACTAAACCAAAGTTAATGGAGCTCATTCAGAAAGGTTTAAAGCCATTAATCAAAGTCCTAATTTTCAATTTTCTCCGCAACCAATAATCATAGAATAATAATTCAAAATAATAAATTATTTAGCAGTTTGAACTCTTTTTAATGGTGATAAATATGATATATACACATTTTTTAGCATTAATGGTTTTTAAGAAAAACAAAATGATAATAATTTTTTGAAATTTTTAGTTTTGTGATTTCTGAACCTGAGTTTTCCCAGAAATGCGGATGGTCTCTTTTTGTCGGAAACCTAAATCTCTACAAACCAATAAATTTATCGTTAGAGCAGTTTTTGAGAAATTTGGATATTTAATGTTTTTAGCTTTTTTTTTGGGGGGGGGGTAATTATACCCTTAATAGTAAAAAATCCACATCATGAAAAAAAGCCGGGATATATCATGGAATAGGAACAGGATGCCAAATTTCATCAAAATTGGACCCCGGGAGTGGTCTTCAGCTTTGCACACATCCAGATAGACAGACATATATCACTCAGAAAATGAGTTTTGTTGTATCATCATTGACTGAAGTAGACTTCTTATTGCCATTGTAAAAGCTGTCACTACTTTTGTGTGTGCCACTGCACCAGGATCCAAAGAGAATTTAGTTACACTAATCAAAAACAGAGTACACTTCTGTCAACTATTACTTATCTTGTCAAGGAGGGAATAATACAACAGTCCGGTGTATCAGGAAGCAAACATAAGTTGATTATCACTTGCTTTCTGGGAAGAGATCTTTTACAAGTTAACGTAAATAACTATAATAAGTAGTTGACAGCAGCACGCTCTCTGTCGGTGACCTAATCAAATTATGTCCACTGGCTAACACTATAAGAGCAGGCTGGGCCATATAGATGTGATGCTCCTTCAGTATATATAGTCAATGGTATCAGGGAACATTAAAATTAATATTTCCAATAGTAACTCGAGTTCGAAAAGTTTTATGAAAAACCATAGTTTCTCTATATAAGTACTATGTATAGGGGGAGAAAGTAAAAATGGTTTTCAGAGTGATGTCTGTGTGTCTATCTGTGTACAGAGCTGGAGACCGCATCTGTGGTCCAATTTTGTTGAAATTTGGTATGCAGGTGTAAGTTTGGAATATCTCCAGGCATTTTTTAATTTTTATTTTTAAGGGTAATCATCCCCCCAAAACTACGAAAAAAAATGAAAAATGAAAATTTCTCATACATGGCCTTAACTATTTTGATTAAAATTTAATGGTTTGTAGAGCTTTAGGTGTCCAACAAAATGACACCAGCATCTGCATTGCTGGTAAAATTCAAGTTCGGAAATTACAAAACTTCAAATGTTCCAAAATTCAGCTTTTTTCATAAAAACTATAAAAAAACAATAAACTTATCACCATAAAAAGCTCAGAAAACTAAATAATTTCATATTTTGAATTTTTATTCTATAATTACTGGTTGTGGAAAAAATGGGATTTTTCATTTAGCGGCATAAACGCAGTTCGTTGTCCAATGTTATTTTTATGTAGAAGACAAAAATTGCCATTTCTCTCTTATAGTTACTAATAAATTTAATTAAAACTTGATATGCAGATAAAGGTAGCATTGACCAACAGAGAACATTCCAAATATGTTGCTCCTTTACCCTTGGGGGGGGGAGGGATGAGGGGCATTTCCCTCTCAAAACTATGGTGTGTAGCAAAAGAGTCTACAAAGCCTCCAAAAAAGGGATTTGGGTTGACATTTCCCAAAAAAGTTTTTTAGAAGATTTTCTTTACTTTTACCGTCCTTCATCTATTTAAACAAAGCAGAGTTCTTGTCAAAGTCTGGATCGCCGTACGGCTAAACTACAAGTAGTTAAGTCATAACATTTTTAGGGTAGGTTCCTTTTAGTTACAGCTGTTGTACCTGACTCACAGTTCCTCTAAATGCTCTAGGGCTACTCCCCGTAGGACATCCAAAATTCCAGTGTTAATCAAATGAGACCATATGGTTACAGTTTTCTGCTATTTATTAGTGAATTTCCTATGGAAAGTGAAACATTAGCATGACCCGCAGGGTGAAACTTAAGCCCTGGACCACCATAGAAGTTCCTAACGTGACCCCCTGAACACGTTTTGGGGGTCGTTCAAAATTATATATAAATATGTATATATATATGTACATATATACATATATATATATATTTATATTTATATATGTGTATGCACTCTATAGCGGTCGCATTTAATGTCAAATTTACTTCAAATTTGGTAGGGACGTTCCTTTCTATAATCAGTTGGACAAGTTCGTTGGGCAAAACAATCGGAAAACTCTAAACCCCTTTTTTGGGGATTATTCTTTCAAATTTTGAGTTTTTGAGGCCAAAAAGGGTCAGAAAATCCCCGGACGTAAATTTAATGCATGTATTAATATGAGAATTAGTGAAGCAAAAGTTTTAAGCCCTCTCTCGTTATTCTAGCATATATATTTACCGAGTTATTAAAGAAAATGTATATCGGCTAAACACAGTACGTTGCCTTATGGGGTTTTTACATTAGAAAAGCATGTTATTCACGTGTCGGTTATTTGTATCATCCCCAGCAACCTCACACCTACGTACAAGCCTGACTGGACCTTCTCCTAACCTTATAATGCACAAAACTGTATTCCTAGCATTGCAAGTAAATGAAACTAGGAGCATCAGAACAGCCAAAAAATCAATGTTTTCAGATTTCAACAAAATTGGAATAAATGTATTTTTACTTTCTCCCCTTATACATAGTATATGGAGAAAGTATTATTTTCGTCAAAATTTTCGAATTTGAGTTGTTAGTTGAAATATTTGTTTTGATGTTCCCTGAACCCAAAAAAGTGATTTTTACGTGATGTCTGTGTGCCTGTCTGTCTGTCTGTCTGTCTGTATGGATGTGTACAGAGATAGAGCCCAAACCAATTGTCCGATTTTTATGAAATTTGGTACGTAGTTACTAATCCACGATATCTCCAGGCTTTTTTTCTTTTTTTGAATTTTTGATTTTTAAGGGTAATTATTCCCCAAAAATCGCCAAAAAGCATGAAAAATAAAAATTTCTCAAAAACGGCTCTAACGATTTTAATTAAACTTTAGCCGTTTGTAGAACTTTAGTTTTCCAACAAAATGACACCACCCGCATGTCTGTAAAATTTCGGGTTCAGAAATTATAGGGCTTAAAACATAAAAAATTCGGTTTTTGGATTTTACATAACAAAATAAATATAAAAAATATTACCATTCACCGTTGAAAAGAGCTCAAAAAACTAAATAATTTAGTATCTTGAATTACTATTCTATGATTGCTGGTTTCGGAGAAAATTTAAATTTTCATTTTGCGGTAAACGCAGTATGTTGTCCAATGTTATTCTTATGGGGAATACAAAAATTACTATTTCTCTCTTATTTACTGATCAATTTCGCTCAAACTTGATATGCTTGTCAAGTTAGCATTGACCAACAGAGGAAATTTGAAATATGTTGCCCCTGAACAACCCTGGGGGGGAATAGGGGCCATTTCCCCTCCTAAAACCACGTATGTTGCAATGGATTCTGTAGTGCCTCCAAAACAGGGATTAGGTTGAATGTTTTTGAAAACAACTTGTTAACAAGATTTTCTGTAGATTCTACCGTGCTTTGTATTCTATATTTAGTAAATAAAAAGTAATTTAACCATTTAAGTTGGGCTAAAAGGGAGAAAGTATGTGCCAGTTTCCTGATACCGTTTATTTTACACTGGTTTTGAGTTCTGTATGTGGAAATTCACTTACCTCACGTCAGCGTGCTGCGTGCAAACTTGTTTAATGTTATTCAAATAAACAGCTGACACTAGTAATTTACACCGGGTGAAACCGGTATAATCAGCTAGTATTCTGTATTTTCAATCAATAAAAAATAATTTATTCATTGAAGTTGGGCTAAAAGGGTGAATGTATGTTAGTTAACTAATACTGTTTATAAAAAATAAAGCATATTGTAAAAGCGCATGAATGACCTCAAAATATTTAGTGAGTCAGTAAAATAATATTAACTGCCTGTCGCGGCTTCGCTTGCGATCACAACGTAATATTATACTGGCATTCCCATATAAATATTGTGTTACTGTTCCAAAGCCAACAAGGCCTGCTGATTAACTGTGTTTACTCTATCCAGCTGATTGCTTAACTTATAGTTATTTCCCAATGTTAAGCTTATAGGAAAAACTCAACTTTAAGGGGCCCCGGGGCCTCACTCGAAAATTATTTCTCTATAAAAAAGATTTCCTGCCCAACTTCACGTTAGGCTCTTTCCAATGACACCAAAAACATGAAAATTGGTTCAGTAGTTTAGGAAGAGTGATTGTCACAAAAAACCTGCTCGCCTATTAAATAAGCACTGTAAAGATAGATTAATTACGATTTGGCACAAAATTACAACAACAAAAAACATCTCTTTTCAACAACGGATAACTATATGCATCAGTGTAATTTTCAAGTAGTAATACCTGTAGGTACATTTATTACATAAAACGATACCGTTCAAACACCATAGTTTCGAACTAAAAAAACAGGAGACCTTCCTTATGTATCTCACAACTCAAAAAGTACTGTAAACATAAACCATTCTAGCTTTCTATCTGCAACAGTTTACAATCCTGCTCTTTTATAAGTTAAAGTCTCCTCTGAATCAAAACATGGGTTCGCAAGAAACACAACTTAACTTGTTATCACTCCAAACTCGGTTCCCGCAGTAATTAAGTTTATTTACGCGCGGGCTTACTACGAAGTTGCTGATATAAATGAAGCAAAGAGCAATAACAGTGCACGCGCTGGCATGGCGTTGCCGCGCTCCCCTCGCCGACTCCGCTGTTTATTTATTTCGTGTTTTTATATCGGGGGAAGGTCGGGAATGAAACCACGTGAAAGCGTTTTGTGGAATCGCATTGTTGAATTAAACAGGTTCCGAGTCAGACGCTTTTGTTTACCGGGTAAATATTTTGACTTGTTAAAAGCCGGTTGAATTAAATATTTACCCAATTGAGAATCAGCTGTTAAAATCAATGGGTTGTTTAGGGAAAGGGGGTAGAAATTGAAAACGATCCTTAGTTGGCGTTTGAACGTTTGTACTATAGACGCTTATGACTTTTATTAGAGTACAAACTAATAATCCGCCAAAAGATGTGTTGATAACAATACAAATACCTTAAATATTAAACACTGTGCCACTTTGAAAAATTATTGGCATTAATTTAGAGTAGTTACAGACCTGATTAGTCCGTAATTTTAAAGCTCTCTTATTTTGCGAAATAGTATAAGTACATTCTCAGAATAATATAAGTATATCGTAAATTTAGAATGAAGACCACTACTACAATAGACTAAATATTTAATTTGAAATTTAGAACGATAAACATAGATAACAGGTTTTAATTTACGTATCGATCAAATTTATTGCTACCTTACTTATTGTGTAAGTTAAATTCAATATTTGAAAACAGTCGAAGCATTTTCATTGACCAAGCTATCAAGCTAGTGTTATTAAATAAATTCAATTAATAGTTAAAAATTATTCATAATGTTGGATAAATCGACTATCTTATTCTCAAATACGGATTCATAAAATTCACGTGACGTGTAGGCTAAACCAAACCAAACAAACAGGAGTGTTATGGCAGGAGTTCTACCACAATCTGACACAGGGAAGCGAACCGATGACAAACTTTGGTATCCAGCGACAGCCAACTTAGCTGACACAGACACCGACACCACAATCTAGAATATTCTCTGGAATCAATCGTACGCTTTACAAAGTCTAGAAACTAATACTGACTCCACAATAAATGAGAACGATAGATAAAAATATAAGGTTCTTGTGATAGTTTATTAAACAAAAAGTTAACCCATTCTTTAAAAGTTAACATGTGAAACGAACATTAATAAAAATAGATGTATATAATAGGAAAATTGAAGTTTCGGTGGTAAAATCTAGCTGCAATTGCTATTAAATTTCCTTTAAAGACGGATTTCCCTAGTTAACCCCAGTTTTGTGTGATAGACTATGAGCACAGTAGTTAGACAATGTTTTGTATCTTTTGAACTATGATCTACTGAAATATTTTGTGGCCAGTCTTTATCGTTTAGGGGGCGGGTCTGTAGTACCATATAAACATGTGTTCTGCGCGCGCCCACGCACAGCCCCTACGGCTGAAGAGGACCCAAGCGCCCTTTAGCAGTGGGCCAGGGAACTTCCCACCCGTTGGAACCTCACGACAACGCAACGCAGCCCCTAAGCCCTTCAGGGCTTCTAAAACTCCCATAGGTTACTTGTATCAAGAAAAGTTACATTTTTGTTAGCACTTTGTAAAAGTAACATTAAATACGACATGGCGAATTTCATATTTACAGTAGTGAAAGCCTGCAAATCCTGATTTTCCGTTTTCCCGAGTAGGTTCTAACTTGAAAGTAGACATGGATTTGCCACCAAAGAGTACAGAAAAGTTAAAGCAACGCCTTGACTCCGGCATCGCGGGTCCAACTCATTAGCTTTTAAAGATAGCATTATGGGCATAACAAATAATTAACGAAGGCGAATCAGCGAAGTAAATCTCCCCACCTACGAAAAGAAAGAGAATGAATGCAGCAAAAAAAAAAAAAAAAAAAAATGAAATGAAAACTTTGCGAATAATTTTGCAATTCCGGCTACAGTACAGTATATGGGCAGGGGACATCTTGAGCGGATTCTCATGAAAGGTAATAGGGTAGTTTATAAACTATATATTTTATCAGCATTTATGAAATACACGATCATATCATGATACAATTGATTCGGTAGAATCCTGCTCTGTGAAATTTTGGGAAGGGAGATAAAACAAAGAAAGATAGCGATAAGCACATATCGTGGAAAATATTGTAGAAAATATGAAAATCGCATTGATATATTCAATATCAGCGCCGCGCGGGCGGTGAGCGTTAGGCCAATATTCTCTTCCTTCCTGAATTTTATTATCTGTACCACGTGTGTATACATCCACTATCTTGAGACTTCAGTGGAGGCAACACTGCAATATAAATTCTAAACATATAAATAGGTGTGTACATACAAACATGACAATACATTTACTCATTTACAGCTTACCCGCGTTAAAATGTTTGCAAATCTCTTAGATACATTTTTAAATACATTATCTTTACGTTAATTTTATAATCATCAGACATTTATGATTATTGCACTGCAATGTCGATGTACGTATTTTGAAAACAAATTGTTGGGGAATATTACATACATTTTTGTAGTAATGTAGTGCTCAACGAATCTTAAAAATATACAGCCTGTGCTGAGAGAACTGTCCAAGTAATACTCATGTTGTATATGGTTATTAACATGTGGTTTCCTGAGAGCAGAGATTAAAAGATTTGAGTGAAGATTACATATGTAGAGTAGTAAAATAAATCAAAGGGACATTGAGCTATAAATAACAACTGGAGTGACCTTAAAAATGTAGACAAGGGGCAAATGAGTTATACAAATCTGATTATCAGCAGGGGAAAGTGGTGAATTATTACTCCAAGTCATCTAAACAACCTGACTGGCCTTCCCCCGAGCAAAGCTTGGCCCCCAGGTACTTAGTTTTTAAAATATGTAAGTAAAAATTAAGAAAATACTAGAGGACCCGCGCTGCTCTGCAGCATCAGTCAGTGTTGCAGCTTGAGTTTATGAGTAAAGGCTAATCAATTTAAAATATTTTTTTATTAAAATCTAAAAATACTTTTTGGTTAGCAGTAATTATTAAAAAAGTTATATAAATATTTAGTGTACATATTTGTAATTTGTACACTGAAAACACTAACAAGTTTTGACTATAAATAAAGGTAATGTTCTCCTTATCCTTGAAATCGTTCGACCTAGTATTTTTATCGCTAGAGTCCAGCAGCAGGGTTTTTATTTACTTTAACAGCTGTGATATTTATCTGCTTAAACAGTTAAAAGGGAAGAATCTATGATCATATTATGGTGGTTGTTTTAAAAGAAAGTAATCACTATATTGTTCGTACTTGTAAACGTAAGTTAATAATAACATTCTTAGGATTTCTATCCCAATGCTAAATGACTGAGTATTCATTCCTAGCCACGCCGTGTCTTTAAGAAAATCCATACTTTCGTCACAATGGCGTTTGTAAGCTCATCTCTTTACACGATACACGTTAAAATATATATATACAACTTTGAACGAATGGTGTTGGTATCTGGTGATCTCAAAACTAATAGTTATCATCGTCCCCGGCCTAGGAGATCTTAGCTTGTGAGAAATTTGCTAAAAAAGAAAATATTTCACCATCAGTTATGATTTTTCTCATCGTGTAAGCTAATGGTAAAGTATGATGCAGAGTTATTGTATTGTTTTAAATAAAGGGCAGAGCATAGATGACTTTAATTTTCTAAAAAATACCTACATAAAAACTTATCAATTGAATAACATTTAACAAAAAAACTTATAAAAGCTACCCTGGATTTTGTATACCCATAATGTCCCTATAGGACATAAGATTTGTTTGGCTTTGATGCTCGTTTTGTGATGTCCTGTCAAAGTGACCCTAGTTTTGGGTTCAATGTGGAATTTAGGAAATAATACAAAATTGCTAAAACCAGCAATAAGAAACATTGACAATGGAAACGTAAACTTCAAAACGAAATCAGAATGAAAAACAAATATTTCCAGATTTAAAATAATATCTAAATACAAATACGCACGAACAAATACACATAAGGAAAAAGGAGCGAGAAATCCCAAAGGTTTATATGGGCAAATATTTTATGGAGTTTACAGAGAGAATCCAGAAACATGATATGCACATAAAAGAAAATACCTTTTTTAAAAAGGTTCTTAAGGAACTAATGAATTAGATCGATGATCATGCATGTGTTTTATGAAAGCTTTAAACGTAATTCGGTAAGAAATTGTTAAAAGAGCTCTAAAGTTAATAACAAAACCTCAAAACATAAAATGTTCCTATTCGAATACACATAGTATGTCTTCTTAGCTCATTGTGCAGATTTTCTCAACCTATCATCGCACTATAAAAACTGGACTACACGTACATTCTTGACTATACAGTATAAATACCCGTAAATAAAGTATTTGTATTATGTTCTGCATTATTCTTTGGTGAACCAAATTAACTGTCTTGGTTAATAAACACACGTTTTAAGTAATCATCTGATGTAAACAAACTTCCTCCATCCCACTTTATGCTTTTCCACCACAAAACAATAACAATCGTAGTTGAAAGTTCATTCGATAAAACAAACAAACAATCGGTTGATGATTCGGTGGTTCTGGTCGTGACGTCACAACCTCTAAATGTTGTAGACGAAAAAGTGCTCACCGGAACAATCAGCAAAAAAGATAAAATAAATTACATAACATGGGCAAGTTGCTGTAAGCTGCCAAATGGAAGTATCCACAGCTGTTCGCATTACAGTTTCTGAATGTTTACTTTATTCTGAAATGTAAACATTGAAACTTAGGACGTTCATGGGGCGTAGCCCGAGGGGATTTTAAGGAAGTGAATAGGCCTATATGTGTTGCATGGGTTCAAGATCTACCTATGTGTAAAGTTTCAGCCCAATCGGTTCAGTAGTTTTTGCGTTCACCCGGAACATCAGACAGAAACGACCTCATCTTTATAATATTATAAATAAACTAGGGGCTTGTAGGGGCAAAAGCCCCTAAAAAACCAAAATACATAAATTTTTTATCAACCTTCATTGGTCATTTATAAATAAGCACTGATTTTCTAGCATTATAATATAATATTATGTTTTTAATAAAATGTCCATTCCTAAACAACTATACATTGCTGTAGTTTAAAAGTAAACAAACTGAATAAGTACAGCTAGTATCAATATCAAAGGCTAATTTAACTCTGTGGCACAGCTGTTTTAATTTCAAAAGATGTAAACAAATTAAACCCCATTTTGTTTTAATGGGAAAAGTTTTATTCTGTTGCGAATTTATGGTAAAAAATAAGAAAAATGAATAGTTTTCCCTCAAAATTCACGTCAAGACCTTTAAAATGATACCCCTCCCATCCTTCTACGGCCATCCAGTCACTCACAATTTCTTTACAAAAATTTGACTTACGGAATTATATATAGAGACTAGGGGCTTGTAGGGGCAAAAGCCCCTAAAAAACCAAAATACATAAATTTTTTATCAACCTTCATTGGTCATTTATAAATAAGCACTGATTTTCTAGCATTATAATATAATATTATTATACTGTCTTATGTTTTTAATAAAATGTCCATTCCTAAACAACTATACATTGCTGTAGTTTAAAAGTAAACAAACTGAATAAGTACAGCTGGTATCAATATCAAAGGCTAATTTAACTCTGTGGCACAGCTGTTTTAATTTCAAAAGATGTAAACAAATTAAACCCCATGTTGTTTTAATGGGAAAAGTTTTATTCTGTTGCGAATTTATGGTAAAGAAATAAGAAAAATGAATAGTTTTCCCTCAAAATTCACGTCAAGACCTTTAAATTGATACCCCTCCCATCCTTCTACGGCCATCCAGTCACTCACAATTTCTTTACAAAAATTTGACTTACGGAATTATATATAGAGATATAGATATAGATAGATAGATGATGATAGCTAGTCTAGTTCAAATAAGTGTATTTATGGTCTTCTTTATTTCAACGTGTTTGGTAAAGTAACACTTAAACTATCGTATTTGTTTTAAAATCGTCAACCGGTTTGTAATATAAATTGACTAGTCAAACATATTGGAGGAAAACCATAAAGTATAACAAAATATTATAAGATCTAAAACACTGTACCAAAATAAACCATTCTGTTCAGGGAAATATGTTATGGTATTTGGTTGCACTTTCATTAATTTACTTTAACAAGCGTTACAGTATCTTTAAAAATGTTGTTTATATATTTCTAATTAGAATTAATGAAATGCAATTGTGGATTCAAAATTTGATATATTGCTTCTTCATATAAAATTCACGTATTATTACAACGTGACATTGTTATTTGAACAACAACAATATTAAAAATAAAGAAGTGTTTGACGAATAATCACAACTTCAGTAGATAAACACCTACAATTATAAGAACGTGGTAGCACGCCAGAACCAAACTTCAAAGAGAAACACCACTTGCTTTACTTGCATTTTTTTAATTACTGTAGTGAGTATTTATTAGAAGGACAAATTAATGTTGTATTAATTTTAGATTATTTAAAATGCAATTAAGCTTGGCAATATAAGCACAAAAACCGCGTTCAATAACGTTTTAAGGGTTAGTATTATTACTCTGAGATTAAATGTACATCTAATGCTTGTCTTCACATAAATATCACAATTTGACACATCTAGGATGACAGTTTTTTTAGGAAGATTGACATTCCCTGTCCCAGTCTTCTGGTATCAAGGGCTGAGTGAGGGTTATGAACTCGTCCAAGGGACACACCGCGGCACATCCAGGGACGGTGAGAAGTTGCGGGTCGTCGGTGGTGGAGTTGCGGTAGAACAGCTGGAACATAACAGCTGAGTTAGTCCGATGGAACAAAGGCTGAGTTAGTCTGGAGACAAACATGATCTGTATACACATCTAGAGCTCTCGTCTGGTGTGAAAAGTGATTGCGGGTTGTCGGTGTGGAGTTGCGGTAGAACAGCTGGAACATAACAGCTGAGTTAGTCCGATGGAACATAACGGCTGAGTTAGTCTGGAGACAAACATGATCTATATACACATCTAGAGCTCTCGTCTGGTGTGAAAAGTGATTGCGGGTCGTCGGTGTGGAGTTGCGGTAGAACAGCTGGAACATAACAGCTGAGTTAGTCCGATGGAACATAACGGCTGAGTTAGTTTGGAGACAAACATGATCTATATACACATCTAGAGCTCTCGTCTGGTGTGAAAAGTGATTGCGGGTCGTCGGTGTGGAGTTGCGGTAGAACAGCTGGAACATAACAGCTGAGTTAGTCCGATGGAACAACGGCTGAGTTAGTCTGGGGACAAACATTATGATCTGTATACACATCTAGAGCTCTCGTCTGGTGTGAAAAGTGATTGCGGGTCGTCGGTGGTGGAGTTGCGGTAGAACAGCTGGAACATAACAGCTGAGTTAGTCCGATGGAACATAACGGCTGAGTTAGTCTGGAGACAAACATGATCTGTATACACATCTAGAGCTCTCGTCTGGTGTGAAAAGTGATTGCGGGTCGTCGGTGTGGAGTTGCGGTAGAACAGCTGGAACATAACAGCTGAGTTAGTCCGATGGAACATAACGGCTGAGTTAGTCTGGAGACAAACATGATCTATATACACATCTAGAGCTCTCGTCTGGTGTGAAAAGTGATTCCGGGTCGTCGGTGTGGAGTTGTGGTAGAACAGCTGGAACATAACAGTTGAGTTAGTCCGATGGAATAACGGCTGAGTTAGTCTGGGGACAAACATTATGATCTGTATACACATCTAGAGCTCTCGTCTGGTGTGAAAAGTGATTGCGGGTCGTCGGTGTGGAGTTGCGGTAGAACAGCTGGAACATAACAGCTGAGTTAGTCCGATGGAACATAACGGCTGAGTTAGTCTGGAGACAAAAATGATCTATATACACATCTAGAGCTCTCGTCTGGTGTGAAAAGTGATTGCGGGTCGTCGGTGTGGAGTTGCGGTAGAACAGTTGGAACATAACAGCTGAGTTAGTCCGATGGAACATAACGGCTGAGTTAGTTTGGAGACAAACATGATCTATATACACATCTAGAGCTCTCGTCTGGTGTGAAAAGTGATTGCGGGTCGTCGGTGTGGAGTTGCGGTAGAACAGCTGGAACATAACAGCTGAGTTAGTCCGATGGAACAACGGCTGAGTTAGTCTGGGGACAAACATTATGATCTGTATACACATCTAGAGCTCTCGTCTGGTGTGAAAAGTGATTGCGGGTCGTCGGTGGTGGAGTTGCGGTAGAACAGCTGGAACATAACAGCTGAGTTAGTCCGATGGAACATAACGGCTGAGTTAGTCTGGAGACAAACATGATCTGTATACACATCTAGAGCTCTCGTCTGGTGTGAAAAGTGATTGTGGGTCGTCGGTGTGGAGTTGCGGTAGAACAGCTGGAACATAACAGCTGAGTTAGTCCGATGGAACATAACGGCTGAGTTAGTCTGGAGACAAACATGATCTATATACACATCTAGAGCTCTCGTCTGGTGTGAAAAGTGATTGCGGGTCGTCGGTGGTGGAGTTGCGGTAGAACAGCTGGAACATAACAGCTGAGTTAGTCCGATGGAACATAACGGCTGAGTTAGTTTGGAGACAAACATGATCTATATACACATCTAGAGCTCTCGTCTGGTGTGAAAAGTGATTGCGGGTCGTCGGTGTGGAGTTGCGGTAGAACAGCTGGAACATAACAGCTGAGTTAGTCCGATGGAACATAACGGCTGAGTTAGTCTGGAGACAAACATGATCTGTATACACATCTAGAGCTCTCGTCTGGTGTGAAAAGTGATTGCGGGTCGTCGGTGGTGGAGTTGCGGTAGAACAGCTGGAACATAACAGCTGAGTTAGTCTGGAGACAAACATGATCTGTATACACATCTAGAGCTCTCGTCTGGTGTGAAAAGTGATTGCGGGTCGTCGGTGTGGAGTTGCGGTAGAACAGCTGGAACATAACAGCTGAGTTAGTCCGATGGAATAACGGCTGACTTAGTCTGGGGACAAACATTATGATCTGTATACACATCTAGAGCTCTCGTCTGGTGTGAAAAGTGATTGCGGGTCGTCGGTGGTGGAGTTGCGGTAGAACAGCTGGAACATAACAGCTGAGTTAGTCCGATGGAATAACGGCTGAGTTAGTCTGGGGACAAACATGATCTGTATACACATCTAGAGCTCTCGTCTGGTGTGAAAGTGAACTGTTCATGCTGACCGCCATTTAGCCTACCTCAGGCAACCAATCAACATTTGTTCGAGTTATATTATGTACGATGAACATATAGCTTGTGAAGAGAGGATTTGATTAGCTACCATGTTAGCAGAGGCGTAAATTACTATTCTACGATTGCTAGTTACGGAGAAAATTGAAATTTTCATTTAGCAGTAAACACAGTACGTTGTCCAATGTTATGCTTTACTTTTACTTTCTCCCCCTATACATAGTATATGGAGAAAGTATTGTTTTCGTAAAAATTTTCGAATTTGAGTTGTTAGTGGAAATATTCGTTTTGGTGCTCCCTGAACCCAAAAAAGTGGTTTTTACGTGATGTCTGTCTGTGTGTGTGTGTGTGTGTGTGTGGGTTTGTAAAGGGGTCGGGGTGAGATCCGTTGTATGTTAACACACGCACACCGCGAGATCCGTTTTGCGCCGTGAGATCCACCCCCTGGATCTCAGAACGCGAAAGCCTGTGATTCGTCCTCATGATGACGAGAGGATCACGGAAATGCCCGAAACCACCCGAAATCAAGTGGATCTCACAGAGCTGGATGTTTCCAAAGTGTGCGTGTGCATGAGCTTTCGTAAAACGCCACCACGTCGCGCTAGCGTCGGTTATGCACACTATACTGTTGATGGCGGGAAATCCTTCTTCGTGGACATGGACTGACGACTTCTTCGACATAGTGATGCGCGATTGCGAGAGGTTAAAACAATCAAAATGTTCCTTCTGGAGAGGTTCCGCTTATCGATTGTTTCGAGTGCTTAGCGAGAGGTTTGTACAATCGAGATGTTTTCTCTCGATTGTTGCATTCGTTGCAAAGTCGTCTGCTGCCGGCGCGTGGTGAGAGGATAACCCCGTTATAGATGTGGATCGCATTTTAATCAGGCACTAAAAACATTTTTTGCAAATAAGCCACCCGTAATTTAGTTGTTTTTAGATATTCCATTATTATTTTACCCCGCGACAATATAAACACATATTGACTATGTGTTTTCAGGCCTCACAAATGTACATAAAAAAATAAAAATTAAATGGATTAATTTTGAATAATAGTTTTAATTTATTAAACAGCTGCTGTGTCCTTTTGGCTCAATTTTTAATTTTTGTCTCATATTTGTTTATATGTATAATAATATTAAACTCTATATAGGATTAAACTAACAAAAAAGTATTTAAATGTTGTAAAATATAGGCTCTTGATACTGGCTTTATTGGGAGTTCAATTTCAATAGGAAAATGTTTCCCTTATATCCTATATCGTGTGTAAACAAATTAAGTTAATTATTATTAAGTTTAAATCAATTAAGGATTCGTTCAAAAATTTGTTTTTATTTGATTTTTAATTGTGTGTTATAATTTTGGCAACGTCTCATATTTTATCTCTACATAATAAATCTAAAAACATTATTTCATTGACAATTTTCTAAGTAATCAAAAATGTTGAAATGAAAGTATAGTGTAAAGCGTGGGAAAGGAGCAGAATTACTGCTGCCTAAAACGTTCACTAATTCTTTGAGCATTAAAAGTATAAGTATGTTCGTCTATATTTAATAATGATAAACATTTGTTTCTACTCTCCGTTAATAATTTAATGTATAAGATGTTATATATTTTATTTTTTAAGAGCAAAAGAGCAATGTTAAATTTCAAATTCAACGGATAATAAGATTTTTTGGTATATGACTTATTTGAAAGAGAATACCCCAGTCGCAGCAAACCTGCATCCTCAGCGAATTTCCAGTGCAAAATATTTGTCTTAATACCCCATAAAGCCGCATACCAAGTTTTATAAAAATATATACACATATAAGCGATTTGAATTATTATCCATAAGAATAGCATTGTAATGAGTACGTAGGTTTGCTGAAACAAGGAACATAAACAATTGGTTTTTATGCAAATATAAATATAATTTAACTAGGCGAAGCCACATACCAAGTTTCATCAATATTCAATCATAAATAAGTGCCATATAACATTTTAGTTATTCTCCATAAGAATAACATGGGGGCTGTGTATGCAGGTTTGCTGCTACGGGAATAATCAACAAAAAATCAATTTGTTGTGCAAATATTGTGCACCAGTACTACGTGAAGTCACATACCAAGTTTCATCAACATACATTCATAAATAATCGAGATATCAAATTTTATTTTTCTATCTATAATATTATAAAGAAGAGGTGGTTTCTGTCTGTCTGTCTGTCTGTCTATGTTCCGGGTGAACGCAAAAACTACTTAACCGACTGGGCTGAAACTTTACACAAAGGTAGATCTTGAACCCATGCAACACATAGGCCTATTCACTTCCTTAAAATCCCCTCGGGCTACGCCCCGTGAACGTTCTAAGTTTCAATGTTTACATTTCATAAGAAAGTAAACATTCAGAAACTGTAATGCGAACAGCTGAGGGCACTTACATTTGACAGCTTAAAGAGCAGAAGCAAGAACAACAGCTGTTTCAAGCTAACTAAAATGCAATTTGCATTGACTATAGAACGGGTAAGGAAAACCCCTGTGCGAAGAACGTGTACATCAAAGTATATATATATATATATATAAAATATATTTATTTCAATATACCGTATAGTTAATCTATATAAATAAAATTAGAGTTTTGTCTGTACATTGCTTGGAATTATGAAACTGTTGCATATTTCCACGTTTTACACCCTAGGGAAACCAAAACAAATCTTATCTCAATTTATGTCTGTCCGTCTGTCTGCCGGTAACGCTCAAGGACGGGTTTTGTTCGCTTTTCACTGAAAAAACGGGTGCACTGACATTAATGAAACTTTGTTTCTTTGTTCTATATATGCGTGAGAAGGTTTTAGGGCACTATAAACTGGCATACGCCTTTAAAAAAAACGAGTTCGCACGCAGCACGCTGACGTGAGGGAAATGAATTTCCACTTAAAAACTTTTAAAACTCAAAATCAGTGTAAAAATATACATTTATTCAAATTTGTATTAAAATCTGAAAACAGTGATTTTTTGGCTGTTCTGATGCTCCTGGTTTAATTTACCTGCAAAGCTGGGAATACAATTTTGCGCATTATAATGTTAGGAGAAGGTCCAGGCAGGCTTGAAAGTAGGCGTGAGGTTGCTGGGGATGATGAAAGTACTCTAACAAAGGAATAACAGGCTTTTATAGTGTAAAACCCCCATAAGACAACGTACTGTGTTTAGTCGAAACACATTTTCTTTAATAACTCGATAAATATTTATGCTAGAATGACGAGAGAGGGCTTAAAACTTTTGCCTTACTAATTCCCATCTTTTTACATGAATTAATTTTACATACGGGGCTTTTCTGACCCTTTTTGGGCCCAAAAACTCAAAATTTGAAAAATTAATCCCCAAAAAAGGGGTTTAGAGTTTTCCGATTGTTTTGCCCAACGAACTTGTCCAACTGATTACAGAAAGGAACGTCCCTACCCAATTTGAAGTAAATCGGACAAAAAAGGCGACCGCTAGAGTGCAAACACACACATATATATATATGTCTATATATATATATATATATATATATATATATATATATATATATATAAAATTTTGATCGACCCCCCAAAACGTGTTCAGGGGGTCACGTTAGGAACTTCTATGGTGTTCCCGGGCTTAAGTTTCACCGTGCGGGTCATGCTAATAGTTCACTTTCCAAAGGAAATTCACTAATAATGGCGGCCGCTCAAAAACATGATTTTGTGCGGTTTTGGTCATTTTTTTATTCGCTTTTCACAGGAAAACGGGTGCACCGATTATTATGCAACTTTTTTCTATGTTCTATATGTGCGTTAGAAGGTTTTAGACTAATTTGATTGTTTTAAATTACCTTAGGACACTGCTCTATAAGGGTTTAAAGGTCCTATGCTATTCTTATGGACAAAGCATTTATTTATATTGAACCAGATGATGGAATAGTTATTCTAAAAATTGTTTTTTTAGTTATTTTTTAAAACGTTGAGTGAAGATTGGTAATAAATAACATAAGTGGATATATGATCTAAATCTATATTTGTCAGACTCATGCACTCACTGACATAGTGATCACTTTATCTAAGAAACGACAATGTCTATTGAAGATACAATTTTGGATGGTGGTTCGCCTTATGCTGCAGATTCACAATAAGAATACGTTTAAAAAAGTCCTATAGGGTTCTTCGCTAATTTACTTTTATGGCAATTTTATGAGTATTAGTATTTACTGGACCTTTGTAAGTTACATTTCGGTAGGAACTTAACTAATTCATCAGAAAAAAACGCAAGCCTATTCCTGTTACGAAGTTGTTTAAGGGCTTCGCCCCCCGGAATTTCAAAATACAATATTTTAACAATCTTGCACATACTCTTGGACTGATGGATCTGAAATTCGGTAGGAATGTAGCTGATAGCTCAGTGCAGACATTACCTACTCCGGACACAAATATACTCAAGGACTCTGGCCCAATGACCTTTAATATAAGCGTGTTTGTCATAACACACCAACTACTCAACCAGTAGAGCCGAAATTTGATGCCTTAAAGTAAATAAGAAACAACATCATGTGGAGTCACGGTGTTGTTCTCTGGAGATTTCACACAGACCCTTTGTCGTAAGTGAGACATGAGTGGACGAGTCTACGCCTCTCTAAAAATATATTTTATGTAGCCGACCACTGAGCGTCTGAACTTAACAGTAAATATGAAAATGTATTTTTGAGAAGATTAAGGGGTTGAGCAGTTTTCTTACGCGCTTTTAAAAGTTGAGATTGGGACATTGAAAAACAAATTAAGTCTCAGAAACATCTATCCTTCACTCGGCACTATCGATGAATCACAGGATTTATTGACTGACAGTTTGTTACACCGAGGTTCATAAACAGTTTAATCTGGAAAGTGCCTGGCTCTGTGATTGTGCCATCCTCACGTCCACCAATGAACAAGCAACGGAGATCAACACAAATGTAGGTCTATTCCAAAGGGAGGAACGAGCATATGCATTATTTAATACCGTTCATTTAACCATGACCACTGTTAGAACAGTTCGTATATTGATTTACATTTATTTAAATCAAATCAAGTAGTCATATGTTTTTAAAACATATGATTTTTCCAAGTTTAAATGGTTTAATTACAATTATAATGAAAACAGGACCTGGCAAGAATGGTGATTTTAAAAGTGGTTTGTCAATGTATTTAAAGTTTAATGTTTCGTTAAATTACTATTAATTTATTTGAATGTAAAGATTAATGTATCAAAGTATTTAAAATGTTAAATTAAACAGGGTTAATATTTTGTTGTACTTGAGTTCTTTTATTTCTAAAATCGAATCCAAAGTGTTACGTGTACCGATTTGGAGTCGCAAAAACCACACCGTTCACTACCCGACAGAGTTCCTCGACTTGGCAACAGTACCCGAACTATCTGCCATAGTATATTTCGTTAACTTTAATTTAATTCTACTTTAAAAGTGTTAAATGTAATTTTAATATTGTAAAATTATATGGGTTGTTATTTTTTTTAGATAATCTACCATTTATATACAACCCGTACGAAGGACGGGTACACAGCTAGTTCTCCATAAGGATAACATTGGACAACGTACTGTGTTTAGCACTTTGAATATATCAGCAACGGTTGAGCGTAGAATCACAATTTAAACACCAAAATTATTGTTTTGTGGAACTGAACAGATTGGTAAAAGCAAATGTGAAGTTTACATTAAAATAAACTGAGGAAAAGCCAAAAACCTTTTTCCCATAAGATTAACATTGGAGATTTTATAAGTAGGTTTTTTTATTTTCTCCGCAACCACTTAACCTAGGATAGTAATTCAAAATACGATATTAATGTTTTTTAAGCACTATAACATGGTCAATACCAAAATTAAGTTGTTCAAAAATTTAAGGGTGAAAAATGCAAAAAACTGATTGTTGAACAATTTAAAACCCCCATAAACCCCCCTTCCCATGGCCCGATTTTTCTGGTTTTCGAACTTAAAGTCACGAATTTCATTTTACACATTTGAGCCAAATTTCATCGAAATCGGACGTTTTTTACTCAAGTTATCGCATTCACGGACACACACACACACACACACACACACACACACACACACATATATATATATATAAATTTGAACGAATAGTGTTTTTGTCATCTGGGGACCTCAAAACAAAAAATTATTATGGTCTCGGGCTTAAGTCTTACTATGAGACCTACGGTAATAGTTTCTTCCCTATAGGGGAAATTCGCTAAAAAATAATGAAACGACTTCAGTGAGTAGAATTTTGATTTTATGTTTAATTTTTTCTAAAGAATCATAAAAATGTGAATTTTACCTTTGAAAAATAAATTAATTTAAGGACCTAAATGAAAAGTCTAATCACTGAAATTGCTAGATAATGATAAAACCCACGAGTATGCCAAATTTTAAAATAAATTCTTGGCAGAGTTTTAAATAATACCTGTTTTAACATGGGAGGGCTGTCGCTCAACTAAAAAGTTTTACATAGTTTTTAGGACAAAAACCTCTTTTAAGAGTTAGGTTTGTCGAAGGTAAGTTCATTTAAAAATAGTATAAATAACAACAATTTTGCTCAGTATTCTCCACGAGAGTTCAACATGCATTACAGAAGAAAAATTAAATTTGAAGAAATAAAATAAGTTCCCGGGAACAATGTGACACCTAAAACCACCCACAGCCAACCCCATGACACTAACAACCGCCCCCAGCCAAACCCATGACATCTACAACCACCTCCAGCCAAACAGCCAACGTCATGGCACTAACTACCACCCCCCCCCCCACAGCCAACGCCATGGCGTTAACAATCTCCCCGGGCCAACCACATGACACTAACTACCCCCAAGCCAACGCCATGACACTAACAACCAC
The DNA here is from genome assembly GCA_963675035.1 of Allygus modestus. Lineage (NCBI taxonomy): Eukaryota > Metazoa > Arthropoda > Insecta > Hemiptera > Cicadellidae > Allygus > Allygus modestus. Next base: position 282,231,514 of record OY776112.1, on the reverse strand, counting down.
CCCCAGCCAACGCCAAGGCACTAACGATCGCCCCCGGACAACCACATGACACTAACTACCGCCTCCACCCAACGTCATGACACTAAGAACTGTCGGCCAACCCTATGACATATACTACCCGCCAGCCGACACCATGACACTAACAACCGCCCCCAGCCAAACCCATGATATATATAACCGCCTCCAGCTAACGTTATGACACTAACTACCACCCACAGCCAACCCCATGCCACTAACAACCACCCCCAGCTAACGCCATGGCACTAACGATTGCCCACGGCCAACCACACGACACTAACTACCATCCCCAGCCAACGCCATATGGCACTAACGATCGCCTAAGGCCAACCACAAGACACTAACTACCGCCCCTATCCAACCACATGACACTAACTTCCGCCTCCACCCAACCTCATGACACTAAGAACTGCCGGCCAACCCTATGACATATACTACCCGCCAGCCGACACCATGACACTAACAACCACCCCCAGCCAAACCCATAATATATATAACCGCCTCCAGCTAACGTTATGACACTAACTACCACCCACAGCCAACCCCATGCCACTAACAACCACCCCCAGCCAACGCCATGGCATTAACGATCGCCCACGGCCAACCACACGACACTAACTACCATCCCCAGCCAACGCCATATGGCACTAACGATCGCCTACGGCCAACCACAAGACACTAACTACCGCCCCTATCCAACCACATGACACTAACTTCCGCCTCCACCCAACGTCATGACACTAAGAACTGCCGGCCAACCCTATGACATATACTACCCGCCAGCCGACACCATGACACTAACAACCGCCCCCAGCCAAACCCATGATATATATAACCGCCTCCAGCTAACGTTATGACACTAACTACCACCCACAGCCAACCCCATGCCACTAACAACCGCCCCCAGCCAACGCCATGACACTAACGATCGCCCACGGCCAACCACACGACACTAACTACCATCCCCAGCCAACGCCATATGGCACTAACGATCGCCCACGGCCAACCACAAGACACTAACTACCGCCCCTATCCAACAACATGACACTAACTTCCGCCTCCACCCAACGTCATGACACTAAGAACTGCCGGCCAACCCTATGACATATACTACCCACCAACCGACACCATGACACTAAGAACTGCCCCCGGCCAACCCTATGACATCTACTACCCCTGACACTAACTAGTCATGACACTAACTATGACCTCCAGCCAACGCCATGACACTAACAACCGCTCCCAGCGAACACCATACCACAGGATTTACAGGATTAAATAAATAAGATCAAAGTTAACATATATATTTATTACTTTCACAGCTTTTACAAGTACAACCAATTTCCAAATAGACCTTTTATAATTCCTTGCATTCTGTTAATCACCAATCTATAATTTGCTCAGACTTACTGTAAACAAGAATTATTATTTCTTTAGTTTTCATGAAATTAAAAGACTTCTGTTTAACATTTCAAAAATTGACAGTATCATGAAAACGAAAGGTGATATTTGAATAACATTGCGGCATTGATTTCAGCGTCGGAAAACAGTTGGAAATGATGTGTCACAACCCTACCTTTACATAAGAAAAAAATATATTATTCCAAATTGGTGGATCCAAGATGGCGGCCGACAATTTTAATTTGTCAGAATGAAGCAAATTTTGTACACATTTCATATTTTAAGACTAGCCTCGAGTAGTGGTTGGAAATTGGCTGATCGACAAAGAGCTTACATCCCTGGAAGGTTCCCTTAGCTGGAGCTTACGTTTTAGCTTCCCTGGAAGCTAAACAATTCAAGGTCCCTTCAGCATTGATAAAAACACATTCAACCAAAGGAAAATATTTGATGACATAACTACTAGGCCAAAACCATCTATTTTATACCAGAAAAAGATTCAAATCCGTAGATTTTGCTGGTGGATTTATTTAAGAATCTCCATAATATTTTAACTTGGACTTGGACTTGGACTTGGAAGCTAAACATATACGTATAAATTTTGTTTCTAATTATAACCGTATTTTTTAAAGTATATTTTTTTAAATACTTCAATTTAGAAAAATATATACTTACGCGAAATTAACCGTTTTCGAGTTATAAGCAAAAATCCTCCGGAAATGAGATTTTTACAATGTTCCGTCAAGAAACTTCATAAGATAACAATCTTTTATTTGAATCCAGCACCCCAAAACAACAATGAATCGAAGAAAACATAACCCCCAAAAACTTGTCTGGTAAAATCACTATTTGAATGGACCAAATAGTACAGTTCATGCCAGAGAGACAAGTTTAAGGGATGGATCTCAGCCCGACCACACAAAGGTGGAACGAGTGCGTTGTGCGTTTGGGAACTAGCCGCGAACATTTATCGAGCAAATACAACGTTGTGTTGTTCCATATTACATCTGGCAACACTGTTACCACCGGATCTCACCAAAGGCCTGGGCTACTTAATGTGTGTATCCCCCCCATTTCGTTCAAGGTCAGTAGGATCTCACTAAGCCTTACATACCGGATCTCACTGAGATAGTAAATATCTTATTGTGAGATTTAAGAAAATTGCATAGACAATGTTACTTGTGTAATCTGTAAGTATTTCTTTCAAAAAGTTAATTCCAGATTTCCTTAAAAAGCTCTCCTTCAGCCGGATCTCATCTTGATGTTTCACAACGTGGATCTCACCCCGACCGTCAAACGTGTATGTGTGTGTGTGTGTGTGTGTGTGTGTGTGTGTGTGTGTGTGTGTGTGTGTGTGTGTGTGTGTGTGTGTGTGTGTCTGTGTGGATGTGTACAGAGGTAGAGCCCTAACCTATGGGCCGAATTTTATGAAATTTGGTATGTAGGTACTAATCCACAATATCTCCAGGAGTTTTTTTCATTTTTTTGGATTTTTGATTTTTAAGGGTAATCCCCCAAAAACCGCCAAAAAACATGAAAAATCCAAATTTATCAAAAACGGCTCTAACGATTTTGATTAAACTTTCGTGGTTTGTAGAACTTTAGGTTTGCAACAAAATGACACCACCTGCATTTCTAGAAAAATTCGGGTTCAGAAATTACAGGACTTAAAACATCCAAAATTCATTTTTTTGGATTTTTCATAAAAAATCATAAATGTTAAAAAAGATTACTATTCACCATTAAAAAGAGCTCAAAAAACTAAATAAATTAGTATTTTAAATTACTATTCTAGGATTGCTAGTTACGGAGAAAATTGAAATTTTCATTTAGCAGTAAACACAGTACATTGTCCAATGTTATTCTTATGGGGAATACAAATATAACTATTTCTCTCTTATTTACTGATCAATTTCATTAAAATTTGATATGCAGGTCAAGTTAGTATTGACCAACAGATGATGTTCGAAATGTGTTGCTATTTAACCCTGGGGGGGCAAGGGGGAATTTCCCCTCTCAAAACCACTGTGTGTGGCAACGGACTCTATAGTGCCTCCCAAAAAGGGATTTGGGTGTATATTTTTGAAAACAACTAATTTAGACAATTTTCTGTACATTTATCTGTACTTCATATTCTATATTTAGTAAATAAAAAAATTTTCATTAAAATTTGGCTAAAAGGGAGAAAGTATGTGTCAGTTTCCTGATACCGTTTATTTTACCCCAGACGAGATCTCTAGATGTATTAACCTCGTTGCTTGTTACACTCGTGAATTTACTTATACTGTAGTACTTTACGATTCAGTTTTATTTAATATTGCGTAAAATACTAATACAGTTGAAATTGTTCTTGTGTAATTGATATTCCTACACCTTAATGAGACACTTTCTTACTTGATATACGAGATTCACCTTGGGCCAACAAAAAGTAATGGCTACATAATGGATTAGATATTAGAAAATAGTTATTGATGACAGCAAAATCAAAATATGTTCAGATGTAAAGAAAATATAATTTAGTCTTCCTTTCAAATGGATTTGTAAGCAAAAAGTAACACTGAATTCTCTAAAAAAAATTGTTTACAATAAAATTGGATTTTTTTTTTACCACGTTTCTTATTTCGGTACGCGACGGCTGGCAAATTTGATTGGACTAATACAATTTTTACTTTGATGCAATAGGTAGTAAAACCAATCACCAAATTATTTTAAAAAGTGTTAAAGGAATCAAATCCATTGTAAAGAAAGCAACGTCTTATGCAACAGCGAGTTCAGTAGAAAGACTAACAGTAACAGGGACATTGACGAGAATAGGCCTGTGGATAGGAAGGGTAAATGATGACCATTAAAGATTATCTTTGAGGAAAAATGAGGAAGAGTTGGCGAAGAAAGTGAAGAGTGAAAAGCAAACAAATCAGAAGTGATATGTTCAAGGAAATGCCGGACAATAGACAAGCCAAGAGAAGAATAATCAGGAGAAGTAAAAAGAAGGGAGCAAGAAAGTTCAGGGATTAACACAGTAAATCGCATTTTTTAAGCTTTATAAAATGACTATAACCAAAATTGAGTGTTTTTAAAAGTTTAGATGAACAATTTTAAAAAAACTGAAGTTTTGAAAAGTTAAAACCCCAATAAAACCTCCTTCCCATAGTCCGATCGATCTGGTTTTCGAACTTAGTCATAAATGTTACTCTACATATTTGTGCCAAATTTCATCAAAATCGGGCGTTTTTACAAAAGTTATCGTGGTAACGGACACACACACACACACACACACACACACACACACACACACACACACACACACACACATAAATTTGAACGAATAGTGTTTTTGGCATCTGGGGACCTCAAAACAAAAAGTTATCATGGTCTCGGGCTTAAGTCTTACCATGCCACCTATGGTAATAGCTTTTTCTCTAAAGGGGAAATTCGCTAAAAGGAGGGAGGAGGTAGCAATAAAGTTCCGGGATTAACACAGTAGGTCGCTAACTGTGACGTAGTGTTTTAGGAGGAAGTAAAGGAAATGCCAGACAATAGACCAGCCAATAGAAGAATAATTAGGAGAAGTAAAGAGGAGGGAGCAAGAAAGTTCAGGGATTAACAACGTAGGTCGCTAACCGTGACGTAGTGTTTGCCGTGCTTGTCCGCCCGGAGCTCCAGCATGACGCACGCGGCGTAGGGCGGGATGTCGCCGTCGTACACGCCCAGGGTGTTGAGCAGGTTGGCGAGGGTGACGTCATGAGCGGAGTAGACGTTCACCGCGCGGCTGCTCCCGTGCTCCGTCCTGTTCCTCATGTTCTCTATCATCTCTTGGATAAGCAAACCTGTCATTCAACATATAGTGGATATATACTTCAAGAATCAAGAATAATCTTGAAGCATGGACAAAAGTGAGAAAACTTTCTTAACTTTACAGCATGGACAGTAATAAAGAAATACAACACTTTCACAGAAAAACCTAAACAAATATTCTTACAGTATCTTTAAATTATAAAGTTCCTCTTGTCAGAAAAATACTCCTAGACACTAGTACTCCTTCGCCACGAAAAACGATCTCAATCTTCTTCTGAATTTAATTTAATATGTCTCATTTTTAATACACAATGATAAGGAGTTGTGGAGCAAATACGAAATCAACGGTGGGAGGGTGTCTAAATTATCTGAAGATTCTTCAAATCGTTGCTATACTCACAAAATTAATTTAAATCAAGATATAACACAAATTAAACATTCTCATCACCAGGCCATCTAAAACGTCAATGACACTAGGTCATGGTTCAGAAGTTGAAACACAATTTGGGACTACCAAATCCGAGACGTTCAATATTCTAATGTATTATAGTTTATTCTAGAATTCTGAACTTGTTGTTAAGCAGAAATATTTCCTTTTAATTTGATTTAAAAGGGGAATTGTTAAATTTGAATTTCCATTGGTGATAAGAATAACGGGCGAGTAATCAATTCAGATATTAAGACTCCCTCGAGCCACACTTGGCAATAGTCCACGTCAATATGTTACTTGACGTCCGTCGTTGGTTTTATTTGAATCTCGGTTCTTCCTTGAGCTCGTGTCGATTGAAAAAACCTACGATCAAATAAAAATGTAAATTCTGCTTTGGTTTTGTACACCAAATTATAAAAAATATGATTTTATTTACAACTTGTTTTTCCATTAGCTAATTCAAATATCAGTCGAGACCTTAAAAAAGTAAATAAAAAGAAGTACAGAGAATACAGAAATAAATTCGAAACGTTACTCATCTCAAAATAATAAATACAAAATGTATAAGAGGTAATGCAAGGTTTATGTTATGTTCTAATCAGAAAAATGTTATAGACGGCCTTTGTGTTTGCTACCTTATTAACTAGGAGTACGCTCAAATATTCGCGTAATGGGATGACCGAACTCAGAAATGGTAGATGAAAGTTTCTGCCGTTAACGTAAGTTCTAACCGACATTTCATCACAAAATGTTAAATAAATAGCCCTAAGGACTCTGTAGGAAAATATCTACTTTTCTTTTCGTTAATTTTAGGTTGTAGGATAAATCGTTCTTAATTATATTAAATTAAATTATACTAGAGGTGCAAATTCTTTAACAAAAAATACACGGTAAGTTGCCTACACAGTGAGGTCATTGGAAATTAGCTGAGTACGCATGTTTGCTATGACGGGGGTATTTAATATCACAAACTGACAAAACAACACAGCTGGTAGAAGTAAATACGAAATAAATGGCTGCTGCAATCTAGCGGATAAACTATTAACATACTCACATTACTTATATTATAGGAGAACGTTACCTTTATTTGTAAAAACCTGTATTAGTTTTTTAATATAACAATTTTTAAAACCTTTGATAAATTTAATTGAATCGTGTTAAACGGAGAGTACTTTATTTATTTAATCATAAAACATATTAATAAAACCATTTTTTAGTAGTTTCTTGTAATTACGAAACAATATTGCATTAGTATCTCGTACCATATGTTATTCTTATGGACAAAAAATTTATTTATATTGAACCAAGTGATGAATTAAGAATAGTTATTCTATAAACAGATGTTGAAGTTATTATTTAAAACGTTAAGTAAAGATTGGTAATAAATTGGATAAATGAACAGAGATGATATCTATATAAACAAAATTTAACTTTAGTCTGTAAATTGCTTGGAATTATGACATTTTTGCATATTTTCGCGTTTTACATCCTGGGGGAGCCAAAAAAGTCTTATCTATCTCAATTTCTGTCCGTCTGTCTGTCCTTCGGTAACGCTCAAGAACGTGTTTTTGGTCGCTTTTCACGGGAAAACGAGTGCACTGATTTTGATGAATCTTTTTTTCATTGTTCTATACATTTTTGAGAAGGTGTTAGGCTACTTTAAACTGTCATACGCTTTTTAGAAAAATAATGGAGGCCGCTCAAAAACGTGTTTTCGCGTGATTTTGATCGTGTTTGTTCGCTTTTCCTAGGGAAACGAGTGAACTGATTTAGAAGAAACGTTTTTCTATGTTCTATCCGTAAGTTAGATGATTATAAGCTACTTCAGCATTTTGGATTCAGCTCAGGGCTACATCACACGGGATTTTCAAGATACCATCTTATGGTTATGGACAAAGGATTTATTTATCTGAATCAGTTGATGACTTAAGAATATATATTCCAAAATCAGCTGTTGTAGTTCTCATTTAAAATGTTGAGTGGAGATTGATAATAAATAACAGAAGTATACAGAGTGGACACATTATCTAAATCTATATTTTTCAGACACACTCACTCGCTCATTGTGATCACTGTAACTAAAATACCCCCCTCGCAGCAAACCTGCGTACTCAGCGAATTTCCAATGCATAATATATGTCTTAATAACATATAAAGCCACATACCAAGTTTCATAAAAATATATTCAAATATAAGCGATATTTACAATTTTAATTATTCTCCATAAGAATAACATTGGTGATGAGGACGTAGGTTGCTGAAACAAGGGACATAAACAATTGGTTTTTGTGCAAATATAAAGATAATTTAACTAGGTGAAGCCACATACCAAGTTTCATCAATATTCAATCATAAATAAGCACTGTATCAAATTTTTATTATTCTCCATAAGAATAACATGGGAGCTAAGTAAGCAGGTTTGCTGCAACAAGGGACAAAAAATGGGTTTTTATGCAAATATAAATATAACTCAACAAGGTGAAGTCACATACCAAGTTTTGTTAACTTATGTTCATAATTAAGGGAGTCATTACATTTTACTTATTCTCCATAAGAATAACATGGGGGGTGAGTACGCAGGTTCACTGCTACGGGAATAATCAATAACAAATCAATTTTTTGTACAAATATCAATATACTACGTGTACTACGTGACACCACATACTAAGTTTCATAAATATACATTCATTAATAATGGAGATATCAAATTTTATTTATTCTCCATAAGGATAACATTGGACAACGCACTGTGTTTAGTACTTTGAATATCGCTGCAATAGTTGGGCGTAGAATCACAATTTAAACACCAAAATGATTGTTTTGTGGAGCTGAGTTGATTGGTTAAAGCAAATGTGAAGTTTACATTAAAATTAACTTAGGAAAAGCCAAAAACCTTTTTCTAGTAAGATTAACATGGGAGATTTTATGAGCAGGTTTTTTTATTTTATCCGCAACCACTTAACCTAGGTTAATAATTCATAATACTATATTATTTTTTTAAGCTCTATAACATGGTCTAAACCAAAATTAAGTGTTTTAAAAGTTTTAGGGTAAAAAATGCAAAAAACTGATTTTTGGAAAATGTAAAACCCCCATAAACCCCCCTTTCCATAGTCAGATTTTTCTGGTTTTCAAACTTAAAGTCATAAAGGTCCCTTTACACATTTGAGCTAAATTTCATCTAAATCGGACGTTTTTTACTCAAGTTATCGCATTCACGGACACACACACACACACACACACACACACACACACACACACACACACACACACACACATACACACATATATATATACATATATATATATATATACATATATATATATATATATAAATTTGGACGAATAGTGTTTTTGTTAGTGAGGGGACCTCAAAAAAAGTTGTCATGGCCTCGGGCTTAAGTCTTACCATGAGACCTACGGTAATAGCTTCTTCCCTATAGGGAAAATTCTTTAAAACGACAATGTCTAAGAATGTGACTTTTGCATAAGGGTTTCCCTTACTCTGCAGATGTAAAATAAGGTTAGGTTTGAAGCAAAATCGTACCCGGCTCTGCCCTAATTTATTTTTATTGCTGGCAATCTTACGAGAATTATTTCAGCCTTTTTTAAGTTGAATTCGGTAGGAACATACCTAATATATCAGAACAAACACAAGCCTATTCCCGGTAAGAACGTGTTTTATGGCCCCACCCCGAACCTTCAAAATAGTTATTTTAACAATCTTGCACCTGCTACTGGACTGATAAAGATGAAATTAGGTAGGAAAAAAAGATTAAAAATACTTAAGGGCTCTGCCCCATTGACCTTTAATATAATCATCACAAACTACTCAACCAATAGAGCTGAAATTTAGTACTTTAAAGGACATCAGAAACAACACCCCATGCAACAACATGGCCCATAATGGGGAGTCATGGTGTTGTTTTCTAGAGATTTCATACAGACACTTTGTGTGCTTGAGTCATGGGAGGACGAGATCTATGCCTCTCTAAATAGATCCTTTATGTAGCCAACTACTGAGTGTCTCAACTTAACAGTAAATTTGAAAATTATTTTTGGATAATATTAAGGGATTGAGGAGTTTTATTATGTCCTTTTAAAAGTTGGGAACAGGAAATTGGAAAACAGTTGGTCTCAAACATCCCTCCTTCACTCTGTTCAATCGACGAATAACAGGAACTACTGATCGACAGTTTTATCCCAGGGGTCATAAACAGATTAATTTCGAAAGTGCCTTGTGCCATCCTCACGTCCACCAATGAACAAGCAACAGAGATAAACATAAAGGTGATGTATCTCTTCCAAGTCGAGGAACGGGTGTATCAATTTGTTAACACCGTCTTTTTAACCAGGACCACGCCATTCACTACCCGACAGTGTTCCTCAACTCAGTAACAGTACCTGAATTATCTGTCAGTATATTTCGTTAATTTGTATTTACTATATTTGGACTTAAACATGTAAAATGTAATTTAAAAATTGGTAAATTAATTCGGTTGTTACCACAATTTATATAATTTATTGTGGTGCACAAAAATATAGTTTAAAGGCTGAGATCCACAAATCTGCATATTTTATCATGCGTAGTAGATAAAGCATTGTTTAAAATATAGGCCTAAACGTTGTTAGATTATACTTAATTTGAATGAACATTACCAGACTTCAGCCGACCGAGTTTCTTAGTCCACGTTTCTATGATGAATCTGTATCTGGCAATTGGATACATCCGAGGCAAAATTTCCTTGGCCCATTTCGACAAAGAATATCCACTTCTCTTCTGAAAATGTTCAAAACTGGACATTTACAATTGGTTGAAATACTTACTTAACCTTAATTTTTTACATTGCTCCAAGATCAACATTTTATCGCAATACATCTGCTCACTGTACACAGTATTTTTGAGTATTAAGTTATTGTACGTAAAAATGTGTTATTTTACATGTTAAATTCCACTTAAGCAACTATATCAATTAGGATGTATAGTAACAATTAAGTAAAACAATCTAATTAAAGTAAGAATCGACTGATCACTTTTTCATCATCCATGCCATAACATTTAAAAAAACAGGAAAAATGGCTAAATGTTAAAAATATTTCTTTAGTAAAATTCAACAGAAAAAGTCACCCAAAATTATAGGTAATAACATGTTTTGTAGCGCCTCACCTCAATTGTAAGGGTGTCCCAAGTGTCGTGGATGTATTTGAAGTCCACGATATCACCACCAGCATTATCTCGAACCGCATCAACAACATCTTGGTACTTTTTATAGACACGTTTGATTTCTTTGGACTTTGACACTCGGTCGAACTCCTTATCATAGGCTGGACACGGAACTTTGGCTGCCATTACCTGACAAACAAATGCAATTGGATCATTTTTAAACTTGTTGAAGCTGTGTAATTACATAGCCAATCAAATAAAGCGTAAATTACGTAAGTTATAACACCTTTTTCGGTCGACAAGGAAATAATAAAAAAGTAAAGGGATATTGCAAGTAAATCATGTACAAACAGCCTTAAAAATCAAACAAATTAGTAATTTTGAAAAATTATATTGTGGTCTCGATATAGTGCATCAGTTTTTTTGAAAATTCTTGACATAAAACAGTGACATCTAATTTTATCATGTTAGGTTTTGTATACGTTAAATGTCATTTATGCATACTATTCAGTTAAAATTGCGTTGTTTCCTTACCAAGCAGTAAATGTTATAATGTGTCTTTCACGGATAAGAGTCTCAGTAGTCTGGCGTTATCGTTTAAAATCCAGAATTTAAAATTGTAGAAAATTGAGAACTTATCATATATCAATCTTATCCTTGAGTCATATTAAACCTTATCACAATAATCACAACAATTTGACGCATGTCTTTGAACTCATCTATTCCGGTGGTCGTATACTCGTAATCTTATAATATATATTTTTAATGTATCACATAACATTGAACTCTCCATTTTTCCGCCCACTCCGGAGCGATATGCACTGGATACGTTTTGCAACTAAGTGTGTTTACCTAATACTTCTTATAACGTAACAAATATAGTAAATATGTCTCATAACACCGAAATCCCCACTTGACCATTACCTAGGATGTAACATACAATCGAGCGATTGTCTACAGCGGTAACACTAATGCTCCTAATATGGCTTATGACATGAACCCTACCACCTTACGAACCCTACCACCTTGTCCTCCCGCTCCGGCGTGGTGTGCACGGGTATCGGCTGCCACGGGAGTCGCTCGTCCCACACCTGGCGGGCCCTGGGAGGGAACATCCCCGCCATGTTGACCTGGGCACTCATGATGGTCCGGTCGACGTCGGTGCTCTGGACGTACACGCGGTCCGGGCAGAACTCGTCAGTCAGGAGGGTGTCGTATCGCCGCCGCAGCCACTGGCCGAGCTCGTAGTGCTGCTTCTTGCCTACCTGGAACCGTTACATATGGAGAAGCCCGGAGCTGCTTTGACTTAAAGATTTTTGGAAATAAAAATTAATTTGCATGTTATGGAAAGTTTCACGAGCTTTGATTTATAGTTTTTATAATTATAACACTCAGTACAAACACAAATAATAATTGTTTTAAGAATTGGTTAAATAACACAAAATCAAAGTAAAACTAGTTTCATTGACTATACAAGATTCAAGATGTTTTATACGCCGACACAACTAGGGCGTATTTTAAGGCGAGTATGAATGAATGATCAGTGTAGAATGGGTGAGATGGCTTGTGTAGCCTTGTTACTGACTAAGACCGACTGATGGCAGTTGGATCTAGTTTCGAACATTCACACAATTTTCTCAGGATCGATCTATGTTGGAATAGTAATTTTAAGTCCCATTAAAAATGTTTCTAATCTCAAACACAAGAACGTAACAGTTATCATATTATCTGTCATATGATTAGCAAGTAAACAACGCTCACTAGACACTACTTCTCCGGGGGAAAAGATATGAATGAATAAGCATTAGATTCTATTTATTCTTAGTGTTATTTTTCTCCTGAACTGGTATGACTGAAATATAGAGTGGTTTTATATTACCGTTTCATTGTCTCATAGTACACAACTAATATTTGGACTAGAGGCGAGAAAAAAGTAATTATCTACAGAAGGCATATACATATATAAATAAGAAATGGTATAGTTCTCTTCGGGATGTTGGTGTAGGACTCACATTAGTCAACTGACCAAGGCCCTCCGGCCAGTATGACTCATCTTGGTAAGGATCGTTGACATAGAAGTTGGCCGGAGTCCTCTCCCCATGCCTCCATATCTGAAACAATTACCTTATTACACTAACTTTGTGGTTTATATTCTCAGCCATAGCTTCAATTAACTTTCACATCACACCAATACTTTAAAAGACCATTACGGGGATTCGCTAAACAGTAAATCATACGAGATTTGAATTAAGTTCTATAGGAATATATTCTCCAATTAGGGTGAAAATTACGTAAGTGATCCAAACCAATTAATCCAAGTGGATGTACAGTAATTACAAATGTAAATGCTCAAGTCAATTGCTAAAAGTTATTTTTCGTCATACTGCTACAAAAACAGCTTTTTTTAATACATGCTTTGCGGGGCTGAAGTAGTCCTTTTTCTCCCTAGGGAGAAAAAGAGTTTTTACTCCCTAGGGAGAAAAAGAGTCACCTGATGTCGAGGTTATCAGCTGTTCGTTATTACAATTTAGAACAGTTGCAAATACGTGCATGTCACTAGTTATCAATCGTAAGTTATCGATTGTATAGAGAGTGGCAATCGATTATTAGTACCGATTAGTTCATTGTTGCATTGTTGTCAGTTCAGTTGTATTTTTTGAATGAATGAATAAATATTTAATTTTGCCTCAGTGAGGAGATAAGCTGAGCGATAACTATGTTAGCGGTAAGTCTGATTCGTGATTCGAAACAGTTGATTATAACATTCATTGTTGCAATCGACAGTACACAGCGTTCGATATATTAATCGTTATGGCCAGCTGACATAACATCAACACAATTGACAGAGAACCACCTGATTGTTTTAAACAGCTGAAAATGGAAACAACTCTTTCGTCTGTAAAATCTTTGTTTTTTAAAGTAGTTAGCTCAATATTTTATGCAGCATGACGAAAAATATAGTTCATAACACTGGTCTAAAGTGGCCTTTCGTTACTCGCTCATGTTACGACCTCGCCTGGCGGCTCGGTCGTAAACCTTGACCTCGTACGAAAAGCGTCACTTTAGCCCCTTGTAATGAAATGTACTATTACATTTATCAACAAGTTGTTGACATTCACATGATATTCGTTATCGTTCCCTGACCTTTTATCATTTTGTTTCTAGTCGATTCAACTCTTCAGTATCACAACCATACTGTCTATTTGATTACACAATATAGTGCACTATTCATGTACAATACAATGGACCTTTGACCAAACGCGTTGTTGTTTAACCGAAGGAAAGGAGCAGGAAGCGAGTTTTTATGTATTTCTTGACATGTTCTTGGTGTTCCAAGTTATCCTCACTGCCAATGTTTCTTTTAAAGAGGTTTAGACATAGGACTGTGTACTCTGCAATTACAAATTTTTTTCCAAAACCGTTAACTTGTTTATAATTTTCGTTTGTGAATTGTGGGAAAGATGAGAGATGTTAATCCTATACTCTAATATGAGTAAGGTTTGCTTGCTTGCTTGCTTGCGACACAGATCTCAAAAACGGCTCCAACGATTTCCTTCAAATTTTCTAAATAACTAATTTCTGGGATAAAAATAAGTTCTAGACAGGCCTCATCCCCAGGAAAAATCGAATAATGTAAAAAAACTAAAATGAAAAGTTAAAAAAATTAACCTTATGGAGTTTCAAATCAAAACAAAAGAATTGTAACAGCTGTTCATAATCAACCAGGGAACTGTCAAAGTAATATAATGTTGTATATGATTATAACATGTGGTTTCCTGAGAGCAGAGACTAAAAGATTTGAGGGAAGATTACATAAATAGAGTAATAAAATAAATGAAAGGGACATTGAGCTATAAATAATAACTGGAGTGACCTAAAAATGTAGAAAAGAGACAAATGAGTTATACAAATCTGATTACCAGTAGGGGGAAGTGGTGAAATATTATTCCAAGTCATCTAAACAAACTGACTGGACTTCCCCCGAGCAAAGCTCGGCCACCAGGTACTCTTATTGTTATTCCCAGTTGTATACTGCTGTTCTCCACGAGGGTGGTTCTAATTTGTTACGAACAAATTTAGTTTAATCATTTACAACAGTTAACTAATGTATGAATAGCTAACGTATTGAACTTGAGCTGTAAGTGAGCCAAGTAAAGACAATTTTAACAAATGGACTAACTACATATTTATGAATGTAAATACATCTTACCAAATTAACAAATATAACAGGTCCTACTTCGATTGCATTACTCACACTATTAACATAATGAAAATATATTACTTCTAAAACCAATAAAACTAGAAACTTCATATTGGCTGTAGTATTTGTCTTAGTAAATTAATCACTATCTTCACTTAACATTTGTTTTATACACTTGAAAATGATTTAAAACTGTGGAAACTCAAGAAAGTAGGAAATGTTATGCTAAATAAGTAAATATACACTTTATGGACGAATTAGAACAAGCAGAGCAGCGAACGGTTAAAACTTGACTGAACAGCTGATCACAAGTGGTCAGCTGTTTCAAAACAGCTGATAAGAAAATGGAAAACAATAAGACGAAATCAGACTGTCGTGATTATACTTGTAAACAATCTACACTAGGCTAATTTTATGAACAGACCTCCTGCGTTATTTATGAACTATTTTTGCCGATTGGCGTATCAATAAAAGCCCTCGACGATATCCCTGAAGGGCACAGGCCGGTCTACAAGTTAGTTTTCCCATAAGAATTACATGGGGATAAATTTAATTTAACTGCACTCTAAAACAGCTGATTATTCAACAGAACAAAGTTTTACAGTATCAACATAATGTAATGAACTGAGAACACAAACTACTGAAATGAGAAGACAAACTCTTGTGACCAGAAACATGATGGAACCACTTTTCTCGGCTTCGAGGAACAGGGCCAATAGTGTGCTGTAAAACGCTTGATTTTACTTTATATCTTCAAAAATATAAATTCAATAATTTGAAATAAATTAAATGAAACGGAAATACTCTGACCCAAACTGAAAAGTGTAATAATTGTGACAAACCCATAACATATTACAAACCAAAATATTCTTAAAATTCGTACATATGTATAAACGAACATATGTATTATGTATAACATAATTTATAAAACGTACGGAATTACCCCAAGGCTTTGCCCCATTGGTTTTAAGGTTCTATAGTTTTGTCCTATACTCCAGTATAAGTAAGGTTTGTTTGGTTGCTTATCCAACATATGCTTGCTAGCTTTATTGCAACTCTGATATTAAAAACGGCTCCGACGATTTAATTCAAAAGTTGTAATTAACTATTTTCCGGGTTAAAAATGAGTCTTAGATAGTTCTCATCCACGGTTAAAATATAATTAAGTAAAACAACGAATTTGACAAGTAACAAATTAAAATTGGGCTTATGGTGTTCAAAATAAAAAAAAAAATAATAACAGTTGTTTATAAACAATCAGTGAGCTGTCAAAGTAATGTAGTTTAAGTGAGATGTCCTGAGAGCAGTGACTAAAACCATTGAATGATTACATACGTGTGGTCATGTCCGAAATGAATCAAAGGGACATTGAGCTATAATACAAATTATTGAAGTGACCTTAAACATGCATAAAGGAGGCAAATGAACTCAGTAAATCAGTCGACAGTGCGGACGTGCTGAAAAATTAGTCCAACTAATCTAAACAAACTGACTGATTTTTCCCGAGCAAAACTCGCCCCAAGGTACTTGATGTTAATTTCACGATGGTTTCATTTTATACTTTTATTTTTATTATATAAACTTGTATATGTTAGTCGTAAAGTATTATCAGTTTCTCTACTGACTGCAGGACTAGCAAATGATTCTGCTCTTCCAGCATGAATTCTATCGTGTAGCCGGGGCCGGGATTGGCAAGCCTAGTAATAAATAATTAACGAGCTAAATAAATACGAATTTACTGCTAACATGAACTATACATAATTGAATGTTATAATAGCTTCTACGCTTCTGTATCCTCGATCAATTCGTAAGCTTGACAAAATATGTATTATTCAAAGATTACATCTGATTGAGTGTGAGTGGCATCTGAGATTATTTCCAAGTGCATATCGATAAATAACAATAATAACTTTAGGTATTATGTATTATTAGTTCATTACTAAACTGAAATATTGTTTCACTAGAATAAAAAGAGATAATTACTGGATATTTCTTACTACTTGTGGAAAATGTGGATAATTTTTGTTGAACCAAAGTGACTATCTGGTTGCTTTATGAACTGTGAAGAAAGCTA
The DNA here is from genome assembly GCA_963675035.1 of Allygus modestus. Lineage (NCBI taxonomy): Eukaryota > Metazoa > Arthropoda > Insecta > Hemiptera > Cicadellidae > Allygus > Allygus modestus. The sequence goes on along the minus strand of OY776112.1, from coordinate 282,214,434 downwards.
TCTCAAAAGGAAGCTCTACAAAACTTGTTATCTCTTTTGCTCGGAAAGCTTACTTTTATAGTCTAGATATAGAATATGAAGAATCTTACATTACAACCTTTCCTCTAGTCTTTTAATTTTAGCAATAAGTTCCTAAAAATTGCTAGAAACAATAAGTTAAAAGCACTGCAAGACATGGAAACTGATGAAAATGTTTTAAAACATCTGTAACGGCAGTAACAAATCCGTTACAAACCAATGAGAGAAAATAAAAATATTGGTAACATTTGTTAGAGTTATTTGTTTTGTTTTTCGTGCGCCATTTTGGAATGAGAGCATTTAAAAATGTAAATGTGATGCTAAGACCCATAATTTCCAACTGGTATTCCACGCTGAAACAATGGTACAATCATGTTTTAACCTTTCATTGTCGTGATATTAAAATATTTTGGCTTAACATGTCAAAAAGTGACAATATCATGCCACTTATAACAACCATTTTTTGAAATGTAAAATAAATATAGTGTAGTATCATGAGAATGAAAGGTGATGGCTAAAATAGCCCCGTCACAGCAAACCTGCGTACTAAGCGAATTTCCAACGCAAAACATATGTCTTAATACCACATAAAGCCGCATAGCAAGTTCCATAAACATATATTCAAAAATAAGCGATATATACATTTGAATTATTCTCCATAAGAATAACATTGGGGATGAGTACGTAGGTTTGCTGCAACAAGGAAACCAAATATGGGGTTTTATGCAAATATCAATACAACTCAACAAGGTGAAGCCGCATACCAAGTTTTATTAAATTATGTTCATAATTAAGAGAGACATTACATTTTACTTATTCTCCATAAAAATAACATGGGGGCTGAGTATGCAGGTTCGCTGCTACGGGAATAATCGGTAAACATTGATTTTTCATGCAAATAACAATAGACCGCAACCAGGTGAAGTCGTATACCAAGTTTCATTAGTATCCGTTCAAAAATAAGCGAGGTAACATTTTCTTATTCTCCATAAGAATAACATTGGACAACGAACTGTGTTTAGCACTTTCAATATCTCTATAACAATTTGACGTAGAGGAATGATCAAAACACCAAATTATGTGATTTTTAAGTTGAATCTAATGGCGAAAACTAAAATTAGACATTTTTAAATATTACATGTAAAAACTACAAAAAACCCATTTTTGGGATACAAAACCCCCCCAAAATACCACTTCGGATGGGGCGATCTGTCTGGTTTTCGAGCTTAAAGTCATAAATGCTGATAAATAAAATCTGGAACAACTCGTTTATAAGTAGGCTTATTTTATATTATTTTTATATAAATTCCCCCTATTTCCCCTATAGGGAAGAAGCTATTACCGTAGGTCTCATGGTAAGACTTAAGCCCGAGACCATGATAACTTTTCGTTTTGAGGACCCCAGATGCCAAAAACACAATTCGTTCAAATTTTTATATATGTGGTATTTTTACATATATATAATTGATATTTTTTACATAAATTGTATGTCAAATTGATGTACCTTTGCTATATGGGCCTTTGTTACAGCCGACTCCTTTAGTCGATTATGCAGGTGTTCCTGTCAAAACGTTAGGTAAGACCATGGCGTCAGTTCAAGCTTTCAACAGGACACTGACATTACCTACTATCGTAGTAGATGAAGATGTACCACTTTTTGAGTTGAGCTTGGTTTTAACATTCAATCTACCTTTACCTCGTGGCTCTAGAATATGTGCGGTACAAAAGGAGGAAATTCAGGTGGATGCGGCTGTAAATTCTGTATTGTCTAAGTATTCTGACGTCTTTGCGGATACTCTTGGTAAATTAATAGGTCAAAAGGCCGTTATAAAACTATCTGATGATGCGTTACCGAAGGTTTGCAAACCAAGGCCAATTCCATATGCTCTTCGCCCCGCGGTGGAAGAAGAAATAAAAGGATTACTCAGAGAAGGGGTTTTGGTATCTATTGATCCTACTACGACAGACATATCTTGGGCCTCACCCATAGTGGTAGTTTTAAAAAGTAATTGAGGAGAAAGAATTTGCGGCGATTTTAAAGCTACTATTAATTCGTATATAACTCCAGTACCGCACCCTCTTCCTAGGTTTAGGGACATTATGACTGACTAAGTTGAAAGGTGGAGAAGAATTCACCAAAATAGATTTGAAAGACGCCTATATTCAAATTGAAGTAGAAGAGAGTTCACGAAAATGTCTCGTGATTTCGACACCATTTGGGTACTTCAGATACACTAGAGTACCGTTCGGAGTTCGATGTGCACCTGGTGATTTTCAAAGAAAGATTGAGCAAGTACTGTTAGGGGTACAGGGCATAGCTCAATTTTTAGATGATTCAATCATTACCGGCAGGACACGCGAAGAACACTTGAGAAACCTGGAAGAAGAGTTGGAAAGATTTCAAGATTCTGGAAATCGAGTTCAAAAATCAAGTGCAAATTCTTGCAGAAATCGGTTACATATCTTAGTTACAAGATATAAAAGCAGGTATATACCCATCAGACAAACACCTCAAAGCTTTACGGAACTTACCTAGACCTTCAAATGTAAAAGAATCAAGAGCATTTTTGGGTGCTATTAATTACTACCAAATATTCATCCCAAGTTTACAGTATATTGCATCACCACTACATCGTCTCTTTAAGGAAAGGAGAGTCTTGGAACTGGGCTCAGAAAGATGAAGAAATATTCACACAGCTGAAATCTACATTGACATCTTCGGACACATTGGTACATTACAGTGGATCGTTGCCACTAATAGTAGATTCTGATGCAAGTAATGCGGTATTAAGCGGTATTAAGCCACCAATACCCTGTTGGGTCAGTTAGACCTATCGCCTTTGTGTCCAGAGTATTGCAAAGCTCAGAGAAAAGTTATTCAGTCATTGCTAAAGAGGCTGTACGTATTATTTTCGCTGTTACTAAGTTTCATGACTACATTTACGGTCGGCAGTTTATCCTGCAGCGCCAAATGTAAAATAACGAAATAGTACAAATTACGCAGAACTCATTTTATTACGTCAACTCGAATATCATACATGATAGAAACTGAGATGAGTAATAACAACGCACATATGAAAATTTAAAAGCAAAACAAATAATGAATATTATAAAATCAATGTTTTAAAGAATATCACGCTGATGTGTCATTTAAAACCTTTCGTTTCTCAGATTTGCAGAACATTTCCATAACGCTTTAATTTTTAAAATATCTACATATTAAAAAAAACTCGTGAATTTTGTTCACTTTCTTCCTGAAGTTAATACTCAACCGAATTTGATTATTTAAAAAATTTAAATTTAATTTCAAGTTCAAAGTCACTATCGAGTCAGAATTTCAATTTAGGCCCCAGGGCTCTGCCCCACGGGACTTCCAAGTCCCCATGTTAATCATATGGAGGAGAATTTTCTTTGGTTTATGTCACATGTGTTTTTTTCTAAATTAAATAAACAGCAGTTATAAGGATTATATCCGCAAATTTTTGCTTGGAAGCAGCTGGTTGATGTTTAAAAAAAATACTCCATGCTATTTGAATAGAAAAAAACCTTTATGAAGGAACTATCCATTAGTTTGGGCCAGTCAACATGTGATCATGACAATCGTACCAATATGAAGCCTAAACATTCCGAAACTCCACAATAATATAAGATTTATCATTGCATTCCTTTAAGTTTGTTAAATTATACAAAGTATAAAACATAGCATGTCCCGGTGCTATTCATGTGAGAGGATTTTAGTCAAGGATCTAATCATTAGATTGTAAGAACCAGCAAACGTAGGTCAGTGTATTTATATAAACGAGCTGCTCCCCCGCAATATTTTGCTGATATAACCATTGACTATAAATACTGAAGTAGACTTCTCATTGCCATTATAAAATGTGTCCCTAGTTTTGTGTATGCCAGGATTGAATGAGGTCGTAGTTTACACCAATCACCAACAGAGTGTACTGCTGTCAACTATTACTTATCCTCTCAAGGAGGGGATAATACAACAGTTGGTGTGTCAGGAAGCAAACATAAGTTGATTATCACTTGCTTTTTGGGGTGGAGATATTTTAAAAGCTAACGTAAATAACTCAAATAAAAAGTTGACAGCAGCACAATCTGTCGGTGACCCAATCGAACTACTTCAATTTTAAATTCTAGCATACACTAAAAGTGGGACAGCTGGGCCATATGGATGGGATGTCTCCTTCAGTATTTATAGTCAATGATATAACCCTTGTAACAGCAAGGTTAATATCATCTTGGTTATATAAGCTTGGTTTTCTTATTGAATCAAGAAAAACACATGTGACATAAACAAATAAAACTCTCCTCTATATGAAGAACATGGGAACTTGGAAGTCCCATGGGACAGAGCCCTGGTGCCTAAATCGAAATTCTGGCTCGATAATAACTTAAAACTTGAAATTATCTTTTAAATAAAAAAAATCATGAAAATCGGTTATGTATTAACTTCATGAAGTGGGTAAACAAAAAGCAGGCATTTTTTTAATATTGTAGACTTACACCTTAAACCTTCCCAAACTTTCAAAAATTTCAAATATGTCATTTTAATCTTTTAAATCTTAAAGAATAATTTTGTCTAATGGCAACGTGTAACCACCTGTTCAGAGTTAACTGCTGAACGTAGAGCAGTCAGGTTGGTGTCAATAACCCTTATCCTAGGGATAATGGAACAAATACGTTATCTTGAATTTACTCAGTTATACATTTTCAATCGGCAAATAAAAATGACAGTCTTGAAAAATTACGTTTGTAATAAGGGCAGGAAAATGGATACACTAAAGGCATTCAAAATATACAAGTCTTTCAAAAATAGTAGTCCGCAAGGAGTTACATTAAATGAGAAACTAAAATACAGCTCCCACTCCATTTTCAACGCTCTAATCGTTAACAAAGGCACACCTGTCCACCAACGAACTGATAAGGATGAAGCGCCGTGATAAGGAAAACGGTGTGTCTGTCCCCTGCTTGCCCCTGCCCGCGCTGTGATCATGTCCGTGTCGACAGGCCTGTCTAGATTTATTGATCGTTTTATGTGTCGTGTCCGTTCGTTTGTGTCGTCCTTTACGTTAATTGTACTTTATTGTGTTTTTAATTCATTTTGACTAAACCATCGAGTCGATCAACTTCACTTCACACAAGCTGATGATGATGCAGTTGCATCGAAACATGTTCTAAACGTGTTTTATTTAATTTTTAAGCTGAGTATTGGCATTTGAGTGATTTAGGCTTACAGAACATTTATTAATTGAAATGGCAACAAGATATTTTTAATTCGTTAACAACTGAGCCGACAGTGTGGGAGATACAAAACCCTTGCATAAGGCCTTTTCACACCGGAATCTGCGGCGTCCACCGACGTCCATGGGTATCCGCGGAAGTCGTGGACGTCCATGGACGTGCCAATTCACACTGCATGTAGATGGATTTGTAGTGGAAGTATCATTTTGCAGCCTATTTCCACATACATTTTACAACTCCTTGTCACGGTTGACTTCTACATTGTAGATGTTAACCATAGAACTCTTATTAACAGAGTTCTATGATGTTAACATTTTTGACTTTAATATTTTTGTCATCAAGTGGTGGGACATTAGCTTCACCCCTGAAGTTAATAATACACGTAATTTATAATAGGATGCGGTATACACGATGCGCGTCCTCTCGGATGTTCCAAGCTGATAGCTCCGCGAGCGATCTGTCTGGACGCATCTAAGACCTGTATGAATGGTCCCTTTAAAATACATGTTAAGCAATTTTTTCCATTCCCGTCCATGGACGTCCACGGATGCCAGTGTGAAATGGCCTGTGCGAAAGACAGGTAGAGCGCATCCTACCTAGTAGCTTTCGGAATCGGTCTGTTGACTGATGATTAGTATCACTTGGAGGAATGTTAGTTGTAAAATATCATCAGTTTCTATACTCAAACTCTCTAACGAGTGCAGGACTAATAAATGCTTTTTGTTCTTACACGAATCTTCTCGTGTAGCCCAGATTGTCAAGCCTAGCAATAATTCACTAGGTAAATAAATAATAATTGTTTGCTATTTTAAAAATCTGAACTGGACATAATTAATTGTTATAAGTAGCTCCTACGCTTCTGTACGCTCTATACATTTTTAAGCTTGATACATCTTGTATTATTTAAGGATCACGCTTTGTCATCCGAGATTCCACTTAAAGCAAGAGATTCTAATTATGCAAATCAACAAATAAAAGTAATAACTTAATTGATAGAAGTAATAATTGATAGAAAGAATTATAAATTTGTAGTGGTTTTGAACTAAGCTGGCATATGATTTAACTGGAATAAAAAGGGAAGTATTACTGGATTTGTCATACTACTTATGAAAAATGTGGATAATATGTGTTGATTATATTGATAAAGTGACTATCCGGCTGCTTTATGACCTGCGACGAAAGCTATCTTAAAAGAAAGTTCTACAAAACTTGTTATCTTTATTGCTCGGAAAGATTACTTTTATGGTCTAGATATAGAATATAAAGAATCTTACATTAACACTTTTTTTAATTGAAATTGAAACTATTACGTGTTACAATTTCTGTACATGGCTACAAGGAAATAATTAAAAACTCACCATCCCTCTACGGCTAAAAAGCTCTTTCAATTAAGGGGGCACTCAAAAGGGGTTTACATTTGGAACTTTTGAGTTGCCCCCAAAATCCTCCATTTTTGTGGGTTATCAAAATTTGTAATATTACCAAAAGGGACCAGTTCTTCATTTAATAGCATTTCTTCAAGAGTCGTTTCAGTTTTAAGTCACCAAATGTGAAATTAAAACTCCAAAAGTCTTAGTACCAGGTTTCAAGAATGAGTTGTTTTCAAAACTTTGACAAGCTGCCATTTTGGATAGAAACACGTTACAGACCTCAAACCACCACCATTCGCCTATTTTTTTAAAGCTCTTTAAAATGAGGGGTCACTCAAAAGGGGTTTATGTTTGAAAATTTTGAGTTGCCCCCAAAATCCCCCATTTTTGGGGGACACTCAACATTTCCGACAACGTCAAAAGATACTTTGGGTTAATTTATCATCGTTCCCCAAAGGTGATTTGTTTGTTAAAAAAAAAAAAAATTAAAGGGGGGACGGACTTTTTACACACTGTATATTATTAAATAAACTGCCATCGAATGGGACTTTGACTCCCCGTGGGGCGGAGCTCTATGGGAGTTTCTCAAAATCATTTATTAGTTTCTTAGTGGTTGAAAAGAGCCAAAATTTACCTTGCGTGCCAAATTTCGTGGTTGCAGGTGTAGAGGTTTTGCCTGGGGGATGATCGGATATTCAATGTCCATAAGAATAACATTGGATTGGATTTTTGACTCCCCGTGGGGCGGAGCCCTACGAGAAATTTCTTAAAATCTTTTATAGTTTCTCAGTTGTTACTTATGTTATGGAAACAGTATACGTGTTAAATTTCGTGGTTACATGTGTAGAGGTTTGGCTAAGGGATGATTGGTTTTTGTATTTATAGGTAAAGATTTAATACCGTCCAAATGTAACAAATTATAGTCATAAATAATGTGTATGCTAATCCTTACCAATTTGTATCATTCAGTGACATTGAGGGGTCGAAAACGTTCAGTCAAGTTCAGCCTATTTAGTCTCGAGACTTACTAGTAAGGTTGAAATAAACGTAATTGTTTTTTATTTTAGCTGTGACCATAACTAGGGATTAACTTAAATAATTCAGTTTATCGATTTGTTAATGTAATAATAGGTGATTGTCAGATTAAATGAGTAAACAATATGCATTCGGAACTAGCATAGCATAGGCTTTGGTATAACGCATAATTAATTTAACTGTACATAATTTCGTCAAAATGTTTATTCCTAAAAGATTTAATTTCAGTCTAATCTCACGATTCATTTATAATGTAATTTTCAAAAACTTACATCATAGTGTTAATCATAGAGACGATCGTTCGCTACTTTGGCACATTACGCCGGCCGCGAGAAGTGAAAGAGTAATCTCGACAGCCTGGCTTATTTTCAAGATAAGAATTATCTATCAATATTATTCAAAAAACTTGCGGTAAAGCCATATTAAAACAATTAATCTGATTATCTAATCCGTAATACTTAATTAATAACGAGATGAAAAAGAAACAATGCCTTAAGTCTCATTTTACATTTTAAAGCTATTATCATAATTGTCTGTTGAGCAAGATTAAATTGTTAACAAATTTAGAGTTTTTTGTAGTAAAAACTGTTTTAAATAACACGTTAATAATACAAATGTTAGGACTACTAACACTGCTACTTGTTTGTTTTATGGGACAAAATACAACCGAGGGAACACTACAGGAGAATGGTACGGGGGAAGTAGTTTTTGTAAATTTGGTAAGTTTTTTTTCTTGAAACTATGTACTTGGTTTTTTAGTAAAATCATAAAGAATGTGTCTCCCTTATCTTTAAATATAATGCCAGAAATATGTTAGCAAATATTTTTCATAAACTTTGTGATATATGTAAGTTGTTAAATAACAAATCCCCCCGTTGCAGCAAACCTGCGTACTGAGCGAATTTACAATGCTTATACATATATCTTAATACCACATAAAGCTACTTACAAAGTTTATTAAAAAATATGTCTACAAATATACCGGTATAAACAATTTAAATTATCTCCATAAGAATAACATTGAGGCTGAGTACGCAGGTTTGTTGCAACAAGGAACAGAGAAAATGGGTTTTTATGCAAATATCAATATAAATCAAGTAAGTGAAGCCACCAAGCAGGTTTTATTAATTTATTTTCATAATTAAGGAAGGCATAACATTTTACTTATTCCCAATAAGAATATCATGGGGGCCGAGTACACAGGTTTGATGCTACAGAACCCATCGGAAAAATAGGTTTGTTGTAAAAATAGTAATAGACCACAACGGTATGAAGCCGTACACCAAGTCTCATCAGTATACGTTCATATATAAGCGAGATATTTATGTTTTCATAATCTCTATTAAAACACATTGGACAACATACTGTGTTAAGCACTTTCAATATCTCGGTAACTAATTGACGTAGAACAATGTTAAATACACCAAATTTGTTGTTTTTTTAAACTGAATCCAATGATGAAAACTAAGATTTTTAACTCATGAAAATATGAGGTGCATTTAAAATAAAATATTTGAAATAATTTATAAGAATACTTTTTAATCAGTCGCGCAGCATCTTGAAACATTCTAAAATGAGAATAAATACCACCGTAGCAGCAAACCTGCGTACTCAGTGAATTTACAATGCATATATATGTATCTTAATACCACATAAAGCCACATACCAAGTTTCATCAATATACATTCATAAATAAACGATTTATGACATTTTAATTATTCTCCATAAGAATAACATGGCGGCTGAGTATGCAGGTTTGCTGAAGCAAGGAGCACAAAAAATGGGGTTTTATACAAATATCAATATAACTCATGTAGGTAAAGCCACATACCAAATTTCATTAATTTATTTTCATAATGAAGGGAGATAACACGTGACTTATTCTCCATAAGAATAACATGGGGCTGAGTACGCAGGTTTGCTGCTACGAGAGCCATTGGTAAAAAATTGTTTTTTTGATCAAATATCAATGGTCCACAACCAGATGAAGTCGTATACCAAGTTTCGTCAGTATACGTTCATAAATAAGCAAGATATAAATTTTTTATTTTCCTCCATAAGAATACAGTAACATTAGACAACGTACTGTGTTTAGCACTTTCAATATCTCGGTAACCAATTGACGTAGAGAAATGATCAAAATACCAAATTGTGTGTTTTTTTAAGCTAAATCGAATGGAAAAAAAATAAAATTTGACTATTTTCAAAATTGTATGTAAAAAATTCAAAAAAACCCATTTTTGGGGTAAAAAACCCCCCAAAATACTCCTTCGGATAGAGCGATCTGGCTGGTTGTCGAACTAAATTCATAAATGTTGCTTTACACGTTTATACCAAATTCCATCAAAATCGGATAAATTTTACGAGAGTTATCGTGCTCACGGACACACACACACACATATAATATATATATATATATATATATATATATATATATATATATATATATATATATATACAGTTTCGAACGAATGGTGTTTTTGGGGTCTGGGGACCTCAAAATGAAAAGTTATCATGGTCCCGGGCCTAGGTCTTACCATGCCGACTACGGTAATACGCTTCTTCCCTATAGGGGAAATTCGCTAAAACTTTCCGAGACATGAATTACATTTTTAAAAGTTGTATTTAAAATTTAAATCTTAAGGTGATTATTTAACAACTGTACACTTTTTAATTTTCAGCTTTTTAGACACGGCGATAGAAACATCATCAGGCCATATGCGAATGACCCAAACAAGAACAGTTCCAACTGGCCTGAGGGACTGGGGCAACTGACAAACGTGAGTAATCCACAAATTAAGATAAAAAAGTTTGAAAAAATTTATGTTGGTGCCTGTCTCTGGTGGTGTTAATCCAGGGGGAAATGACACTTTGATTATGCGTATCCTTTGTGAATAAGCCAGATAATAGTAAAAGGTTATACCATTTTAAATGATTTAAGAATTTATTTAATTTTAAAAACTAAAATGAATTAAATAAATGAGGACCACACATGTCCACCGAGTATGTTTTTGATTTAATAACAGAGCACTTCACTCTCAGTCGACATTACCAACGAAATCAAGGGTAACAAAACCATAGAAAAAATAAATTAAACAACAATTAAGTGCAAAATGTGAATTGGAGTACTTAGTTGTGCTTTAAAATATAGAGCTCAATTAATTAAATAAATGTACTTAATCATGTTAAAAATCAATTAACTAACTTGAAATAAGTTTACATAATCTTAGATGTGGGGTTATATTATACGAGGTTTTTTAATAACAAACCAAAAGTACTACTTCAGGACTATAAGAACTGCAAGCAATTAAAAAAACCATCCAAATGTGACGATAATTATTCTTAAGGAATAAATACAGAATTTCTGTTAATGTTGAAGTCCCATAAAATGATCATCTCAATCATTACCCTCAAATAAAACAGCTGTGTCATCAGCAAATAGAAAAATAAATGTTTTGTCGATGTTTCATTTTAATAAGTTATTCTTATATATAATTCTGTAATAGAAATATTTAAGTCAAAATTGTGGGAGTTTGGCAAATTGCAGGATAGTGGGAGGTGGCTCAAATTATAAGTCTTGATCCAAGGGACTCGGGAAAAATAGCAGTATTTAAAAAAAGTTACCAGCAAACAAGGAGTAACGTAAAACATCCTCCATAATAAGACAAGCATAAGGATTTAAAACGACTGATTTGTTTAAACTAGTAAACCCCTTGCTCGAAATCGAGCAATATTTTGCTGTGATGAGCATGAATTTTATCAATAATATCATCTGTATCGCTAATTCAGTCCTTGTCTCAGGATGTTAACAGATGGGTGTGCGTAAACTCAGGTTTTTGGAATTTCGATTGTGTATAAATGTGCCAAATCTTTCCAAATATATGAAAACTCATTTTTCAATTCTTTTACTTGATATTTGCTATCTTGCTTTGCTGGAAATACTCTTAGGTGCTAACTCTCTAAGTTCTGGGTTGTGTCCATTTTAACAAAGTTGACAACCACCTACTACTTGACTGACGAAACTAAAATTCAGTAGAAATGTAGCTGATAGCTCAAAGCAGATATAGGCCTACCTCTGGTAATATTATAGTTTAGGATTTCGCCCCACTGGCCTGTAGTATACCCAAGTTAATCATTATACACCAAACTGGAAAAATGGAGCTGAAATTTGGTAGGGAAATAAATAATACACCAGAATCAAAGTAGACATTCCCTCAATCCAGAGATCCTTTGGGCCCCACCTCACTGGCATTTAAGGTTATGTTTACCATCTCGCACTTACTACTGGACTGATAGGGCTAAAGTGTGGTAGAAAGATGGCTAATTAACTCAAATCAGAATAGGCCTACGACTGACCAAAATACTGTTAGGGCTCCGCACCGCAGACCTTTATTATTCCCATGTTAACTATCGCACACCCAACTACTGAACTGATAAAACATACCAAACTTAAAATAAAATGTTGTGTTAGTTCATGGAGGGTAAAACTCATGGAGGGTTCCACCCCACTTGATTTTAAATTCAAGCTTATCACCTCGCATCTATACTACTGGACTTATGAATTTAAAGTTCAGGAGGAAGGTAGCTAATGTACTCAAACCAGAAATAGACCAAACTTCTGATCAAAATATGATTTAGGACTCCACCCCACTGGCCTTTATTATTTTTATGTTAACTATCACAACCAATTCCTGAAATTCCACTCAAACCATGTCATTCTCCTGTTCCCAAAGTTCTATAGGGCTCTAACCCACTGGAATTTATACGTAAGTTATGTTTAGTAACAAGTGTATGATTATGGAATGATGGAGCTAAAATTTGGCAGAGAATATTACCTAGAAACCCATACTGACAATATTTTTGGGCTCCACCCTACTGGCATTCTACATGTGAATGCTTGAAAATTGTCAGAGTTATCATGGGGTAGTGATTCAATTTTTAGTTTCCATGGTAACAATATGTTTACCAGCGGGAAAATAAACGGAAATCAACGGTAATAAAGAAAGGTCATGTGAACAAAGTCACACCAAGTACCAGCTAGTGCCATATATTTTAACAAAAAAAATAAATACTTCCTTGAAAATCACTTACATTTAAGTTAGGTTTGATTTAAGTTTGATTGAAGATTTAAAATGACAATGTTTTAAAAATGATTGGTATTATCATTGTGTTTTTAATAACCCAATAGTATTATCAAAAAGCAAAATGTGATTTTTTAGAATAATTCAGCCTTAAGAAATTATGTATTACTATATAACATGAAGTTTCATGTGCTGCACTGTGGGATAAACATTATAAACTGACTATATTATTAATGATAACTGTCACAATCAAAATTATGTACATATTGCGTTCTTTCCAGTATTGTGTTACCTTTCTAGTAGTGAACATGTGATCTTGCTGATAAACGGTGTTTACTCTATCCAGCTGTTTGACCATACAATTCAAAACCATTCTTTCTCAATGTTAATCTTATGGACGAATTACGAACTTTAAGGGGGGCTAGGGCCTTTCTCTTAGGTCCGTTCTTCATGAAATGTGGGCACAAAAAATTTCAGGCCAAGATCTATCCAACGACACCAAAAATATCAAAATCGGTTGAAAACTGTAGGAGGTGTTCCAGTCACAAAAAATCCCTAGCGTATTAAAAGTATAGATTAAAACATGTGATTAAGTGTATTTTTTTGTTTACAAACTGACACGTGTTTCTACTTATAAAGTTGTATTTCCTCTGCATTTAAAGATTTAAATTAGAAAATCAGATGAGGCAGAGTATTACAGCAAGATGAGTTATGGCCCCTTCAAGCCACTAGTTTATATATCTATACTTATTTAATAGGCGAGCAGGTTTTTTGTGACAATCACTCCTCCTAAACTACTGAACCGACTTTCATGTTTTTGGTGTCATTGGAAAGTGCCTAACGTGAAGTTGCGCAGGAAACTTTTTTTATAGAGAAATAATTTGTGAGTGAGGCCCTGGGGCCCCTTCAAGTTGAGTTTTTTCCCATAAGCTACTTTCTTGTACATAGTTTTGGGAAATAACTATAAGTTTTAAGCAATCAGCTGGATAGAGTAAACACAGTTAATCAGGAGACCACGTTGGCTTTGGAACGGTAAAACTACTTATACGGGAATGTCAGTATAATATTACGTTGTGATCGCGAGCGAAGCCGCGACAGGCTACTAGTATATAAATGAATAGACCCTAATGTATTTCCTTATACCACTCCACAGTCTACAAATTGTTCTTCACTATTGTTACCATTTATAGATACAATCTGTCTTCTGTTGAAAAATAACTTTGAAGCCAAAGTTAAAATCCCATCCGTAGTGATTTTAGTGCTTTCCCCTGCAGCCAATTGATTTTAATTTGTTAGTTAATTTGTTACGACCAACAGAGTAAAATGCTTTGGCAAGATCAAGAAATACTACAAGACAACGTCTGTTGTTACTAATAGCATCATTAATATTTGGTGTGAGCATAAACCGTGCATCTGAAATATTGCGTTCTTTTCTATAGCCAAATTAACATTGTGACAAAATAATATTATTTTCCAAGCATAAATAAAATTGATCTTTAAATATTTTCTCCATGATTTTAGAAAAAATGCTCAGCAATGATATTGGTTACTGATATTTGTAAAATTAGATTTTTTGTATATCGGAACGACTTTTGCAAGTTTATAAATCTCAGGAAATTCTTCTTTTGAAAAACTCAAGTTCACTATGTGAAGAAACGTTTTTATTATTATGTCTTATTATCTAATAAGCAAGGTATACAATTTCACTTATTCTCCATAAGATTAACATTGGACAACTTAGTGTGTTTATCACTTTCAACATCTCAGTAACCAATTGACATAGAGCAATAATTCAAGATACTAAATTGTTATTTTACTAAGCTGAATTAAATGGTGCTAGTAAAAATTTGGGTTGAAAAAATAATTAAATGTAAAAAGTTAAAACAACCAATTTTTGGGGGACAAAACCCCCAATGGTGCGACCTGTCTGGTTTTCGAACTCATGAAAATTATGCTGACTTACACGTTTATACAACATTTCATAAAGATTGGACTATTTTTACAAAAGTTATCGTGCCTACGGACACATACATAAAAATATGTATATGAATTTGAACGAATAATGTTTTTGACATCTGGGAGCCTCTAAACGAAAAGTTATCATGGTCTCGGACTTAAGTATTACCATGCCACCGACGACGGTAATAGGTTATTCCCTATAGGGAAAATTCGCTAAAATATTCCAATTCTATTAATAGAATAATATTTTATTAAAATTTGCAAACCTTACCATAATTATCTTTTCATATAGACCTTTGGTTAACGTCCGTTGCAGCGTATAGCAGCAAACAAACGGGGAAGACACACCAGGAACGTCCCTTGCTGGCGCATGTGTCGTCCGTCGCACACCGTCACAGCGTGACTTTTCCTCGTTCAACATCTAACGACGTCAATTCCTGAACAAAAATAATTGGATAAATAAATAGATTCCATGAAGTACAAAACATTAAAATTATACAACTACTGTATACGGACGTTGCGAACGGCCGTTAACAACGCTCGTGTCTCACCAGCCTCCTGTTTCCAGGTGGGTAAGCGCCAGGAGTTCGCCCTGGGCCAGTGGCTACGCCACCGGTACGATGGCCTCCTGACGGACCGGTACAGCCCGGACCTAGTGTACGTCCGTAGCACCGACGTCGACCGCACCCTCATGAGCGCCAAGTGCGTGCTGGCGGGGATGTTCCCACCTAGGGGGCCGCAGGTCTGGAACGGCAAACTCGCATGGCAGCCCATACCCACACACACCGTGCCTGAGGCACTGGATAAGGTGGGTATTGGTTGAGCACACTGTTCACGCTAAGTACAGTTCAGTTATTTTCCCCTCAGTCAAAGGTGGGACAGTCTCATCAGCCTCATTGGGCTGAGTAAGAAAACAAACGATTTTCTTTGTGCTAGAGTTTTACTTTTTAACTAATACAATTAGAAGAATTTGTCCCAAGGTTTAGCAACAAGCTTGTTAGGAAAAACACAGTAAATACATGCCATAATTATATTATAAAATGCTCTTAAAATATTATGTAAAAAAGTCAAAGCGCTCAACTTTTACTCATAAATCAACCATGAAATCTGACATTGAATGACACATAATACAATTAAAATCAAATGTGTTAATATTGTGATCAGTTGATCAGTAGGACTAATTCTGAACTAATCGACGGATATCAAAAGACCTTTAGAAATGTGCCTGTAGTTCTTTTGTTCTGTACCTTCAAATGGATGTTGTTGTCTTGAATAGATACTTGTGATTTGAGTTTATTAAGATGTACTTCTTCAAAGTTGTCTCATAAATCTTGATTACTCTCTGATCTTATCACGATTACCCAGCAATTACCATTACATACGACGATTACTCATTGTATAAAATGACTATGCGGAGGCTGCTGGCAAAGTTAAAAGGTGTTTTGATGATATTCACGAGCTGTTTGAAAACAACAACGTAAAGTTTGCCATTCAAGTATTCCAATTTTGTAAAAGAGCTTTCAGTAATCCTTGAAATTGGGATATTGTCTTATTTAAATAAAATTTATCATCTTATACTCTACAGCCGTATTGCTAATCTACCATCTTAATTAACAATTGGGTTGTTAGGTTATTTCATCTAAAAACTAAATATTATTTATATGTTAGCCAAACAAGTTTATTTCTGCGTTTTACAGGTTGTAGCACAGAAGTATCCCTGTCCAGCATACGACCGAGAGCTCAAAAACGTGCGTAGCTCTCCAGAAATCGCAACTATAACCGCTAGATTTTCTGACGTGATCCAAATTTTGAGAGAAAATAGTGGTGAAAATATCACCACTCTTGACGACATAACCTGGATGTATCAGGATATTTTTATTGAGGCGAGTAAAATAATAACTAAAAATCTATATGTATATATATATATATTAAATTTAAAATAGTCAGAAACAATCAAATAAGTTCAAAAATTTACGAAAAAATACGGTTTACAAATGAACTGACGTTAATTAAAGATAAATGTAAGAATATAACAAGTTTAATATTTTTAATACAGGTTTTTTGTTTCATACAACCTAATTGATAAGTACTTCGTTTGTTTATACTGTTGCAATGCTGTTTATTTTATTTACTGATACCATTAACTGATGAAAAGTGCAAATGTGTTTTTTCATTTACTGGAAAGAGCGGTTGGATAAAGATTCAGGATAAAAGCTAATAGAAGTTTGATCTATTATTTAAAACAATACCAAATTTAAATTATCAAGTTGTAGGAATTATTTGCAGTAAGTGCCAAAATCACTAAAACATATTTTAGCTATCCCAAATATTTGTAGTTTTCACTCATAAATGCTGGGCTTCGTATTACAATACACACTCAGCAATTTATTTCTATGTTGACAAGTTATTCAATTTAGTAATTCAATCTAGGAACTAAAGAATCTGACGGTCCCGGACTGGTCGGCAGGCCTTTTCCCAGCCATGTACGAAGCCTCGAGTTACTGTTTCGCATTGCCGACTTGGAATAAAAAACTCGCTCGTTTGAAGTCAGGTAATCGCTGTTACTATATTAAAATACCCCCGTCGCAGCAAACCTGCATACTCAGCGAATTTACAATGGAGATATAAAGGTCTTAATACTAAATAAAGCCACTTACCAAGTTTCATAAAAATATATTCACAAATAAGCGATATATACAATTTTAATTATTCCCCATAAGAATAACATTGAGGCTGAGTACGCAGGTTTGCTGCATCAACGAACACAAAAAATGGGTTTTTATGCTAATATCAATATAACTGAACTAGGTGAAGTCATACACCAGTTTTTATTAATTTATGTTCATGATTAAGGGAGACATAGCATTTAATTATTATCCATAAGAATAACATGGGGCTGAGTACGCAGGTTTGCTGCTACGAGAGCCTTTGGCAAAAAATTATTTTTTTGAGCAAATATCAATAGACCACAATCAGATGAAGCCATCAAGTTTCGTTAGTATACGTTCATAAATAAGCGAGATATAAAATTTGTCTTTTCCCCAATAAGAATAACATTAGACAACGTACTGTGTTTAGCACTTTCAATATCTCGGTAACAAATTGACGTAGAGAAATTATCAAAATACGTAATTGTGTGTCTTTTTAAGCTAAATCCAATGGTAAAAACTAAAATTTTACTGTTTCAAAAATGATATGTAAAAAATTCAAAAAAAAACATTTTTGGGGTACAAAACCCCCCAAAATACCCCTTCGGATGGAGCGATCTGGCTGGTTTTCGAGCTTTAAGTCATAAATGCTGCTTTACACGTTTATACCAAATTTCATGAAAATCGGATTATTTTTACTAGAGTTATCGTGCTCACGGACACACACACACACACACACACACACACACACACACACACACACACACACACACACACACACACACACACACACACACACACACACACACACACACACACACACACACACACATATATATATATATATATATATATATATATATACAGTTTCGAACGAATGGTGTTTTTGGGGTCTGGGGACCTCAAAACGAAAAGTTATCATGGTCCCGGGCCTAGGTATTACCATGCCGACTACGGTAATAGATTCCTCCCTTTAGAGGAAATTCGCTAAAAAAACATATTCCTCGTTTTGTATATGCCTACACCTTCGTTTACTCTGACAATAAATCAGGAAAATAGATTGGCTGACAGCAGTGTCGAAAGAGGTAGACTGTTTTAATATAATTTTTACCGAAGAGGTGACATGAAAACACTCTACAAATGGCTAGAGGTGAATGGCACAGGTGTAACTCTTCGTGAGGAGTGAGAAATTGAGTCACTGCCTCTCTAGACTGCAGATTACCATGACTTTGGAGGGGCCAATTCAGCCAATGTAATTCACTAAATATGCCTCCCCAGCCTAAATTTCTGTGACATTTGTCCATGATGTAAAGTTTACGACAGTATATATTCTTGAGTCTTGACTGCTGGTGTAAACGTTGCTCAACATATGAATACAAAGGTGCAGTCTTATTGCGGCACTGCATAAGACAAACTACAATAATATACATAGTCTCATAATTGTTTTAAAATAACTGATACAGTACACCTCGGATTATCCGGACTAATGTGGTGGAATATTCATGCAGATAGCGAACAATCCAGATAATCTGAAGCTACTATAAAATTGAATAAATAACGATCGGGACACTAGTTGCTACAATATTCATGCATACAATATAAATGGCAAAGAAAAAATGCAAAACAGAATAGATTTGCGAATTTGTCAGGTGTTTGTCATGTAATATATTTGTTTACAAATTTGGACCTTTTTTCCAAAAATCAATTTAATGATCATAAATTACAATCTGAATTGTTATATATTTTTATTATCAGTTTAGGTATGAAAAACACACTCAATTGGCAAAACACCGCAACATAACTTCACAGGATGTAGTCAGTAATGAACGGTCAAAGGTAACAACACGGGATGTGATAAAGGACGTCTTACAACAGTTAAAAATATATTTACACTTAAACTTTATTTACATATCAGACGGTAAAACTTAAAACTAATGACTAAAGTCTGTCTTTTTCCTACTGCAAGGTAAACATCACGTAATATGATAATCAACAAGTTGTTAAGTTACAAAGAGCGCTGAATTCCGGTCGCTTGGGCATGTACCGGTGTGACAGTACGCTGGATCAATTTACTCGTAGATTGCAGTTTATACTATAATTCATAAGCAAATTAATGCGTTGCGGTTGCGTCTGTGACTTAAAAGGCGTTAGCGCGGGAGAAAAGTCACGTTTTGACTGTAATTTACAATTTGTTTTATTTAAGTAAACTTCGTCCGGTTAATCCGGGATATGGATGATTCGGGTCCGGATAATCTGAGCTGTACAATTTTAGAAAGTAGTTAAATATAATTACATTAGTCCGGATTTATGAGAGTCGACTTATTATAAAAATGATGCAAGTCTCAAATAATACAGTATCAACAAAGTTTAAGATGTAATTATTATAACCAAATTAATATACGTTCTAGGACTCTTAGTACAAGAATTAATGGGCAACCTGAAAGCCAAGAGGGACCAGAAGACTAGCCTCAACGTGCACATATACTCCGCCCACGACACTACCATAGCGGGTCTGCTGAACACCCTGGGCGTGTATGACCTCCACATCCCTCCGTACGCCGCTGCCGTCATGATGGAGCTGAGAACGGGCGTCGAGCGAAGCCATCACGTCACGGTGGGTGAACGAACTGGGAAATAGAAATCAAAATACAGTGAATAATTTTAACAAGTTCGGATAGTTTTTTTTATTATAAAAGGTGCTGAAACAATAAACACACATGAATCACGTGTTTCATATGTTTAGCACCTTTGCACGACAAGGTACTTGCTCACGGTATTGGTGGAAGAGTTGTGGTAAGAATAATTAATTTTTAGCGATTTTTATTTAAAATACCAACGCCCTAGGACGAATCTTCTCCAGGCATGTGCCTTTTCAATGCCACAATTTAGCCCTTAAATAAGTCTCTTCTGGTGATGCTATTTTGTTTCACTCTCCATCACGGTAAGATTTCGTTTCACTGTGGTTACTCCATATAGTGCGTAAAAAACAGCTTGATGTCTAAGATGTATGACTGATAGGCATGTGCCTCTTGGGTGCAATAATTTAGCCCAAGAAGAAGGTGTCAATTATGGTGTTGGAATTTGTTCTTACTATCGATTACGACAAGCTTTGATTTCCATCCATGTTCCTCTATGTAGTGCGTACAAATAACCTGGTTATTGTCTGTTCTCAGTCAGCACGGTCAGTCAGGTAGATTGGAGCAATAGAATCACCCACTCGATGGTGGGAAATTTAGCAGCAAAAAGGATGACATATAAACGGGTGATCCACTTATAACGGGCTGACTTAAAGCCTAACCCTAACCCTACTAGCTCCATTCCAGATTTTTTCATTCATTTATTTGTTTAGGAGTACTTGTCTAGTGGCAATACCGAGACACTTGTTGACTATTTGGGGAATATAAATCTGTCACCGATGAATATCGGTTGATCAATCTCTCATAAAAGTATCGGTTACAGACCATGGCTCAAGAATTAAAAGCAATCTCCAAAACCAATTTATTGTCCTTGATACTTAGTAGTATAGGATACGTTTGGTAGGTTTCGTAGTAAACATCGGTTTATGCTTGTGTAATGGTGCTACATAGCTGTAATAATACGTTTATTATGCTACAAGATAAACTGAATCTTTTGAGATCTAAAATCGGAAGTTATTGTTTCAGTTTTACTACCGTAACTCTACAACGGATGACCCGATCCTGCTGACAGTACCAGGCTGCGCACCGGTGTGTCCTCTGGACCAGCTGATCAATCTTACACTGCCAGTGATACCCGAGGACTGGGATAAAGAGTGTCAGTTGGACCAGTAAACCATGAGAAATTCCAGGACAGTTTATTTGTTTAGCCTTGTGTATCCCAAATTTACTATTACAAAGGTTTCAACCTATACCGTTGCCAACCGACAACGATGGGAAATACCCCCGTCGCAGCAAACCTGCATACTCAGCGAATTTCCAATGAATTATAACATAACACACTAAGCCACTTATCAGGATTCATAAGAAATATATTCACAAACAAGCGATATTTAAAATATTAATTATTCTCCATAAGAATAACATTGGGGATGAGTACGCAGGTTTGCTGCAACAAGGAACACAAAATAATGGGGTTTTATGCAAAATATCAATAGAAATCAGCTAAGTGAAGTCACATACCAAGTTTCATCCATATACATTCATAAATAAGCGATATATAACACTTTAATTATTTTCCATAAGAGTAACATGGGGACCGAGTACCTAGGTTTGCTGCTACGGGAACCATAGGTGAAAAATTGTTATTTTGTGCAAACAACAATAAACCACAACCAGATGAAGCTATATACAAAATTTCGTCAGTTTATGTTCATAAATAAGCGAGATATACAATTTGTCTTTTTCTCCATAAGAATAACATTAGACAACGTACTGTGTTTAGCACTTTCAATATCTCAGTAACCAATTGACGTAGAGCAATGATCAAGATACCAAATTGTTTTTTTTTTATGCTGAATTCAATGGTGAAAATTAAAATTTGATTTTAATATAAATTACATGTGGAAACCCCAAAAAACCCATTTTTGGGGTACAAAACCCCCCAAAACCCCCCTTTGGATGGAGCGATTCGTCTGGTTTTCGAACTCGTTCAAATAAATGGTACTTTACACGTTTTACCAAATTTAATTAAGATCGGAGCTTTTTTACGAGAGTTATCGTGCTTACGGACACATATATATATATATAAATATATATATATATATATATATATATATATATATATATATATATACATATATACAAATTTGAACGAATGGTGTTTTTGGCATCTGGGGACCTCAAAATGAAAAGTTATCATGGTCTCGGGCTTAAGTCTTACCATGAGACCTACGGTAATAGCTTCTTCCCTATAGGGGAAATTCGCTAAAATGAAACAGGACGATTAGTGCAAACAAATATGATACTGAATTTTAATTAAAAAAATAATTGAACATATCATGGTTTTTCATGTAACCTGAGTTCAGGTAATAAGTTATTTCTTAAAAAGGCTCATCTTTTATACAAATGTTTGATCTACTTATGCGTTTTTAGTTGTTGTTAATAAGTGACAACTTTAAAGGAACTTTTGAATTTTTTTTGCTGACTAGTATTACTAGGAGGGATGAATAGTAAGAAAGCATTTGTACACATGAAGGCTTATACACGAGTTCAGATTGTTTGCTTCCTACTCATTCTACTTTTAATTCTTACTCAAAGCCTAAATTGTCCAATAGCTAACTTTTTATTTGGTTCCTTGCAGAAAAGCGGGAACTCTGTTACTTTATTATGCTACGTTTTGTGGTACATTCTAATTGTTTTTTAATCCCATCAGTTTTGCAATATAGTGGCCGTTAAAACCTTTTCTAATAGAATATCGCTAATTTTATTATTTTATCGGATAAAAATTGCAATTTTACAAATTTTGAACATCGCTCCTAGAGATAAAACACTGAATTTCAAATTAAATATATATTACTCGCTTTGCTCGCTGGGGGCTCCGCCCCCAGACCCCGTGGGGGGCTTCGCCCCCAGGTCCCTGTCGTAGTACCTATGGCACATGGTTTAATTACGCTAATAATCCGAGGTCCTATGTATACTCAAAATGTAAAGTAGACTTACTGAGTGAACAAATTTAGGCCTAGCAGTACAATATTAGAGTGTATAACAATTTCAAAATCGCTCCGCCTCCGTGGGGGGCTTCGCCTCCACGTAGCTGTTTGGCCTTAGTATAAAGTGGTGTCATATAAAGTGGCCCATAACCGACACATTACAACTCCTCATACTATGAATTCTTCAGTCAAATCAGCAGATATTTAAAATTAGAGGGGGTTAAATATAGAAATATTATGTTTTTTTAGGCCCACAGGTCCATAATTGACATCAGATTAAAGTGTTTATTTGAGTGAATTGACCCTCGAAGTAATTCTAGAGTAAACAAGACAAATTTAAGCAAACGAAAGATTTGTAATTTTTTAAGGGTTTATAACTTGTAATGCTGAAATGGCTCGTGTTAAATACATGCCATGGTGAGGGGAAAATGTTTGCCAATCAATAAGGCTCCGGGTATAATTTAAGTTATTGAAATAATAAAATATCTTTGACCGATTTTTGAGTCTAGTCTATAGGAAATTTAAAACCACGAAAGAAATCTTTGAAAATTGTCTACCTAAGGGTAAAGGAGACGAGATACGACAAAAAGTCATAAGACCAAAAATGCAGATCTTGCGAAATTCGGGTGGCGTGGTGGTATCCGTTTCTCGATAGGTGCATCCATTCGCCCGCTAGAGCCCAAAAACAATAAATCTAAAATAAGCCTTTTTTAAGGAATTTTAAATCAGGTCCCAAAGTTGTATAAGAAAGTGTATTCATTGCACGAACGTAAAAATATACAAACAACACAATACGACAAACATGAAAAGGCAAATCATTTCGTTGATAGGTTTTAGTTGTTAAAAATGCAATTATAACCGCTGTTGCATGGATGGATACAAAAATTACTAGATCCACCAACAGTTATATTTGTACTAACAGATTTTCAAATATCAGCAAGTACATATCAAACTTATAATATAGAAAAGAGCATGCTGTAGAATTTATTTATTCCTACATACAAGTCTTTGTTTATTCCAAGGGTTTAAATCATTACAATCAACCATTACAATCAATCATTTACATAGTAAATGTCGAAGCTATTGTTTATGTGTAATTCCCGTAAACTCAATAAAAAAGCATTAGAAATTCCTTGTATTAGAAATTTATATAATAAAACCTGGTTAAATTACTACTGCTGGTCTATATACTAAGTGTAAAGTATTATGTGCAAATAATTAGGCTTCTCACTACAATATTAAAGTAGACAAAAATTTTGAAACTACGAAATAACCGTAGAAGATTCTCCGAATTCGGTCAAAACTTAACCTGAAAATCATGTAGAATATGTGGAAATAAAACAACATAGAACCAGTAAATAACCAGTAATTAGAGCGACAAACAATTCAAAACCACGAAGAGACCATCACAAATAGCCAACATTTGAAAAATGTAGCGTTACCAATGCAGTGCCACAAATTCTACTTTAAACGAACAATAGTAGTAGCTCGAGCTTAACATAAGGCATCTCTTCGTGGTTTTGAATTGTTTCTCGTCCTAGTATAGTTCTTAGCAGCATCTTGACACACATTATATGTAAATCGTACTAAGTATTTATCTGCTGTCATACACCCAGTTTTGATGATTTAAATAGCCAAAAAAATCCTAATCCTTAAACTTTTACATATTTGTACATTGATTTTGTTGTATGTTTTGCACATAGTGATCAACCGAATGTGAAAAGACATTCAACATCTCAATCGTGCTATATTTATTTCAGAAGACTTGTAGCATTGCAAAGATGGGCTTATGGGATCATAACTTACAAACATGAAACAATGTTTAACCAATATCAAGCATTTTGTTTTGAGGAGTTGAAACAGTTTAAATTGTTGATTTGACTGTTGTTTCGTATATGTCATCGTATTTAGAAATCGGATACCAAAATATGATACTCCTGGTATATAGTTTAACGATATGTCGTATGCCATTTTTTACGCCACCAGGTACTCTCTAAGTAAAAACACATATAAAACTCACTAAGTAAAATACATAGGCAAATATTAAATTACTATCCTAATTTGACAAAATTTGTATTTAGGGCATTTTCCACCTGCCATGAGAGGTCTGAAACAATTTAGAGATTTTAACTATTTCTTGTGGGGTTTTTAATAAATAATCTGTTCATGTGACTGCTGTTGGTCCTAGCATGTAGACGTGTAGTTTTTTAAGGAATAGGCCAACCCCTATATTACGAGTAGGGTAAAATGGAGTCTCCGACCCCAGGAGGGGCAGGAGGAGCCCCCCCCCGAGCCCCCCCCCCGAGGTCTCGTCTGTGACACTTTGCGATTTTTTTTGCAAATTTTTTTTTTGCGAATTTTTTTTTTGCGAATTTTTTTTTTTGCGAATTTTTTTTTTGCGAATACTAACCTAACCTAACCTAACCTAACCTAACCTAACCTAACCTAACCTAACCTAACCTAACCTAACCTAACGTAACCTAACGTAACCTAACCTAACCTAACGTAACCTAACCTAACCTAACCTAACCTAACCTAACCTAACCTAACCTAACCTAACCTAACCTAACCTAACCTAACCTAACCTAACCTAACCTAACGTAACCTAACCTAACCTAACATAACCTAACCTAACCTAACCTAACCTAACCCATCCTAACCTAACCTAACCTCGGATCAGATTTCCGATTGCAGATTCTTGTTCGTCTAGTCAAGCCGAGTAATTAGCATACCCACAATGTACATTTGGACGATGTAGGGGGGGGGGGCTATCTCGGTTACCATAAGTCGGATTTGAATTCTGATTGCCGATTCTTGTTCGTCTAGTCAAGCCGAGTCATTTGAGTACCCACATCGTACACTTTGGATGATGTTTACAAAAAAGGGGCCCGCACCACACTTTTGACCTTTTTTTTTTTTTTGCATTTTTGGAATCTCCTCGTCAAGCCGAGTATTCTCAGTACCCACATGACATACTTTGGATAATTAATACAAGAGTTGAACAGGGTAACGCTACAACCAACAGAGCTAGCCCATCAGCGCTTGCGGTCAATTGAACTACCAGTGAATGCAAATTTTGAGGAGAATATAATTGCAATGCTTTGAACATATACTGCAAAGGGGGGTGTATCGATACACCCCCCTTCAAGTACTCTGCACCGAGGCAGCTGTTCGCACAACCGACTGACGCGTCCAGTCTACTGTCTGGGAATGCGGATGTTGTAATTTGATACCTCGACTGGAGGGTGCAGGTGTTCACACAAAAAACCGACAAGTTGAGACCTGTCTGGGAATGCGGATGCTGTAATTTGATACCTCGACGGGAAGACGGCTGACCCTTCTAGGAACCCATAATAGTCCGCCCGTATCGAGTTCCATTAGAGCAGGGTGGTCTTTACCCCAGACAGCGGTTGAGAGTTTTTGCCCCGACCTTCTCCGAAATCCATTAGTGGGGATAGTCACCCACATCACCAACCCTCCTTCAGTTCAGTTCGAGAGTTCAGTGCGTGAAGACGTGTTAGTCCGATCCTGTTCCGTTCTACGCGATTTGTGTTAGTTGCTGATTATCATCATTTGCGATTTGCGATTTGCGTAAAGCACCTTTGAACTATTTAAAACGTACGTGTTGTGCTGTATTGTTTGTGATTATCAAAACTTATAATCCATATTAAAGATGAACGCCACACACGTTTGTACCATTTGTGGTTGTATTTTCGTGCGTAGAAACAATTTGGTGCAACACCACATCAGATTCCACGGCTTGAGACCACAACTACCCCCACCAACAACAACGCAGCAAGGTACGTTTTTTGCGTTGCATTATTGTTTTAATCAGACCTAAATGTTAGTAATATAGGAATACGCTATGCAATATAACCGCAGAGTGATACAATTATTTTTATTTAACAGCTTTAACTATTTAGCGCGAATAGAGAACTCTTTGTTTTTTAATTTAAAATTACATGACTATATCAATATAATTTAATTTTAATAACTTATGTTATTGCTCGCCCCATCAAGTCATCAGAGTACCCACATTACATACTTAAAAAAAGGTAGGTGTTAAACATTTCACAATCTAATCGTTTTGTGCGTTTGCAGATGGAGTAGCTGCATGTCGGCTTTGTCGAGCCACCTTCGTAGACCGGGGAGCTTTAGAGCGTCAAATGGAAGCGAAACACCGAGTCATTCCACCCCGGCAGGTGATTGATGCTCCGCAGACGACTGCCTATGTCAATCAACACTCCGTTGAAGGTGAGAATCCACATTAAAATAACTTTTTCCCCTTGAAACTAATTACCTTTTTTATAATTATTTAACTAGGTACATGAAGAAGAATGAGACCGTGACAACTGGTGTACTATTGATTTAATTGCTAGGGGGGAGATTTTCGCTCCCCCTAACACATAATGGGTTAGGGGGAGATTTTCGCTCCCCCATACGTCAGGAATTGTTGAAGACTAGAACAAGAATGAGACCGTGACAACTGGTGTACAATTGATTTAATTGCTAGGGGGGAGATTTTCGCTCCCCCTAAAACATATTGCTTCTTTAGGGTTGGCGCAGCTCAATATTGCAGCTACATCCTTAGCCTTGAACCCCGAATCATGAATGTAGACAAACAGTACAGAAGATTACATTCCCTGTTTGAAAATTGATATTTTTAATTAACAAACTTAACTTTGAAATGTGATTCTCGAGAGAGGGGAATTTGTATCTTTAGTTATCCTAATCTGTTTTTTATTTTTATTTTCAGATGAAGGACCGGGTCCTGGCCACCACACCTGCCATGAATGCGGTCGCCGTTTCCGTCGTGAAAGAAACCTGCGTCGACATGTGGATTCTACCCACAGCAGAGTCCGCAGGTTCATATGCGACACATGCGGCGCCGAATTCAAGAGGGAAGACAACCTGCGTCGACACACCATGCAATTTCACGGCGATGGTCATGGACGAAGATTCCCTTGCGCATACTGCGGTCAGGAGTTCAACCAGCTGTTCAACAAGGACCATCATGAGCGGTTCACCTGCCCGATCATGAAGGACCTGATCCGGAACCGAGTGGCTATGATACAGGACGAACCCCAGCCAGGTCCGAGCACGGAGCCACAACCTGGAACGAGCACACACCCGCAACCCGATGATGTTGAGATGACTGGAGCAGGACAGTCAAGCCCCGTATTCTCACTCATTCAACGGGGTTTCCGCAACCGCCTCCTAACCTACCGTCTGCAGCGACCGATGGAGAATCTCGTCACAATCGGAGAAGTGATGGCGTTGTTGATTGTTAGCCTTACGGAGTTGCTTGAGAACACCTTGTCGAAACACCGCAGCATTAAGGTCAACTTGAAGCTGGAGTGTGAGTTCAAAAATGTGCACAACAACACCTGCCTGCGCAACTTCAAGACGAAGATGACTCCGTTGACGACGACCTCGGACCTGAACCAGTACATCACAACAGCTTTTGCGAAGCTTATCAGAGAGAAGGCTGAGTGTGATCATATCGGCTCCGGGTGGACATACCTTCGCGTTCGTGATTTGGAGGTCGGTATTAACGAATACACTCCTCTAGGTGAAGATGGTCGAGCTTGGCTCCCACTGCCTACGTCTCTGGAGAACACCCAAGCAGTCGTCAACGTATTGAACACCGATGAGCGGTGTTTTATGTATGCAGTCCTGGGAAAGTTTGTTCAAGATCACCCCGATAGACCGGCATTGTACACCGACGACATCATCGCCCGATACGATTGGACCGGCCTTCAATTCCCCGTTGCTCTGAAGAGTATCAAGACGTTTGAGCGGACAAACAACATCAGCATCAACGTCTATGGTATTGATCACACGTGCGTGGGTCAGAAACCTGACGGACGACCAACGTATCAGGACACCGTGTTTCCCTTGAAGATTTGTAGGCAGGAGCGCGAAGACCATTGCGACATTTTGTACGTGACAACGGACGGTGATAGTCACTACGCCTACATCAAAGACCTTGGTCGACTGATCCGTCCCCAACTCACAGCACATAAGGGCAGGATATTCATCTGTAAGCGGTGCTTCGCGCACTTTGATAACCGTCCGAACAAGCTCGGTCTGACGGGTGCACAGCGTCTGGAGGAGCATAGGCGATACTGCTCCGCTTCGGCCCCTATTCGCATGGATACGCCGAAAGAGACAGAAATCAAATTCAGCCATCCAGAGTTCACCCGACGCGAGCGTTTCACCATCTACGCGGACTTTGAGTGTGCTCTACTGCCGACCGCGGAGATGGATGAACAAGTCGACGAACCGCACGGAGGAGTAGCCACCCACATTCACATCCCATACGCCTTTGCGTACCAGATCATCGACTCGTACGGACTTGAGGAGTTTGAGCCTCGAGTCTACTTCGGGGATGATGCGTCAAAGACATTTATGGAGATGTTGAAAACTGATGTTGAGCGATTGTGGAACTTCCTGTACGAAGCAAGAAATGTGCGCCCTGTCCTGACCCCAGCGGAAACTATGCAGTACAACTCGACAGCGAATTGCTACCTCTGCGGATCGGCATTTTCAAGCGAAGACCCAAAGGTTCGTGATCACAACCACGCGCCGCCCTACGAGTTCCGTGGCGCTGCGCACAGATCATGTAACCTACGCTACAGGGAGCAGAGAGTAGTCAACTGCTACTTCCACAACCTCTCCAACTACGACGCTCACTTCATAGTGCGGGAGTTGGCGGTCGACCCCGGTGATGTTGAGGTGTTGGCTCACACGGAAGAGCGTTACATCGCTTTCACGAAGCGGTTCCTGTTCGACCGAGCAGCGGCACCGGTTGGGATGCAAGGGCGTGGAAAAAGACTGCCAGGATTCAGAGTCAGGTTCCTCGACACCTACAGGTTCCTGGCTTTGAGCCTCGCCAGCCTCGCAGCCGCACTTCCACCAGCTCAACTCTTGGAGACGAGGAAGAGATTCCCCGAAGACCACCTCTTCGATCTAGTCCGTAGGAAAGGCGTGTTCCCGTACAACTTTGTAACGTCGAACGCCGTGTTGGAAGATACTACGGAACTGCCTCTGCAGCGAGATTTTCACAACGACCTGACCCTGGAGGACATCACGGATGCAGACTACGAGCATGCTCGCAACGTGTGGGAAACCTTCGGTTGTAGGAACCTCAAGGACTACGCCGAGAAGTACCTGCGCTGTGACATTGCGCTGTTGACTGACGTCTTTGAACGCTTCAGGGACACGTCGATGGCTGAATACGAACTAGACCCTGCGCACTACTACACCCTACCGTCATACGCCTGGGATGTTATGTTAAGGACCTGTCGAGTGGAGCTTGATACGATACAGGACTTTGATATGTACCTCTTCTTCGAGCAAGGAATCAGAGGAGGTATTTCCCAGGCGATCACCAGACACGCCAAGGCCAACCATGATGGATGTCGCCCTGAAGATCGACGACCTGAAGAGCCAACGAATCACCTGCTATACTTGGACGCCAACAACCTTTACGGTTGGGCCATGTCCCAGTGTCTTCCACAGGGAGACTTCCAATGGCTCAGCCGCGAGGAGATCGCGTCCCTGGATATTGCATCGTTGGACCCCGAAGGACCCACGGGCTATGTCTTGGAAGTTGACCTTCGCTACCCCGCCCACCTGCACGACCTTCACAAGGATCTCCTCTACTGCTGCGAGACCAAACGTCCGCCAGGAGGGAAATTCAAGAAGCTCGTTACGACTCTGGATGACAAGAAGAACTACATCTGTCATTACAGAATCTTGCAACAGGCGCTGGAAAACGGACTGGAGCTTGCGAACGTGCATCGCGTCATCTCGTTCCGACAGTCTCGGTGGTTAGAGAGCTACATCCTAATGAACACCGAACTGAGGAAGAAGGCCAAGACCAAGTTTGAGCAAGACTTTTTCCAGCTTATGAACAATGCGGTCTTTGGCAAGACGATCGAGAATGTTCGCAAGCGAATGAACGCTAAACTGGTGTGTACGCCGGAGATGTTCAGGAAGTACGTAGCCAAGTCAAACTTCCTGGACCGAACCTACTTCAACGATGACGTCGCCATTGTACACATGTCGAAAGTCAATATCGTCCTGGACAAACCGCTCTACGTCGGAATGTGTGTCCTCGATCTGAGCAAGTGGCTCATGTACGACTTCCTTCGAAAGATGAAGAACCGCTACGGTGATCGACTGAAGGTTGACTACATGGACACTGACAGTTTCGTGTTCGACGTCCAGACTGAAGATGTTTATAAGGACATGTTGGAGCATCTGGATGATTTTGACACCAGTGCGTACCCCCGAAACCATCCCTGCTACAGCCCCGTCAACGCAAAAGTCATCGGAAAGTTTAAGGATGAAGCGAACGGTCTTCCGCTGCTCGAGTACCTCGGTCTTCGCTCGAAACTATACTTCATGGATATAGTCGAGTTCGAGGAGAGGACCGAAGATGACGAGTTGCAGGTCATGACAGTGAAGCGCGCCAAGGGAGTCGCTAGAGGTGTTGTAAAACACAATCTAACCTCTGACGACTATCGGGAATGCCTCTTCAATGGCGTGTTGAAGAGAACCATCAACACCAGGTTCCAGTCCCGAAACCACCGCGTCTTCACAGTCCAAGTCGACAAGCTATCCTTGAGCTGTAACGATGACAAACGCTACATCCTTCCGGACGGTGTAAACACACTGCCTTGGGGACATGTTGACGTGCCACCTCAGCCCGAAGACATCCCTCAAGACGATGAAGAGGCGGAGGATGAGGAGCGTTGAGTGGTTGTGTCATATTACCAAAGACCCTGACTTGACTTGTAAATTATTTTGAAAAATCTAGTCATTAGTTTGTATCGAGTCTCGTAAAACTTAGAAATGTGCTCCTTTGTTCTTTTTGTTCTAGTCGTTAGTTTGTGTCGAGTCTCGTTTTTGCTAGCCAAACACAAATGTTCAGGAGCACATACTCGATGTAAAATATATATAAGGTGTGTAAATAAATAGCCAAATTGTTCGTATATACATTCGTCTTTTTTTTTCTCCCCTCACATAGTCTTAAGATTCAAAAGTAAACTACCAATTCAAATGTCTGACTACTTGCTAAAAGTGTAATTGCTAAAGGAGGCGAGGTTATGAATGTTACTTTAGAATCATTGTATGATAGGTATGTCCAAAATTGGGTCAGACCTAGTGTTTTCACCAACACGCAAGGGGGGTGAAAGGGGGGTGTATCGATACACCCCCCTTTCACCCCCCTTTGCAGTATGTGTTCAAAGCATTACATTCATCTTTTACCTCAAAATTTGCATTCAATATCTGTTTTGCTCGTTCAATATGTGTCTGTCTGACTAATTGCTAAAAGTAATTACTAAAGGAGGCGAGGATGGGAAATAATAAGAATGTTTCTTTTTTTATTCTGAGTACACAACTAGTTTATTGATAAAAATGCAAAATTTCAAAACTCAATTGGTATACATTTGTGCAAAGAGTCTTCTGATCAGTGCATCGTTGTGGCCGACAGAAGAGTGTTCAAAGAGCTGCACAAAGTCCTTCATCTTCATGCCGTAGTGGGTGCGGCAGTACAGGAATACAAGGCAGTATTGACCGCAGACCAGAGTGTTGTCACTTTGAAGGCGGTGCTCGTTGTACAGGTAGCGACGAGCGTTGCGTCTCAGGAATCCTTGGTAGAATTGAAGATGTGGCGGTTGACCGTAGCTGTCAAAGAATTCAATTATTCCTCCTCCTTTGTTAAGGTAGAAAGCGACCCAGTGAGTGCCGTCTTCATTGTGTGGATCAGTGTTCACAATCATAGCAGTAGATGGTGAAATATAATGGGGCAATTGATCCGCAGCGTAGACACCAACATTCTGTACGGGCAGTTTAGCCATACACTTTTGTATCTCTAAGGTATTCATTCTACTGTGTCGACGCCACAGTCAGTAGTAGGAGTAGTAGTGCTAGTAGCAAAACAAAAGCAGGAACTGGTATCACTCTCACCATCGTCAGCGTAATCATCAGCGTCAGCGATATTTGTACTTAGATGTAACCAACTGCGTAATGTGATGCAATTGGCTAGAGCGCATCGTGTGTGAGCTGTTCTGTGGTGGCGACATCGCACTGCGTTTGTTGATAGTAGACTGTTGATTGACGATAGTGATCCGCAGCCAATATCGTTGATACCCATGACATTAGTAGTACAGTGATCCGTGATGAAATTGTATCGTACAAACTCTTTTTTCTCAGCACCTTTGACGTAGACAATCGGTCGTTTGGCGATACATGCACGTAACTTTTCCTCTAGCACATGATACCAGATATCACCTTGGTCCCATTCCAATCCGTGACAGTGTTTTGTGAGCCAATAGCTTTCACGCAGTTTCTCTTGTGATAGGAAATCTCGACTGAATGGTGGTTTGGCGATATGATGCATTAGCAGTGTTCCACTGACCAATTCCAAGACGCACACTTCCTTCAGAATGTAGTCATTTGCGTTGTCCTTGAAACATTGAAAATCTACAATAATTGGAGATGCTAAATTTTTACGCGGTACTCTGCATAAACGATCCATCTTGTGCGAATGTTGGTTGTAGACTGAGGAGGAGGACGATGACGCCGCCGCCGACGATCTAACCACCAAAGTCCGCAGACACGTTGCGATGACGATCGATTTCTATGACGTTGTCAAACTCTGCGTATACCAGACAGTTGACAGTCTCTGTGAGCCCCGTGTCGAAAGCAATCTCCATACGCACACTGCCGTTGCGCACTAGGTTCCAATGAGTCGTGTCGCTTGCTGACATATCAGGTGTTAGATCGAATGCCATCAGACAGTATCCATCGTCGTAATCGTCTCTATTTATGAGATTACCAGCATCGCTAAAGTGTATGCCGGAGCCTGAAAACAGACTGTGATACGCCATCACGTATTTTCCCTTGCCGGTTTCGTAGTGTGGTTGTAGCGGTTTGGACGGCACTTGTTCACCGTCCACGTACAGCGAGAAGTAGTTGGTTTTGAAATTTTGAAAGTTAAATGGATTCTTTTTTAAATCACCATTATAAGCGGCGTTGGTGACCAGTCCGACAATGATTCGTTTCGGCACTTGACCTAGAAACACATTGTCCAAAGTTTTGCTCCTCACTCCAAACGGCAGTGTGAATGTTTTCAATTCCACTCTAGTGATTGGGTATTTAGCTGTGCCGGTCTGAAGCGTCTTGCTGTGCGCCAACAGTACAGTGGGGCTAACTTTACACCTTCGTATCCAGAGATTCGCATCAACAATGTGCACCTTGTAGTCACCATCATCCGACATAATGGAGAAGGAATCTTTTGATCGGATCAGTTTAAAACGCAGTTCCACACCGTTCAACAGGAACTTGTTCTGATTACACATGTCCACATGTAGGCGACCGAGCATATCGATTTCACGACTTTTATTTGTCATTTTTCGTCTCGCCTTTAGTCCATCGTTATCGTCCAGAGTATTGTCCATGTGGCCGGCATCGTCCGCGTTCCACAATCCACATGTTAAATGTGATTTCCTAGCATCATAGCCGTAATTCAGCAATGTTTCAATATACGCTCGATATGCATAAGTGTTGTTTTGTGGTGTGACCAGTTTCTGATTCATACTCATATCGACTTGACTGAATAACGTGTGCAGCCAATTGTTGACTGGGCCAATTTTGTTCGATTCATCGGCATCTGCGATTGCCGCTCCTGTCGACTTGACAATAGACGCTGTAACTTCCAACATTGTTTGCGAAAGATCGGTGTATTCTTCGCCGTTGCCGGGCACAACAAACTCGATGGGCGAATCATCAGTCAGTGTGGAGATTGGTTTGTACTGAATCCATTTGCCGCTCTCGATACTGGTCTGCGTCGGCGGTAGGGAGAATAAGTCCAATTCCGTCTTGACGCATTCACACGACTTTTGATGTAGAAACGACATTGCTAGCGTGTGTGTTAATTGAATATATCACGTACGGAAGTTCTCCTCACTGCTTTCCTCGTCTTCCTCGTCTTCTTCCTAACTGTCCTTCTCTTCTTGCTGCTGCTCTTGGATGACGACGACGACGACCTTCCTCGAAGGAGTTTCGTCAAAGACTGCGGTGTGACACGACGGCCGCCGAACATGGCGCGCTTCGCGTTCCTCTTACGCGAGAGTCTCGCGTTAGTCTTTCGTGCAGGAGTAGCGCGTCGTTGTTTCGCGGTATTCTTTCGCGTTACGCGACGGTGTTTCGCGCGAGAGCCGCCGCCGCCACTTAGCACACGTTGAAGTTTGCCATCCGCCCTGCGTTTTAGCGAGTCTGTAAACTGGCTGAAATGATCTCTAGCGGCTTCTTTGGGATCCCGCTGGTGCATGGCCATGTCGCCCAAGAATCCAACACCGGATTTCAACGCCTCTTTGGCCACAGCAGAGGCTCCCGACTTGAGCAGCGGTGTGATGGTGCGGAACATACCGCCTAGGAAACTGCCAATTCCATGTCCGCGCTGGTAGGGTGCACCGCGAAATACCCTATCGATACTGCCGCCGGTCTGCTGCAATTGTTGGCGACGGTAGTAAGCCAAGTAGGGATCGTTTGTATTCATAATTGCTGAGCTACTCTTTTGAAATGAAGCTTCACGTACGACGTCCCAAAGAGGAATGACGCTTTTTTACTAGCGTGATCCCTTAGGTCAATATCGATCTTTCAAATGTTCCTTTCATAACTGGCGCATAATGAGGACTGATGAAATGCACAGTCTTATGCGCGCCGTGTGTGTAGTTATCTCTGTCAATGTTGATAATCTTCAAAAGCGGCGCTGTAGTGTCGCCAATCAGCTGCGGTTCAATCAGATCACAATACACGTACAAGTGTGTCGGCAGTCCCATAGTCAGATTTGGTGGCCATATCGCTGTGAGGTCATTTGTCAAAACGTTCTCGTACGGATCGAAACCCAACTGGAGAGACAGCGCTTCGGTGAAATGCACTTTGCTTATACCATCCACCATTGTCGTGATCTTGACTCTGTCCTGCTCTTTGTCATACTCAAAGTACAAGTACTGGGTTACATCCTTCGCTTTATTGATCATTTTCAATAAATCGGTTATGTTATTGTAATAACCGGGTTTCATCTTTAGCATAATGTGCTCGACACTGAGTGTGACGGGTATACTCGGCAGAACGAGTTTATAGTCGAGCCAAATACACGATTCATCGTCCACAGTCATAAAGGAGCATGGATAATGCGCTTCGACCAAAGCCATCTCCCACTCGCCATCGCCTTCTAATCGAATTTGTCTCGGCAGATGTGTAGTGTACTTGGACACTGTGTTTTTTGGAAAATAATCCTTTGAGCTGTTGCTGGGCAATGTCAAATAGAACTGGTTGCTATTAGGCATTTTGCAAATCTTGCGCTCTTACCCAAGAATTGAACTCGTCTCCGTAACCTGCCCACTTGACGAAATAACGCTTACTGCGACCACGACCCTTAGTGGCTAGTATTTCAGCAATCTTGAACAGATGGTCGTTGTATATTGTCACTTTTTGTAATTCGTATTCGTAAAACTGACCAGTCACTTGTTCACCGTTGAGATCCGCCAAAGTGTACATTGGCAGAGGCATCAATGTGTTTACACGACGCACCACAAACACTTCTTTACTCCAATTAGTCTCGTAACCTTTTGCGAATGTACCCTTCTCCTTAGATATGCGCACTGTGGTGCCAACTGTCAGTTTTGCCTTAACACGACGCGGTATCTTACCGAACATGCGACGCCATACCTGATGCAATATTCGCTTATTGTCAACAGTCACATCGACTGGCCGTATTCTGTTGCCTAGACTCTTGTGAGCGCTGTTGTTGTATGCACTAACCAGTTTGTCCAACACATCTAAGTAACGATATGTGTTTTTGTAAGTCAAATATCGCCACATGCGAGTTTTCAAAGTGCGATTCACGCGTTCCACTACGGCCGCTTTAACATCTGGGTTTTGTGTAGTGACATAGATGATTCCGTATTGTTTGAATAACCTTTTCGTCTTGGCACCGGTGAATTCAGTACCTTTGTCGGTTTGTAAACAGCGAGGTGTATCGGTCGCTTCGGCAAATATCTCCTCGAAAGCGTTGGCCACTTCAGCTCCTTCTTTCCGCCTCAACGTCCGCACATACAGGTGTTTGCTAAACACGTCTATTACAGTCAGTAGGTAGTTGACGCCGTCGTTGTGTTTACTAAGACCACGCATATCGTTCAAGTCCGCTTGCCACAATTCAAATGGACCATACACTATGTAAGGATTGCGCGGGAAACGCTTGCGTGCCGGTTTGTGCAATGTGTAAGTGTCCTGTGTTTGTAACCATTCAATCACTTTGCGTTTTGAAACTGGTTTTGCAGCTCGCGCTAAAGGAGCTACACCGCCATACGACGAAGGTTCGATGGGATTGTAATACAAACGCTCCATAATACTGAAAACCTATCCTGTGTACGTTTCCCACTTGTCCAAATTTGACGACGGCTTGTTTCTAGTTAGAAGATCAAACTGCTCTGTCGGTGTAGATGTTACACGTTTTCCTCTAGCCGATCGTAGTCGATTTACTAGCGGTGTTCTCAGTATTGATTCAGTTGATGTGTCTTCCACGTCATCGTCTGATCCTTCTCCTCCTGTGAATGATGATCGATATTCGGCATTTATTTCCTTTAGTGCTCTTAGATTATTCATATAGTCCTTTGGAACGTTCATCGCTTTCAATGCGATGAGCACTTCCCGCCATCCTGGCGGTATGTAATCACGCATACGCACCTTTACTATGCAATTTAAGATATCCACTAGATTTGAGTCTGGGATTTTTACACCGTTGATGTACACTGAATAGCCACTGTCCCAACTGATTAAGCTGCCGTCACGTTTCATGAAACGTAAAAGATTGCGGGCATCAGATCTGTAAGTTTTGGAAAACGTCTCCACAATCTCTTCCACTGGACCACCTTCCGCAGCGGGGTGCGATCGTCGACTATGTTCATTCCCACCCGACTCCACGATTGGTATGCTAATCGGTTGACGTCTATTCTCTGCAATATGCAAGAAGCGATGTAACGCTTGTTTGTACAATTTCCACTTTTCACTATCGTCCATACGTTTGTTATTCAATATTTGTTGCATCTCCGCGTCGAGGCTGTTTTCACTGGATAGATTAGTCGGTCTGTTATCCGTAGCATTTGATTGCAGTCGATCAATCAACTCTTGCGGCACAACTACCATCTTCTTTGCATGTTCCATATTTGCACTAATGACTAGCTACTTTTCTAAAGTGTAACTTCACGCACGACGTTCCAAAGTGGAATGGCAAATGATTACCAATGTTATCTCTTAAGTCAATTTCCACACTGTCAAAAGATCTATTCATAACAGGCACATAGTGCGGATCGATGAATGATGTTGATTTATGCAATCCGTATACATAAGTAGACGTGGATATATTGACAATTTTCAATAACGGTGCGACTGTATCGCCAACCATCTGCGGCTCGACTAAATCACAATACACGTACATGTGTGACGGTAAGCCAAGACGAATGTTGGGCGAACGGATGCTTTTGTTAACTGCATCACCTTCCAGCGTCAATTCATTCGGATCGAACCCCAATTGAAGCGCCAACGTTGGACTTAATGTAATTTTTCCAACATCAGTTCCCATCGATACTTCAATGAATTTGTTGTATGAGTTTTCAACGGTGAACTTTACACCAAAAGTAATCGCTAGTTCTTGTGAATTGATATGATCACACAATTCTTGAATATTTGCGTAATCACCAGTCTTCAATTTAATTCTGTGGTTTTGTTTTGGAGTAGCAGACACTACCGGTGTTACATCGGCAGTGCTGTCCATAACCCGCGCCAACGCTTCTATGTTCACTTTTGCTTCCTCTTGCGGTTGTATGCAAATGTCAATTGTTTCGTCATTACCGACAGATAGAAATGTCATTGGATAGTGCGCTTCCACAAGTGCAATTTCCCAGTCGCCAGCGTCCAGTTGAATAGCTCTCGGCAAATGTGTTATATAATTTGCAACTGTATTTTTCGGATAATACTGCATCGAACTGTTGCTGGGCAGTGTCAAATAGAACTGATTGTTGATGCCAGCCATTTTTATCTACTCAGTGCTGCTTGTAGTACTGCGCTCAAAAGTAATGGTATAAAGATTCCACCGCCTTTTTGTATGAGATACTTT
The DNA here is from genome assembly GCA_963675035.1 of Allygus modestus. Taxonomy (NCBI): domain Eukaryota; kingdom Metazoa; phylum Arthropoda; class Insecta; order Hemiptera; family Cicadellidae; genus Allygus; species Allygus modestus. The sequence continues at coordinate 282,175,249 of OY776112.1, read as the reverse complement.
CGTTTCTTTGACCAGCCTTCGCCGCGTTTCACCAATCGACGTAGCGTCGCCTTGTGTTTGCTTAACTGACTTTTACTCTTCTTCGCCAGAGGAACGTTACCTCGCAACACGTTGTATGCGCACTCACACACTGAGCGAATGCGGCTCTTGTCACACACCTTTAACAGTGCCTTCCGCTCCTTGGGTGTTGCGTGTATGAAAGCCGTAAGCAGAGCTGCGTCCTTCCGCAAGCACGACATGATTACTACTGATGGCGAAATTACCTTTTCTTTGGCAAGTACACATAGTTGGTAGAATCGTCTGGAAATATGCAACTTCGTATTCGCATATTCTCGTCTGTTGATTGTTTCAAGTCTATCAGTAGGTAGCCGTGTGGATTCCTCGTAGCGTCAGCATACGCCTCCTCGATGAATTTCGGGCTGTCTGGATATATTTGTCTGGCCAAGTACCTAATCTGAACTCTATCTCTAGGATTCTTAAAACACACAATGTAATGCGCATTCAGTGAGATGTCCCTCTGCCCGCGTCCTTGATGAAACAAATTTTGTGTAATGAAAAACACACTAATGTTGCGATGATGGCAACCTTTTGTGAAAAGATCCACCACACGGTTGTCGGCCTCACGCATCATATCGTCTATAATCACAAGTATCGGCTCGTTACCAGAAAAATCCTCCAAGTTTGGTAGACCTTCTACGTGGTTAATGGTGACATTTTTTGGGTCACCACCACCACCATCACCACCACCACTACCATAATGCCAGTTTATACTGGTAAATGGCGTGTCACACATTTCTGTAATGTGTTTTATAAACTTTGACACAAACTGTGACTTGCCACAACCCGAAGGTCCCGCCACAATGGCTGAGAACGGATGTTTCCACATCAAGCCCATGATTACTACTGAGCTACTAAACACCTCACAGTTACCATACTCACACTCTTAAACTTACTACCAAAGGACATTTTTGGGGTTAAGTGAAATAAATAACACAGTGGTTATGTTCTGAACGTGACTATAAGTATTGACTACGAAAACTAATTTACAAAGGTATTAACATAATCTTCAAGTCTTGCTTTACATAAACTCCAAAGGTGTGAATCTGCTATTGGAACCCCTCGGGCTGCGCTTCACCAAGCGAAGGCGTTCTCCAAACCCGCTGTTGTAGCGCTCGATGTCGGTGTTGCTCAGGACCTCGTTGAAGCGCCTAGGCAGGTAGACTCGCAGAAAGAAGTCGTCCCAGACCTGCCCCTCCAGGATCACGATGATTGTCTCGCCAAAGGGTGTGGTGGCTCGCTCCATCGCAGTGATGAGATAGCCGCATTCCTCTCGGAGATCGGCTATCCTGGTGTAGAGCGGAGAGTCAGACTTGCAGTTGTTGAGGGTAGCTCTCAGGTCCGCGGTTGTTGCAGTGCCGTTCACGCCCGGAACCTCTAGCTTGAAAGTGCTGCTGCTGTTTGACATCTCTAGTAGTAGTAGTTGCAGTAGGTCTATGTGAGGTGGTGGTCTGGTGGCGAATGATGCTCAATCGTGCGAGGCCCCGCCTTATAAACCCTCGCCGCCATTTTCTTCTACGTGGGTGGTCCGAAGGGTCGGGTGCAGGTGTTCACACAAAAAACCGACACGTCGAGACCTGTCTGGGAATGCGGATGCTCTAGTTGAATGCCGACGCCACTCGTTGTTTCTTCCTCACAGCTCGCTTCTTCGGCGTTGGCTGCGAAACTGCACTGCGTTGTGTAACAGTTTGAGTTAAGCCTGTAATTTTCGGTACTCCTGTTGATTTATAGATCCACATGTTTTCCACTTTATCAACTACTTGTTTAACACTTTGGTGCATTTCACCATCTTTGTCCAAAAATAAACCGCACATGAACACCATATCTGTACCATCGTACATTTCCATTTTCAATAAAATTTGTCCTTTGTTTCCTGATTTGAACTGCGAAAGTATTCCCATCGTCCATCCATGACACTATGGGAGAATCATCTGTTGGTTTTGGCACCCATCCTGGTTTCTTGGTTTCCACTTCGATGGGAGTTGGCCTCCTTCGTCTCTTGCAGGCAGTGGTCGGTTTTACAAATGACGACTGAGGTGATGTCAATGTCTGATCACTAGCATTATTGTTCATAACCTCAATCTCCTGAATAAACGATTTGATATAGTCGTCCGCAGAAGCGTAAGCGTCCATGTTCACGTCCTTACCGTGTGACTTCAACCGTACTACTGACTGGTGGTGCGTCTGCTCACCCTTGAAGTAAACTGTATGCACTCGCTGTCAGACAATATTTCTGTTTGGCGTTCGCTTTTATTCACCCGCTGAAGTCAACTGTTACGTTACGGTGACGATCGATCTCGATGACGTTGTCCAGTTCGGCGTACACTATACAGTTGACGGTCTCGGACAACGCTTTGGAGAATCCGATTTCGATACGTAGATTACCGTTGCGCAGGAGATTCCAGTGACTCGACTCAGCCGCGGACATGTCCGGTGTCAAGTCGAACGCCATAAGACAATTACCGTACGGATAGTCACCTCTCTTGATCTCATTACCTGCGTCGGAGAACTGGATTCCAGTGCCGGTGACCAATGTGTAATAAGAGAGTATATACGTCTCACTGTTCAATGTGTAAACGGGCTGTAACGGTTTGGCCGGTACTTGTTCACCGTCCACGTACAATGCGAGATAATTCATATCGTAGTGTTGAAAGTTGTAGGGATTCTTCTTGAAATCTCCGTTGAACGCAAGATTACTGACCAGTCCAATTATCACACGTTTCGGTAACTGACCGAGAAATGCGCTGTCTAAAGCTTTACTCATTATACCGGAGGGTAGTGTGAAGGATTTCACTTCTACACGCGTGATCGGATACTTGGCCGTGCCGGTCTCGAGAGTTTTGCTGTGCGCCAACAATACGCTCGGATTGATCTTACATCGACGTACGAAAAGACTAATCTCTTTAATTGTCACCTTGTAGGTAGTTAGCGTTTTGGACATTATACAAAACGAGTTTCTGGATCTGTTAAGTTGTAATCGCATCTCGACACCGTTCAACATGAATTTGTTCTGATTGCACAGATCGATGTGCAATCGACCGACCATATCGCAAACATCGCTTTCTTTCGTGTGATCGCGACGCTTTTTCAATCCCTCGTTCAATTCGTCACAATCGTCCATTAGTCCGGCCGAATCTTCAAAAAACAGCTCGCTAGTCAGGTGCGAATTCTTTGCACTACATCCGTAGTTCAATAGGTTTTCCAAGTAGGCACGGTAAGCGTACGTGTTGTTTTGTGGTGACACCAGTTTATGATTGAGATAGAGATCCACTTGACTGAATATGAGTGGAGCCAATTGTTCACCGGGCCCACCTCTTTAGCAGGTTGCCCACCGTCCGCTTTAGTGTCGTCCTGTTTCACAATAGCGGCTTTCACGTGTAATAACGTTTGTGTCAGGTCCTTGTACTCGTCACCGTGACCGGGTATTTCAAACTCTATTGGCGAATCGTCTGTGAGTGATGAGATCGGTTTGTATTGAACCCATTTACCGCTCTCGATGCTGGTCTGCGTAGGCGGTAACGAAAACAAGTCCAGTTCAGTCTTCACACATTCACACGATTTCTGATGAATAAACGACATTGTTATCGAATTAATGTGGACGTCCGTCTTCGAAGAAGTCTATCAAGAGACTGTGGCGTGTCGCGACCCGCGCACCGCTTAGGGGGAGATTTTTGCTCCCCCTAACACATAATGGCTTAGGGGGGAGATTTTCGCTCCCCCATACGTCAGGAATTGTTGAAGACTAGAACAAGAATGAGACCGTGACAACTGGTGTTCTGTTGATTTAATTACTAGGGGGAGATTTTCGCTCCCCCTAACACATTATGGGTTAGGGGGAGATTTTCGCTCCCCCATACGTCAGGAATTGTTGAAGCCTAAAACAAGAATGATACCGTGAGTGTTTGACAACTGGTGATTTATTGCTCGGAATTCGATACGGGCGGACTATAATGGGTTCCTGGAAGGGTCGCGTCGCCCTCCCGTCGGGGTATCAAATTACAGCATCCGCATTCCCAGACAGGTCTCGACTTGTCGGTTTTTTGTGTGAACACCTGCACCCTCCAGTCGAGGTATCAAATTACAACATCCGCATTCCCAGACAGGTCTCGACTTGTCGGTTTTTTGTGTGAACACCTGCACCCTCCAGTCGAGGTATCAAATTACAACATCCGCATTCCCAGACAGTAGACTGGACGCGTCAGTCGGTTGTGCGAACAGCTGCCTCGGTGCAGAGTACTTGAAGGGGGGTGTATCGATACACCCCCCTTTGCAGTATATGTTCAAAGCATTGCAATTATATTCTCCTCAAAATTTGCATTCACTGGTAGTTCAATTGACCGCAAGCGCTGATGGGCTAGCTCTGTTGGTTGTAGCGTTACCCTGTTCAACTCTTGTATTAATTATCCAAAGTATGTCATGTGGGTACTGAGAATACTCGGCTTGACGAGGAGATTCCAAAAATGCAAAAAAAAGGTCAAAAGTGTGGTGCGGGCCCCTTTTTTGTAAACATCATCCAAAGTGTACGATGTGGGTACTCAAATGACTCGGCTCGACTAGACGAACAAGAATCGGCAATCAGAATTCAAATCCGACTTATGGTAACCGAGATAGCCCGCCCCCCCCCCCAAAATCGTCCAAATGTACATTGTGGGTATGCAAATTACTCGGCTTGACTAGACGAACAAGAATCTGCAATCAGAATTCAAATCCGACTTATGGTAACCGAGATAGCCCCCCCCCATACATCGTCCAAATGTACTTTGTGGGTATGCAAATTTCTCGGCTCGACTAGACGAACAAGAATCTGCAATCAGAATTCAAATCCGACTTATGGTAACCGAGATAGCCCCCCCCCCTACATCGTCCAAATGTACGTTGTGGGTACTCAAATTTCTCGGCTCGACTAGACGAACAAGAATCTGCAATCGGAAATCTGATCCGAGGTTAGGTTAGGTTAGGATGGGTTAGGTTAGGTTAGGTTAGGTTAGGTTACGTTAGGTTAGGTTAGGTTACGTTAGGTTAGGTTAGGTTAGGTTAGGTTAGGTTAGGTTAGGTTAGGTTAGGTTAGGTTAGGTTAGGTTAGGTTACGTTAGGTTAGGTTACGTTAGGTTACGTTAGGTTAGGTTAGGTTAGGTTAGGTTAGGTTAGGTTAGGTTAGGTTAGTTTAGTATTCGCAAAAAAAAAAAATTCGCAAAAAAAAAAATTCGCAAAAAAAAATTCGCAAAAAAAAAATTCGCAAAAAAAAAAATTCGCAAAGTGTCACAGACGAAACCTCGGGGGGGGGGGCTCGGGGGGGGGGGCTTCTCCTGCCCCTCCTGGGGTCGGAGACTCCATTTTACCCTACTATTACGATGTGCTTGTAAATAATGAAAATCGTAAACAAATGTTTAACTATAGTAATATTTTAAATACGATTTTTTAATATTATTAGGGGATAGAACCACCAGTAACAACCTTAAGTTATTGTCGAAATAAAATATTAAAAAAATGAATGACCAGTAAATATATTGAAAAACGTCATACAACTTGAATAAATAAAATAAAGAGTTACTCAAGGATCTATTTAATGAGGTTAATATATTAAAAGTAAAAAGATTAAGGCTTAGCTTTTTTATAGAGGGTTAAATAATACAAATTGGACATATGCATGCTGCATACTACGTATAGGTCTTTGTATTCAGAAATCGGATACGAAATGATGATATTCCAGGTATAGTTTAAGGCTATATCGTATGTAATTTTTTACGCCACCAGACACTATGTAAATGCGTGAAATAATTTATATCCTTACTTTTAACTGTCCTTATATGACAACATTTGTGTTGTTAAAGGGGAAAACACTATAATAACATAAAATATTATGTTTGTACTGAATAAAAGTAATCTGTATATACCTAATTCAAGTGGGGCTTTTCACACCAAAAGAACAAAAAATCCACAACAATTTAGACATTTCTTATGGGTTTTTAATAAATAAAATTGTTCCTATGACTGCTGTTGTCCCTGACATGTAGACTTATTGTGTGTATAGGTATATGCACCCATATATTATTAAGGGCTTGTGCATAATGAAAATAAAATAGAACATATAATTAAATAGAATTAATATTCTTAAAGGATACAACCTCCAGTTACAACCTTAAGTTAGAACATAGTTTAGCGACTACCAATTCTTTTGATATGTTTAAAAATAAATAGGTTTAATATTAAAAGAGTTAAAATGTCACTACAGCATAAGCTGCATACTACATTACCGATATTACCGAAAATATTTTGAAATCCAAATAATGCATTTAAATAACGTAGTTTACGTACTCATAGATTTTATATTTTTGTTATGGTTAATAATTAAACATTGGGTGTTTTTTCAACTTTCCCGATGGTTTATAGTTACAAGCTTCACTGTATGTCACGTTCCTAGCTCATCCGTAAGTGGCCAAGGCAAGTGTACAAAATGTCAGTCCCTAGTTAGTTCATCTAGAAGTGGGATAGAATTCGTATACCTGAGTCAGTTACACCATGAGCCCGAATACAACCGGTCGCAATCTACGATAATATCGTCAATGGCACACAACGCACAACCATAGATTAAGCATATCCCTAAGGAGTATGTTTAATTTATGGCACCACTCACCCCCTAGCACAAGCAGAATTCGCCATGCACTGCGCATAGTTGCTAAAAGAAGCAAGCTGAGAATAACCCTAGTCCTAGTAAACTGATCCACGGGTAACGCAAGAAAACGTCATGGCTACCAAAAATACGTAAAAACTGGACATCACATCACCGAAGGGTTCAGTTCAAGGGAAATTGTTTACTGAATCATCAAAGGGGGTGGTTGAAACAACAAGTTTTCTTACCAGCGAGAACCTAAAATTATAGAACCTATGTTTCGATGTTGAGCAATAAGTAATCTTGAGTTTATGTAAATATATTTAGTTAGGTTTAAAATTAATAATATTTAATAAAACACACATTTGTTGTGACTGGCTTGACACATAACGCTTACACGAGAAAGCCTATTTAGATTTTTGTAAACTGCTTTACCAAAAAGGTTACAATATCGGAATAATACATGTCGGTAACGTAGTCCACGTAAATAATAGATTTTTAATAACTTTTTTAAAGGTTTAATAATTACAAATTGTGAGTTTTGGCAATTTTTCTGGGGGTTACACGCAACAAGCTACCATCATGCCAAATTTCACGTCCCTAGCTCATCTACAAGTAGTCTAGAATTCGTATACCTAAGTTACACATGCGGCTGTATATATATTAGACATGCGGCTGTATATATTTTAGACTCCACGTCTTCGAGGTATATATGTGGTGACTATGCATACATGCATAATCCGTTGCAGGTTCTGTTTTTTCTATTATTATTTATTTAATTTTATTATGTTTAAACATCAACTGTCCATTGCCATTACGCATGAGCGGCGATCTTAAGACAGTCATATGGTAAGCTCATGACTATTCGTTAAAATTATCATTCCAGTCAGCAAGGATCGAACTCGCGCACGACCACGCGTTAACAGTACGTTTTGGAAAATTAATGGTAGTTTTCTAATTTGCGAAACATATTTCAGTGTTGAAACATGTTTTGCAAATACACTTTATTGTAGATAGAGATGTAGGTATATTTTTAAACGAATAAAAAGATTAATATAACAAATAATTGATGGGTGATTTTGATTAATCTAATTAATTTTGCATGATAATTGGATCTACGAGAGGTAAAAAACTAATATAAACATACTTATATATACCTTATATATAAGTATGTTATATACAAGGTATGTTACATACTTATAACACCCCTCCGTCCCCCTCCGTCCCCTCCGTCCGTGTTGGGTAGGTTGTTATACTTATATAACTTATATATACGCTACGTTATGGACCTCGTTAATAAATATCTAAGGGTAATTTCATCCAATTTGTATCGAGAAATAATCACAGCCTGATTATCTGCAAAAGTTGCAAATGTAGGTTCAGGAGATGCTTAACGGAAGCACGAAATGATAACGGGTTTTAAAAATTTAATTTTATTTAAGTTTTAATTTAATTTAACGGGTTCCCTACATAACATACCCTGCACATACCAATTGTTCTCCCCACCTATTAATTATCCCCGGGTAGGACGCAGCCTGCCCCCTGGACAATTAAGGCCAACAGATTTTATAAAAAATAATCACAAAAATTAAATCTTTGATTCTAATTTGCAGGTATTATTTTAATTTGTAAGTGTTTTTGTCATACAATCTGTTAAATTTAAAACGAAACTCTTCAAAATAACCAACAAATTAAGTTAGGGAATTAAAGTAAAAAAAATAATATATTGGATAATTTGAAGTGTTTAATTTTACATTTAACGAAATTGTAATAAGAGTTTACGTTTAACATAACTCTAAATTTGGGGATAAATAAACATATAATGACACATATTACTTGTATACAAGCAATTAGAGTGGGCTAGAGTGCTACAGTGCATAATGACAGTAAGATAGTTGACATAAACACACCATCATTTACAGAGAATCTCTTTAATAGCACTCAACTTTGCTTAAACTCACTGAATAAACAACATTAGCAAAGAGAGTTGGTCTGACTAATTAATATAGCTCTTCATTAACATAAAACGTTTCCTCTTTACCTATCACTCCAAACATGTAGTCGGTAAAGACCAGAGTTCCACAAGCCACATACACATTCGCATCAGTCGCCCAAGCACGTTCGTAGTGAGAACACTGTTAGGCATCAAGTTTTCAATACTCTGTTGCCATTTGTGTAAACATATTCATGCACGCTGGTGAATGACAGATAGCTAAGTTGTGTTGTGGTGCTTAGATTAGTTCTACAAAATACGTGTGAGCATCACTTGAGGATTATGTACTGAGTGTAAGACGTCTTCAATCATAAGAAGTTCATTGTCACCTGTTTAACGAACATCTTGTCTTTTGTTCAAATAAGTTCTTTTAACGACAGAGCAGTTATTTCGCTAGTCCCAGTCGACAGGCTCTTTTCGTTGGGGTCACAAAGTTTAACCTAAAGTTTAATATTTTGGGAAATACACTACACAGCATTTTTTGCTGTTTATACCGACGATGTATTTACTATCAACATTGCTATTACTGCTGCATCTAGGTTTTGTTATTGTTGAGGCGAGAGGCACAACACATGACGATGTGGGTGAAGTTATCTTCGTTAATGTGGTAAGTTTTAATCTTTTACGAGTTTTAACTTGTTTTATGTAGTTTATATATGTGTTATGTTGTAGTTGAATTATATAAATTTTACAGTCATTATGCCATTAAAATATCTATATCTTAAATAACCATAGTATATAGATGCTATTACTTTACAATCGCCTGAAATTATATAATTATTTTCATATATAACTAGTACGCATGGTTCGTCTTAAGGTAACTTTAGTATTATTTTTCCAGTCACTGGCATAAATACATATTGTATTCATTTAAAATAAAACGTTTTTATTTCAGCACTTACATAAATAGCATTTATTTTTGTATTTTTAGTGTTCTTCACCTTTTTCATTTTTCTTAAAAGTAGATTGAACTATTAAATTAGTTAAACAAGTTTAATCTTTAAAGATCCTTACTATATTCCTTTGAAGCAAATATTTAACGTAAAAGTCGTATTGAATATATTTTTTCCATCAAAGTTCTTATATTTTTGTTATCGATTAGGTCCATCATTTTATACTTTAGAGCACCATTGTTCTACATCACAGCTTAATATGACTTTTAAATAAAGTTTTCAATAAAACTGAATTCCTATTTGGCAAATAAATGGTTTGGTGCAGTTAACTTTGCCTTACTGGTGACTAATTGGTGTTTGCTTAAAACAGAAATAGCAAATATGTTACTTCGGCTGTCACGTGGTGTGACAAGGTCACGTCGCAGCTGTTTAATCGTCGTCAAAACCATCAATACTAATCAACAAAAATCATCAATAATGTCACGAATGTAATTTTCACTGAGTCTCTATAAGCCAATGAGTAAAGGAGAACCATGTTTAATACAATTAAACTACAACAAATAAACATTGGAAGTACACAAGAAAATCAGGGTTTACATAATGTGTGAATAATATCATCGTTTTAATATATCAGCGATAGTTAATATGTGGTATTTATCAAAGACTTTTTTGATATTACTTCACTTAGTTAAAATTGTCATATGACGATATTATGCTGTTCTATCATGACACCCATTTTTCGATGTTCATATAATTTTCTAGTTAAAAGAGAAACAAATTGTATTCATTCAAACTCATAAAACATCCATCCCATTCTTCTCCTTTGATCTTTATAATTCAAAAATCGAAGGAGAGGGGATAATGATCGTGTTGTCTATCCTACTAATATTATAAATGTGAATGTTTGTAAGTCTGTATGTTTGTTTAGATATTTGTGGCTCAATCACGCTCTAACCACTGGGCTGATTGAGCTGAAATTTGGCAGAGATGTACTGAGTAACATAGAGGCATATTAAAGATGCAAAAATCCTATAGGACGTTGCCCCACGGGGGTTCAAAGTTCCCATGCATTCCTTATGGACATTCATTTTTGTTTGAGCTGATGAAAATACTAACAGCTGATCTTGATTCGTATTAGTTCCACGGGCTAACCACAGAAAGCAGCACACACAACTGTTATAGTCTGTATAAATCATTTGCGGGGCGAAGCCTGCGGGTAACATCTAGTAAAATTATAAATCGAAATAAAACAAAATTTCTATTTATATTTGAAATATATTTTTCAGGTTACTTCTTCGTAATAAAGTTAACAATGTAATAAACTAACGCAGTAAAATGATACGGAATCGTTATGCTAAGTAAATATTTACTTTTAGCATCTTAATTTTTTCTGATATTTTTTTCTCAGATTTACAGGCATGGAGCTCGGACTCCCGATAAAACCTACAAAAACGACCCTTACAAAGATTATTTTAAAGAAGGCCTTGGTGAACTTACAAATGTGAGTATATACGTCAAGGAGGTATTCAATAAACAAAAAAAAAAAAATGGCCAAGTTCATCTTGGTGTCGTAGAGGTATTGACTTGATTATAAACAAATAACGGATATATATAATAATTTTAAAATATTTCATAAGCCTACATTTTTAAACAATTGCTAGTTTGTATTTTCATATTATTCAAATAAGCATGATGAAAATACCCTGAGTTTGAGAGATGTTTTGCTTGGTAGTTGCTAAGTTTAAAATGTAATAAGGTTTTGGCTGTTTTAAGTTTCTTAAGGTTAAAGAAGATTATATATGTTATAGTAAGTAAATTAAACTAGTTTACGAACAAAATTAAATTATATTGATAGCAGTTGTTAAAGCTATAAATAAAGTATATATAAAGTTTTTAAATTATTGTATTTCAAATGTATAGATTGAACATACTCCTTAGAATTCTTAATCTATGGTATTTATGAATATTGAATATTGAATATCTGGTTATTCTACACCAGAATTAATCCAACAATTGTATCGAAAAGGTATTTTATATATGAATCTTCAGCAAAGGAAAGTATACTAAAAATGTGAATAACCACGCAAAACTATTTCTTGCTTACTTTGTGACACACTATTTGATCAAAACTGTAAATTATTTTTAATGCAGTCTAAAACATAAACTCCAACATTACCAATTAACTTCATTAACTCAGGACCTAATGACCTTATTTAGAAAATCAAACTAATAATTTAATTTATTGTTTCAATATATGTTTACACTTGCTTATTTTAACTACAAATACTCTTTAAATTTACTCTAATGAAAATATGTATTGAAAATTATGTAGTGAAATAGGAAACTTCTCACTACTTTCTTAACATTTTTAGGTCGGGAAAAATCAACATTACGAATTGGGAAAATGGCTGCGCCAGAGGTACGACTGTCTTCTGTCAGACAAATACAGCCCTGAGTTGATCCACGTGAAGGCATCCGATAAGGACAGGGTGTTGATGAGTGCGCAGTGCAACTTGGCTGGGATGTACCCTCCTAAAGATGACGAAGTGTGGAACAAAAATCTGAACTGGCAGCCAATCCCAGTTCACACTCTACCCCAGGAACAGGATAAGGTAACCCCGTCAGATTAAGTTAAGGCTTCTAAAACTGTTCGGGAGCTATAGTGCGTTGCACGAGTGAAATACTACTAGAGCCTATGGGTATACCTGGAAACAATGTGGCCAGTCACACTCAGGGGAAACGACCAGTTTTGCTTCTTAGGTCTAGCAAATATACCGACGCTTCTGAACTGTGTTTAAATTAAGTGACAAGCCTCAATGAGTTATTTCGCCCCTTTCTTGGTACAATTGATTTCAAAAGATGTTCACTGATAATGAATGTTAATTAATTGCTTCGGGATAATTTAATTTGTTATCATAGTTCTCACAATTGTGCACGATCTTTATGACGGTTTGGCGTGATTGAGTTTTATGAGACAATGGTAGATGGTAAAAATTAAAAAGAAGAAGAGGTGGTAAATTCCTTATGGCTTAGTAAAGGAGTTTCAATGGTACTGGAAAATAAAATGATTGGATACTGGTGCCAAACTGTGTGTGCTAGCCAACTAATTAACCAAAAAAAGCCAACCAACTACACATTCGTTATCTTTTAAGTGTTGGACAGCATTTAATTTGCAAGGGATGATTTTAATTGAGACAAGCGATTTAGCATTGTTTGGGCAACGCCACAGTTATGTGTTAGTATTTTAGGTATGGATGATTCTTTAGTACTACTTGCTTTTGTAATATATATTTTAGTAACACTTTCATTCAACGAATACTATTTTTTTAGATTATGGCAATGAAAGCTCCATGTCGTGCATATGATGAAGAACTAGATAATGTTTTGGAATCCAATGAGGTGAAAGAACTGAATACGAAATACAAGAAAATATTCGACGTGTTAAATAAAAATAGCGGGGAGACCCGGTATGATTACAAGTATATATCCAATATATATGACACCCTCTTGGTACAGGTATGTAGACTATTAATTAACAATGCAATTAATTCAGGATATTCGATTTATCTTGGTCATGTTTATTTAAATTATTTATTTATCAACTCGGAATCAGAAATCAGAAACATAAATGATCGATTTCGAATTTGTTATATGAAACAGAAGTTTATAATAAGATAAATAAATAAAATGTATCCTTTTCAGGCCTTTAAACCTCTTGAGATACGAAGGCCCACACAATTCACTTCCCATTCTATATATAGTGCAGTCTGGCAGGAACACATTTACCGAATATTGACACCTTCAAGCAAAATGGTTTTCAGTTTTTGTAGAATTATGCCGGAAATCACTATGTCTTCAGGTGTCGGGGTAGCGCGTTATAAAGTTAAAGAGCTGAGTAGTGGATTCCATTTTCACGAAGTGTCAACCTAGGGATTGGCTACAGACTTTATCACCATTATGATGTATGTTGACAGATGCTCAGCAATACTTCCTTCAAAGATAAACACTTCCTTATTTTAATAGAAAGATAATACCCCAGGCATCTAACTACTTAGAAGTGTGAGAGAAATAGGATGTTGACAAAATGGTTTTCAGTGAGCCAGCCCCATAAATAATAAGAACAATTCTTTTTAGCGTATTTCCCCTATAGGGAAGAAGCTATTACCGTAGGTCTCATGGTAAGACTTAAGCCCGAGACCAACATAACTTTTTTGAGGCCCACAGATGCCAAAAACACTATTTGTTCAAATTGATATATTTGTATATATATATATGTGTGTGTGTGTGTGTGTGTGTGTGTGTGTGTGTGTGTGTGTCCATTAACACGATAACTTGAGTAAAATAGTCCGATTTCGATGAAATTTGGCTCAAATGTGTAAAGTTACATTCATGACTTCAAGTTCAAAAACCAGAAAAATCGGACCATGGGAAGGGGGGTCTATGGGGGTTTTACATTTTCAAAAAATCTGTTTTTGAATTTTTCACGCTAAAATTTTCAGAACACTTAATTTTGGTTTCAACCATTTTATAGGGCTTAAAAACAAATAATTTATTATTTTGAATTATTAACCTAGGTTAAGTGGTTGCGGAGAAAATCCAAAAAAAACCCTGCTCATAACATTTCCCATGTTAATCTTATGGGAAAAAGGTTTTTTGCTTTTCTTTAGTTTATTATAATGTTAACTTCACATTTGCTTTTACTAATCAATTAAGGTGTTTAAATTGTGATTCTACGTCCAACCGTTGCAGAGATATTCAAAGTGCTAAACACAGTACATTGTCCAATGTTATGCTTATAGAGAATAAATCAAATTTAATATCTCGATTTTTTATGAATGTAGATTGATGAAACTTGGGATGTGGCTTCACGTAGTGCTGGTGTATTGATATTTGCACAAACAGTTGATTTTTTTTTATTATCCCAGTAGCAGCAAACCTGCATACTCAGCCCTGATGTTATTCTTATGGAGAATAAGTAAAGTTTTATATCTCCCTTAATTATGAACATAAATCAATCAAACTTAGTACGTAGCTTCCCCTGGTTGAGTTATATTGATTATTCCATAAAAACACATATTTTATGTTTTTTGTTGCAGCAAACCTGCGTACTCAATTATAATGTTATTCCTATGGAGAATAAATAAAATGCTATAGATCACTTATTTCTTTATGTACTTTTATGAAACTTGGTAAGTGGCTTTATGTGGTAGTGAGAAACATGTGCATGCATTGTAAATTCGCTGAGTATGCAGTTTTGCTGTGACGGGGGTATATATATATATATATATATATATATATATATATATATATATATATATATATATGTGTGTGTGTCCGTTAACCCGATAACTTGAGTAAAAATCGTCTGATTTTGATGAAATTTGGCTTAAATGTGTAAAGTGACATTCATGACTTTAAAGTTCGAAAACCGGAAAAATCGGACCATGGGAAGAGGGTTTTATGGGGGTTTTAAATAAAAAAAAAAAACTTTTTTGATGTTTTCACGCTAAAATTTTCAAAACACTTAATTTTGGTTTCAACCATTTTATAGAGCTTAAAAACAAATAATATAGTATTTTTAATTATTAACCTAGGTTAAGTGGTTGCGGAGAAAATCCAAAAAAACCTGCTCATAACATTTCCCATGTTAATTGTATGGGAAAAAGGATTTATGCTTTTCCTCAGTTAATTTTAATTTAAACCTCACATTTGCTTTTATCAAACAATTCAGCTCTACAAAGCAATCATTTTGGTGTTTAAATTGTGATTCTACGACCAACCGTTGCAGAGATATTCAAATGTTATTCTTATGGAGAATAAATAAAATGTAATGTGTCCTTTAGTTAGAAACATAAATTAATAAACATTTGTATGCATCTTCGAATTGTTAAGTTATATTGACAATTGCATAAAAACACAAATTTGCTGAGTACTCAGGTTTGCTGCTACGGGGGTATTCAATCATAAATACTCTCAAAATCTTACTAGATGTTGCCCAAAATCCAATTGCATATTTCATACTACTGTAGACATAAGCATAATAGATTTGATGGGTAGTTGCTTTACCAACCCCAGCATCAACACTCAAAAATAAACAGTAAGTGATGAGAGTTTATTTACAGAGGTTAACAATATTTTAGATCAATTGAGTTCAAACATATTAAACAATAAAACCCCAATAAGTAAAATTCAAAAACATACTGAAGGACATTCTTTATGAAATTGTATATTAGCAGTTATTAAATATAAATTTTTTTAACAAGGTCTTCCCCCTTTGTGGAATGTGTGCAAGTAATTCAGAGTTCTAAAAATAAAGCTCTGAGTCATACACAACATTACATAAATGCCTTCCCGCCAAAAAACCCCTGCAGAAACAAAATCTGGAAATATTTACTAACATTCTACTCCTGCATCATTCATTTAAGAGGAATATACTCCTTAGAAACTTATCACTGATGATATAATATTTGTATTATTAGATTTGGATAAAAAGTACAAAACCCCTTAAATAAGTATAATGAAAAGCTCTTAAATAACTTAGGGCTAATTTTAAGTTGTATGCCATTGATATACTTTGAAGAAAAACGGATATATAAAGTAGAAAAACGGATAGCGAAAAAATAATTTAAACTGCTACAAAACTAAATTAATAGGTACCGTACACTTTTCCCATAATTTTAAACTCGATAGAATATAGAACACAGCTGGCCCCCGGCGCGTTGCTGCCGCAGAAGAGGCATTGAATTTGTTGTATGTCAAACACTCGTTCATTTTCAATATGAGCTCGTTCGCTTCGCTCACTCGCCTATAGGAAAAAGAGTTTGAGTTGCCATTCAAGTAGTTTTTTATTTCCATTATGAGAGTTGCCATTCAAGTAGGTTTTTTATTTCCATAATGATAAACAGCTGTTTACAATATTATATTTTAAGATATAGATATCATCTGATAAAATCAAAATAAATCATTCTTCCATAAGATTAACTTGTAACTGTTAAGTCCAGTGGGGCACAGCCCTAATGTCCTAGAACAATGGCATAACCTTCCCTGGGTTAACCTGTGTTACTATGCAAATTTTCAAAGCAATCGGATGAACGGTATGGCAGCGCATAAAATACGAACGGACAAACATTGATTTTTATATATTAGATAACCGTGTTTATATAACATGTGTTTCAGAGCAAAAAATTTAAGAATGTTATCCATCCTTACAAGTACTTTTTACCTCCAAATTAAGTAAAACAAACATTGGTGTCACTCTTTTGTACTCAGGGTTTATAAGTGAATGTTGTAAATCTCCGTTACCATAAAAAACTAAAAAACATTTGTGTATACTTGTGATTCAGAGCGAGTACAGTTTGGAGCTACCGAAGTGGTCAAAGGGTATTTCCCCCGACTTAATGAAAGAAGCAACCGTCCTCAGATATCATTTGCCGACGTGGAACAAGAAACTCGCCCGTCTTAAGTCTGGTGAGAATGTAAAGCGGTTTTATTGAAAACCATTGTTTTTTATAACTGTATGTCATTGTGATGATAGTTGAACTGGCAAAATCGCAAAATAGTGTGTTGTATGCTCACCAAAGAGGAATTAGTATGAAATCGTCGTTGAGAATTTAAAGTCAAATTATTTTAGGAAAAAAGGAAGAAAGCTTGTACATATTTAATTGAGTGCAATATTAGTAAATTATTAGTTAAAACACATGGAGTCACAGTTCCATTAGAAACTAAATTCGTTCCTTAAAGCAATCACAGCCCTCTGAGCTCACGCCGGTGCTGTTCAAGCTACCAAAAGCTAGACAAACCGCAAGGAGCACTCGTTGACTGTGTGTAACTGCAGCACTGGTAGGCTTGGAATCTCACAAATCTAACCACTAGCTTTCATGAATTACCAATGCAGATAATGGAGATACAAACTATTTACACGGATAGTTCATATTTCGTTTCTTTATGTTTCTCAGTTCACTTAAATTATTTAAATTAATGTAATGACACGGGGAATCTTCCACCGGTCTGTCTAATTTAGCTTAATCCCGGTATAAGACGCCCAAGCAACTAGGGCGTATTTTAAGGCGAATATTACTTATTTATTTGCTCAACGAATACACCATTTTAAAATATAATATTAAAGACTAACATTTGCCCCAAGACTGAATATTAATGAATGCTGACTGTAGTGTGCCTAAGGACCTTATGTAATCTTTTCACTGACTAAGAACGACTAACTCTTAAGTCAGGATCAATTATTAATAGCCTAGTAACCAATGTCAGCTGGATCTAGTTTCGACCTAAATGACCTGCGGCGGGGTAGGTAATGGACAGAAACTGAGCTAAATAAACACTTATTATGACTTATTTCCGGGGGAGGTGTAAAACTATATCCCAATACAGTATTACAAAATATATAAATGAATAAGACTATAACAATATTTAAACAATATATTTGTTTAGTTTGAAATTCCAAATGGACACATTCATAATATTTCTATTATTTTGCTAAGGACCACTGCTTCAAGAAATAATTACAAATATGGAAACCAAGATAGAGGAGAAGGCCAAGAGGGTAATGCACGTGTACGCGGCCCACGACACCACCATCGTCAACCTCCTCAACGCCCTGGACGTGTGGGACAAGGAACTGCCCCCGTACGCGGCTTGTGTCATGCTGGAGTTGAGGCGCGACTCTGGCGGTGCACATCACGTGAAGGTACGGCTGGGTGTGGTCAGTCCGAGAGGTGTCATTTAACTTAAGAGACAATTTACAATTCATATCTCACATTGGAAACAATTAACGGCGATCTCTCTCTGGTGAAGCCGTTCTCAAACGTAATCGACTTACAAAGCAGATTACACATTCTTATGATGTTGTAAGTTATTACTGATCATAGAGGAAGAGAGAGTAAAAATCCATCATTGAGGGTGGTGGAGGGTGGTAAGAGGGGGAGATAAACTAACTACCATTTACAAATATTTTCAGACCTATATTGACGCTGTTAGAGTTTTGAATAAAGAATAAATAATAAAAAATAAGCGATAAACGGTTTCTTGGTTTATCCATCGCAGATATACCACAAGTTATTGTAAGCTTTTGATTAATTGAAATGGTCAATAATATACAAGATTTCGTATTAGAAAATTATATTGGGTTTTTCTATGTCAACCGTTTTCTATATAGTTTAAAGTTTATATTTGTCTAATAAAAGCTATAATTTATTTTTGTATTTATTTGGACTTTACCTATCGCTTCTAGGGTTAAAAACTACACTAGGTTTTGGGAGGTAAGGAAACTCCTCCCGTTATCAAGTGAACTCTATTTACATCTAAATATCAAGATCTTACCCCTAACAAACCTACATTTATTTTTATATTTACTTAATATTTTTCTTTTACATTTTAATTTACACTAACACAAAGCTAACAAATACATATTCAAAAAATCAAATACAATACACTAACACAATATTTATATGCACGAACAAATGGAAAACTGACAATGCATTACCTGTTCTGCTTCGTTGCCTCCAAGCAAGTATTTGAAAAAAATTTGTTAACCTTGTGTTAGTGTAAAATAAAGTGTAAAAGAAAAAGATTAAGAAAAAAAATGTAGGTTAGTTAGGTGTAAGAACTTGATATTTATATGTAAATAGGGTTCACTTGATAACGGGAGGAGTTTACTTACCTCCCGAAACGTAGTGTAGTTTTAAACACTAGAAGCGATAGGTAAAGTCCAAATAAATCAAAAAATAAATTCAAATCCATCGCTATTATGAGTTTAAAAAAGCTATAACTTGTTTGTACAGTTTTTTTAATACCTTTTTTCTCTGAGAAACCCCTAATTTGTCTTTCCGTTTACTAAAAATGGCCAGTTATGCTTTATCTTGATGCAAAATTTTGCCTGAAGCTGGTAATTTTTTGTTATGAATTATTAGTGAAGTATAACCAGTGCGCACTTTGAGTGATTAAGAAAATTCAATCGAGCACATAGGTAGTTTTTATATTATTGAGTTGGATTTATTTTGGGACGCATCATTATGCTATCTAAAAAGATAAATTATTGGGGGTGGGGGGCACCCTCAATAATTTGGTGACGTATTTGGTGGGGGGTGTTTCCCACAAATTAGGTTTTCATGGTTTTCAAAGTGAATTATAAAAAAAACATTGCTTTTGCTAACACCGGTTAAAAGTTAAGCTTTAAGAACTATCAATTCGGAAGGCTTGATTGTTTTGTCAATTGGTTGCAGAGAGAAAATAATACAGAATTTATCTTAATTTTCCATTGGAAAATGTAAATTTTATGGACCGTAAATACAATATATTTTGTATTTACAAAGATATCTTCCATTCGCTAGGAGCACCACTGACTCGAGTTTTACCGCGTAAAATCGGAGTAGAAAGGCTCTTACCACACCTCTCATAATAGTAATGTTTTATCCACCGAATCATACAAGTTCAGTGGCTACACCACATACCAGTGAGGCTATGTATAACCTCCCCTTTACCTTCCAGCTGTTCTACCGAACCTCTGCCACGGAACTCCGCCTGTTGACCATCCCTGGGTGCGGCGCCGCCTGCCCCCTGGACAGGTTCATCAATATTACCAAGCCCGTCGTCCCTCAGGACTGGGACAAGGAGTGTCAAGATATCAAATAAAATACATTTCATATCTTTAAAATTTTTGAATTGATTATTTGTGTAGTTTAGAAACCACTCCAAAACAATATAAACGTTTGTAAAATCTGCAAGTAGGCAACGTAACAAGCAATATAAGTGATGTCAACAGAAGCGTTTCAAATAACCAAGAAAGGTTTCTGAAAACCAGGGAAGACATTTTAGTGGTGGTGAAAGTAGAGGTATTGGTTAAGAGAACAACAACCTTTTTTCTATTTTGTTGTAGGCCTATTTGTTTTTAGTTGATTTGGTAATTCTTCTCCAAATTATTTTCACCATTAAAAGGTTAATTTATATACTGTACCTATATATTTGGTGATTTTTATATTTTATTTATACCGTATATAATTATTTATCCGTAAAAAGGATATGCTAGAGTAGTGGGGAAAGGGGACTTCTGGCCCATTTGATTGACAGCTTCCGGTCACGTGACTTTTGTGACGTAGCTGTGACGTATTTGGTGACGTAGTTGGCAACGTATTAGTGACATCATGTCAGTAAGGTTAGTTCAAGGTCATCCTGAGGATGTTTTAAAAATAAATCTTGCACAGGTTTGATTCGATAGTTATCATTCGATATATTTATCGAATGATAACCATTCGATAAATACATCAAATGATTTTCATTTGATAAATATATCGAATGAAAACCATCGAATTAAACCTGTGCAAGATTTCTAACTTTTATTTTTATTTATTTATTTACAATAATACACATCGAATAAAAAAACATGAGCAAGATAGTAGACTTAATTCTAACTATTTCTTTACTTACATTAATGTACACATAGGCAATAATTGTCAGAGAACCGTAGATTCTACTGTGGCCGTTGCTTCTGTAGATGGGTAGGGTTCACATTCTCCACAATAATACTTCATTCTAGGCGCGGGTGGAAGTGATGATGGTTGCCACGATGACGTCTCCGATTCCGTAGAGCTGCTTACATTGAACGGGGCGAGAGGTTCATACTCTCCAAAATTATATCTATTCCCCTGTATCGGTGCAAGTGTAGTTGCGAATGTTCTCCAGTGTTTTTGAGCTAAAGTGTTTGTTGCAAAAATATCCTATGTTACTTTGTAACCTTTACAATCAAAACTTTTAAGTCATCGGAAAGAAGTTGCAAATCATGAACTAACTGTAGAAAGATGAACAGTATTGTAGTGGATACATTTAATTTTGAGAGCCGTGATGTTACCTCGTGTACGGCTACTCGCGGAGTGAGCTTCCCACCTCCTTGCCTTCCTTTTATACTCACCCCCTTCACTTTTTCACATCTACGATATGAATATTTTCATCACGTAACCTATTGGAGTATAATGCAATGGTTATAAATCAGTCCACAATCAGCGCATGTACAACAGCGTCTACAAGGTAAAAATAGTAAATTTTTCTCAGAGGATAAACATACTACACATTCGTTTTCTTCGCTCTTATTTTCTTCAGTTGGTGTTTCTGAAGTTTTAACAGGATGAGGTTTATATACTCTCCGATGGTTTTGTACAAACTCTCTACCTTTTTGAACTAACAGATAAGCACACCTGTCAAACCATCGTGTGTGTTCTTCCCATGGGTTATCTGTCGCTTGCCATTCTTGCAACCCTCCTCCGCAATTGTAACAAACGGTCTTATCATCTTCTCCCATGTAAAAGAAACCAGCATCTGCAAACTCCATTTTAGTATTGTATAGAAACGGGTCTTTTAATGCTGCATCAGACGTATCCAATCTCGATTGTAACTGTGCATATTTAGCAAATCTCATTCTCCTCTTTACTACTGTATGTTCCCTTTTGTTTTTGTAGGTTGTACCAAGGCAAATGTCGGAGGTATACTGACGCGGCGTAAGCGTGTAGGATAGGTACCTACCCTTCCCCCAACACAATGTTCCCCCACCAACTCATTATCAGTCTGTATGAAAGTGATAATCCTTTAACCAATACAGCGCATTTTATAAGTTCTGAATCCAGATCAAGGTCACTAAAAAATGTTCAAAAAAAGATAAAATATCTGTACTTGGAGTTAATACTGATATTTTATAGTTTTTTATTTTTTATATTTATTTATTTTTTTTTACATAAAATACATTTCAAGTTTTACATCATATTAGCTTAATCTAACAATGTGAAGTTCCCGACGAGGTCAAATGCAGAGATAGCTCGGTAGAGTTGTTCCCGCTGACCCCGTGTGATACTATATACAAGGTTCCAGGTTCGATGTTTTGCAGATCTTCATTTTGAAGCAGTTGAACAAATCTCTTGGGCAGGAAAATTTGGAATTTTGCTTCATCTCCTACTGCGTATGGAGCATCGCTTAAAGATACGAGAATAGCGTCTCCCACTGATGTTTCGATCTTCCTCATGTCGTGCACGATGTAATGTTTGTTTTCTTTGATTTTTAAAGTTTTTCTTGTTGGTAAAATACTTGATTTTGATAGAGTTTTAAACTGATCCACCAATGTTTGCAGAAATTTCTGTGATGCCATCTTGATACGTGTTCTCTCGTTGGAGTGTGGAGTAATACTGATGGTGGGTCTCCTTACTCTCCCCGATTTTATACCCCCCGGTCCCCCCTCCACTTCTCACTCCACTCTCCATTGTACAAGTAGGAAAGCAGCCAGACGATAAGCGTTCTTTACAGCGCAATGAAATTGTGCGTGTTTATCATTCTTTGTTAAAATACAAATATTATCCATCTTAAATTCGAAACACTTATCCATTTTAACATCTATTACATCTTTTGTAGTATAAAGTTGTATCCAATTGGGTTTTTCTAACCCTTTTGTATAAATTCTTGTAAATCTACTGCAGTAGTGATTCATAATGATTTCCACTTCTTGAAAACCTGTAAAACCTTCATTCCAACCAATGTGATGCAAGTTTCTCGTTAACCACTTATTTGTTATTTTGGATTTAGAGTTTAAGTTGTTAAAAGGAAATGGAGGTTTAAATAAAAAATTATAAATTACATATGTTTGCAGGTCTAAGATCATTAGTTCTTTAACAATTTATCTATCATTGTTTCCACGAAAAGCTTGAAATTCAATTATGGCAGACTTCTCCATGTCTCGGATGACGACTGAACTGTTTCCACACCACGGTAGAGCTTTTATAGCTGAGGCCGTACAGCTTTCAGCACGTTGGTTTATATTTAACGTGAGCACCATCCCCGGTAGGCCTACCCCACGAACTTCCTTTAGTTTTTTAAACTGTTTCAGTTAAAACGTTTTATGTTTTTCATTTTGTACAATTTCTTCTTCTTCTTTAACCTTTTCTTCTTTAATCATTATTTATTCTTTTTCTTGAATCTTTTGTTCATTAATCTTTTGTTCATACTCCTTTAGACATCTCCACATTTCAACCTCATAAGGTATTCGGTTGATAATAGATGCATCTACTGGACCGTAAAGAATTTGAGCATCGGGATGTTATTCCATTGCATCTACCAAATAGACTTTTACCACAGTATTTGAAAATACAAGTTTTTTCATATACCTGGTTATAGGTGAAGCTGCACTCAAAAAGTAGAATTCTTCCGGCGTCAGTTGAATTTTGTCATCATGTTTTGTCAGGTCTCTAAATCATACTTGCTGTTCCCTGCGTCATTTTAAAATGTCGATTTCAATGTCACATTATAATAGACGAATAGCTGTTTTTTTCCAAACATGTTCTTTGCCAAGTAGCATTCGATGAGGTGTAAATGTTTAAGAAAAGAATCCCATGCGACATCTGAAAAATAGCATTTTAGGTCCTTGGTTTAAAATTGTATTAGGTGTATAACCCAAGTCCTTTACCAAACCTATTGCTATGCCTTTAGTCATACATCTTGAGATTGGATATACTATGCGAAGAAAAATATCTGTCAGTATGTTTAAAGGGATGTAGTTTTCAGGTTTTCTCTTCCTCTTTAAAGTCGACTTAGGTGTTGAAGCGTTGTCTGACTTTACCCCTTCATTTCGAAACTTGAGAAACTCACCCAATTTTTCTTCATACTCTTTGATGTAAGAGTCTTCGTTTTGCACCAAACCTTCCACTTCTGCATTGTTATGCTCCTGTACTACAAAGGTCATCTTGACTGTAATAGATGTTGTTTCAACCGCAAATGCTGATCAACTGAACCCCTCTTGTAGTGGCGCTATTTATACCCTTTCCCCTCCATAGACCTAGAGAACCATTTTTACAATACTTGTTAGAGGTGTGTACGTTACAATTTTATCGTGAAGAATCAAGCAATACTCAGTTGTATTAGCGGGTAGGTTAGATTCAAACTCCATTTCCAACTTAATATCTCACTTGATGACTTTACAGAATCATTTTGTTTAGAACAATCAATAACCACGATAGGAGCTTTTGAATTGAACTGCGTTGGTGATAGTAGCGGTACATATCGTATAGAATGCTATATCGGTTTTCATCGAATGATATGTTTAAATTTTCATATGGAAAGAATTGTGAGTTGAGGTATAATTTACAATTCTTAAGATTACAATTATTGAACAATGTTTGATCAGCTGTTATTTTACTTCTTCTATCTGTTTGTAATCCAAATATAACGTAACTAGGTTTTTCCAAGTGTGTTGAAGTCTTTATAGTCCTTGTATGTCGCTCCGTTACTGGTAAAATAGGATATTCGTGTAACTCCCAGCTTCTAAATGCTAAAACTATATCGTGGTCCGCCTTTAATTGTCTCAACAAGGTAATCCTGTGTTCATCTGCAAGTTTGAGGTGTGGTACCCTCCAAACGATCTTTTGTAAATCCAACTTCCACTCCAGAGTGGTTTCAGTCGTTGTTCCTGGAGCTAATATTATATCTTTATCATTTTAAGCTCTTAAAAGAACTAATTCTTGTTTTACATTAATTAATATTTTATTGAAATTTTCTGCAAAACCTAATAATAATTTTAAAGGTATAGAAAAGTCAAAATATCCCTTATCATCGGGTTTTATAGTAGCTGAAGCCGGTATAACTCATCCTGCGACTGCTGGCAGGTTTTTCTCGTTTGTTGTTATGGAGCACAACCCTTTCAATGTACTGGCTATTCCAAATTTTCTTGTAGAGTCCACAGTAACACCTGAAATTTCATACCTTATTTCATCAAAAAGAAAAGCCATTGTGTTATTAACAAACGGTACAGTTGTTCCTTCTGTTCAATCTTTCTTTGTTACTTTTCCCTCGATGTATAGATAACTTTCAGAAGGTAGAGTGTAGATATCTTGTTGTTGAATAGGAATCCTGATTTCATCATCATTGTTTAATTTTGATGAAGCGTAAGGATTGTGGGTGTAGTACTCCTTCCCCCACAAGGTCTCGTCGAACGTCGGTCCGTGCACTATATCCAGAATATCCATTGTTAATAACTTTAAAACCAATCTCTTTTTAAAATTGAATGTTTTCACTTGTTAACTCTTCTGACGCTGATACGCTACTGAGCTTTTTATCATTCACTCGATCCTTTTTAAACGTCAATTCCATTATTTATAAAATTGATCTTATATGTATTCTTATACAGTTTCACCTCTAAAGTCAACTATGTTACCGTCTTGATCTAATACGCTCAGAACAATGTCTGAGATGTAACTGGTGTTTAAGGGTAAATACACTAGGTTTTGTTGACTTTAATTTATTTTAAATCCTCGAGGCACAGATGGGTAAAATGTATGCAATATGTGTCGATTTTCACCCTGCCTGTACGATCCTTGTATAATGTTACAAGTTATATCAATTGTGTTCAATGTAAGTATGCTTACAGTATTTGAGCTTGTATGTTTCACACTTATCTCTAATATCGATGTTGTAGAAGGAAATCCTATTAATCCTCCAACTGAACGTGTTTTGCTAAAATCTATATAAAACATTGATTTAATTTCTGTTTTTAAAGTATTATTATTTCCTTCTATAGTAATATTATCTCCTCCCAGCTTTTTTGTATTACCTTGCATATAACATCTTTTATCACCTTTCTATTTCATAAGAACCCGTGGATGGAGCAACTTCGTTAAGCTGGAGGAAATTTATCTTTGCATCCTTTGCTTTATGGTAGTGAAATTTATTATTCCACTGATCTGTGAGCAGAATCACTTAATTTTGAATAGGCTATATCGTGCTCTTTACAAGCCTGATCTGATTTATAGATTCCCGGATCTCCTCTTGTCAATCTTTTTTTAATTAACTTCCAGGTCCACAATATTGATAACTGCCAGGTAGATGAAGTTCAATAGGTAACAAATCTATGGATTTATTAACTAAAGCTGACATTGGTTTCCCTAGCAAGTTTAGTGTTGAAGAGACAACTCCGCATCCTTTCGTTATCGAATCTCGATGAGAACTAACACAGCTCCTTCTCCACATTGATATTTATCCCTTTGTCAGGTGACGAATTAACAAAGAATGATCCTTTCTATACTTTGTCATTCATTATATACACTTTCATCGTTGAATTATACCTCTATTTAATAATTCAGCAAATAAAGCAACCCATTCGTTTTGAAGACCTGTGTGACCCGCTTCTATTGCTTCATGTATCAACCGCATTCTATTTACTAATTTATTAACATCATTATAATAAATTATATTTGTATTATAAGTATTTTTTAATAATCCTTCTCCAGAAGCTGTTTCCTCATTCACCTTTCTTTTTCCCTTTCTGCATAAATAGGAGTAACTTCTTCAGTAGACATGAACCTCTTTTTAGTTTTTTCAATTTTTGTTGGAAATAACTCTGAAATAATGTTCCTATACTTTATAGATTGATTTCTATGTATTGAAGATGTTGGTTTATAATTATTTATATGAGTCTTGTATCTAGACATATACCTTTAAAAGTTGCCAATTCTCGTGTAGTATATTTGACAGGGTTGCTTTTAAAAATCAATTCAAACAATCCGTTTGTTCCTTTGTACTTTTGACCAATTATAATTATATTATCCTGCTCATCCACATATAACTTGCTATCGCCAATCATTAAACTTTCTCCTTCCAGCCTAGCTCTGTATACATGTACATTTCTATTAGGTATAGTAGACTGTAACATCTTCAATACATATTTTCTACCAAGATCACCTTTAAACTGAATATCTAAACCCAATCTGCTAATATCTGACGGGGCACCCTATTGTATCTCTTCTTCTTCCTCTTCACTGATATTTTTACCCTATTCATATTGTATTTCTTCCGGTTATTCTTCAGTTTCTTCAAATTCTTCAGTTTTATTATTATCAGATTTTAAAAAGGGTAAAATTAAATCTCCTTCTGAAACATTTCCAAGCTTTTGAGATACTTCCTTTAAAGGATCAATAACTGGTTTAAATATTGTTTAAAGAAACTTATCTCTCTCACTAATCCCTAGTCTTAAATCTGTTTTTACTTCTTATAGAATCGCTTAGCGATTTTATCTCTTTTATCAACTTTTCTTGGTTAACCATATTCACCCAACGGAAACCTTGTTCATAATGCAAATGTATCTCTATTCTTTTTTCTTTTGGTTATATAATTTATGTATTCACTCAACATTTCGTAAGATTTTTGTTGCAGGATTTATAAAGCATTTGTTTACAATATTTGTTTGAATCCAATTATTCTTCTTATATTCATTAATTTTAGTTTTAGCCAAATCATTATAAAAATCAAAAAACATTTCGCTTGAAACTCGAACAAAATAGTTCTTATTTGACGTTATTTCAGACTGTAAAGTTTGAAAATTTATAACATCATTTTTATCTTGAGGATCATTAACATATCTTAATCGTTTATTACTGATATTATAGTCACCCACCTGTATAACATTTTATCCTTTATTTTTTACCACTTAACCACTTTATATAGTTATAAAAGGGTTACCATCAGCATCAACTAATACATCATCTGTTATTCTTCTATATACATAGTTTTCTGGTATATATATATATGGTCTATTGTCTATATATTTAAATCCGATCACAGGTGTGGGATCACCAACAAACAAATCACGATTGTACACCATCAAATCAATTTCTACACCCGTAAATTTAAATTTTTGTACTGTATCATCATACCATACAGCCTGTGACATTAAACAAATATTATCGTTATATACCCCATTTGGTAAATTCCCTATGAAATGATCTTCAGCATTCCAACATTTTTTGGTTTTATTAAATATTAATACGTTGTACTCTTTATCCCCCAGTTTAATTGTGTTTTTCTTACCTTTTGTTAATATTTGTCCCACCACTGCTACATCTGTTGGCAATACACCTTCATTTGTATTTGTTATTTGTTTATGGTTAGCATTAAACTTATTCCCCTTTAATGTAATAGTCTAACTTTTTGTAACATAATCATTATCACTTACACCATGTTCAACATTACCCAACCTTTTATAATTAAAATTCCATTCACCGATATTTGTTTTGGGTATTTGTGAGACACATACAGCATCATTAGTATTTGTGCCACAAAGTAATTTTACAATTTTTTATTTTTGCCATCCCACCCATTTACTTTGGCTTCCTTATTTTCTTTGGATTCTAAAACTCGTAGTTGTTATCACCTTGTTTTAACAAACCATCATCATATTTTAATATTTGATCTACAACTGCTACGTCATTTGGCAAGGTTTCCACTAAAATGTTTGTTAATTGTTTATTTTTACCATCAAACTTAAGTTCATTCAATTTTATACTCTGATGTTTTGTTACACAATCATTATCATCAACAGCGGGTTTAACACGAACTAGTATTTTATATTCAAAATCCCAATATCCTTTACTCTTTATTGGTATTCGAGAAACATTTACAGCATCACTGCTTTCTTTACCATTCTTCAGATTACTAATTGTATGATGATTTGCATTCCACTTGTCTTATTTCAATTCTAAGAAATTTTATTTATTATCACCTTGTACAAAGTTGTCTCCCTTTCTAGTTAGCATTTGCCCCATCACAGGTACGTCGTCTCGTTGTTCAGCTTGTAGTATATTATTTATTTTACGTTTTTTACCATTCCACATATTATCTTTCAACTCTAAACATTCATAATTCATTTTTATTTGTACAAAAGCATCTTCTTGTCTAGTTATACTCTTTTAAAATTTAGAGTCTATTTTATTACTGAATCTTGTTCATTTTCTGGCTTACCGATATTTGCAATTCTATGAGTTTTTGCATCGTACACATCTCCTTTAAGTTTTAAGCTTGTTGATATTTCCTATTGTAAAGTTTTTAAATTTATAGTGTCACTACTATCTTGAGGATCATTAACATACTTTAAACGTTTATTACTAATATTAAAGTCGCCCTCCGGTGGAAGAGGCAAACCGGTGTGAGCTTCCTTATCATAAAATCTTGATTTTACACCGGATTTGGTATAACGTCCAAACTTGTCCACACTCATTTTACAAATGACTTCATCATCGTTTATGAAACTATTTATATACATTACAAATAAAGGTCAATTTAGCAATTGTATCTAAGAATATGTATTTATGTTATTGAATTAAAACGATTCGATCTAATCCCAATCTATATCTACCACTTTGTTCCTTATCAGTCACCAGGAATCCTTATTTCTCTTCCCATACTTTACTACAAATTTGTTTTGACATTTAAAATGATATATCAGCACCAAAATGGTCGTGGTGTATATGTTTTAAATTCATATCGACTTGTTTAAATATAACGATAATATTTGCGTTATCCCTAATTAACTGTTTTGAGATTTTACTATATGTTTGACCAATGTAGATACAGTCTATATTGTGATGTCTCCCCATCGCGAAATAGTTTCTAAAGTTGTTGTGCTTTTCACAAAGAGACATCATCAAAAATAAAGACTGAGTAAGGCTTTGCTTCATTCGGCTGCAAAATGTTACCACTTGCATCAAATTTGAAGATATTTGCTTCCGGTACATCAGATATTATTTTATCTAATAACTGGTATTTTGGTTTGAGCAGAGACTTTGAAAAAATGTATTGATTATTAAACTTTAATCCGTTAGGATTCGTTATCAAATTAAACACTACATTTGTTTCCCCACAATTTGAAGTTCCACTCACTATACACCTTACGCTGTCTGGTAATAAGTTTCCATGTTTCCCTTCTTCATGTTTTACACTATCCACAGTTAATTCATCTATATTCATAATTTTAAAAGAATCCATGAGTTTTATAATCTCCATGTCAGCACTCTTCGACGGTTAACGTGATACTAGTGAAATCCTATAAAATATCTTGTTTACGTACCCACGAGTCAGCACTTTTATCAAAACCTAACCAGCGCACCAATACTTGATCGTTCTTTCGTTTTAATATCTTTTCCACAAGATAAAAATCTCCAACAATAGACTTTAACATTTCATGCCCGTAAAAGCCACCTTGTAAAAGTTCCCCTTTATCATCCTTAATAATATAAGTTTCTGGATATGTCGGTTTTACTCTATATACGGTGAAAATTTCATTAGTCCAGTTGGGTGAGTATTTCTTGCTGAATACTCGTTTGTATTTGCTAATATGAACTTTATCCCCCACGTCGAAATTTCGTGGTAATCTCTTTTCCTCTTTTGGTTTGGTGTTCTTTTTAATATTTTCCAAAACTTGTTTGGAGTTCATTTTAGTCACCTCAATTGGTTTCATCCGGATAGTTCTATGAAAATTGTTGTTATAATCGTGTATTAAGTCGGAAAGTATGTCATATCACACGTGGGGACCTCTATTTGAAAAAGCTTTATAAATCGCTCCTTTTAAAGTTCTGTTGAACCTTTCTATAATAGCTGCTTTCGTTTTAGATTTCGTAAAATAATGGTCTACATTATATTTTTTCATCAGATTTGAAAAAATCTATATTGAAATAATCTTTTCCGTCATCAGTTTTCAAATGTTATATAGTGTTTTTATCTCTACAAATAGCTATCTCCATTGCTTTTGTCACGCTCTGACCTGTTTTACCTTTTAGTGGAATAGAATCTTCGACTTTTGTAAAACAGTTTATAACTGTTAGTATATATTTAAATCCTTTGTTTATTTTACTGTAAGGTCTCCTTTCAATTAGTCTGCTTGATAAAGGTCATTTATACCTGTTATAACAGTATTTCTTCTTGGAAACTGTAACCTTGCAGATTTATGAAGCTCAGCAACACATTTACTCTTTAGATCCATATTTTTTGATTCTACCAGCACTTCTAGAGGAGTATTAAATATTGCTTGTATATACTCGTTCTTATTAGTTCAAGTTCATCTTAAAAATGGTGTGAAAAAGGGGGAGCACGGCAAAATACTGCTCTGTTCCCCCTTTTTTACGGAAAGGAAAAGGATGTAGGACTATGAAAGGGTTACTCGTCAATAGGGTTGAGGGAATAGTTGCCAAATGGTAAAGTGTGTACATTGTCTGGAAAAATGTGACGTTTATCGTCATTAGAGGAAAGTGATTTTTTAAATTCTGTTAGGCTGTACAGCTGATAATTAAAACTTCTGATTGTATTAAATTTTGCTGTTATAACTTGATTTTTAAATAAACATTGCTTGTAGTGTTCAAAGTGCACATTTTTTAAAAATATAAATTATTTACACGTTTAGCTTTCTTAATAAAGCTACTCTTCTCTTTTTCTTATTCATTATACAGTTTCAAAGAATATCGTTTAGACATAAGTGCAACAATCTCTTCAAGTAGAATACCATTACACTCATCCTTGAATTTGCCTAGTACTTTTACTTTCTCCCCCTATAATAATAGTATATGGAGAAAGTATTGTTTTCGTCAAAATTTTCGAATTCGAGTTGTTAGTGGAAATATTCGTTTTGGTGCTCCCTGAACCCAAAAAAGTGTTTTTTACGTGATGTTTGTCTGTGTGTGTGTGTGTGTGTGTGTGTGTGTGTGTGTGTGTGTGTGTGTGTGTGTGTGTGTGTGTGTGTGTGTGTGTGTGTGTGTGTGTGTGTGTGTGTCTGTGTGGATGTGTACAGAGCTAGAGCCCTAACCAATGGGCCGATTTTGATGAAATTTGCTATGTAGGTACTAATCCACGATATCTCCAGGCAATTTTTTCATTTTTTTGAATTTTTGATTTTTAAGGGTAATTAAGGGTAATCCCCCAAAAACCGCCAAAAAACATGAGAAATCAAATTTCTCAAAAACGGCTCTAACGATTTTGATTAAACTTTAGTCGTTTGTAGAACTTTAGTTTTCCAACAAAATGACACCACCCGCATTCCTGTAAAAATTCGGGTTCAGAAATTACAGGACTTAAAACATCCAAAATTCAGTATTTTGGATTTTTCATAAAAAGACATAAATAAAAAAAATATTACTATTCACCATTAAAAAGAGCTCAAAAAACTAAATAATTTAGTATTTTGAATTACTATTCTACTATTGCTGGTTTCGGAGAAAATTAAAATTTTCATTTAGCGGTAAACGCAGTACGTTGTCCAATGTTATTCTTATGGGGAATACAAAAATTACTATTTCTCTCTTATTTACTGATCAATTTCATTCTAACTTGATATGCTTGTCAATTTAGCATTGACCAACAGAGTTAATTCGAAATATGTTGCCCCTAATAACTCTGGGGGGGGAATAGGGGGCACTTCCCCTCTTAAAACCACGAGTGTAGCAATGTATTCTGTAGTGCCTCCAAAGCAGGGATTTGGGTGGATGTTTTTTAAAACAACTTGTTTACAAGATTTTCTGTACATTCGACCGTGCTTTGTATTCTATATTTAGAAAATAAAAAGTAATTTATTCATTAAAGTTGGGCTAAAAGGGAGAAAGTATTTGTCAGTTTCCTGATACCGTTTATTTTGTTTCTGTATTTATCATTTTTGGGATGATCTTTCGGGTAGTCGTAGGAATCAAAGTCGTTTTTGTAAATAAATGTACGTAAATCTTTATGCATATCCAGTGTTAGTATGCGATATATAAAAGCGACAGTGTCCATATATGTAATACAGATATTTTCTCTTCCGTAGGACGCGACCATTTTACTACAGTGGAAGTCGTACATATGTTATATGTTATATGTACACATGTTATATGTATGTTTTAGAAATATCCAAGATTGATATTTCAATATACAAAGGACGATCCATCTTCATACTTGTTTTCTTCATAGATACTGCTACAAGGTTTTCTTTTATAATTACAGATGTTCCAAAGTTTGGCTGCTGTACGAGTACCGGTATCTGTAGTTTTCTCGGGTTAGTAACAAGTTTAACAATTTGTGTTTTGTTTTGTTTTCCAGTGTTTTACCAAATATTGCATTGTTCATTAATTATAGAAATCCTTTTGAAAGGCTGATGTAGCTGCTGCTCTTCTGGTAGTATTCGAATCAATGTAGGGTTTCAGCCAGCATGATTGGGAAAATTCCAAAACTCTTTGAATCTTTGTTATACGTAATCCCAATTCAATAGCTTATTGAACAACCCAAAAGTGAGCTACGTATCGTTGTTTTTTATTCAAAGGCAACATTAATTTAGGATGTTTTCGAGTTGGAGAAACTTCTGTGTTTGCAAGAAGTGGAAGATCGTAATGAAGATTATGTCTCGTAACAATTTGAACCAATCCGCCTCTAACTCCAGATTCAACCATTAAAACCATGTCAATATGTGTTAAAAGCTGTAGTTTGCATTTTGTTTCTTTTAACATGGCTTGCCAAGCTAATCCTGGAGAAGTATACGAGTGTAAAGGGTCCAAACCATATGCAACAAAAAAACTGTTTCGAAACTCTTGTATCACATCGCAAAGAAGAGTTACATCAAGTTTCACATAAAAGTCTGAGTAATCTCCTAAGGTCTTCATATCCAACTCGTTTCATACTCGACATGCGTGTTGATAATCTTCAGGTTCTATTTATGTATCATTAAGTTTGTTTTTTAATTTGTCTGGTGTAGGAAGTGATGTTTCGCCAAATCTATATAGTCCATCAATGTAATCATAGGAGAAGATTCCTTTTCGGAGAGCTAAATACATTTTATCATTAGGTTCAATTTTGCTTTCTTCAATCAAATCTTCTCTTCTTAAGTTTTTAGTTAATGTCATAAGGCTAAAAGGCATAAATCTGAAAGAATAAAAAATCTTAGTTTTATTTTTCCAACCGTTTTAGAAAAGCTTATAAATTTTTCCATAGTTGTAGCTAAAACATCTATTGCTCCATCATCTCTTCCTAACTCTGGGATTATGAAGTGGAACAACTGGAATAAAAGATGGAAGTTTGTAGTTTATGTTGCAAGCGTTACAGGCTGCACCTCTATAAGCTCCTGTGAGATGATAATGGACACGGACTTTTAAGTTATCAAGTGTAAGTTTGTTATTGCATAAATAATATGTTGTTGTTGAAGCATATTGTTGTAATTCATCTTCTTCCATAGGTGACATCGGTAACACGTTTCTACACATTTCCTCCACTTTTCCAGCAATGTCGTACAATTCATCAACAAAGCATCGAGCTGCTTCTTCACCACGTTAAATCTTTGGTGCAGTTGATTATTCGTATATACGGAGATGTTCTTCAGAACGTGTGGATTTGATGATTTAACAGTAACTGTTTGGTGTATGCTTCTGATATTTGCTTCTTCTTGTAACTTCCTCTTCTTGAAGTTCAAGTGGAAGTAAAGTTGATTCGAAATCAGCATACACAACAACTGGAATACAGTATCGTTGATTTACTTTATTAAATTTTACGTGTGCTCTGCTAAGAGGTGGCAATTTCATTCTTACCTCATAGTTTCCACTACATAGCCTTTGATGTTCTAATAACCATTCTAGACCTCCCCTTTTTAATGGTTTGCTTACATGACAAAAACATCTTTTGCAAATTTTTCTCTCCGTGTCTTTTGGATATTTGTTGCGAAACAAGAGCTTCAAAATTTGTAATTTACACATAGTAGGATATGTCCCCTTTAGTGGTCAATAGCAAATCAGTATGATCTCTGCGCTCAATAGGTGTTATGCGCTAGGGGAACGCATTGTTTGATGAATCAAAACCAAATCATTTTTGTTCAATAGTCTAAGCTCCATCTTCACTTTTAATTTAATACCTCGATACTCATAAGCAAAGATAGTTAGAAATGCTTCAGCCAAAGTTAGCTCTGACAGAGTTAAGAGCTAAGCAAACATTCAATCTACACAATTATTACAAAGCATTAAGTGTTAGGCAAACATTAACTCTACAAAGTTATTATAAAGCATTAAGAATTAAGCAAACAGTTAGTCTACTAGTTTATTATAATGCTTCAAAAAGCGGTAAGTGTTAAGCAAACAGTTAGTCTAAAGGTTTATTATAATGCATCAAAAAGCGTTAAGTGTTAGGTAAACGTTAAACTACACATGCAAATGCGCATAATCTGTTAATTGCGCGTCGGGCCCAAACGCACACTTAACAGACCTACGCTACAGCAGATTGAAACCCAGTCGGACGTAGATCACGAACGGGCGTCAGACTACTGCGAAGAGAGCAGAGTATCGGGTCGGACGTAGATCACGAACGGGCGTCAGACTACTGCGAAGAGAGCAGAGTATCGGGCTCTATATATACCCGAGCCAGCCATACCAGTTACCGCTTTCCAACCATATAAGGATATGTCGAAAGTTCTACGAGGGGGGGTTCCGTCAACGTTGGGGGGGTCCGTCAACGAGGGGGGGGTACAACAGGCTGTAAACCGGTCTAGGTCAAACAGGTTTTAAACCAGTCCCCAGCTTTCTAACCATATATGGATAGAGCAAGGTTACACTTTGCGACCCGCTTTACTCCGTCTGCCACCTCATTCCAGCTTTATCCTGCGAACTGTAACCACGCGCTACAATGTCTTCTCCAGTAACCCTCGAGAAACTGCGTCGCCTGAAGGAATCCCTGAAGAAGACGGTGGAGAAAAGGAGGGATTTCAAGAGGTCTACTTCTTTTAAGTCGAATATCAAAAATAACTTTTCTCACTTGTACCATACTGACTGGCCTTCCCTCGAGCAAAGCTCGGCCCCCCAGGTACTATATAGTAATTTGTGTTATGAGCTTACCAAGGTATTTGTACCCTGTTGCCGAAACAAAGAGATAAAAAAAACTTTTTCATCACTCTGTATTTGAAAATAGCCCATTACCATACAGCTAGGGAGACCTACGAAAATTATCGATTTCCATGTAACGTAAAAAAATGATCAGCTGACTTTGTCTGTCCTAAACATTACCTTTCTTGTCCCAAACAATATTTTTCCTGTCCCAAACAAAACTTGTCCTATCCTAAACAATTGAAGTTGCCGTTTTACTAAACAGGAGCACCAGTGTGATTTCCACGCTCGGCTTTGCCTTGCGCGTAACATGCATCTTGCTCAAAAATAGGTCACTTTCGTGACTAGTAGTGAAATATACTACACTCAGCTGTTGTATTCTGGCTGCTCTTCGTTCAGTAGTTTTCTCTGAATAGGTGATTACACGTTCATTTTACAACCAGATACAATATTATTCTTATGGAGAATAAGAAACATTTTATATCTCGCTTGTTTATGAGCTACTGGTTAAACTTAGTACAATGCTTCATCTAGTGGTGATCCATTGATATTTGCATAACAATCAATTTGTTGCAGTCCTTGATGCAACAAACCTACGTACTCAGTCCTAATATTTTTCCTATGGAGAATAAATACAATTTCATATTTCGCTTATTTAAGAATATCTTTTGATGAATATCTTTTGGCTTGATGACTTAGTGAGGTACCATTTGAAATTCGCTGAATATGCAGGTTTGCTATAATTGGGGAATTTATTACCAAGCCGAGCAGAAATATACTCGATTTAGGTTGAGCTGAAGACATTTCATGTCCGAAATACAAACATAAGCGTGATTAGAGTATTTCGATTATGTGGTAGAATGAATTATGGTGATTATTGTGATATATGTGGTATATTTGATTGGTGATTATTGTGACCTTTCATATATTGCAATATTATGCTCTCTAAATTACGCCTATGGAAACAACGAAGTGTTCCAAAGAGTTTTTTTACATCTAATGACAAGATTTAAAATTTGAATAAATGTAATTCTATCTTCTTTTGATGGATCAGTGATAACTCTGGGGGATATATTAGTAAGTAGGACTAATGAGGAGTCAGTTGTACCATGGAAATAACCAACAAAATCAACTTAGCTTCCTTTACAAATCTTCATCTAACCATATACCCTGCACAGTACTGAACTCCCTGTGATATTTTTAATTTTTTTTACATTATCGTGTGTCTTAAAAGTCCTATTGCCCTATTATAATATATGAGTTCGTGATCATAACGTAATTCAAGGAATGTTTTTATAACAATAAAATTTACATAATGTCACTGTAAATGTTGTCTTTTGCAGTAAAAAATCATCATATCGAAAAATCATGGGGAGCCATCGAGTGATATTTTATTCATAGGTTTTTAAAAAGCAAGCAAAATTGCATAATGTAAATGATAATATGTTTACCTGAGACAAAATGGAAGCTGTTAACATGTTGTATTGAATAAAATATTCTTACTATGTTACTTTTCAGATTTCTTAACCTTGATTGTAGCAATACTCTTAATGATTCTTAGTGCAGAAAATCTGTTCACGTAAAAGAGTCACGTAATCTTTCCTTTCATCAGAAAGGAAAGATTAATAATTTTTTCATAAGAAATTTTAGAAATGTTGGGGCTCATTGAAGTGAGAGGTTTATGAATAAATATAATTCTATTTTTAGGCTTGTGAAATTATACTAACAAAAAATAAAGATAACAGAATATTGGCAAAACATTAGTTTCTGGCACCTGCCAAACTAACTTAGGAACAAGTAATACAATTTTCATTTAATATAAAACGAGTATTGCAATATGGTTTTGGGTGAATACCTTTTTAATTTAAGTCTGTAATTTCTATTTTCTTTCAAATACCTTTAAAATCGTGTCATTCATACCTCTTAACAAACAATAGGGGACAGGGTGTAGGGTTAGGACTATTGGAACACTTGGTATAGTGCAAGTTTACCAGATTGGATATAGCTGATATGCTAAGAAAGATATCTTCAAAGAGAAAAACCGTTGAGCAATATGGAAGGCGATTAACTGCAGAGTATTGTTTGTAAAGTAAGCATTTTCTTAAAGGTAAGATATCGGCCATTGCCAAAAATGTTGATCTGATTATAAATAACTAAAAACTAAATAGCTTATAGTTATTGAAAATAATGTTAGATAGCAGCAAATTAGATATGTGTACAAGTAAGGCAAGAAATATTATCAAAAATGCATGACAAATTTAAAGTTATTTTCGCTAATTATAATCACACAATAAATTTCATAATTTATCAAAACTTACTACTTTTTACTTGCACAAGTGATCCAAAATTGTCAATCATCTTTATAGGAAATAATCAATTGCTAAATGCAATAAATAAATTGAAGTGAGATAAAGAAAAAAGGAGAACATTTGAAAAAAATAAAACAGTGTTTCATAAAAGTTGTATATTTTTGCGTGAGCAATTGTTTTATTTTCAGAATGATGAAATCATCAGCTGGACTTTCTTCGATGGTAGCAGTAATATAAAGCCAACATAATCAGGATGGCCACTATCACAACGGTGACGACAATCAGCACTGCAACAGCCGTTAAATTATATCAAACAATAAAATATTGCAAAAATATAAATCCTTATATATAGACTATCCTCCTTATATATAATACGTGAATCCGTTTTTTGTCAATGTAATTCCTACCTTATTTCTTGACCAATTTTAATGTTAGAAGTGTCAACAAATTCGTCTCAGTTTGCAGTCTTGCAATAAGGTTTTTAATTTTCGTAATATAATCCTCAAGAGTACGTGTAGCCCTTAAAGTTAGTTTTGTCCATACATTACATGAATAATAATAATTTGTATTAATTGCATACTACGCGGAATAACAGAATGAATACTATATAATTCACATTTGTCTGTGGCTCCGTGCGTCCGTCCGTCCGTCCGTGAGTGCGTTCATCCGCGGCTGTTCTCGAGCTGTAATGGCTCCCAAGCTACGAAAGGATATTTTTTAGGGGTAATCGAGGTCAGGGAAACTGCGCGTGTAGTTTGTTTTTCAAGAAAAGCAACCTTATTCGAGTAGCAGTAGCTTTAAGCTGTGCCTTTTTTAGGCAAATTTAGCATATATTAGCGGAACAGGGAGTATTCTGCTGTGGATTTATATTTCTACAAGCATTGTTCCTGAACAGCCGATTATATCTGTGGTCGCGATATTGGCTGCCAATACTAGTAGCATAATATGTCGTTCGCTGAATATAAACAAAAAACTACTGAAATGAAATCTCATTTTGTGTTATGTTTTATAAGGGCGAGCGTAAACGTTTACTGTAATTATGTTACAGCTTAGGTAAAACAAAAAAATCAAAACATAGGTCTACATTAATTTTAAAATAAACTAACTGATTTTGAGGAAAGAAAATAATATGATATCTATTTTTTGATTTATTTGGACTTTACCTATCGCTTCTAGTGTTTAAAACTACACTACGTTTAAAAAAAAAAATGTAGGTTAGTTAGGTGTGTATATAAATTTTGTGTTAGTGTATTGTATTTGATTTTTTGTTATCTTTGTGTTAGTGTAAATTAAAATGTAAAAGAAAAATCAAAAAAATCCAAAAAAAATGTAGGTTAGTTAGGTGTAAGAGTTTGGTATTTAGATGTAAGTAGGGTTCACTTGATAACGGGAGGAGTTTCCTTACCTCCCGTAGTTTTAAACACTAGAAGCGATAGGTAAAGTCCAAATAAATCAAAAAATAAATTCAAATCCATCGCTATTATGAGTTTCAAAAATACAATATGATATCAGCTGCATATGTATGTATACACAAACTATTGTGAAGGTATCTACATTTTTTAATTCCTGCTCTTTGTTCATTCACTTACTGAAGTTAATAATTAACCGATTTAGATGATCCTTTTTTTATTTAAAAATTAATTAATTAGGCCCCAAGGCTCTGCCCCACGGGACTTCCAAGATCTCACGTTATTCATATGAAGGAGAGTTTTATATGGTTTATGTCACGTGTTTTTCTTGATTTAATAAACAGCTGATATAAGTATTATATCCGCAAAATATTGCGGAGGAGCAGCTCATCTACATATTTAAAAAAATCCTGCTATTTGTTCACTCACTTCCTGAAGTTAATACTTAACCGATTTGATGATTCTTTTTTTTATTTAAAAGATAATTTCAAGTTCGAAGTCATGTCAAGCCAGAATTTCGATTTAGGCCCCAGGGCTTTGTCCCACGGGACTTCCCCACGAAATTCGATCCATGGAGATGCATATAGAGGAAAGTTTTATTTGGTTTATCTCATGAGTTTTTTCTTAGTTCAATAAATAGCTATTATATTGATTATTTCTGCAAATTTTTGTGGCGGAACAGCTCGTTACAATTAAAGTTGTGACTTTGTGATAACTAATTGAGTTAACTGGAACTGCATTGCTATTTTTCGAGCCACAGGTCCACTATTAACATATCATTTTGTGGTTGTCTTAACCAATTGGTTAGGTTCAATTATTTGGCTTCAAATATATTTGGATATCCTTATATATAAATCTGTAAGCGAAATCTTTTAGTCAAAATTGTGGGAGTTTGGAAATTCGCAGGACGATGGGAGACGGCTAAAATTAAAGGTCTTGATCGCATGGACTCGGGAAGAATATCAGTATTTCCGAAATATCATCAGCAAACGAGAAATAACGTAAAATATCCCCTACAAAAAAAACATGGGGGTTTAAACCAGTTTGCTTTGTTTACATTAAAACATATGATTAAGTGACTTTGTTTGCGAGCTGACATGTAAATAGTAAACATAATCAGAAGAGGCAGTGCACTGGAGCAATGTTATGGGCTATGGGCCCTTCAAGCCACTAGTATCCACTAAATTAGTAATTCTTGGTCTGTTAAAAACCTCACTGTACAATTTAATGCAATACAAAATTACTTTAATTATTAACAATGACTACAGTTCCTCCCGTAAAATTGCAATTCTGTAGTGGAGAGTTGTGTTTTAAAGTAAAAATAGTTGATAGCTTGAAACTGATGAGTAGGATATGCGAAATTGTTGTCTGATATTCAATAAATATATTAAAAGTTTATACCTTTTGACTAAGAATAAATTAGATATAAGCTACATCTGAATATTCATGAGTGAAATTGTAACACTTCATGTTTGTATTTATAAATAAAAAACAAATAGCCTACAACAAGTAATAGACAAATTACAAACTTTAATACTGGGCTCCAGTCACAAAACATCTGGCGTGTCTACCTGCTTCCTCCACCAGGCCAATGTTGTCTTTCAAAGCCCGTCCCTCCTCAACAGATTATCCCATTTTGTTGGTTTATAGCTCATTTTAAATAACAAACAATCTGGCGGTTTCATTGAGCAAAATGTTGATATAAAAAATAATAATCATTCAATAAAATTTTAAAAATTTAATTATAATGGGTGAACTATTTGTGATATTGAAATTATTCCTCAAATGTATAGTTATTTTCTTAACTTGAAAATAACAATACACCTTCGATTTCCGATAATTTGTTGAGGAGGAACGAGCTTTTAATTAACATTGGCCTTATGGGAGAGGCAGGTAGTAGCCGGTTGCAAGAGCCACCTCTCAAAGGGAATGATGAATTGCCAATGTACTAACCAATCGAGAGGTAAGAGTTGTGTTCGTCATCTGCAAGTCTGCACTCCTTGTCCCAGTCCTCGGGTATGAGAGGTTGAGATATGCTGATGAACTTGTCCAAGGGACACAGCGGGTCGCATCCCGCCACCGTTAGCAGGTACGGCTCATTGGTCGAGTTTCGGTGATACAGCTGCGAGAAATGTAAATATTATCTATCTGTCCCTTGTACTAATTTAAAATAAATGTGATAATTTATTTATCTAAGTTTGCCTGTACTGAAGTCACGCCTGTTCAGAAATTATGCAAAACCTCCAGAACCAATAATAACTTGTAACTTCATGGAGGAAGCTGTAGATACAAAGTGTTAATTCCATATTATCTACAAAGTCTTCAGGAACGTTTTCCTGGAGTAAAAGTAAAACAAGTCTATAGAAACATTGGGATATCAGTAGTGTGGGTTTGCCGGTTTTGGACCGAAAGTGACGTCATCCGGTCACGTGACGGGATGCGCTGAGTCATTAAATACGTCATCTGAGGCTGAGCCAGTGACGTAGGCGGTTTTGTGACGTAATGAGGGAAAGGTTAAAGTTCAAGGTCACAGGGAGGTAATTTTAAAAAAGGACTACCTCGCACGCGTAAAATCCGATTGTGATTCGATAGTTTAATCGATAAGAAATATCGAATGAAACAATCGAATGAAGCAATCGAATGATACGAGTGCGAGGTAGTACTATTACAAATATTACTTTATTTTATTTACAATAATTCATGTTTACAATAGTTCCCCGTTGTTCGTTGTCATCGATGTTGTTGATCCGGACGAGTTGCGGCCATCACTTCGCTTTCTGATGAAAGACGGTAGATACTTCGATTCCTGCGCAGAGTCCATGTTGTTTTTTGATGCGTAAAGTTC
The DNA here is from genome assembly GCA_963675035.1 of Allygus modestus. Taxonomy (NCBI): domain Eukaryota; kingdom Metazoa; phylum Arthropoda; class Insecta; order Hemiptera; family Cicadellidae; genus Allygus; species Allygus modestus. The sequence continues at coordinate 282,132,512 of OY776112.1, read as the reverse complement.
CTAAGATAAATCGTAACCGGACGCAATGAGAAGTCTTAACTCTTCATTAAAAACCTCGAGGTCTTGGAAAGTCGCCAGATGAATAGAGTCATAATGAATACACCTAATTTTGATGGACATTTCAACAGAGAGTTCGATGTACACTGGTCAAGAGTCGGAGGTGTACTGACTATTCGCTAGCTAGCGTTTTGGTATCAAACAAAATGGTGGGGGTAAAAGTGTGGTGGGGCGGAGCAGATGGCGGACGGCAGATGGCAGGCAGCAGGTGGCAGCTGGTGAGAGGCAGATGGTTGCTACTACATTCGCCGCCACAGTAATGCAATCCTTCGGCGTAATTCTTGTATTTTATCTTGTCGGTTCATTTGATACGTTTTACATCTACATATGCAATAGCTGAAACACTTGCACTTACGACAAGCTTTCCCGTCAACTTGATCACCTGGTATTTTAAAACATTTTAACTCGCAACAATATGTCTTCAAATCGTTATCGAAAAATAAATTGTTCATAGGTGGCACCGACATGTTAGCTGCAGCGTGTGTTAGACAAGACTGAGACTAACTTCACTGCTCCCTCTTTTTTATACCTCTGCATAAGTTAACCCTGAATAAAAGTTCAAGGTCATCCATTTGAATTAAAAAAAAAGCAACACAGCAGTATATAAAATAATATACTGCTGTGTTGCTGTTTTTATTTTATTTATTTTTTATATTTTTTTTATATTTTCTTTATTAAACAAACATCTTACAATACAATAAGCTTAAGTCTAACATTGATGACTAGAAATACAAACAGAGAAATACAAACAAAGACATTATGTACAAGGATGCGTGATGTGCAGAGTGAGTTCCGTCGAGTTGTTGCCGCTTACACCGTGTGATACCAAATACAACGTCCCCGGTTGAATATCTCGCAAATCTTCATTTTGTAGCAGTTGAACAAATCGTTTTGGAAGAAATACTTGAAACTTCGGCTCATCTCCTGGAGTGAAAGGTCCTTCGCTCAATGAAACTAGAATTGCTTCTCCATGTGTGGTTTCCACTTTCTTGATGTTATGAATAATGTAGTGTTTTTGTTCTTTTAGTTCTGAACACTTTTTAGTTAGCAGAAGGTCGGATTCTGAATGAGTGTTGAATTGATCAACCAGTGTTTGTAGAAACTGTTGTGATGCCATCTTCGTCAGTGGTGGTTGTGGTGTCTTCTGTGATGTTGCCTCTTCGGAGTCTCGAATAATACTCGTGCTGGAGCGGTGCTATCTCCTCGTATTTATAGGCCCCGCTACCCCCACCACATTCCTGCGTTTGTTTCAAGTAAGCAGCCAAACGATATGCGTTGTACAATGCACAGTTTGTTTGGCCGTGTTTAAGATCTTTTGCAGCGACACAAATATTACCGAGATTAATGTTAAAGTCCTTACTGATAGTTATATCGAAAACATCACCGTGCGTGTACTTTTGTATCCAGTTCTTTTTTTCTAATCCTCTTGTGTATATATGTGAATATTGTTTGCAAAAGTTAAACATAATACTGTGCAGATTACTGTAGCTTATAAATCCTTCATACCAATGTATGTGATGAAAGTAGTTTGTTATCCATTTGTTTGTACTTTTTGCTTTGGTGTTAAGTTTGTTAAAAGAAAAAGGAGCTTCAAACGTGAATGGGTAGGCTACAAATGTAAGCAAGTCTAAAATTACTAATTCCTTGATAATAAACCTATCATCATTATTTCGAAATGCTTGAAATTCTATTACACAAGGCTTTACACTCACTTCTTCATCCCCTCCGCTCATCATGGCACCTAGCGATCAACTAAACTGTTTTCCACACCACGGTAGGTTAAATACCAGGCCGTACAGTTGCAGGCGCGTTGGTGTATATTTAACGTGGGCACCGTCCCCAATAGGCCTACCCCACGTGTGTTCTTCTTTACTAAGTCAAACATTAGTCTTTTTTAACTTCTTCTTCTTGTGTTTCGTTTTCTTCTTCTTGTTTCTCCGTTTCTTCTTCCTGTGTTGTTTCTTCTGTAGCTTCTGTAACGATTTCTACAAGTGATTCAAAATCCTTTAACTTTCTCCACATGCAAACTTCATGAGGTATTCTATTAAAAATAGATGTATCCACAGGTCCGTACACGATGGTGCTATCAGGTTGCTTTTCCAAAGTATCGACCAAATATTCTTTAATAATAGCGCTTGCAAATACCAACTGTCTCATGTACCTTGTAATAGGTTCTGTTGCGTAGTTTAAAACGTAGAATTCTTCACGTGACAGTAGAATCTTACTTTCATGTTGAGTCAAGTCTCTAAGTCGCACTTGTAGTTGTCTGCGATGTTTAACAATATCGATTTCATTGTCACAATCCAAAAGTCGAATATGTGTTTTCCTTCCACACAAACTGTTAGTTAAATAACATTCTATTAAATGTACATGTTTCAAAAATGACTCCCAAGCATTTTGCGAAAATAAAACCTTTTTTGTTCCATGGTTTAGTATTACTGTAGGGGAATAATCCAATGACTTCATCAATCCAACTGATACACTTTTACTGATGCATGCTGAGATGGGGTAAAAGATTCGCAAAAAAACTTCAGTTAAAATGTGAGGAGGAATATTTTCTTCAACTTTCTTCTTCCTCTTTGGTACTACCTTTGATGGGTCTGCATTAATTTCCTCCTCTCTATCTCTTTTACCAAATTTTAAAAATGCAGTTATTTCCTTGATGATTTCTGCTTCACTAGTATTATCACGTTGCAATAACGGTGCTACCTCTGCATCACCTTGTACAACAGATGGAGAACTCATTTTGTAGAAGATGTTACCAATGCGACGATAGATGATCAACTGAAGACCTGCATTGTTGCTCCGCTATTTATAGGTTAGCGACAGTGGCGGTGCCGGTGGTGGTACAACGTTTTACAATACTGTCTTTACAATACCGGTCAACGGTGTGTATGTAACAATTTTATCGTGCAAAATTAAACAATACGCAGATGTATTTGCAGGTACGTTCTCTTGAAATTCCATTTCTATTTTTATATCAACACAAGACGATTTTACAGATTCATTTTGTTTGGAACAATCAATTACAACAATCGGAGCTTTCGATTCAAACTGTACGGGAGGTAAAACGGGGTATTCATGAAACTCCCAGCTTCTGAATGGCATTACAACGTCTCGATCTGATTTTAACTTTCTTAATAATGTAATCCTATGTTCATCATTTAGTCGCACATGTGGTACTCTCCAAACAATCTTGTCTAATGTTAATTTCCAGTCTAAATTGACATCAGTTGTTCCAGTAGCTGCTTTAATAATATCTTTATCGTTTGATGATCTTAATAAAACTAGTTCTTGTTTTACATTTATTATTCTTCTTCTGTAGTCTTCAGAAAATCCTAGGAGTAATCTTAAAGGTACGTAGAAATCAAAGTTTCCCGAAGAGTCAGGAGCGATTGTACTTTTGTCTGGTGCAACCCATCCTGCAACAGCTAACAGATTCTTCTCATTTGGTGTTAAAGACGCTAATCCTTTCAATGTACTGGAAATTCCAACCTTTTTTGTTGAATCGACTGTAACTCCTGAAATTTCATATCTAATCACATCAAACAAAAATGCCATAGGATTATTTATGAACGGAACAGTGGATCCAGCAGTACCATCATTTTTTGTTACTTTTCCTTCAATATATAAATAACTTTCGCATGGAAGAGTATAAATGTCTTGTTGTTGTATAGGAATCCTAATTTCATCGTTATTGTTTAATTTAGACGAAGCGTAAGGGTTGTGCGTGTGATATTCCTTTTCCCATAAGGTCTCGTCGAATGTTGGACCCTGCACTATATCCAGTATATCTATTGTTAATGACCTTTAATCCAATTTCTTCTAGAAAACGAATGTTGTCACTTGTTAATCCTTCTACAGCTGATGAGATACTGACCTCTTTGCTGGTTGGCTCTCTCTTTTTAAACGATAACCCCATTGTCTAAGCGGATGATTTTATATGTATTCTTACAGTAATAGCTTCTCCTCTAAAGTCAATAAGGTTTCCGTCTTGATCCACTATGTTCAGCACGATGTCTGAAATGAAACTGGTGTTTAAAGGTAGGTACACAAGGTTTTGAGGCTTTTCTACTATCTTGAAACCCGGTGCAACTGATGGGTAGAATGTGTGTAATATATGAGATTCTCTCCATCTCTGTAGGATCCTTGTATAATGTTACATGTAATGTCTATGCTATTAACTTTGATGATCGTCACAGTTTTATTCCCAGAATGAGTTTTATTAGGTTCTAATACTTTTGTTTCCTTAGAAAACCCCAATAAACTACCAATTGAATGTTCTTGACTAAAATCAATATAATACTTAGGAGTAATTTCGGCTCTCATTGTATTGTTATTGCCTTTTATCGTTATATTTTGTTTTCCCATATGTTTTTGTATAACTTCATTTATATTATCAATTTCATAAGCTCCTGTTGGTAAACTGAATTCTTCCAAAGCTGAATACTTTCCTTTATTATCTTTTGTCTTGTAATAATGTATTTTAATATTAATTCCTTCACTAACGTTTGGAATAGATTTATATGTTGTTAAATCCAATAATGCGGCTTCCCATAGTCTTCCTTTTTGCAAACGTAGCGCTGGAAACAGAATACTGCGCAAAGTACATGAGTTACCGGTTAATGACACTGTATACGAAGACATCTTAAAGTTGACTAACACTTTTAGCTAAAAAGTCTAAACATAAATGACCGCAAATGGATGTATCATCAGGTTGTTTTCTTGTATGATTGTAAAAACATTTTCTGCCGCACGAAAGTATTGTTGAAGTTCTTTCGGTGGTGGATGGTCTCCAAAACTGTCAAAATAATAAATGGTTTTACCAAGTTTCTTGTAACACACCCAATGAGTGCCTAATCCTTCACTATTATCTAAATTTACAATACCAGTCTCATTTTTCCACATTTTAACCGGTAATTCATCTTTCATAAATACTCCTCTAAAAATGGGATTTTCAAACAAGAAGCATATGTAATCAGTTCTTCATTGGTTAATTCTTTGTTTTTAATTATTAATTGCTCTTTCTTATTTAATACACACGATACGGCCTTAGGTATAATCCTTCTCCCTTTTTTATCATTGACCATATTGTTGGTTTATTTTTAGCTTTACCACTGGTAGATCGACGTTTTCTTCTGATATTACCTCCTTGTTTCTTAGCGGGTTTTTTCCCACGCCTTCTTCTCTTTCCTCCTCCAAACGTAGTTTTTGCTTTCATTGCTGCTGTTACTGCTAGAGACGCTGCTTTTTCACCAATACTCGCGTCACTAGATTTTACTCTTTGCCAAGCTTTCTCAGCAAGTGCTCTATCTGCTATTGATCTATTTTTAGTATCACCAAATTTGGAATACGCTATATCGTGCTGTTTACAAGCCTGATCGAGCTTATTTATTCCAGGATCTCCTCTAGCAAGACGTTTCTCTAATTTGGTTCCAGGACCACAATATTGATATCCTCCAGGTAAATGTAATTCCACAGGTAATAAATCAATCGCCTTGTTAACTATAGCTCCAAACGGTTTACTCAGTAGAGAAAATGCTGTTGATGCTATTCCCCTTCCTCTCTGTAATTTCTCTCGATTATGACTGATGCGTTTAACCCTCGACATGACTATTTATAGCAAAACTTACAATCAGTAAGTGCACTCTATAAATGTTTTACAATGAATGTAATATCAGTTTTGGTTTCTTGTATTATATACTGTTTAAAATCCATTTATTATATAGAAATGGATTGATTAATTAAATGTAGACATATTAAATAAAAGAAGTAAAAATAGAAATAAGGTGTAATTGAAGATGTTCCAGATGTTTCTCCGCTGGTGATGGTATCGTTGTCTTCGGTAAAATGAATAAACTTCAAATAGTTGTCATGTTCCCTTAGAAACTTGCCACTTAATCGTTGGTAATTGAATAACACATCCCAGTCTAGTTTATCTTTAAAATTGTCAATGTAATTCTCAGAGAGATTTTGATATTTTTTATTACTTCCCAACAGTTATTAAAATTTGATGTCATCTCTACGAGGAAGTCTTCTGAAAACTGTTGTCTTTGTAAAATATGGATCCAGTTAACTCTGTGAAAATAAATTCTTAACATAGTCATTGTGAAGAGGTAATGTATGGAAAGTTGTTCCCAATCCATATATCTATCAAACCGTTGAACAAAACCATCTGTCAACACTCCTTGGGGAAATCTCGGCTCTTGAGATATTAAACTCCACGCAGTAATATTGGATTCCATCATCCTCTCTGTATCGTCTCTCGAATATGACTGATGCTTTATCGCTTATCATGGGGGTATTTCAAATTCTTTTTTCTCTTATGTAATCTTCATTGTTTTCTGTTGGTTCATTAATCACATTCACTTTATCCCCCTTTCCTAATGTCTTGACTTTAGAAGGCTCAGACGGTTTATCTCGTTGATTAGGTTTCTCTGGATTGTGTATATTTTTCCAGTCTAAATGATTGTGACTGTCAACATCTGAAGCTGCATCTCTTCCTGAAGCCCGATGGATATAATGGAATAGAGCTGCACCAAACCTTTCCAAATGTTTTTCATATTCCGTAGTTCATTTCTTGTGTACAATATCAAACATTTTCTTATTTACAGCGTCTCCATCCTGCTCACAATCACCTACATTTGATAATTTTAATTTTTTTACATCATATCTTGTGTCAGTTTCATTCCTTTTGTAAATCGTTAACAATTTTAGAGTAGCTAAATTTACTGCTTCACCATCATAAACGGGATATTGTATATCGCTTAACCTTTTACCGGAAAACCCCCAATGATCTTCGTGTACAGTTGGGGTTCTTTTTTTCATGTACTGTACCGTAACCGCATCAGACGACATAAGCGGATCACCAACATTTTGAATTACTTTTCCTTCAAAATTATAGTTGCCGTCAGGTGTTATCGGAAACCCAGCTCTTTTTTCCCTATATCCAGATTTTACTCCAAATTCGGAATACCGTCCAAACTTGTCCACACTCATGATGTAACTCAATCGCTATCGTTTAGGTTCTTATTATATATGTACGTCTACTGAACAATTATTCCTTGTTTTCGCAGTTCATCAACCAAAGCTACCCATTCGTTTTCTAAACCAGTGTGCCCGGCTTCCATAGCTTCATGTAATAACCTCATTCGATCAACTAACTTATTTATATCGTTGTAATATATTATATTAGTTTTATACAAGTTTTTCAATAATCCCCTTCCAGATGTGGTAGGGTCAGTTGTTTTTCTCTTTTTATGCAAAACATTTAATTCAGCAGAAGATAAAGCTCTTCTTTTAATTTGAGCTTTTTTGATTTCGAGGGGAAAAGACTAGATATAATACTTGTATATTTTATTGACCGATTTCTATGAATAGGTAGGTCTTTGGAATACTTCTTTCTATGTGCATTTGTATACTCTAATATATTTTTAAACAATTGTAAATCCCTTTTAGTATATTTACCAGGATTATTTTTAAAGATAAGTTCAAACAAACCTTTTGTACCTTTATATTTCTTATCTCCAATAACTATATTATCATTTTCGTTTATATCTAACTTGCTATCTCCAATCATTAATCCTTTATCCTCTATTCTAGCTCCATAGGTATGAAAATTTTGATTAGCATGTGCGGCGTGTAACATTTTTAACGTATATGTTCTTCCAAGAGTTCCTTTAAACATAATATCCGTGCCTAATTTGCTTAAGTTGGATGGGTTAATATCCTCTTCTTCTGCTCTTGTATCTTCTACACTTGTATCTTCTGTACTTGTATCTTCTGCAATGTCATTTTCCTTTAAATCCTCTATATCTCCGCTTTCTTCATACTCGTCGCTTTCTTCAGATGTTTGTAACTGTCCAAAACTTTCATCATTCTGAAATTCTTCTTCATATTTGGAAATTGGTAGCATTTTGTCTCCTTCGAAGCGAATTGAAGGTTTTTCCATATTTTGTGCTAATCGCTTTAAAGGTTCAGTAACAGGTTTGAATGTTGTTTCTAAAAATTGCTCTCTTTTATTTATACCTGATTTTAAAGCTCGGTTTTTTTGTCTAATAGAATCACTAAGTGATTTTATTTCCTTTAATAGCTTTTCCTGGTTAACCATCTTCACACCTTGACGACTTGTACAGTAATACCGCTAATCAGTGTATTAAAACAAATTTATCAAAACATATTCTATAACGACCATCCTTTATAGCTTGATCTTTCATAATAACCAAAAATCCATACTTTTCCGCCCATGCTTTTCCGCAAAGCTCTTTAAACTTTTCAAATGGCATATCCGCATTCACATGATCGTTATATATATGTTTTAGGTTAGTATCATCTTGTTTGAATACAATTAGAATATTTGCATTATCTCTGATAAGTTGTTTTGGGATTTTGCTATAAGTTTGTCCTATATATATGCTGTCGATGTTATTATGTCTTCCCATGGCAAAGTAGTTTCTAATAGTATCCTGATTTTCACAAGATACATCGTCAAATATAAATATAGAATACGGTTTCGCTTCGTTTGGTTGCATAATACTATCACTAGCGTTAAATTTGTAAAAATTAACATCAGACACATCAGATAGGATTTTATCCAGCAATTGATACTTTGGTTGATGTAGAGACTTTGAAAAAATATATAGGTTATTAAACCTTAATCCCTGTGGATTAGTGATCAAATTAAAGACAACATTGGTCTTTCCGCAGTTTGAGGGGCCACTTACTATACATCGAACAGTGTTTGGAAGTAAACTACCGTGTTTACCATTGTTGATTTTAACGTTATCCACAGTTAAATCATCTATGTTATTAATATTGAATCGATCTTTATGGTGAATAATCTCCATCCTGCTCAAAGTTTAACGATGAAATAAGTTGCATGCATTAAACCAAGTCCTTTATAGGTATCCATGAATCCTCAGTTTTGTTAAACCCTAACCACCGCACTTTAACTGCGTCCTTTTTTCTTTGTAACACTTTTTCAACAAGATATACATCCCCTACTGTTGACTTTAACATTTCATGTCCATAAAATGCACCTTGCAACAAATCTCCTTTGTTATCTTTTAGGATATACATTTCAGGTACAGTCGGTTGCACTTTATACACTGTAAAAACTTCATTCGTCCAATTGGGAAGGTATTTCTTGGTAAACACTCCCTTATATTTACTAATCCGTACTTTATCACTTACATTAAATTTTCTTGGCTGCATTTTTTCTACTTTAAGCTTTGTATTTTTCTTTATGCGTTTTAATACATCTTTTGCATTTCTTCTATTTACTTTGTTAGGTTTAATACCAATAGTTCTATGAAACCTGTTGTTATAATCATTTATTAATTGTGGTAAAACATCATACCATACGTAAGAACCTCTTTTTGAAAATTGTGTATACAGTGCTCCTTTTAAGGTTCTATTGAATCTTTCTACAATAGCTGTTTTTTTCTCTGAATTTGTAGAATAATGATTTATTTTATATTTATTCATTAACTGTGCAAAGTTTGTATTAAAGTATTCTGTTCCATCATCAGTTTGTAAATGTTTAATTTTGTTTTTATCTCTTTTTATGGCTATTTCCATGGCTTCTGTTACGATTTTACCAGTCTTGTCCTTTAGAGGCAAAGCGTCTGCAACTTTTGTAAAACAATTAATAATTGTGAGTATATATTTAAATCCTTTGTTTATTCTGCTATGCGGTCGCATTTCAATTAAATCCGCTTGATATAGATCGTTTATCCCTTTTATAACAGCATTTCTTCTTGGAAACTTTGTTCTTGAGGGTTTGTGTAGTTCATTAATAATCTTCTCCTTCAGGTCTGACATGATGGTTTCACGAGGGCAGCTGATATGGTATTAAATATTCTTTGGTATAAATCTGCTTATATATATACATATAGTTCAAGGTCATTCAAAACTTGTGTAAAAAAAGGGGAAACACAGCTTAAAATTGCTGTGTTTCCCCTTTTTTTACGAAAAAAGGATAAAAGGATAAAGGATCTAGGACGATGAAAAGGTTACTCGTCAATAGGGTTGAGGGAGTAGTGGCCGAATGGCAATGTGTTGATTTTGTCTGGAAGGGTTTGTCTTTTGTCGTCATTACAGGATAGCGCCTTTTTAACTTCAGTCACGCTGTACAGCTGATGGTTAAAACTTCTGATGGTGTTGAATTTAGCTGTAATGATGTTATCCTCAAATAAGCATTGCTTGTAGTGTTCAAAATGCACTTTCTTCTTTAAATATAAACTCTTTACACCTTTAGCTTTCTTAATATAGCTATTCTTCTTTTCTTCTTCTTCTTCTTTTTCATTATAGAGTTTCAAGGAATATAGTTTAGACATCAGTGCAACAATCTCTTCAAGTAGAACACCATTAGCCTCATCCTTGAATTTGCCTAGTACTTTTTTGTGTCTGCCATTGTCGTAGTTTGGATGATCTTTTGGATAATCGGAGAAATCAAAGTTGTTCTTGTAAATAAATGTACGTAAGTCTTTATACATGTCCAATGTTACTATGCGATATATGAAAGCGTCAGTGTCCATATATGTAATAGATATATTTTCTCTTCCGTAGAACGCCACCATTTTGTTGTAGTGAAAGTCGTACATGTGTCTTTTTGAGATGTCCAAGATTGACATGCCTATATACAAAGGACGATCCATCTTCACACTCGTCTTCTTCATGGACACTGCTACAAGTTTTTCATTAATAATTATAGATGTTCCAAAATTTGGCTGCTGTACTAGTTTCTATAATTTTTTTGCGTCGGTAACAAGTTTAACATTTTTATGTCTTCTTTTGTTTTCCAATGTTTTTCCAAATATCGCATTATTCATTAATTTAAAGAAATCTTTTTGAAAGTCTGATGTAGCTGCTGCTCTTCTGATGGTATTTTAATCAATGTAGGGTTTCAACCAGCATGATTGAGAAAATTCCAAAACTCTATTAATTTTTGTTAGACGTAGTCCTAATTCGATAGCTTGTTGAACCACCTAAAAGTGAGCCACGTAGCGTTGTTTATTATTTAATGTCATCATTAATTTGGGGTGTTTTCCAATTGGTGAAATTTCTGTTTTAGCAAGAAGTGGAAGGTCATAATGAAGATCATGTAAATTTTCTGGGTATTCAAAATCGCAATCCAAAATATATCCAGTGTCACCATGTTTCGGAATTTGTAAAATATCGCCAATAGAGTCGGGATTAATCCATTTAAAGTTATCAAAAGGAAGTGGGTTTGACATTGCCCATCCGTACAGGTTATTTACATCGAAATATCCTAAATAGGTTGACGGTTTGGTTTCATCGTAATCGGGAAGGTATTTGTTGTTGTCTTTGACATGGCTGGTAACACTTTGGGTCAATCCGCCTCTTACTCCAGCTTCAACCATTAAAACCATGTCAATGTCTGTTAAAAGTTGGAGCTTGCATTTTGTTTCTTTTAACATGGCTTGCCAAGCTAATTCTGGTGAAGTATACGAATGTAGAGGGTCCAAACCGTATGCAGCAAAACAGGTGTTTCGGAATTCTTCCATTACATCACAAAGAAGAGTTACATCTAGTTTGACATAAAAGTCCGAGTAATCTCCTAAGATATTCATATCTAACTCGTTCCATACTCGACGTGCGTGTTGATAGTCCTCAAGTGATATTTCCGAATCATTAAGTTTGTTTTTGAAGTGTTCTGGTGGAGGTAGCGATGTTTCATCAAATCTATGCAGTCCATCGATGTAATCATAGGGGAAGACTCCTTTTTGAAGAACCAAATCCATTTTACTATTGGGTACAATTTTGCTTGTTTCTATCAAATCTGTTCTTCTTAGATTTTCAGATAATTTCATGAGGCTTGAAGGCATAAATCTAAATGAATCAACAAACCTTAATTTAATTTTACCCACCTTTTTTGAAAAGCTTATAAATTTTTCCATTGTCGTAGCCAAAACGTCTATTGCTCCATTATCTCTTCCTAGTTCGGGGATTATAAAGTGCGAATCATAACCACTCAGATTGTGCAGAACTACGGGGATGAAATATGGTAGTTTGTAGTTCAAGTTGCAAGCGTTACAGGCTGCACCTCTGTACGCTCCCGTAAGATGATCGTGGTCACGAACTTTAACGTTATCCAGTGTAAAGGTGTTATTACACAGATAACACGTTGTTGTTGAATCATAATGTTAAAGCTCTTCTTCTTCCATAGGTGACATGGGTACCTTTGTTCCATACAGTTCTTCTACCTTTGCAGCTATGTCATACAGATCATCGACAAAGTATTTGGCTGCTTCTTCACCGCGATAAATCTTTGGAGAAGATGATAGTCCATATTTTTGAAGATGGTCTTCAGTCCACGTGGATTTAATTAGTATGCAATAACTGTTTGGTGAATGAAGTTGGTATTTGCTTCTTCTTGTAACGTCCTCTTCTGTTGTTCAAGCGGATGTAAAGAAGACTCAAAATCAGCGTAAACAGCAACAGGTACACGGTATTGTTGTATTACTTTGTCAAATTTTATCTGCGCTCTGCTAGGATGCGGCAATTTAATTCTTACTTCATAGTTTCCATTACATAACCGCTGGTGTTCTACTAGCCAATCTGACCCTCCCCTTCTTAGTTCTTTGTTCACGTGACAAAAACATCTTTTGAAAATTGTAATTTTTTTCATGATTGGATAATTGTTTAGAAACAAGACTTTCAAATTTTTTGATATACACAAAGTGTGAAATATCGCCTTTAGTAATCAATAACAAATCGGTGTGATCTCTGCGCTCATTTGGTGTTATACGTAAGGGGTACACATTGTTTGACGAATCCAATCCGAATAGGTTGACAGAAGCTGAAGGATTTTGTTTTTCAAATTTTGAAACGTCTGTTATAGCAACAGGGTAAGTTATCCCTTGAAAATTATATCTATGTTGTACTTCTTCATAATGGTGACTTGGTCTTACCGGATGGTCTGTTACATATTTGGCCAACATAGCATATTTAAAACACTCAGTATCTTGATTTTGTACGTTGACGCAGGATAAGGTATTTCTAATACTCGAATTCCATAGCCGTGTTTGTGTACTCTTAAGTCTAGCCCTGTGATGGTTAACAAACTCCACCCGGAGCCTCTTCCTTCATGTTCTTGTATTTTCACCATTAGCTCATCAAAACATTCAGATACGATTGAATCAATATCTGACGAAAACATAATAGTTCGGTTTTTTGTTAAGAAACCTCTCGGTGAGGTTTCATTTTGAATGTTTGTAAATAAAGCATCCAGTAATAGTCCAAATTTAATAAAATTTAATCTTTTTAATTCATTTTTCAGAGTTTTGCTAACCAATCCTTTTGCGTTATTTAAAAATTCTTCAAGTTTCAATTTTGTATTGTCAATTTTAAAGTGGGTTACAACATTACCCGGAAGTGCTCGGGCGTGTAGTTCCACATTTACTGATGGTCCAGGCGCATTATGAATGACACTTTGTCTTGAAACTTAATTTTCTTCTTTTTCTTCATTTTCTTCGTCTTCGTTGTGTTCTTCTTCATTTTGTTCTTCTTGATGTTTTGCTAATTGTTGGTCGATTGAATCTAATTCTTCTTCATTTGGTTCTTCTGTATTTGTATTGGTGTTATGTTTCAATTCTTTATGAATGGTTAAAAGCCATTCATCTCTGAAAGAAGCTTTACAAATATCACAGCGATTCATAATGTAGGCGTGCTCTTCACAAGGGTCAACGCAATAATGAAAAAACACTGCAAATGCACCTCTATTTATACCCTAGAAAAAGTGGTGGGTGTACGTTTTAGGTTAAGTTTAAGTTAAGTTTCAGTTTGTAGCTGGAGGCTACAAAATTCTGTATTTGGGTCAAGGACATTTGATCATATTTGCCAAAACGGGGAATAGAGCAGTAAATGATTTTTTTTTAAACCATAAACTGATCTATTTCCCGCTCTGTATTTAACCAGGACAATTTTTCCTCAGTTTTTAAAGTTTAAGAAAACACCATCAATTAATCTGACTTATCTGATGAATCGGAATCAGAAGCAGCGGAAGGAAATAGCCGACGGCGAATATAATATTCCCCTCGCGCAGCATCAAATGTTAACCCATCCGAACTACTGCTTGGAGTTTCTTGGTGCATTTCTTCAAAACAGAGAAGATGCTGATAGCTGCTGTAGTTTTCAGAATCCTCGTCACTTAACAGTTCAATTTGTTCTATAGATCCTGCTTCAAGATCATCATCACTCGCAATGTATATGGATATATCATCCATATCACTTAATAATTCAGGATCTTCCATTTCGTCGTAATTACTCCATAATTCAACATCTTCCATTTCATCTTCAATTTCAATCAAAATATGTTTTATAATTCCCACAAATGATTTTGTGACGGCCCAAAATCCCTAGACTGTTTAAAGCCATTAATACGACACTGTAATTAAATAATTACAATTTACTGTTCCTAATAAATAAATTTCTACCGTCACTAAAATCTATAATTGGAAGGAGGAACGGTGCTCTTAACATTATTTCAATTATTTCATTTATTATTTCATTTTAAAGAGTTGGCTGGTATGAAATATAAAATAAACCAACAGACGCTAGGATGTTTGCTCCAAGCTAATCTCAACTTAGACACTCCCGCGGGGCCGGCCGGACGTTGATATCAGCAAGGATGTGTGGTGTCAGTAACTTGACGATAAGCACTGGCCTTCAGTGCACGATTCCCATGCCTCTTAGTTTGAGTAACGGCGTGAGTGATCGTTTGGCTGCAGCACTTGTCAGTGAAGTGTTCCCGTGACGTCACGGGCGAAACTGTTTCTGATTGGCTGGCTTGGTTCAGCACGGGCGAAGAAGACAGAGCCGCGCCCCAGTCCCTAAGATGTGACGATGTAACTAACACGCGTCGCGCCGCCTCTCCCTGTTAATTTATTAATTGGCATTGTCTTTCTAAATTTAATGTAACCTTAATTATTGTATTTTAACCGCGGATATACCTAGTGTTAACGACGTTTGAATTGTTCTAAATCAGTTGTTGTAAAGTTGTAAGTTTGAATAAATAGTAATTTTGTTTCCCAACCGGCATTATTATTATTTCAACTCCCGAAATCGGCTCGTGTTACAATTGGTGTCAGGTTTGTGGGTAGTGTTGCAATAAAACACCACTTGAAGTTCCCACAGAAGATGGATTTTGGTAAGTAGTAAATTTATTTTAATTAATTGGTGCAATCTTGTTAATTTTATATATGTCGTTTTAACAGTAGGTAACCACTTAATCTTGTAAAGCAATAAATTAAACTCATTTTAGCGCAACTCCCGTAAAGAAATATGCGTTTTTCGAATTATTAGAGAATTTTAAAGTAATTAGATTAATTTGAATAAATCCTCAAGTCGCCATTAGCCTCTTTGTGAGAGGAACAGATAGCGTCGGTTCCCCCTCCTTCGTCACTTTGCATTCATTGTGTGACGAGACCGAGATGTCATGGCGGTGTTATGAGAATGTCTGAGAATGTCATTGTTTGTGAAGACATATTAAATCGAAATTATTAGGCTATCAGAGTTGTTGTTGAGCCTAGTGATAATAGATATTGATAAATAATAAAGGTAGAGATGATTTTAAGTATTACCTGTGACTAAAGAGGTTTATTTTAAAAGTAAAGTGACTTGGAATATTAATTGTGGAAGGAAGCTTGGAGCCGCCATTTGCAATCTTAGCAAGGCTTCTCTGTTGCGTTCGGATTAATCCGCCATATTTGATTTGCCGATTTGCCACTTCAGTTTGATTGAAGTGCAAATAAGCGAGTTTAATTGCAACTCATCGTGGAAAAGGGAGAGGACGACATTAAAATGAAATTATAACTTATTTGGGAATTAAATTGAAGAAATATTATACTGTAATTAATCCGAATTGTCCGAAGCGGGACTTAGGCAACAATTGTTGAAACTGAGTTATGACGTCACAGGATGGCTGTGGCTTAGTGACGCCGTAATTAATTGAGGAGGCATAAATGGTTGCCTGTGTTTGTAAACAGATGTCTGAATATATTAATCCAAACGGAGTCCCACACTTGTTGCAGTTAGTAGATGTAATAATCATTCCTGAAGTGTTATATTTTTATTTAGTTGATTTAAAATTGTTTTGTCCAAGGACGGGAGTTTGTAGGATTTATTTATTATACTAACCTTAGAATAAATGCTTTCTAAATTAACCTAAGTTTATTTGCATGTGTGATTAACTCTGGGTTATATATTTAATTGGTAAATCTATAAATGCATTGAAAAAAATCTGGGCGTCATTGGAAATAGGCCAATAATTTAAAATCAAGTAATTGAAACATTTTATTGTTACAAATTAATAAAAATTAATGATCTGACACTTATAAACTGTGTCAATTTTCTGGCCTATCTCCATTGTCAGGTCAAAGGATATCAGTGCATTTTTATTTACCAAAGAAAGTAAGTAAATCAGAACTTTGAAAATTTTCGACGAAACAAAGCGTTAGTAGTGGGGAAATAGGAGTTCTGTGACATTTCATTGAAATCAGTCGGGACTTAGAAATAATCGACGTGGACCATCATAGTAGTGGGGAAATGGGCGTTCGACAACAATTTTCGAAATTTATTGTGTATTTTGGGCTACAGACTTAGTCGGATTTTCAAAATTTCACTGAATACTACAAACGACTTGTGATTTTTGTTTGAAATTAATTTGGTGATTTTAATTGAATAATTCACTGTGTTGGGACTTAGAGTAATCGCGTTTTGGGGCTTTAGTGTACTTTATTGAACTTCAAGTTGGGACTTTGAATTTTTCTAATTTTTTTTAGAAACAAAACAACGTGTGAACTTAGGCGTGTGAGCCTCTGATGATTGCTTCAATTAAGTATTGGAAATTATAAATGGGACTGGGCGAATTTTAATTATTTCAGAAGCTCTCATCAGTAGGGGATTATTGAGGGTTCTATACCTGTGGATCCAGTAATTTTAATGTTGAGAGAATTAACGGGCAGTAACCTTCGGTAACGGTTGTGAAGGGGTAATAAATAAATTATTTAACCTTTTGTTTGCAGTTTTGAAAAAAAGGCTGTTTTGCTCTCCTTCAAAATTATGTGAGACAAAATAGCATGGAGGAGAAAATAAAATCGCTGTTTGGTTGCTGTATTGGTTTTTTGGAACTGAGCTATACTGTGCTCATTGTTTAGTTCTGGTTCCTGGTTTTGGGCCAACTGAACATGACAGTCAGTAGAGCAGTGGTACTGTTTGTTTTTGGGTACCGGACTTTGTATTTTTTTAAGTAAGATAATCAGCAATGTGAAGATATTTAGTATACCTCTTTCTGTGTGTGTGAATTTAGTTAATAGCCATTAAATGAGTAAGTGTAAAAAAAATTATTAATTCAAATTGGAACTAATAAAGCTTTGAGTTGAAGCCAGTAAATTGTGATGCGTATTTGTGTTCAGTTTTAGGATCTGCAGATAGCTTTAAGTACTGTTGCAGATCGGTGCTTCATAAACAATGATCGCATTTCTTTTTACAGTTTGAGAAATTTAATTTTGTTTTTTTTTGCATGCAGTCTGTCCCTTAAATTGTATGGCTGCATGTGTTTTATTATCAGTACTCCGAACATGGACAGAAATTATTTGCCAATGTAATATTTAAAGTGTCTAATACTTTACCCCCCTCATCTGGGACTGAGCATTGTGAAGCCAGAGCTCCCATTTGCGGTGTGATGAATTAGATAATAAACCAGAGATTAGGAGTAAATACGATGATTTATGATTTAGTCCATTTACACTAAATTCAAAATTTACAAAAAGAGTCCAGTTAGCTTCCCTTATATTTAAAATGTAAGGCTGGTGAAGTTAGTGATAAGTGATTCTTCGTAGGAAGTTTGTTGTTTTTAATGGTTTGTGCTCTAACTTGTGATAACATGTGTTCACTGGATAACCTGTTCCGTTTGTTGTACAGGAAAGTTATAATTCTAGGCCATTCTTGTGCTGTACCTGTGGATTGGGACACCGGAGGGTCTTCCTTGCTGTGGAGTTGCTGAGGGAGTGCATTCGTATCACCTAAGTATACTGATGTACTAGTGTTTAGGAATCACATTATGGTTATTTTATTTGTTTTTTTAAATAGAATTCCAAAATGTGTGCTCTGCTCCGGGAATATGCTTGCTAACTCATGCTATTCTTGGCCAGACCGTGAAGAGAACGAAAAAATTAATCAAAGCAAACGGGAATGGGGAGTAAATTATGTTTTGCTTGTTCTATGGCAAGCTGTTCTGTAGAAAGCCCAGCCTGTGCAGCGCAATTCACCTGTACAGCCGGCAAAGCGGAGGTTGATGGTTGTGTGTTTACTAAAGGGTTGGTACGAGTAAACCAGCCGATGGTCTTCTGGGCCTGTTGTTGTAGTCTATTTGAGTTTTGTTTCGGGGGAAATGCCCCATTGAAATTATGACGTTGAATGGGCCTTCCTCAGGAAAAAAAATAGATGTGTTTGTAGTAGCAACTGATGAGTTCAATATTGCCTGCCCGTGCAAACGGCAGCAGTATACTCATGTCGGACCGGAATGCGAAGTTGTGATTTCTGACTTTTCTAAGTCAAATGCTCTCTGTTGAAGAGACTGAAGTGATCGGTGTGATTCGATCACTGGCGGATCGGGTGCCTGCCCGATTTATCGGCAGCTCCTTGTATTCCAGCGTTTGTGGAAAAGTGGTTTTTCCCGAGGTTGATGGGTGCATAGTGCTTCAGAGCCCTGTAAGGTAACTCTGAACTGTTATGAGAATGGCGAAAAGATCAACCTGACCACCATGAAGTCGAGTGGAGTTGGAGTGATCTCCGAGGTGTAATAACATGCGCCGTTATTAGTGATGAGTTTAAGGTGCCTGCCCGTATACACGGCAGCAACACTCATGTCGGTCAGATGAGTAAAGTTTTGTTCTTGATTTGAGGTCGATGCTCTCTGACGAAGGGACCAAGTTGATGAATATTGATGTGAGTGCCACCTTGAAGGTCCTGCAGGGACTAGGTGATCAGCTTGGCACCTAAGCGTAAAGGGGTATTCTTTGGAGAGTACTTTCCAGCACCTTAGAGTCCATTATGCTGGCGCCCGCATGGTTGAGTAGGACATGTGGGGCGGCCGTTCGGTTATTGTGATAATCACAGTTGTCTTTGTAGGTTTGAGATGGAGAGTTCGAGTTGCCGACCTGCTCCGTGTCACCCTGGGAGGCCGTGTACAGCGCCCGCAGGCTGCGCAGACAGAGTCGCCACTTCAGAACCGTGGAGAGATGGTACCCTACTGTCGAATTGGTAGCAGATCATGCACCGGAAGCAGAGCACGACAGTTCCACGAGCGCAGCTAAAGTTAGGCTGACCGTGCGGTAAGATGCGACGAGGAGTGAATTACGGACTCGGGACACTTTAAGTAAGTGAAAAGTATTTAAGAAGCATAGACTTTCGACCGCGATCAAGAAGTCGCATACTACGCTGTGAAGAAGCGAGTACCTCTGGACTTGTCTCCGCGAGGACGCGATGGCGAAAGGACTGGGGATCCCCCTCCGATTTTTGTGTTATTATGTTAGCATTAATGATTTTTGTGTACCGGTATGTTTTGTTGTGTGTTTCAAAGAATGGTGTAATATTTGTGGGCTGGTAATGGCAACTTTTTTTTATTTATTATTCGAAGCGATCCAACTAATGGTAGTAGTATATCCCAAGAAGGGTAAAGGATTCACTGGCCCAACTTGGTGTCCACAGGAAGGTAATGCTAGCACTCCCCACCCCCCTAATACCCCCTTCCCTTCGACTCCCTGACTGGACTGTAGACACCCGGGAGCCAGCCTGAATGAGTTTTCAAAATTTAAAAGACAAATTTACTTATAGTTAGTGTATAATCAGTCAAGAGTACTGCAAAATGCCTTGCTGAGGGATTTTCCGGACCCTGTCAGGAAGACATTGTTGTGCCGCTACCAGGCCTACTGAACGTGAGTTTGTGTTAAAGATTAGTCAATAATGCATTGTACTGTATTGATTATTCGATTGTCTATGTGATTTATTATTGGTAATTTTCAAGTTGTTTTGAGGCTTCGGCCGATAGTGGGTGGAGTACCACCGGAATTTATGAACGATCATTGGATTGGTGAAAAGTTTTTTTTTGTTGATTCTTGGTGTCAATATGTTACTTGGCTATTTCGACATGTGTTGACGAGTTAATTAGAGTCATTAATGTCATCATTAATTTGGGGTGTTTTCCAATTGGTGAAATTTCTGTTTTAGCAAGAAGTGGAAGGTCATAATGAAGATCATGTAAATTTTCTGGGTATTCAAAATCGCAATCCAAAATATATCCAGTGTCACCATGTTTCGGAATTTGTAAAATATCGCCAATAGAGTCGGGATTAATCCATTTAAAGTTATCAAAAGGAAGTGGGTTTGACATTGCCCATCCGTACAGGTTATTTACATCGAAATATCCTAAATAGGTTGACGGTTTGGTTTCATCGTAATCGGGAAGGTATTTGTTGTTGTCTTTGACATGGCTGGTAACACTTTGGGTCAATCCGCCTCTTACTCCAGCTTCAACCATTAAAACCATGTCAATGTCTGTTAAAAGTTGGAGCTTGCATTTTGTTTCTTTTAACATGGCTTGCCAAGCTAATTCTGGTGAAGTATACGAATGTAGAGGGTCCAAACCGTATGCAGCAAAACAGGTGTTTCGGAATTCTTCCATTACATCACAAAGAAGAGTTACATCTAGTTTGACATAAAAGTCCGAGTAATCTCCTAAGATATTCATATCTAACTCGTTCCATACTCGACGTGCGTGTTGATAGTCCTCAAGTGATATTTCCGAATCATTAAGTTTGTTTTTGAAGTGTTCTGGTGGAGGTAGCGATGTTTCATCAAATCTATGCAGTCCATCGATGTAATCATAGGGGAAGACTCCTTTTTGAAGAACCAAATCCATTTTACTATTGGGTACAATTTTGCTTGTTTCTATCAAATCTGTTCTTCTTAGATTTTCAGATAATTTCATGAGGCTTGAAGGCATAAATCTAAATGAATCAACAAACCTTAATTTAATTTTACCCACCTTTTTTGAAAAGCTTATAAATTTTTCCATTGTCGTAGCCAAAACGTCTATTGCTCCATTATCTCTTCCTAGTTCGGGGATTATAAAGTGCGAATCATAACCACTCAGATTGTGCAGAACTACGGGGATGAAATATGGTAGTTTGTAGTTCAAGTTGCAAGCGTTACAGGCTGCACCTCTGTACGCTCCCGTAAGATGATCGTGGTCACGAACTTTAACGTTATCCAGTGTAAAGGTGTTATTACACAGATAACACGTTGTTGTTGAATCATAATGTTAAAGCTCTTCTTCTTCCATAGGTGACATGGGTACCTTTGTTCCATACAGTTCTTCTACCTTTGCAGCTATGTCATACAGATCATCGACAAAGTATTTGGCTGCTTCTTCACCGCGATAAATCTTTGGAGAAGATGATAGTCCATATTTTTGAAGATGGTCTTCAGTCCACGTGGATTTAATTAGTATGCAATAACTGTTTGGTGAATGAAGTTGGTATTTGCTTCTTCTTGTAACGTCCTCTTCTGTTGTTCAAGCGGATGTAAAGAAGACTCAAAATCAGCGTAAACAGCAACAGGTACACGGTATTGTTGTATTACTTTGTCAAATTTTATCTGCGCTCTGCTAGGATGCGGCAATTTAATTCTTACTTCATAGTTTCCATTACATAACCGCTGGTGTTCTACTAGCCAATCTGACCCTCCCCTTCTTAGTTCTTTGTTCACGTGACAAAAACATCTTTTGAAAATTGTAATTTTTTTCATGATTGGATAATTGTTTAGAAACAAGACTTTCAAATTTTTTGATATACACAAAGTGTGAAATATCGCCTTTAGTAATCAATAACAAATCGGTGTGATCTCTGCGCTCATTTGGTGTTATACGTAAGGGGTACACATTGTTTGACGAATCCAATCCGAATAGGTTGACAGAAGCTGAAGGATTTTGTTTTTCAAATTTTGAAACGTCTGTTATAGCAACAGGGTAAGTTATCCCTTGAAAATTATATCTATGTTGTACTTCTTCATAATGGTGACTTGGTCTTACCGGATGGTCTGTTACATATTTGGCCAACATAGCATATTTAAAACACTCAGTATCTTGATTTTGTACGTTGACGCAGGATAAGGTATTTCTAATACTCGAATTCCATAGCCGTGTTTGTGTACTCTTAAGTCTAGCCCTGTGATGGTTAACAAACTCCACCCGGAGCCTCTTCCTTCATGTTCTTGTATTTTCACCATTAGCTCATCAAAACATTCAGATACGATTGAATCAATATCTGACGAAAACATAATAGTTCGGTTTTTTGTTAAGAAACCTCTCGGTGAGGTTTCATTTTGAATGTTTGTAAATAAAGCATCCAGTAATAGTCCAAATTTAATAAAATTTAATCTTTTTAATTCATTTTTCAGAGTTTTGCTAACCAATCCTTTTGCGTTATTTAAAAATTCTTCAAGTTTCAATTTTGTATTGTCAATTTTAAAGTGGGTTACAACATTACCCGGAAGTGCTCGGGCGTGTAGTTCCACATTTACTGATGGTCCAGGCGCATTATGAATGACACTTTGTCTTGAAACTTAATTTTCTTCTTTTTCTTCATTTTCTTCGTCTTCGTTGTGTTCTTCTTCATTTTGTTCTTCTTGATGTTTTGCTAATTGTTGGTCGATTGAATCTAATTCTTCTTCATTTGGTTCTTCTGTATTTGTATTGGTGTTATGTTTCAATTCTTTATGAATGGTTAAAAGCCATTCATCTCTGAAAGAAGCTTTACAAATATCACAGCGATTCATAATGTAGGCGTGCTCTTCACAAGGGTCAACGCAATAATGAAAAAACACTGCAAATGCACCTCTATTTATACCCTAGAAAAAGTGGTGGGTGTACGTTTTAGGTTAAGTTTAAGTTAAGTTTCAGTTTGTAGCTGGAGGCTACAAAATTCTGTATTTGGGTCAAGGACATTTGATCATATTTGCCAAAACGGGGAATAGAGCAGTAAATGATTTTTTTTAAAACCATAAACTGATCTATTTCCCGCTCTGTATTTAACCAGAACAATTTTTCCTCAGTTTTTAAAGTTTAAGAAAACACCATCAATTAATCTGACTTATCTGATGAATCGGAATCAGAAGCAGCGGAAGGAAATAGCCGACGGCGAATATAATATTCCCCTCGCGCAGCATCAAATGTTAACCCATCCGAACTACTGCTTGGAGTTTCTTGGTGCATTTCTTCAAAACAGAGAAGATGCTGATAGCTGCTGTAGTTTTCAGAATCCTCGTCACTTAACAGTTCAATTTGTTCTATAGATCCTGCTTCAAGATCATCATCACTCGCAATGTATATGGATATATCATCCATATCACTTAATAATTCAGGATCTTCCATTTCGTCGTAATTACTCCATAATTCAACATCTTCCATTTCATCTTCAATTTCAATTAAAATATGTTTTATAATTCCCAAAAATGATTTTGTGACGGCCCAAAATCCCTAGACTGTTTAAAGCCATTAATACGACACTGTAATTAAATAATTACAATTTACTGTTCCTAATAAATAAATTTCTACCGTCACTAAAATCTATAATTGGAAGGAGGAACGGTGCTCTTAACATTATTTCAATTATTTCATTTATTATTTCATTTTAAAGAGTTGGCTGGTATGAAATATAAAATAAACCAACAGACGCTAGGATGTTTGCTCCAAGCTAATCTCAACTTAGACACTCCCGCGGGGCCGGCCTTGACATCAGCAAGGATGTGTGGTGTCAGTAACTTGACGATAAGCACTGGCCTTCAGTGCACGATTCCCATGCCTCTTAGTTTGAGTAACGGCGTGAGTGATCGTTTGGCTGCAGCACTTGTCAGTGAAGTGTTCCCGTGACGTCACGGGCGAAACTGTTTCTGATTGGCTGGCTTGGTTCAGCACGGGCGAAGAAGACAGAGCCGCGCCCCAGTCCCTAAGATGTGACGATGTAACTAACACGCGTCGCGCCGCCTCTCCCTGTTAATTTATTAATTGGCATTGTCTTTCTAAATTTAATGTAACCTTAATTATTGTATTTTAACCGCGGATATACCTAGTGTTAACGACGTTTGAATTGTTCTAAATCAGTTGTTGTAAAGTTGTAAGTTTGAATAAATAGTAATTTTGTTTCCCAACCGGCATTATTATTATTTCAACTCCCGAAATCGGCTCGTGTTACAATTGGTGTCAGGTTTGTGGGTAGTGTTGCAATAAAACACCACTTGAAGTTCCCACAGAAGATGGATTTTGGTAAGTAGTAAATTTATTTTAATTAATTGGTGCAATCTTGTTAATTTTATATATGTCGTTTTAACAGTAGGTAACCGCTTAATCTTGTAAAGCAATAAATTAAACTCATTTTAGCGCAACTCCCGTAAAGAAATATGCGTTTTTCGAATTATTAGAGAATTTTAAAGTAATTAGATTAATTTGAATAAATCCTCAAGTCGCCATTAGCCTCTTTGTGAGAGGAACAGATAGCGTCGGTTCCCCCTCCTTCGTCACTTTGCATTCATTGTGTGACGAGACCGAGATGTCATGGCGGTGTTATGAGAATGTCTGAGAATGTCATTGTTTGTGAAGACATATTAAATCGAAATTATTAGGCTATCAGAGTTGTTGTTGAGCCTAGTGATAATAGATATTGATAAATAATAAAGGTAGAGATGATTTTAAGTATTACCTGTGACTAAAGAGGTTTATTTTAAAAGTAAAGTGACTTGGAATATTAATTGTGGAAGGAAGCTTGGAGCCGCCATTTGCAATCTTAGCAAGGCTTCTCTGTTGCGTTCGGATTAATCCGCCATATTTGATTTGCCGATTTGCCACTTCAGTTTGATTGAAGTGCAAATAAGCGAGTTTAATTGCAACTCATCGTGGAAAAGGGAGAGGACGACATTAAAATGAAATTATAACTTATTTGGGAATTAAATTGAAGAAATATTATACTGTAATTAATCCGAATTGTCCGAAGCGGGACTTAGGCAACAATTGTTGAAACTGAGTTATGACGTCACAGGATGGCTGTGGCTTAGTGACGCCGAAATTAATTGAGGAGGCATAAATGGTTGCCTGTGTTTGTAAACAGATGTCTGAATATATTAATCCAAACGGAGTCCCACACTTGTTGCAGTTAGTAGATGTAATAATCATTCCTGAAGTGTTATATTTTTATTTAGTTGATTTAAAATTGTTTTGTCCAAGGACGGGAGTTTGTAGGATTTATTTATTATACTAACCTTAGAATAAATGCTTTCTAAATTAACCTAAGTTTATTTGCATGTGTGATTAACTCTGGGTTATATATTTAATTGGTAAATCTATAAATGCATTGAAAAAAATCTGGGCGTCATTGGAAATAGGCCAATAATTTAAAATCAAGTAATTGAAACATTTTATTGTTACAAATTAATAAAAATTAATGATCTGACACTTATAAACTGTGTCAATTTTCTGGCCTATCTCCATTGTCAGGTCAAAGGATACCAGTGCATTTTTATTTACCAAAGAAAGTAAGTAAATCAGAACTTTGAAAATTTTCGACGAAACAAAGCGTTAGTAGTGGGGAAATAGGAGTTCTGTGACATTTCATTGAAATCAGTCGGGACTTAGAAATAATCGACGTGGACCATCATAGTAGTGGGGAAATGGGCGTTCGACAACAATTTTCGAAATTTATTGTGTATTTTGGGCTACAGACTTAGTCGGATTTTCAAAATTTCACTGAATACTACAAACGACTTGTGATTTTTGTTTGAAATTAATTTGGTGATTTTAATTGAATAATTCACTGTGTTGGGACTTAGAGTAATCGCGTTTTGGGGCTTTAGTGTACTTTATTGAACTTCAAGTTGGGACTTTGAATTTTTCTAATTTTTTTTAGAAACAAAACAACGTGTGAACTTAGGCGTGTGAGCCTCTGATGATTGCTTCAATTAAGTATTGGAAATTATAAATGGGACTGGGCGAATTTTAATTATTTCAGAAGCTCTCATCAGTAGGGGATTATTGAGGGTTCTATACCTGTGGATCCAGTAATTTTAATGTTGAGAGAATTAACGGGCAGTAACCTTCGGTAACGGTTGTGAAGGGGTAATAAATAAATTATTTAACCTTTTGTTTGCAGTTTTGAAAAAAAGGCTGTTTTGCTCTCCTTCAAAATTATGTGAGACAAAATAGCATGGAGGAGAAAATAAAATCGCTGTTTGGTTGCTGTATTGGTTTTTTGGAACTGAGCTATACTGTGCTCATTGTTTAGTTCTGGTTCCTGGTTTTGGGCCAACTGAACATGACAGTCAGTAGAGCAGTGGTACTGTTTGTTTTTGGGTACCGGACTTTGTATTTTTTTAAGTAAGATAATCAGCAATGTGAAGATATTTAGTATACCTCTTTCTGTGTGTGTGAATTTAGTTAATAGCCATTAAATGAGTAAGTGTAAAAAAAATTATTAATTCAAATTGGAACTAATAAAGCTTTGAGTTGAAGCCAGTAAATTGTGATGCGTATTTGTGTTCAGTTTTAGGATCTGCAGATAGCTTTAAGTACTGTTGCAGATCGGTGCTTCATAAACAATGATCGCATTTCTTTTTACAGTTTGAGAAATTTAATTTTGTTTTTTTTTGCATGCAGTCTGTCCCTTAAATTGTATGGCTGCATCTGTTTTATTATCAGTACTCCGAACATGGACAGAAATTATTTGCCAATGTAATATTTAAAGTGTCTAATACTTTACCCCCCTCATCTGGGACTGAGCATTGTGAAGCCATAGCTCCCATTTGCGGTGTGATGAATTAGATAATAAACCAGAGATTAGGAGTAAATACGATGATTTATGATTTAGTCCATTTACACTAAATTCAAAATTTACAAAAAGAGTCCAGTTAGCTTCCCTTATATTTAAAATGTAAGGCTGGTGAAGTTAGTGATAAGTGATTCTTCGTAGGAAGTTTGTTGTTTTTAATGGTTTGTGCTCTAACTTGTGATAACATGTGTTCACTGGATAACCTGTTCCGTTTGTTGTACAGGAAAGTTATAATTCTAGGCCATTCTTGTGCTGTCCCTGTGGATTGGGACACCGGAGGGTCTTCCTTGCTGTGGAGTTGCTGAGGGAGTGCATTCGTATCACCTAAGTATACTGATGTACTAGTGTTTAGGAATCACATTATGGTTATTTTATTTGTTTTTTTAAATAGAATTCCAAAATGTGTGCTCTGCTCCGGGAATATGCTTGCTAACTCATGCTATTCTTGGCCAGACCGTGAAGAGAACGAAAAAATTAATCAAAGCAAACGGGAATGGGGAGTAAATTATGTTTTGCTTGTTCTATGGCAAGCTGTTCTGTAGAAAGCCCAGCCTGTGCAGCGCAATTCACCTGTACAGCCGGCAAAGCGGAGGTTGATGGTTGTGTGTTTACTAAAGGGTTGGTACGAGTAAACCAGCCGATGGTCTTCTGGGCCTGTTGTTGTAGTCTATTTGAGTTTTGTTTCGGGGGAAATGCCCCATTGAAATTATGACGTTGAATGGGCCTTCCTCAGGAAAAAAAAATAGATGTGTTTGTAGTAGCAACTGATGAGTTCAATATTGCCTGCCCGTGCAAACGGCAGCAGTATACTCATGTCGGACCGGAATGCGAAGTTGTGATTTCTGACTTTTCTAAGTCAAATGCTCTCTGTTGAAGAGACTGAAGTGATCGGTGTGATTCGATCACTGGCGGATCGGGTGCCTGCCCGATTTATCGGCAGCTCCTTGTATTCCAGCGTTTGTGGAAAAGTGGTTTTTCCCGAGGTTGATGGGTGCATAGTGCTTCAGAGCCCTGTAAGGTAACTCTGAACTGTTATGAGAATGGCGAAAAGATCAACCTGACCACCATGAAGTCGAGTGGAGTTGGAGTGATCTCCGAGGTGTAATAACATGCGCCGTTATTAGTGATGAGTTTAAGGTGCCTGCCCGTATACACGGCAGCAACACTCATGTCGGTCAGATGAGTAAAGTTTTGTTCTTGATTTGAGGTCGATGCTCTCTGACGAAGGGACCAAGTTGATGAATATTGATGTGAGTGCCACCTTGAAGGTCCTGCAGGGACTAGGTGATCAGCTTGGCACCTAAGCGTAAAGGGGTATTCTTTGGAGAGTACTTTCCAGCACCTTAGAGTCCATTATGCTGGCGCCCGCATGGTTGAGTAGGACATGTGGGGCGGCCGTTCGGTTATTGTGATAATCACAGTTGTCTTTGTAGGTTTGAGATGGAGAGTTCGAGTTGCCGACCTGCTCCGTGTCACCCTGGGAGGCCGTGTACAGCGCCCGCAGGCTGCGCAGACAGAGTCGCCACTTCAGAACCGTGGAGAGATGGTACCCTACTGTCGAATTGGTAGCAGATCATGCACCGGAAGCAGAGCACGACAGTTCCACGAGCGCAGCTAAAGTTAGGCTGACCGTGCGGTAAGATGCGACGAGGAGTGAATTACGGACTCGGGACACTTTAAGTAAGTGAAAAGTATTTAAGAAGCATAGACTTTCGACCGCGATCAAGAAGTCGCATACTACGCTGTGAAGAAGCGAGTACCTCTGGACTTGTCTCCGCGAGGACGCGATGGCGAAAGGACTGGGGATCCCCCTCCGATTTTTGTGTTATTATGTTAGCATTAATGATTTTTGTGTACCGGTATGTTTTGTTGTGTGTTTCAAAGAATGGTGTAATATTTGTGGGCTGGTAATGGCAACTTTTTTTTATTTATTATTCGAAGCGATCCAACTAATGGTAGTAGTATATCCCAAGAAGGGTAAAGGATTCACTGGCCCAACTTGGTGTCCACAGGAAGGTAATGCTAGCACTCCCCACCCCCCTAATACCCCCTTCCCTTCGACTCCCTGACTGGACTGTAGACACCCGGGAGCCAGCCTGAATGAGTTTTCAAAATTTAAAAGACAAATTTACTTATAGTTAGTGTATAATCAGTCAAGAGTACTGCAAAATGCCTTGCTGAGGGATTTTCCGGACCCTGTCAGGAAGACATTGTTGTGCCGCTACCAGGCCTACTGAACGTGAGTTTGTGTTAAAGGTTAGTCAATAATGCATTGTACTGTATTGATTATTCGATTGTCTATGTGATTTATTATTGGTAATTTTCAAGTTGTTTTGAGGCTTCGGCCGATAGTGGGTGGAGTACCACCGGAATTTATGAACGATCATTGGATTGGTGAAAAGTTTTTTTTTGTTGATTCTTGGTGTCAATATGTTACTTGGCTATTTCGACATGTGTTGACGAGTTAATTAGAGTCATTAATGTCATCATTAATTTGGGGTGTTTTCCAATTGGTGAAATTTCTGTTTTAGCAAGAAGTGGAAGGTCATAATGAAGATCATGTAAATTTTCTGGGTATTCAAAATCGCAATCCAAAATATATCCAGTGTCACCATGTTTCGGAATTTGTAAAATATCGCCAATAGAGTCGGGATTAATCCATTTAAAGTTATCAAAAGGAAGTGGGTTTGACATTGCCCATCCGTACAGGTTATTTACATCGAAATATCCTAAATAGGTTGACGGTTTGGTTTCATCGTAATCGGGAAGGTATTTGTTGTTGTCTTTGACATGGCTGGTAACACTTTGGGTCAATCCGCCTCTTACTCCAGCTTCAACCATTAAAACCATGTCAATGTCTGTTAAAAGTTGGAGCTTGCATTTTGTTTCTTTTAACATGGCTTGCCAAGCTAATTCTGGTGAAGTATACGAATGTAGAGGGTCCAAACCGTATGCAGCAAAACAGGTGTTTCGGAATTCTTCCATTACATCACAAAGAAGAGTTACATCTAGTTTGACATAAAAGTCCGAGTAATCTCCTAAGATATTCATATCTAACTCGTTCCATACTCGACGTGCGTGTTGATAGTCCTCAAGTGATATTTCCGAATCATTAAGTTTGTTTTTGAAGTGTTCTGGTGGAGGTAGCGATGTTTCATCAAATCTATGCAGTCCATCGATGTAATCATAGGGGAAGACTCCTTTTTGAAGAACCAAATCCATTTTACTATTGGGTACAATTTTGCTTGTTTCTATCAAATCTGTTCTTCTTAGATTTTCAGATAATTTCATGAGGCTTGAAGGCATAAATCTAAATGAATCAACAAACCTTAATTTAATTTTACCCACCTTTTTTGAAAAGCTTATAAATTTTTCCATTGTCGTAGCCAAAACGTCTATTGCTCCATTATCTCTTCCTAGTTCGGGGATTATAAAGTGCGAATCATAACCACTCAGATTGTGCAGAACTACGGGGATGAAATATGGTAGTTTGTAGTTCAAGTTGCAAGCGTTACAGGCTGCACCTCTGTACGCTCCCGTAAGATGATCGTGGTCACGAACTTTAACGTTATCCAGTGTAAAGGTGTTATTACACAGATAACACGTTGTTGTTGAATCATAATGTTAAAGCTCTTCTTCTTCCATAGGTGACATGGGTACCTTTGTTCCATACAGTTCTTCTACCTTTGCAGCTATGTCATACAGATCATCGACAAAGTATTTGGCTGCTTCTTCACCGCGATAAATCTTTGGAGAAGATGATAGTCCATATTTTTGAAGATGGTCTTCAGTCCACGTGGATTTAATTAGTATGCAATAACTGTTTGGTGAATGAAGTTGGTATTTGCTTCTTCTTGTAACGTCCTCTTCTGTTGTTCAAGCGGATGTAAAGAAGACTCAAAATCAGCGTAAACAGCAACAGGTACACGGTATTGTTGTATTACTTTGTCAAATTTTATCTGCGCTCTGCTAGGATGCGGCAATTTAATTCTTACTTCATAGTTTCCATTACATAACCGCTGGTGTTCTACTAGCCAATCTGACCCTCCCCTTCTTAGTTCTTTGTTCACGTGACAAAAACATCTTTTGCAAATTGTAATTTTTTTCATGATTGGATAATTGTTTA
Source organism: Allygus modestus (assembly GCA_963675035.1). Taxonomy (NCBI): domain Eukaryota; kingdom Metazoa; phylum Arthropoda; class Insecta; order Hemiptera; family Cicadellidae; genus Allygus; species Allygus modestus. The sequence goes on along the minus strand of OY776112.1, from coordinate 282,101,432 downwards.
GAAACAAGACTTTCAAATTTTTTGATATACACAAAGTGTGAAATATCGCCTTTAGTAATCAATAACAAATCGGTGTGATCTCTGCGCTCATTTGGTGTTATACGTAAGGGGTACACATTGTTTGACGAATCCAATCCGAATAGGTTGACAGAAGCTGAAGGATTTTGTTTTTCAAATTTTGAAACGTCTGTTATAGCAACAGGGTAAGTTATCCCTTGAAAATTATATCTATGTTGTACTTCTTCATAATGGTGACTTGGTCTTACCGGATGGTCTGTTACATATTTGGCCAACATAGCATATTTAAAACACTCAGTATCTTGATTTTGTACGTTGACGCAGGATAAGGTATTTCTAATACTCGAATTCCATAGCCGTGTTTGTGTACTCTTAAGTCTAGCCCTGTGATGCTTAACAAACTCCACCCGGAGCCTCTTCCTTCATGTTCTTGTATTTTCACCATTAGCTCATCAAAACATTCAGATACGATTGAATCAATATCTGACGAAAACATAATAGTTCGGTTTTTTGTTAAGAAACCTCTCGGTGAGGTTTCATTTTGAATGTTTGTAAATAAAGCATCCAGTAATAGTCCAAATTTAATAAAATTTAATCTTTTTAATTCATTTTTCAGAGTTTTGCTAACCAATCCTTTTGCGTTATTTAAAAATTCTTCAAGTTTCAATTTTGTATTGTCAATTTTAAAGTGGGTTACAACATTACCCGGAAGTGCTCGGGCGTGTAGTTCCACATTTACTGATGGTCCAGGCGCATTATGAATGACACTTTGTCTTGAAACTTAATTTTCTTCTTTTTCTTCATTTTCTTCGTCTTCGTTGTGTTCTTCTTCATTTTGTTCTTCTTGATGTTTTGCTAATTGTTGGTCGATTGAATCTAATTCTTCTTCATTTGGTTCTTCTGTATTTTTATTGGTGTTATGTTTCAATTCTTTATGAATGGTTAAAAGCCATTCATCTCTGAAAGAAGCTTTACAAATATCACAGCGATTCATAATGTAGGCGTGCTCTTCACAAGGGTCAACGCAATAATGAAAAAACACTGCAAATGCACCTCTATTTATACCCTAGAAAAAGTGGTGGGTGTACGTTTTAGGTTAAGTTTAAGTTAAGTTTCAGTTTGTAGCTGGAGGCTACAAAATTCTGTATTTGGGTCAAGGACATTTGATCATATTTGCCAAAACGGGGAATAGAGCAGTAAATGATTTTTTTTAAAACCATAAACTGATCTATTTCCCGCTCTGTATTTAACCAGGACAATTTTTCCTCAGTTTTTAAAGTTTAAGAAAACACCATCAATTAATCTGACTTATCTGATGAATCGGAATCAGAAGCAGCGGAAGGAAATAGCCGACGGCGAATATAATATTCCCCTCGCGCAGCATCAAATGTTAACCCATCCGAACTACTGCTTGGAGTTTCTTGGTGCATTTCTTCAAAACAGAGAAGATGCTGATAGCTGCTGTAGTTTTCAGAATCCTCGTCACTTAACAGTTCAATTTGTTCTATAGATCCTGCTTCAAGATCATCATCACTCGCAATGTATATGGATATATCATCCATATCACTTAATAATTCAGGATCTTCCATTTCGTCGTAATTACTCCATAATTCAACATCTTCCATTTCATCTTCAATTTCAATCAAAATATGTTTTATAATTCCCACAAATGATTTTGTGACGGCCCAAAATCCCTAGACTGTTTAAAGCCATTAATACGACACTGTAATTAAATAATTACAATTTACTGTTCCTAATAAATAAATTTCTACCGTCACTAAAATCTATAATTGGAAGGAGGAACGGTGCTCTTAACATTATTTCAATTATTTCATTTATTATTTCATTTTAAAGAGTTGGCTGGTATGAAATATAAAATAAACCAACAGACGCTAGGATGTTTGCTCCAAGCTAATCTCAACTTAGACACTCCCGCGGGGCCGGCCTTGACATCAGCAAGGATGTGTGGTGTCAGTAACTTGACGATAAGCACTGGCCTTCAGTGCACGATTCCCATGCCTCTTAGTTTGAGTAACGGCGTGAGTGATCGTTTGGCTGCAGCACTTGTCAGTGAAGTGTTCCCGTGACGTCACGGGCGAAACTGTTTCTGATTGGCTGGCTTGGTTCAGCACGGGCGAAGAAGACAGAGCCGCGCCCCAGTCCCTAAGATGTGACGATGTAACTAACACGCGTCGCGCCGCCTCTCCCTGTTAATTTATTAATTGGCATTGTCTTTCTAAATTTAATGTAACCTTAATTATTGTATTTTAACCGCGGATATACCTAGTGTTAACGACGTTTGAATTGTTCTAAATCAGTTGTTGTAAAGTTGTAAGTTTGAATAAATAGTAATTTTGTTTCCCAACCGGCATTATTATTATTTCAACTCCCGAAATCGGCTCGTGTTACAATTTTGCGGAAGGAAATATATTATCCTTTGGTGACATAGCTGTTATGTATCCAAGTGCTAACACAAGTAGCGGAATGATATTAGCACTGAAGGGAAACCTCCTTTTAAACCCTCGATCTAAGTGGTGGGGGTAACTAGTGATAGGGAAGGGGTATTATCGTAACAATATATGAACAATTTAATACTAACAGAGTATAAAGTTCTGTAAGTGGGTCAAGGCCACCTTAAAGTATTACCAGAACGGGGAATAGAGCAGTAAGTGATTCTCACTTTGACCACAAACTGATCTATTCCCCGTTCTGTCTTTCGCTGTTCAGTATTTCCAAAAACTCTTAGTAAGTTGAAGAAAGTTGATCAATTTCCATTGCTAGCAATTCTTCAGGCAGTTGAAATGATGTATTTTGTGATAACATTTCCAACATTTCAATATATTTTATGGCGTGAGTTATAATAGACAATTTTGAGGCGTTTGGTTCAAGAAAAGGTAATTTTGTTCGTAATAAATTATAGGCTTCATTCAATATTGCAATCCTTCTTCTCTCTCTAGCACACCTTCTTTTCTCTCTATCATTCTCCTCCTTGCCTTTAGCATCTAAGTTAGACGAACCTCCTGGGCTATCCATAGTTGAATAATAACTATACCCTGAAGCCGACTGCCTTATATCTGTTTACCGCCACCCTTTTACAATGAATATAGCTGGTTCGATGTCTTGTTCGGGAAAAAGTCGCTAACTTAACATGTAGTGTAATAAAGACACAAGACAAACCCCTATTGCAATAATCGGTACATTTCTCTCTTCAAAAGGATTGGTGATGACCTCTATCCTATGTGACTCTAGTTTTACCGTAGGAAATTAATATATATTCCAATATCTTACCAAACAAAAATTTTCTAAGTCCCGAAGTGGGTCAAGGTCATCTGAACATGTTGCCAAAACGGGGAATAGAGCAGTAAGTGATTCCTATTCAAACCACAAACTGATCTATTCCCCGTTCTGTATTCCCCCCCCCCCTAGGCCTTGTATGTAGTTTATGAGGTTGTGTAATAAAGACACAGGATGTAGCCTTCTTGTAATAATTGGTAAATTTTGTTCTTCAAAGGAAGTGGTTTCACATCTATTTTTACTTCTTCTGTTCCACGAATACCCAATCCTTTGATCTGAACATGTTCGTACTCCATTAACAGTTGGTACACACGCTGGGTAAAAGTATCCGCTTTAGCAGTAGAGTCAATATAGTGGAGGTATACCATGGCAGATGCTATCTTGATGCAATTCACAACCAAAGTGATAACTGACTCTGCAACATCGCGCTTATATACCCGCGCCTATCTAGGTCAAGGTCGTTTTAAGATTATAAAAAAGTGTGGACAACCTATTTACCTTCTACAGCATGCTACAGAATTTAAATAGGTTGTCCACACTTTTTTAATTTGGAAAAAAAATATATTTACTTAAATTTGGAAGATAAGTTTTTGAACTTTGATTTTACGGTAATGATTTCCACACAGTGACTCCCTTTTCGTTTCGAATTAAATAGTCTCGTCTGGTAGGGTTTTCAGGGTGGAACATACCCTTAGGTAATGCTAAATAGAACAGTTGGTCTGCGCATTTTAGAATCACCTTTAGAAAACCTTTCTTTTTAACAAAAAAGTAACGTTCGTTTTTACGAAGCCTATTAATTCGAAGTTTTTTGGGGTTCACTGTTGATATTGGTGAAGATCGAGAAACGCTAGTCTTATGTTTCAGTTTTAAATGCTACCCGCATATTTCCTCATTTGAAACACAAGACCTGTGACAGCGTTCACCTTTCTTCGGACCTTTTTTGAAGATATATATACATTGACATTTTAATTGTTTTAAATTCTCAGAAGGAGATTGCGGGTTATTAAAAATTACAGACGGACGTGTAGAAGAGCCTGATGTAGAAGGTGGGTTCTCATCTCTGATTTGCTTCGGCTCCAGTGGAAGAATGTCTGCCAGCACATGCTGAAGAATGGAAGGAGCTGGTGAAGCCAGAGATGAAGTAGGTGGTGTTTTTCCAACCTTCCTCGGCGATGTAGATAATTTGGAAGAACTTGAACTAGCCGGAGAAGGTGGGCGAGAAGTAGCCGGAGAGGACGAAGAAGATGACGATGAAGACGATGAAGATGATGAAGAAGATGAAGACGATGAAGAAGATGAAGAAGCAGACGGGGGAGCAACAGGGTTTGCCCGAAGTGGTGGCGATACGTCAAGAGCTGGCATCAAACGTGGTGCCGGCTCCGCAGGAACAACGCATGCCAGCATCAACGCCTGCCGAAGGATGGAAGGAGCTGGCGGAGCAGGTGGAGAATGTTCAACCTTCCTCGGTGAAGATTGTTTCCTACGGCTGGACATGTCGGAAACTGAACTGCGCTCGGAAAGTGTAAGCAGCAGAATGATTTTACCACTGGTGGTAGCCCTCCTATATATACGTTTTACGGGGGGGGGGGTAGTGATAGGGAAGGGGTATTATTGTAAGAGTAAATGTTTTTACCAAACTATAATTTTCTATAAGTCCCGAAGTGGGTCAAGGTCACCTGAAAGTGATACCAAAACGGGGAATAGAGCAGTAAGTGATTCTCACTTGGACCACAAACTGCTCTATTCCCCGCTCTGTATTAGGAGAAGAGGCCTAGTTTAATGCTCGCAATTATAGGCATAAACCTGATAACGGAACGCTATCCTCTCCCCCGAAAAGTTATCCTTCAACAACAAAAAAATAAAATAAAAATAAATAAAAGCAAAATGGTCAGTTAACAACAGTCGCGCACTCTGAAACCGCAAGGACGTTCATCACTGTGTAGGCGTCAGAGTTTTACGAACCGAAGTACAATAATACCTGACCAAGGTCCCCTTAAGTTTATTTCCCCAAAGATGTATCCCCCAAGATAAGCAATATGGCCAGTTTACAACAGTCGCGCACTCTGAAACCGCAAGGACGTTCATCACTGTGTAGGCACCAGAGTACTACGAACCGAAGTACAATAATCACCTGACCAAGATCCCCTTAAATATTACAGATATTTAAACAAGATTCCCTTAAATTTTACAAATATTTAACCAAGATCCCTTTAGATTTAACCAAGATAAGAAACTAACTGAATCTGTTTCTCGTGAGTGAGGGCTAAGATAGGTAAAAAAAGTCATCCGGTTTTCATGCCGTAATGACTCAAGGTCGGTTTTCGTGCCGTACCTTTTTGTAAGGGGTTAGGAAAGGTGTTTATTTGAGAAACATAATCCCCCCTGAGATATTTAAAGACATAAGGTCGGTTTTCGTGCCATACCTTTTTGAATGGGAGCGTGAAAGAAAAGTACATATTTCATTAGTAAATAAAAACACTTCAAAGACACTTTAAAACCAACACCAAACTAACTACAGTTAAACTAACTACATTTACTAGCAGCAAACTACAAGCGTTATTCTAACATGCTTAATAATAAACAGACATGCCTTAAGCTAAGGTAGCATCTCTAATATACAGTGGTACCAACTCAATAGTAGAGATACTATTGCGGACAGTGCAGGCAAACAGCTAGCTAGGCTGTCGGTCTGCGACTGCGAATCCTCTGCGGGCTGCTCCCGCTTTATAGGAATATTCCAGGGGAGGGGGGGCAAGGACTTCGAAAGTAGTTTGTTGCAACGCTGTATCACATACTCTGAATTGCTCCAAGTCCAGTAACTGGGTCAAGGACGCGTTAAAATATTTTGTAAAATAGCAAAGGTGTTACCTTTGCTATTTTACTTTGGAAGCAAGCTTTAAGTTCTACTACGTTTAAACAAGGGAGACTGTTATCCGTTTTACACAATACTCCTTGCACAATCTTTTGATAAAATGGAAAAGTTTAACGCCGGAGGGTGATTCCCATTCCACCAAAACACAATGCATATCGTTTCTGTATAACGGTCTAAGCTCTATCTTTACTTTTAATTTAATCCCTCGGAACTCATAATTAAGGATAGCCAGAAACGCTTCTGAAATATCAAGTTCGGAAGGAACAAGCCAAGTGTTTACATCTACAGCTTCCATAGTGATATGATGATTTTCACCACGCTGTTGCGGTATTTATTACATTTCCCCTCCCATAAGTGTTGTGCTAAAACGTTGTTGTGCACATTGGATATTTTCTAAGTCCTAATCTGGATCAAGGTCGTGGTGAAAATAAAAGCATTAAGTGTTAGGCAAACAACTTCCATCTACAAAGTATTGAGTGTTATTACTATAAAGCGAGTTGAAGGCAAAAGCATTAAGTGTTAGGCAAACAACTTCCATCTACAAAGTAATAAATGTTATTACTATAAAGCGAGTTTAAAATAAAAGCATTAAGTGTTAGGCAAAAGAAAAACATTCCATCTTCACATGCAAATGCGCATGATCTCTCAATTGCGCGTTGGGCCCACACACACTTAAGAGACCTACGCTGCAGCAGGCACTGCAACCAAGTGGGACGTTCATCGCAACGGGCGGCAGGCCACTGCGAAGAGACGCTCGAAATCTCGGGTTATATAGACGGAGAATGGGAAATCGGGATATTAAGGGGAAAGCGGGATAAGGGATAACCCTGCTTCGTTGCGGGATTTTATCCCGCACTTCCAAGAACATTTTCCCTCGACCTTGACCTTGACCTTGAACATGACCCAAATGGTGGGGGGCTCGGGGGGGGCGGTGCTCGAGGGGGGTGCTCGAGGAGGGTGCTCGGGGGGGGATTGACGTAACCGGTTCTAAACCAGTCCTCAGCTTTCTACCCATGTATGGATAGGGCAAGGTTTCACTTTACGACCTGCTTCACTCTGTCTGCCACCTCATTCCAGCTTTGGTTTGCAACCAGTACACACGTGCTCTATCCAACTCTATCTTATCCATTTTCTCTTCCATCCTATTTACACCATGTCTTCTCCTCTGACTCCCGAAAAACTCCAGCGCTTAAAGGAATCTTTGAAGAGGTCGACGGAAAGAAGGAGCGGGTTTAAGAGACCTTCAACTTTGAAGTCTCTCAAACGGAATCTCCATGGCCATCCGCTGTATTTTGAACAACGACCTTCGACTCAGCCTCGGCCTTCTACATCGGCTCAGCCTCGGCCTTCTACATCGGCGGCTCAACCTTCGTCTCCAACACCGACTGTCGATGAGGTGATGCAACGGACAAGGGTGATGGGGCTGAACGACTTGGTGACGCCGTTTGAAATCTCCAAGGTCGAGTTTCGAGATCTGAAGCGGATGACGGAGTATAAATATGTGGCAACCAACGGGGACCACATGTTCCTGTTTCAACATACCGTCCACTACATCGAGGTGCGTCTGCCGCAGTCTGTCCCACCGCCACCCCCTCTGATACCCGACACACAGGAGTTATTCTTTACCAGAAAAGATGGGAGGGTAAAGTGGGTTTTGAAGAATAAAGTTTGAACCGATCCTTATCCCGACCATCCCTATTCCGACCACCCTTCAGCACGCAAACGGTCCTGTTCAGGACCACCCTAAGCATTTCAAGTTAGGGACTTGGCCTGTACATAGGCAGGAGATTTTGTTTGTGCAGCCCACTTTGTGAAAATTTCTAAGTCCCAAAGTCCTTGAACTTGACCTTGAACATGACCCATGTTGGGGGGGGTACAAAGTTTTTCCAAAGTATGTCATGTGGGTACTCAAATTACGCGAATTGATCAGACGAACAAGGAGGTGCAAACAGAATTTTGATCCGCCCAAGGGTATGGTAGCAGAAGCGAAAAAACTACAAAGGTTTTCCAAAGTATGTCATGTGGGTACGCAAAGTACGCGAATTGATCAGACGAACAAGTTGGTGCAAACCGAATTCAGATCCGACCAACGGTTTAGCAGGAATAGCGAAAAAACCAATGTTTTCAAGGTTACATACTAATAACTTCTTTATTATTGGGTTAAAGTACAGCGAGTGGGTACTCAAATTACGCGGGTTAATCAGACGAACAAGATGGTGCAAACCGAATTCAGATCCGACCAACGGTATAGCAGAAATAGCGAAATAACCAATGTTTTCGAGGTTACATATTAATAACTCCTTTATTATTGGGTTAAAGTATAGCGAGTGGGTACTCAAATTACGCCGGTTAATTAGACGAACAAGATGGTGCGAATAGAATTCAGATCCGACTGAGAGTAGGGAAGAAATAGCGCGAAAACAACACTTTCAAGGCCTGACATAAATAAATACTTTGTTTTTGGATTAAACTACGACAAGTTATTTATAGTTTAAAGTATACCGAGGTAACGTTGTGGTGCAGGTAGGTCGGGTGGGTATCATACACGCTAGCGCTATATCATTATACTTTCAGCTCTTGCAGGATTAACATCTACCTATAGAGTTTGTGTTATTCTAAAGATGCCACAGTTACACAGAAATATGACGAAGGTGTCCTTCAACAGTCCGCCTGCCACCACCTTCTACTTCTCCGACTGTGATGATAGAAGGTCTACGCTGTTAGTGGATTGTGAGTGATTTCGCCGTAGAATACTTCAGGCTGAAACATTCTTAGCAAGTTGTCTGCTACGCAAGATGCATCATATGAGTACATGCAATAAATTAGATCACAGTGACTGTTATGATTGCGTAAAAACAGTGTCGATCAAGAATTGTTAATGTTTTCAGTTACGGAGCTCCGATCCTCACAGAGTCAGAGCTAGACCCTAACTAATGCATGTCCCGTAGTTATTGTGCGATGTGAAAACTTGGTGGGGGAAACTGGTGTGGTGGGGGGTAAAGGCGAGTGTCTATCCTACATGCTTGTATCACTTCAGTATACCTGCGGCTCTTGCATAGTTCACATGGATTCGCAAATACAAGGCACTACTGTTTCTTCCACATGTTCTTCTTTTAATATTGAGCAAGCTGACAATACAAATGATGAAATACAAGTACATGAAGTTTCTAGCACAATATCTTCTGATGCAAAAGCAATAATGTCGGCCGCAACTCGTCCGGATCAACAACATCGATGACAACGAACAACGGGGAACTATTGTAAACATGAATTATTGTAAATAAAATAAAGTAATATTTGTAATAGTACTACCTCGCACTCGTATCATTCGATTGCTTTATTCGATTGTTCCATTCGATATTTCTTATCGATTAAACTATCGAATCACAATCGGATTTTACGCGTGCGAGGTAGTACTTTTTTAAAATTACCTCCCCGTGACCTTGAACTTTAACCTTTCCCTCATTACGTCACAAAACCGCCTACGTCACTGGCTCAGCCTCAGATGACGTCTTTCATGACTCAGCGCATCTGGTCACGTGACCGGATAAAGTCACTTCCGGTCCAAAACCGGCAAACCCACACTATTGATATCCCTCTCCTAATTCCGTCTGTGATATAAAAATTTCTAAAAGTAAATAAATTTCAAAGGAAATGTAAATAACCTTTAACACAGACTAAAATCTGAAAAGTCCAATTTTCACTCTGACTTCGTACAATGTCGTCTCCTGACTGAATGACAATGTACGATAATTTTTTGATAGCTTAACTTAAAATTTGTCGTCATACTGCTTGGAATACTGCTGTTTTAAATACATGCATTGCGGGGCGAAAGTAGTTCTCTTCAGTCCTAGGACGGAAAAGAATCAGCTGCTGTTGAGGTCATCAGCTGTTCCGTTTCTGTCATTTATAAATATCAATGGAGTGGATCTGCAAACTTGTGTCCGTCGATTGTAAGCAATCGATTGTATCGAGAGTTGTAATAAATTATTTTATCGATTGTAATTCATTGTTGCATTGTTATTCTGTAGGTTGAAAATAAATATATCAATAAATGGTTGCTTATAAAGTAAATTTTTATTATTTTTTAATTATTTATTTTTGAATTAGCCTAATATATTGTAGTAACATATATTTTCGGTTGTGTATCGACAATCTAAACAAAAATTCTACTACACCTGAGGCAAAAATAATAATTTATTAAAAATGAACAATACTGAACTAAACTATGTCAAGAAGGTGAATAAATATTTAATTTGCCTCAGGGAGAAGAAAAGCTAAGCGATAACGCTGTTCGAAGCGAGTCTGGTTTCTGATATAACTCGAAACGGTTGTCTAAAATATTACTTCTTGCAATCGATAGTCCACAGCATTCGATATATCTATCGTTATAGTTAGTCTAACCTAACACTAACACAAACGTAACAGACAATAGTTGAATACATCAGTAGTAACAGCTGTTTGTATTAAATAGCAAGAACAAGATAGAAGCCATTTTGGGAGCAATCTTTTAAAGGTAAACAAATTGTAAAATATTAGTTTTGAGAAAGCAGTTAGCATTGTGCAGTAAGACGAAAAATATAGTTCATCACATGGGTCAAAAGTGGCTTTTCAATCCTCGCTCGCTTTCCGACCTCGGCTTCGCCTCGGTCGTTTTAAACTTGAGCTCGTATCGAAGAGCGTCACTTTCGGCCCTAGTGATGAAATATACTATTAATATCTCATGTCCTCAAAAATTTTAAACAAATCCGAAGAACCTCCAATCCAATGTCAACATGGTCAACGATGAGGTTCACTTAAAAAAAACAGTAATGTTTAAAGCTATTTTCCGAATTTAAAAAATCGAAACACCCAACTGACAAATTAAATTACCATAATTTAAAAAGTAAGTATGGAAATCCACCCTGAATGCCAAAGGTTGACTGGATGGAATCAACTAGATCAAGATCCGGAAACAAAACCAAACAGGCCAATAGGGGCATATTGCCGATTCTGCAGGAGGTGGGTGAGGTGAGTGCGACCCCCCCTCCCGGCGGTGGTGCGTGAGCCCCACCGAATATTTTCGCGTATATTATTTTGCGAACTTATTTTACCTCTGCGAATGATCGATAACATTGGCCTTGGATATGCCGAAAAAGGACCCTCCATCCGCATTCCCAGACAGAGGATGAGTTTTTGCCCGGTGACGGTCATTAGCAAAGGACCCTTCTCCAAATTCATTAGAGGGGGATGGTTTTTTTCAAACACCTGTCTCGACAACAATAGACGGGCCCTTATAAACCTGACGAAACACCCGCTACGCTCTAGAACTTCCCACCACAACGAACCATTAGTTTGTAACGTCAATCACTGCGTGTCATCCATTGTATTCTTCCGAGAATCACTGTTTGTTTAAAGCTTTTTGAGTGCCGGGGTTGCTGAGAAATATCAAGATTGAGTCTTTGAAGAAGTTTTGCCGGATCTCCGTTGAACAGTGCATCACCCCGTGGGAAACGCTAAGCTGCACACCTACAGCCATTCCTCTCCGCGTCACCTCCTTTGCGTCGCCACGCATCGCTCCCACCTCATTATTGGTCTAGAGTTCACAGTGTGTGGTTATGCCATAGTCTTGCTGTGCTTCTGTTTGTGCTGTTCTGTGAATTGTGTCTTTTTCCTTGGATTATTATTCGTATGTATTATTCATTCGTTTATTATTAGTTGTAATGTAGACAACTATCACATTCTTTAAATTCTTTTTATAACAAAGACATAACCTAAGTCATGATTCAAGGGATGCAAAATAAGAGTTTACAATTCAGATTCATCGATGACGGTAACTAATATTGTAAGTTAAAGGGAGATGAGTCGACTGACCCCCCTTCAGAGAATATATTTAAAGCATTACACTATCTTCTTCATCAACATTTGGCTTCACTGACAGTTTTGTAGCATGATAGTTTAGGATTTGAGTCACATATTTAGCTTTAATGGAATTGAAGATTCAAAGGTGTGCAGGATTTGCTCACCCCTATTTCCCGTGTAAGTTAAGTGAGACATTTTAAAACCAAACAACATCCTCCTCCCTACATCCAGTGTTGGTTTGTTTCTATTAGACCCTCTATTCATTTTTATTTTTAAACATTTCCAAAATTCGGTGTATTCTGTATCAGATCATGAACGTTAACCGACCATTTTCCTGCTCCATATGCGGTAATGCATACCACTGTAGGTCCAACATCGGTTGACATGCATCGGTACGTGCATGGTGGTGACCAGGGTGTGTGTGGAGCCCGAGGGTGAGATACGGTTTAGCAGGACTGATGCTCTACGTCAACATATCATGAAGATTCATCGTACGATGCCTTCCTAGCCTCAGGACCCCACTTTCCGATCTGGGTAGTAAGATTATTATTCATTTTGTAGTTTAGAAATTTCAAGTGAGATCATAACTACATGATTCTTACAATAAATATACATAAAATGGAAATGTGTTTATATTAGTCGTACTAACAATCCACGTTGATGATTCAGATTTAGATGCAGCACCGAGACCCGGCCCTGCTAACGGTCCTGAACTCGTTCCAGTCCCAACAATTGGGGAAAACCCAAGAGGTAAGAAAAATTAGCGATATCAGGAGTAGTAGTAGTAGTAGTAGTAGTAGTAGTAGGAGTAGTAGCAACAAAATATCGGAAATAATATTATATATTTAACTTTTTTATTTATATATTTCTAACATGAAATAGCTAAAAGTTATTAATCTTTCAACAATAGTAATAAGTTCATATATTTTTAACATTTAATAGCTATTTATCGCATTAGAGCCAATAACATTTCAGATATTACTGAGCATTAAAGCTAACAGAAGATATGTCTGTCTTTCCAGGGCTCCAATGCGTACGATGCGGTAAAACATATTCGAAGAAGGACAACCTGACACGACACATGCGATTCGCTTGCCGAGGGCGTGTGAAACAGGTAGTCCCAGTGGATACAGCGGTTGCCGGGACCCAGCAGACTGCAGCAACCGACACAGACAGCAGCGACGATGAAGCCGATCTACCGACGCTCCCTGGAGACTTGGCTCCTGTTGGCTTTTGGGAATCCCAGACGGGGTTTTGTGAACTATTGAAAACTTACAGTCTGATTGAACCCACGGATCAAGTGGTCTCTTTACAGGAATTCCTCAATACAGTGCGGGCATGGGTTATCACACTAATGCGAAGTATATTAGAAAATGTAAATTCCATTAAGATACAACTTTGGTTAGATTGTAAATTCGCGAACATACACGGCGAAACTTGCATGAGAAACTTCAAAACAAAAAGACTTAAATGCATGTATTGGTTACTTAAACCAATCAATAGTAAAAAGCGAATAATTTTAATGAAGAGATTAGTTTGTCACCATTTTCCCAAACATCCAAACAGCCAAACATCTGGTATGGAGGAAATACGTAAACAACTCTTCCAAAATATAATGTTAGAAAAGCAGACGTGTGAAATGAAGGGTTCTGGTTGGAGATTTGTTAAGGTTTTAAATACGGAAGTAAGAGTGGATTCGTATGAAGGGTTCGTAATGAAGGGTTCTGGTTGGAGATTTGTTAAGGTTTTAAATACGGAAGTAAGAGTGGATTCGTATGAAGGGTTCGTAATGAAGGGTTCTGGTTGGAGATTTGTTAAGGTTTTAAATACGGAAGTAAGAGTGGATTCGTATAACGCTCTCCGAACGATACGGTAGTGTAGATATGATATACATGTGCGGGTTTCATCGTCACTACCAAAGAAGTGTGAGAAACGAGTGTCACAGTTAACCAATTAGAACACCTTCGTTGACAGAGAGTCACCACAACCTTTGGCGAGACAATCGTCATGATCCTAGAAGGACAGGTCGGGGACGACTTCTTCCTGCGGGTCTACCTGCCTATGCGATTCAACGAGGTCCTGAACAACACCAAAATAAAGCGCTGCAGCAGTGGGTTTGGAGATCGAATTTTTTTGGTGAAGCACTGTCTAAAGTGTTCAATTAGCAGATGCACACATTTTTAGTTTATGTAAATATGTAAAGCAAGTCCTGAAGAATGCAGAATATGTAAATAACATTGTAAATGTTGATAGTTTTCGTAGTCAATACTTATAGCCACGTTCAGAACATAACTACTGTGTTAATCATTAAACTCAACCTCAACCTCCTTTAGCAGTACATTTATGATTGAATTGTGCTAAACAAGTTTAGTATGTCAGTAATGACAGGGAAACTCTAGACCCTTATTAAACAGATTTGTTGGTCAAAGAGCTGTACAAAGTCCATCATCTTCATGTCGTGTGAGTGCGATAGTGCAGGTATACAATACAGTATTGACCGCGGACTTTGAAGGCAATGCTCATTGTACAATTAGTGACGAATGTAGCGTCTCAGGAATCCTCGGTAGAACTATAGATAAGGATGTTGACAATTACTCACAAATAATTCATTTTTCCTTCCAATATCAGTCTACCTACATCAATAAATCTAGATTGAACTAACTTATTTTGCGTTATTTTAAACCAGAAGCCAAAGCTTTCATAAGATTGGTTACTATGTAAAGCAATAACAAAGAGGAATATGTAAATACCTTTGCACATTTTGATAGTTTTCGTAAGCAATAGCCACGTTCAGACTTTGTTCAAAGATAAAGAGGTTGGTATCGATACATCCCCCTTTAACTTCCAATGTCAGTCAAGATTCATAAATGAACTTAGATTGTAATCTCTTATTTTGTGTACCATGAAACCAGAAGCTAAAGCTTCCAAAAGATGGGTTGCTATGTAAAACAATAAAAAAGAAGAATATGTTAGTTCCTTTTTAAATTCCTATAGTTTTTGTAAGCATAAGCCACGTTCAAAATACAACCACTGTGTTAATCATTACAATCAACCCTTAACCTGTTTTAGCTGTATGTTTATTACTTAGGTGTGGTAAATTAGTTTAGTTTGTCAGAAAAGATATGGAAAAAATACCCCCGTGGCAGCAAACCTACGTACTCAGTGAATTTCTAATGCATATATATGCAACTTAATACCACGTAAAGCCACTTACGAAGTTGCATCAATGTACATGCATACATAAACGAATTATGACATTATAATTATTCTCCATAAGAATAACATGGCGGCTGAGAACGCAGGTTTGCTGAAGCAAGGAACAACAAAAATGGGGTTTTAAACAAATATCAATATAACTCAAGAGGGTAAAGCCACATACCAAATGTTATTAATTTATGATCATAATTAAGGGAGATAACACGTTACTTAATTCTCCATAAGAATAACATGGGAGCTGAGTACGCAGGTTTGCTGCTAAGGGAACTATCGGAAAAAAATGTTTTTTAATGCAAATATCAATAGAACACAGTGATATGAAGTAATATACCAAGTTTCATCAGGATAAGTTGATAAATAAGCGAGATATACAATTTTTCTTACTCTCCATAAGAATAACATTGGACAACGTACTGTGTTTAGCACTTTCAACAACTCTGTAACCATTTGACGTAGAGCAATTATAAAAACACCAAATTATGCGTCTTTTTAAGCTGATTCTAATGGAAAAAACTAAAATTTGACTTTTTCAAAAGTGATTTATAAAAACTCAAAAAACACATTTTTGTGGTATAAAATTCCCCAAGATACCCCTCCGGATAGGTCGATAAGTCTGGTTTTCGATCTCAAAGTCATAAATGCTGCTTTACACGTTTATACCAAATTTCGTCAAAATCGGATTATTTTTACGAGAGTTATCGTGCTCACGGACACACGTACATATACATACATACTGTTTTGAACGAATGGTGTTTTAGGGGTCTGGGGACCTCAAAACGAAAAGTTATCATAGTCCCGGGCCTAGGTCTTACCATGCCGACTACGGTAATAGCTTCTTCCCTATAGGCGAAATTCGCTAAAAACAGAATATCATAAAAAATATATGTTTATTGAATATGAATCTGTATACTAAATACTAAAAGAAATAATAAAGGAAGACGGGGGAAAAATAAACAGGATTGTAATGAGTAATCAACTAGTTTATTAAGAGAAACATCAACTGTTATGACCAAGAAACAAAAATCAATAGGTATGCCTTTGTACAAAAGGTCTTATCATCAGTTAATTGTTGTGAACAAAACTCAATTGGTATACATCTGTACAAATAGTCTTGTGATCAGTGCATCGTTGTGACCCGTAGAATATTTGTCAAAGACCTGCAAATTTTCATGTCGTAGTGAGTGCGACAGTACAGGTATACAAGATAGTATTGACTGCAAAACAGAGTCTTGTCGCTTTGAAGACAATGCTCGTCGTCCAAGTAGCGACGAGTGTGACATCTCAGAAATCCTCGGTAGAACTGTAGATAAGGGTGTTGACAATATCTGATAAAGAATTCAATTTTTCCCCCAACGACGTGCAGCACATTTTCAAAATTGCATTTGCACAGGGTTGAGGGCGCTGCCAAGAAAAATCTACATAAGGATTGACAAGAGCATGTTGGAGATCGTTATAAGGGATATATGTCAAATTTAGGCGTGACCCAGATTGGGTCACACAATATTTCATATGACATTCATTCTACTGTATCGATACCTATTGTAGCAACAGTAGTACTACTAGTAGTAGTCATGCTCATAGACGCATCCATCACTCTTCTTGCTTCAGTTGCAATGTGCATCATGGTGTACGTGAGGACTAACAGCGATTGAAATAATCTGAACACATGCGTTGTGATAGTCTTGTCACGACAGATCTATCATTTTCTCATTCAACGTCAATTACAATTCTGTGCGTAATCTAATTTAATCTTTTGGGAACACACTATCGCTCCTTCTAGCGCTAGCAATAAAAGCGCTTGAAGTAAACTGCGCATATGTGTTGTTATAAGTCTTGTCACAGCAGGTTAGATGACTCATTTTCTCATTCAACATCAATTATAATTGTAGGCGTAATCTCATTTCATCTGTTGTGATTTAAGTCCACGTTAACTGTTGTACACCCTCAAGCGATTCGTAAGTGTAATGATAGTTTAGATTTGCATCTAACTTAAAGGACTTTTGTCATTTTGTTTAATTCATGATGCTGACGTTGCATATGGAATTCGCTTTCTCGTATGTCAAAACGGTAAAACGTAACTTGATTATTGATGCATCGATCACTCTCCTTGCTTCAGTCTCAATATGCATTATGGTGAACGTGACGGATGGTACTAACAATGCTTGAAATAAACTGCACACATGAGTTGTGATACGTCTCTCACAACAGGTTAGATGTATCATTCTACCATTCAACATCAATTGAAATTTTATGCATAATCTCATTTCATCTGTTGTGATTTGATTCCACGTGAACTATTGTACATCTTCGCGTGGTTCGTAAGTGTAGTAAGTGTTTAGTTTTGCATTCAACTTAATGAACTTTTTTCTTTTTTGTTCTTTTCATGATGCTGACGATTCAAATGGAATTCGCTCTCGAAAAACACGACTCTCGTTCCTTCTAGTACTAGTTTGACTGCGAATCTTTCTCGTATGTATATCTCCTTTAAAACGTAATTTGTTTGTTGACGCAATTGTCACTCTTCTTGCTTCTGACACAATGTGCATTATGTTTCAAACAAGCCTTAAATAAAGTAAGGAAGAAGGATTTGAAATGTGCTACGTTAGAGAAAATGTTCCCAACGGTATAAGGATTGTAAATAAAACAATCGCCACTTGCATTGTAACATACAAGTTTAGTAAACAGTCCATGCTTGTGATATTTGTGTACACCAATAAAAATTCCAAGTAATTGAGTATTGAAGAAGTTTGTGTTTTCATTATCACATAGTTTTTTTAAAATCAAACAAAAATCAAAATTCAAAATCCAACTTTCAAGTTAACAAAAAAAAAACAGTATCGGTCAGGTTCCGCAGGACTATATTCTCGGATTCGGTTTCTGATATATATACGTGATATGTCAGATGCATTGTCGGATATTGGTCGGTTTTCGTTTGCAAATTATTTTTGACAATTATTTTCACCAGGGGTATAAGTTCACAAAATCTTGAAGTTCAATATTTTCTAAATGCCAACCCACTTTCACAATTTTTCTCCAATAACAGAAATAGCCTAAATTCTGGTAAGACGGGTTACCTCTGCATAAAACCAAACAAAGGAATATATGTAACCGTTAGTAGGGTGTATTGGACACTCCGACCCCAGGAGGAGCAGGAGGAGCCCCCCCGAGCCCCCCCTCGCGAATTTTTTTTCGAATTTGTTTTTTGCGAATTTTTTTTGCGAAATTTTTTTGCGAATTTTTTTTGCAAATTTTTTGCACAAACTTTTTTTTTTGCAATTCTGATTGCAGATTCTTGTTCGTCTAGTCGAGCCGAGTAATTTGAGTACACACAACGTACCTTTGGACGATGTAGGGGGAGGGCTATCTCGGTTACCATAGGTCGGATCTGATTTCTGATTGCAGATTCTTGCTCGTCTAGTCGAGCCGAGTAATTTGAGTACCCGCAGCGTACCTTTGGATGATGTAGGGGGGGCTATCTCGGTTACCTTAGGTCGGATCTGATTTCTGATTGCAAATTCTTGTTCGTCTAGTCGAGCCGAGTAATTTGAGTACCCACAGCGTACCTTTGGACGATGTAGGGGGGGCGGGCTATATCGGTTACCATAAGGTCGGATTTGAATTCTGATTGCAGATTCTTGTTCGTCTAGTCGAGCCGAGTCATTTGAGTACCCACATCGTACACTTTGGATGATGTTTACAAAAAAGGGGCCCGCACCACACTTTTGACCTTTTTTTTGCATTTTTGGAATCTCCTCGTCAAGCCGAGTATTCCCAGTACCCACATGACATACTTTGGATAATTAATACAAGAGTTTAACAGGGTAACGCTACAACCAACAGAGCTAGCCCATCAGCGCTTGCGGACAATTGAACTACCAGTGAATACAAATTTTGAGGAGAATATAATTGCAATGCTTTGAACATATACTGCAAAGGGGGGTGTATCGATACACCCCCTTCAAGTACTCTGCACCGAGGCAGACGTTCACACAAATAACCGTCGCGTCCAGTCTCCTCTCTGGAAATGCGGATGTTGTAATTTGATACCTCGACTGGAGGGTGCAGGTGTTCACACAAAAAACCGACAAGTCGAGACCTGTCTGGGGTGCAGCTGCGCCCGACCCCAGGAGGGACAGGAGGGACAGGAGGAGCCCCCCCGGTCAAATAACCGTCGCATCACCCTCATGTCTGGGAATGCGGATGCTGTAATTTGATACCCCGACTGGAGGGTGCAGGTGTTCACACAAAAACTGACAAGTCGAGACTTGTCTGGGAATGCGGATGCTGTAATTTGATACCTCGACGGGAAGACGGCTGACCCTTCTAGGAACCCATAATCATAGACCACCCGCGTCGAATTCCGAGCAATAAATCACCAGTTGTCAAACACCCACAGTTTCATTCTTGTTCTAGTCTTCAACAATTCCTGACGTATGGGGGAGCGAAAATCTCCCCCTAACCCATTATGTGTTAGGGGGAGCGAAAATCTCCCCCTAGTAATTAAATCAACAGAACACCAGTTGTCAAACACCCACGGTCTCATTCTTGTTCTAGTCTTCAACAATTCCTGAAGTGTGGGGGAGCGAAAATCTCCCCCTACCAATTATGTGTTAGGGGGAGCGTAAATCTCCCCCTAGTAATTAAATAAACAGAACACCAGGCGGACGAGAAATTGGAGCGCGTATTGAGCGGTGGTGGTCATAAGAAGCAGGCCGCGTCACGCCACAGTCTCTCGATAGACTTATTCGAAGACGGACGTCTGCCGGACGTATGCAAAGACAAAGGAGAACTATAAAGAGGGCAAGTAGGTGGAAAGTTTAAACGAAGAGCCATTACAAAGAGGATAACATCGTTAGACAAACGTCATAGAACTGTAACGAAACGACGCAGGAGAACAAGGGATATTTTCAATTAATTCGATAACAATGTCGTTTATTCATCAGAAATCGTGTGAATGGGTGAAGACTGAACTGGACTTGTTTTCGTTACCGCCTATGCAGACCAGCATCGAGAGCGGCAAATGGGTTCAATACAAACCGAACTCATCGCTGACTGACGATTCACCAATAGAGTTTGTAATACCCGGTCACGGTGACGAGTACACGGACCTGACACAAACGTTATTACACGTGAAAGCCGCTATTGTGAAACAGGACGACACTAAAGCGGACGGTGGGCAACCTGCTAAAGAGGTGGGCCCGGTGAACAATTGGCTCCACTCGATATTCAGTCAAGTTGATCTCTATCTCAATCATAAACTGGTGTCACCACAAAACAACACGTACGCTTACCGTGCCTACTTGGAAAACCTATTGAACTACGGATGTAGTGCGAAGAATTCGCACCTGACTAGTGAGCTGTTTTTTGAAGATTCGGCCGGACTAATGGACGATTGTGACGAATTGAACGAGGGATTGAAAAAGCGTCGCGATCACACGAAAGAAAGCGATGTTTGCAATATGGTCGGTCGATTGCACATCGATCTGTCAATCAGAACAAATTCATGTTGAACGGTGTCAGGATGCGATTGAAACTTAACAGATCCAGAAACTCGTTTTGTATAATGTCCAAAACGCTAACTACCTACAAGGTGACAATTAAAGAGATTAGTATTTTCGTACGTCGATGTAAGATCAATCCGAGCGTATTGTTGGCACACAGTAAAACTCTCGAGACCGGCACGGCCAAGTATCCGATCACGCGTGTAGAAGTGAAATCGTTCACACTACCCTCCGGCATAATGAGTAAGGCTTTAGACAGCGCATTTCTCGGTCAGCTACCGAAACGTGTGATAATTGGACTGGTCAGTAATCTTGCGTTCAACGGAGATTTCAAGAAGAATCCTTACAACTTTCAACACTACGATATGAATTATCTCGCATTGTACGTGGACGGTGAACAAGTACCGGCCAAACCGTTACAGCCCGTTTACACATTGAACAGTGAGACATATATACTCTCTTATTACACATTGGTCACCGGCACCGGAATCCAGTTCTCCGACGCAGGTAATGAGATCAAGAGAGGTGACTATCCGTACGGTAATTGTCTTATGGCGTTCGACTTGACACCGGACATGTCCGCGGCTGAGTCGAGTCACTGGAATCTCCTGCGCAACGGTAATCTACGTATCGAAATTGGATTCTCCAAAGCGTTGCCCGAGACCGTCAACTGTATAGTGTACGCCGAACTGGACAACGTCATCGAGATCGATCGTCACCGTAACGTAACAGTTGACTTCAGCGGGTGAATAAAAGCGAACGCCAAACAGAAATATTGTCTGACAGCGAGTGCGTACAACTTACTTCAAGGGTGAGCAGACACACCACCAGTCAGTAGTACGGTTGAAGTCACACGGTAAGGACGTGAACATGGACGCTTACGCTTCTGCGGACGACTATATCAAATCGTTTATTCAGGAGATTGAGGTTATGAATAATAATGCTAGTGATCAGGCATTGGCATCACCTCAGACGTCATCTGTAAACCGGTCACTGCCTGCAAGAGACGAAGGAGGGCAACTCCCATCGAAGTGGAAACCAAGAAACCAGGATGGGTGCAAAAACCAACAGATGATTGTCCCATAGTGTCATGGATGGACGATGGGAAGACTTTTGCTGTTCAAAACCCGGGAAACAAAGGACAAATTTTATTGAAAATGGAAATGTACGATGGTACAGATATGGTGTTCATGTGCGGTTTATTTTTGGACAAAGATGGGGAAATGCACCAAAGTGTTAAAAAAGTAGTTGATAAAGTGGAAAACATGTGGATCTATAAATCAACAGGAGTACCGAAAATTACAGGCTTAACTCAAACTGATACACAACGCAGTGCAGTTTCGCAGCCACCGTCGAAGAAGCGAGCTGTGAGGAAGAAACAACGAGTGGCACCAGCATTCAATTAGAGCATCCGCTTTCCCAGACAGGTCTCGACGCGTCGGTTTTTTGTGTGAACACCTGCGCCCGACCCTTCGGACCACCCACTTAGAAGAAAATGGCGGCGAGGGTTTATAAGGCGGAGCCCCGCCCGATTGAGCATCATTCGCCACCAGACCACCGCCTCACATAGACCTACTCCAACTACTACTAGAGATGTCGAGCAGCAGCAGCACTTTCAAGCCAGAGTTTTCGATTTTGAACGGCACTGCAGCAACCGCGGACCTGAGAGCTACCCTCAACAACTGCAAGTCTGACTCTCCGCTCTACACCAGAATAGCCGATCTCCGAGAGGAATGCGGCTATCTCATCACTGCGATGGAGCGAGCCACCACACCCTTTGGCGAGACGATCATCGTGATCCTGGAGGGGCAGGTCGGGGACGACTTCTTTCTGCGAGTCTACCTGCCTAGGCGCTTCAACGAGGCCCTGAGCAACACTGACATCGAGCGCTACAACAGCGGGTTTGGAGAACGCCTTCGCTTGGTGAAGCGCAGCCCGAGGGGTTCCAATAGCAGATTCACACCTTTGGAGTTTATGTAAAGCAAGACTTGAAGATTGTGTTAATACCTTTGTAAATTAGTTTTCGTAGTCAATACTTATAGTCACGTTCAGAACATAACCACTGGGTTATTTATTTCACTTAACCCCAAAAATGTCCTTTAGTAGTAAGTTTAAGATTGTGAGTATGGTAACTGTGAGGTGTTTAGCTCAGTAGTAATCATGGGCTTGATGTGGAAACATCCGTTTTCAGCCATTGTGGCGGGACCTTCGGGTTGTGGCAAGTCTCAGTTTGTGTCAAAGTTTATAAAACACATTACAGAAATGTGTGACACGCCATTTACCAGTATAAACTGGCATTATGGTAGTGGTGGTGGTGGCGGTGGTGACTCGAAAAATGTCAACATTAACCACATAGAAGGTCAACCAAACTTGGAGGATTTTTCTGGTAACGAGCCGATACTTGTGATTATAGACGATATGATGCGTGAGGCCGACAACCGTGTGGTGGATCTTTTCTCAAAAGGTTGCCATCATCGCAACATTAGTGTGTTTTTCATTACATAAAATTTGTTTCATCATGGACGCGGGCAGAGGGACATCTCACTGAATGCGCATTACATTGAGTGTTTTAAGAATCCTAGAGATAGAGTTCAGATTAGGTACTTGGCCAGACAAATATATCCAGACAGCCCGAAATTCATCGAGGAGGCGTTCGCTGACGCTACGAGGAATACACACGGCTACCTACTGATAGAGTTGAAACAATCAACAGACGAGTATACGAATACGAAGTTGCATATTTCCAGACGATTCTACCAACTATGTGTACTTGCCAAAGAAAAGGTAATTTTGCCATCAGTAGTAATCATGTCGTGCTTGCGGAAGGACGCAGCTCTGCTTATGGCTTTCATACACGCAACACCCAAGGAGCGGAAGGCACTGTTAAAGGTATGTGACAAGAGCCGCATTCGCTCAGTGTGTGAGTGCGCATACAACGTGTTGCGAGGTAACGTTCCTCTGGCGAAGAAGAGTAAAAGTCAGCTAAGCAAACACAAGGCGACGCTACGTCGATTGGTGAAACGCGGCAAAGGCTGGTCAAAGAAACGAAAGTATCTCATACAAAAAGGCGGTGGAATCTTTATACCATTACTTTTGAGCGCAGTACTACAAGCAGCATTGAGTAGATAAAAATGACTAGCATCAACAATCAGTTCTATTTGACGCTGCCCAGCAACAGTTCGATGCAGTATTATCCGAAAAATACAGTTGCAAATTATATAACACATTTGCCGAGAGCTATTCAACTGGACGCTGGCGACTGGGAAATTGCACTTGTGGAAGCGCACTATCCAATGACATTTCTATCAGTCGGTAATGACGAAACAATTGACATTTGCATACAACCGCAAGAGGAAGCAAAAGTGAACATAGAAGCGTTGGCGCGGGTTATGGACAGCACTGCCGATGTAACGCCGGTAGTGTCAGCTACTCCAAAACAAAACCACAGAATTAAATTGAAGACTGGTGATTACGCAAATATTCAAGAATTGTGTGATCATATCAATTCACAAGAACTAGCGATTACTTATGGTGTAAAGTTCACCATTGAAAACTCATACAACAAATTCATTGAAGTATCGATGGGAACTGATGTTGGAAAAAATACATTAAGTCCAACGTTAGCGCTTCAATTGGGGTTCGATCCGAATGAATTGACGCTGGAAGGTGATGCAGTTAACAAAAGCATCCGTTCGCCCAACATTCGTCTTGGCTTACCGTCACACATGTACGTGTATTGTGATTTAGTCGAGCCGCAGATGGTCGGCGATACAGTCGCACCGTTATTGAAAATTGTCAATATATCCACGTCTACCTATATATACGGATTGCATAAATCAACATCATTCATCGATCCGCACTATGTGCCTGTTATGAATAGATCTTTTGACAGTGTGGAAATTGACTTAAGAGATAACATTGGTAATCATTTGCCATTCCACTTTGGAACATCGTGCGTGAAGTTACACGTTAGAAAAGTAGCTAGTCATTAGTGCAAATATGGAACATGCAAAGAAGATGGTAGTTGTGCCGCAAGAGTTGATTGATCGACTACAATCAAATGCTACGGATAACAGACCGACTAATCTATCCAGTGAAAACAGCCTCGAAGCGGAGATGCAACAAATATTGAATAACAAACGTATGGACGATAGTGAAAAGTGGAAATTGTACAAACAAGCGTTACATCGCTTCTTGCATATTGCAGAGAATAGACACCAACCGATTAGCATACCAATTGTGGAGACGGGTGGGATTGAACATGGTCGACGATCGCACCCCGCTGCGGAAGGTGGTCCAGTGGAAGAGATTGTGGAAACGTTTTCCAAAACTTACAGGTCTGATGCCCGCAATCTTTTACGTTTCATGAAAAGTGACGGCAGCTTAATCAGTTGGGACAGTGGCTATTCAGTGTACATCAACGGTGTAAAAATTCCAGACTCAAATCTAGTGGATATCTTAAATTGCATAGTAAAGGTGCGTATGCGTGATTATACACCGCCAGATGGCGGGAAGTGCTCAAGGCATTGAAAGCGATGAACGTGCCAAAGGACTATATGAATAATCTAAGAGCGCTAAAGGAAATAAATGCCGAATATCGATCATCATTCACAGGAGGAGAAGGATCAGACGATGAAGTGGACACATCAACTGAATCAATACTGAGAACACCACTAGTAAATCGACTGCGGTCGGCTAGGGGAAAACGTGTAACATCTACACCGGTTCGAGCCACAGAGCAGTTTGATGTTTCAACTAGAAACAAGCAGCCGTCAAATCTGGACAAGTGGGAAACGTACACAGGATAGGTTTTCATTATGGAGCGTTTGTATTACAATCCCATCGAACCTTCGTCGTATGGCGGTGTAGCTCCTTTAGCGCGAGCTCCAAAACCAGTTTCAAAACGCAAAGTGATTGAATGGTTACAAACACAGGACACTTACACATTGCACAAACCGGCACGCAAGCGTTTCCCGCGCAATCCTTACATAGTGTATGGTCCATTTGAATTGTGGCAAGCGGACTTGAACGATATGCGTGGTCTTAGTAAACACAACGACGGCGTCAACTACCTACTGACTGTAATAGACGTGTTTAGCAAACACCTGTATGTGCGGACGTTGAGGCGGAAAGAAGGAGCTGAAGTGGCCAACGCTTTTGAGGAGATATTTGCTGAAGCGGCCGACACACCTCGCTGTCTACAAACCGACAAAGGTACTGAATTCACCGGTGCTAAGACGAAAAGGTTATTCAAACAATACGGAATCATCTATGTCACTACACAAAACCCAGATGTTAAAGCGGCCGTAGTGGAACGCGTGAATCGCACTTTGAAAACACGCATGTGGCGATATTTGACTTACAAAAACACATATCGTTACGTAGATGCGTTGGACAAACTGGTTAGCGCATACAACAACAGCGCTCACAGGAGTCTAGGCAATAGAATACGACCAGTCGATGTGACTGCCGACAATAAGCGAATATTGCATCAGGTATGGCGTCGCATGTTTGGTAAGATACCGCGTCGTGTTAAGGCAAAACTGAAGGTTGGCACCACAGTGCGCATATCTAAGGAGAAGGACACATTCGCAAAAGGTTACGAGACTAATTGGAGTAAAGAAGTGTTTGTGGTGCGTCGTGTAAACACATTGATGCCTCTGCCAATGTACACTTTGGTGGATCTCAACGGTGAACAAGTGACTGGTCAGTTTTACTAATACGAATTACAAAAAGTGACAATATAAAACGACCATCTGTTCAAGATTGCTGAAATACTAGACACCGCCGGTCGCGGTCGCATTAAGCGTTATTTCGTCAAGTGGGCAGGTTACGGAGACGAGTTCAATTCTTGGGTAAGAGCGCAAGATTTGCAAAATGCCTAATAGCAACCAGTTCTATTTGACATTGCCCAGCAACAGCTCAAAGGATTATTTTTCAAAAAACACAGTGTCCAAGTACACTACACATCTGCCGAGACAAATTCGATTAGAAGGCGATGGCGATCGGGAGATGGCTTTGGTCGAAGCGCATTATCCATGTCCCTTTATGACTGTGGACGAGGAATCGTGTATTTGGCTCGAGTATAAACTCGTTCTGCCGAGTATTCCCATCACACTCAGTGTCGAGCACATTATGCTAAAGATGAAACCCGGTTATTACAAGAATATAACAGATTTATTGAAAATGATCAATAAAGCGAAGGATGTAACACAGTACTTGTAATTTGAGTATGACAAAGAGCAGGACAGAGTCAAGATCACGACAATGGTGGACGGTATAAGCAAAGAGCATTTCACCGAAGCGCTGTCTCTCCAGTTGGGTTTCGATCCGTACGAGAACGTTTTGACAAATGACCTCACAGCGATATGGCCGCCAAATCTGACTATGGGACTGCCGACACACTTGTACGTGTATTGTGATCTGATTGAACCGCAGCTGATTGGCGACACTATAGCGCCGCTTTTGAAGATTATCAACATTGACAGAGATAACTACACACACGGCGCGCATAAGACTGTGCATTTCATCAGTCCTCATTATGCAACAGTTATGAAAGGAACATTTGAAACGATCGATATTGACCTAAGGGATCACGCTAGTAAAAAAGCGTCATTCCTCTTAGGGACGTCGTACGTGAAGCTTCATTTCAAAAGAGGAGCTCAGCAATGATGAATACAAATAATCCCTACTTGGCGTACTACCGTCGATAACAATTGCAGCAGACCGGCGGCAGTATCGATAGGGTATTTCGCGGTGCACCCTACCAGCGCGGACATGGAATTGGCAGTTTACTAGGCGGTATGTTCCGCACCATCACACCGCTACTCAAGTCGGGAGCCTCTGCTGTGGCCAAAGAGGCGTTGAAATCCGGTGTTGGATTCTTGGGTGACATGGCCATGCACCAGCGAGATCCCAAAGAAGCCGCTAGAGATCATTTCAGCCAGTTTACAGACTTGCTAAAACGCAGGGCGGACGGCAAACTTCAACGTGTGCTAAGTGGTGGCGGTGGCGGCGGCTCTCGCGCGAAACACCGACGCGCTACTCCTGCACGAAAGACTAACGCGAGACTCTCGCGTAAGAGGAACGCGAAGCGCGCCATGTTCGGCGGCCGTCGTGTCACACCGCAGTCTTTGACGAAACTCCTTCGAGGAAGGTCGTCATCCAAGAAGAAGGGCAAGAAGAGGAGGACAGTTAGAAGGAAGAAGAAAACGAGGAAGACAAAGACGAGGAAAGCAGTGAGGAGAACGTCCGTACGCGATATATTCAATTAACACACACACACACACACACGCTAGCAATGTCGTTTCTACATAAAAAGTCGTGTGAATGCGTCAAGACGGAATTGGACTTATTCTCCCTACCGCCGACGCAGACCAGTATCGAGAGCGGCAAATGGATTCAGTACAAACCAATCTTCACACTGACTGATGATTCGCCCATCGAGTTTGTTGTGCCTGGCAACTGTGAAGAATACACCGATCTTTCGCAAACAATGTTGGAAGTTACAGCGTCTATTGTCAAGTCGACAGGAGCGGCAATCGCAGATGTCGAAGAATCGAATAAAATTGGTCCAGTAAACAATTGGATGCACACGTTATTCAGTCAAGTTGATATGAGTATGAATCAGAAACTGGTCACACCACAAAACAACACTTATGCATATCGAGCGTATATCGAAACGTTGATAAATTACGGCTATGATGCTAGGAAATCACATTTAACATGTGGACTGTGGAACGCGGACGATGCCGGCTATATGGACAATACTCTGGACGATAACGATGGACTAAAGGCGAGACGAAAAATGACAAATAAAAGTCGTGAAATCGATATGCTCGGTCGCCTACATGTGGACATGTGTAATCAGAACAAGTTCCTGTTGAACGGTGTGGAACTGCGTTTTAAACTGATCCGATCAAAAGATTCCTTCTCCATTATGGCGGATGATGGTGACTACAAGGTGCACATTGTTGATGCGAATCTCTGGATACGAAGGTGTAAAGTTAGTCCCACGGTCCTGTTGGCGCACAGCAAGACGCTTCAGACCGGCACAGCTAAATACCCAATCACCAGAGTGGAATTGAAAAAATTCACACTACCGTTTGGAGTGAGGAGCAAAACTTTGGACAATGTATTTCTAGGTCAAGTGCCGAAAAGAATTATTGTCGGACTGGTCACCAACGCCGCTTATAATGGCGATTTAAAAAAGAACCCATTTAACTTTCAAAATTTCAAAACCAACTACTTCTCGCTGTACGTGGACGGTGAACAAGTGCCGTCCAAACCGCTACAACCACACTACGAAACCGGCAAGGGAAAATACGTGATGGCATATCACAGTCTGTTTTTAGGCTCCGGCATACACTTTAGCGATGCTGGTAATCTCATAAATAGAGACGATTACGACGATGGATACTGTCTGATGGCATTCGATCTAACACCTGATATGTCAGCAAGCAACACAACTCATTGGAACCTAGTGCGCAACGGCAGTGTGCGTATGGAGATTGCTTTCGACACGGGGCTCACAGAGACTGTCAACTGTCTGGTTTACGCAGAGTTTGACAACGTCATAGAAATCGATCGTCATCGCAACGTGTCTGTGGACTTTGGCGGTTAGATCGTCGGCGTCGGCGTCATCGTCCTCCTCAGTCTACATCCAACATTCGCACAAGATGGATCGTTTATGCAGAGTACCGCGTAAAAATTCCGCATCTCCAATTATTGTGGATTTTCAATGTTTCAAGGACAACGCAAATGACTACATTCTGAAGGAAGTGTGGGTCTTGGAATTGGTCAGTGGAACACTGCTAATGCATCATATCGCCAAATCACCATTCAGTCGAGATTTCCTATCACAAGAGAAACTGCGTGAAAGCTATTGGCTCACAAAACACTGTCACGGATTGGAATGGGACCAAGGAGATATCTGGTATCATGTGCTAGAGGAAAGGTTACGTGCATGTATCGCCAAACGACCGATTGTCTACGTCAAAGGTCCTGAGAAAAAAGAGTTTGTGCGATACAATTTCATCGCGGATACTAATGTCATGGATATCAACGATATTGGCTACGGATCACTATCATCAATCAACAGTCTACGACCAACAAACGCAGTGCGATGTCGCCACCACAGAACAGCTCACACACGATTCGCTCTAGCCAATTGCATCACATTACGCAGTTGGTTACATCTAAGTACAAATATCGCTGACGCTGATGATTACGCTGACGATGGTGAGAGTGATACCAGTTCCTGCTTTTGTTTTGCTACTAGTACTACTACTCCTACTACTGACTGTGGCGTTGACACAGTAGAATGAATACCTTAGAGATACAAAAGTGTATGGCTAAACTGCCCGTACAGAATGTTGGTGTCTACGCTGCGGATCAATTGCCCCATTATATTTCACCATCTACTGCTATGATTGTGAACACTGATCCACATAATGAAGACGGCACTCACTGGGTCGCTTTCTACCTTAACAAAGGAGGAGGAATAATTGAATTCTTTGACAGCTACGGTCAACCGCCACATCTTCAATTCTACCAAGGATTCCTGAGACGCAACGCTCGTCGCTACCTGTACAACGAGCATCGCCTTCAAAGTGACAACACTCTGGTCTGCGGTCAATACTGCCTTGTATTCCTGTACTGCCGCACCCACTACGGCATGAAGATGAAGCACTTTGTGCAGCTCTTTGAACACTCTTCTGTCGGCCACAACGCACTGATCAGAAGACTCTTTGCACAAATGTATGTCAATTGAATTTTGAAATTTGTTTTTTCTCAATAAACTTGTTGAGTACTCAGAATAAAAAAGAATATTCTTATTATTTCCCATCCTCGCCTCCTTTACCCCAAAGTTGGGCAGATCTATCATACAATGACATTAGCAGGTGCATTCTAGTCTTCAACAATTCTTGTAGTATGGGGGAGCGAAAATCTCCCCCCTAAGCCATTATGTGTTAGGGGAAGCGAAAATCTCCCCCCTGGTAATTAAACCAATTGAACAACAGTTGTCAACCACCTAAGGCCTCATAGGTCTATCCCACTTTTGGGGTAGACCTAACGTACAATTATAGGTCTGCCCAAAATTGGGACAGACCTATCATACAATGATTGTAAAGTAACATTCATATCTGAACCTGGTTTATATGAATTAACATATTCCTGAATAATTTTTTTTTTACTTTAGTATCTTAAGACTATGTGAGGGGAGAAAAAAAAGACGAACGTATATACGAACAATTTGGCTATTTATTTACACACCTTATAGATATTTTACATCGAGTATGTACTCCTGAACATTTGAGAATGACTAGCAAAACGAGACTAGTCACAAACTAATGACTAGAAAAAAGGAGCACATTTCTAAGTTTTACGAGACTCGATACAAACTAATGACTAGATTTTTCAAAATAATATACAAGTCAGGGTCATTGGTAATATGTCACAACCACTCAACGCTCCTCATCCTCCGCCTCTACATCGTCTTGCGGTATGTCTTCGGGCTGGGGTGGGATGTCAATATGCCCCCATGGCAGTGTATTTACACCGTCCGGAAGGATGTAACGCTTGTCGTCGTTATAGCTCAAGGATAGCTTATCAACTTGAACTGTGAAGACGCGGTGGTTTTGGGACTGGAACCTGCTGTTGATGGTTCTTTTCAACACACCGTTGAAAAGGCATTCCCGATAGTCGTTAGAGGTTAGATTGTGTTTTACAACACCTCTGGCGACTCCCTTGGCGCGCTTCACCGTCATGACCTGCAGCTCGTCATCTTCAGTCCTCTCCTCGAACTCGACAATATCCATGAAGTATAGTTTCGAGCGAAGACCGAGGTACTCGAGCAGCGGAAGTCCATTCGCTTCATCCTTAAACTTTCCGATGACTTTGGCGTTGATGGGGCTGTAGCAGGGATGGTTTCGGGGGTACGCACTGGTGTCGAAATCATCCAGATGCTCCAACATGTCCTTATAAACATCTTCATTCTGGATGTCGAACACGAAGCTGTCAGTGTCCATGTAGTCAACCTTCAGACG
Source organism: Allygus modestus (assembly GCA_963675035.1). NCBI lineage: Eukaryota > Metazoa > Arthropoda > Insecta > Hemiptera > Cicadellidae > Allygus > Allygus modestus. Next base: position 282,069,642 of record OY776112.1, on the reverse strand, counting down.
ATCACCGTAGCGGTTCTTCATCTTCCGGAGGAAGTCGTACATGAGCCACTTGCTCAGATCGAGGACACACATTCCGACGTAGAGCGGTTTGTCCAGGACGATATTGACTTTCGACATGTGGACAATGGCGACGTCATCGTTGATGTAGGTTCGGTCCAGGAAGTTTGACTTGGCCACGTACTTCCTGAATATCTCCGGCGTACACACCAGTTTAGTGTTCATTCGCTTGCGAACATTCTCGATCGTCTTGCCAAAGACCGCGTTGTTCATAAGCTTGAAAAAGTCTTGCTCAAACTTGGTCTTGGCCTTCTTCCTCAGTTCGGTGTTCATTAGGATGTAGCTCTCCAACCACCGAGACTGACGGAACGAGATGACGCGATGTACGTTCACAAGCTCCAGTCCGTTTTCCAGCCCCTGTTGCAGGATTCTGTAATGACAGATGTAGTTCTTCTTGTCATCCAGAGTCGTAACGAGCTTCCTAAATTTCCCTCCTGGTGGACGTTTGGTCTCGCAGCAGTAAGGGAGATCCTTGTGAAGGTCGTGCAGGTGGGCGGGGTAGCAAAGGTCAACTTCCAAGACATAGCCGGTGGGTCCTTCGGGGTCCAACGCTGCAATGTCCAGGGACGCGATCTCCTCGCGGCTGAGCCATTGGAAGTCTCCCTGCGGAAGACACTGGGACATGGCCCAACCGTAAAGGTTGTTGGCGTCCAAGTATAGCAGGTGATGCGTTGGCTCTTCAGGTCGTCGATCTTCAGGGCGACATCCATCATGGTTGGCCTTGGCGTGTCTGGTGATCGCCTGGGAAATACCTCCTCTGATGGCTTGCTCGAAGAAGAGGTACATGTCAAAGTCCTGTATCGTATCAAGCTCAACTCGACAGGTCCTTAACATGACATCCCAGGCGTATGACGGTAGGGTGTAGTAGTGCGCAGGGTCTAGTTCGTATTCAGTCATCGACGTGTCCCTGAAGCGTTCAAAAACGTCAGTCAACAGCGCAATGTCACAGCGCAGGTACTTCTCGGCGTAGTCCTTGAGGTTCCTACAACCGAAGGTTTCCCACACGTTGCGAGCATGCTCGTAGTCTGCATCCGTGATGTCCTCCAGGGTCAGGTCGTTGTGGAAATCTCGCTGCAGAGGCAGTTCCGTAGTATCTTCCAACACGGCGTTCGACGTTACAAAGTTGTACGGGAACACGCCTTTCCTACGGACTAGATCGAAGAGGTGGTCTTCGGGGAATCTCTTCCTCGTCTCCAAGAGTTGAGCTGGTGGAAGTGCGGCTGCGAGGCTGGCGAGGCTCAAAGCCAGGAACCTGTAGGTGTCGAGGAACCTGACTCTGAATCCTGGCTGTCTTTTTCCGCGCCCTGGCATCCCAACCGGTGCCGCTGCTCGTTCAAACATGAACCGCTTCGTGAAAGCGATGTACCGCTCTTCCGTGTGAGCCAACACCTCAACATCACCAGGGTCGACCGCCAACTCCCGCACTATGAAGTGAGCGTCGTAGTTGGAGAGGTTGTGAAAGTAGCAGTTGACTACTCGCTGCTCCCTGTAGCGTAGGTTACATGATCTATGCGCAGCACCACGGAACTCGTAGGGCGGCGCGTGGTTGTGATCACGAACCTTTGGGTCTTCGCTTGAAAATGTCGATCCGCAGAGGTAGCAATTTGCTGTCGAGTTGTACTGCATCGTTTCCGCTGGGGTCAGGACAGGGCGCAGATTTCTTGCTTCGTACAGGAAGTTCCACAATCGCTCAACATCAGTTTTCAACATCTCCATAAATGTCTTTGACGCATCATCTCCGAAGTAGACTCGAGGCTCGAACTCCTCAAGTCCGTACGAGTCGATAATCTGGTACGCAAAGGCGTATAGGATGTGAATGTGGGTGGCTACTCCTCCGTGCGGTTCATCGACTTGTTCATCCATCTCCGTGGTCGGCAGTAGAGCACACTCAAAGTCCGCGTAGATGGTGAAACGCTCGCGTCGGGTGAACTCTGGATGGCTGAATTTGATTTCAGACTTCTTCGGCGTATCCATGCGAATAGGGGCTGAAGCGGAGCACTATCGCCTGTGCTCCTCCAGACGCTGAGCACCCGTCAGACCGAGCTTGTTCAGACGGTTATCAAAGTGCGCGAAGCACCGCTTACAGATGAATATCCTGCCCATATGTGCTGTGAGTTGGGGACGGATCAGTCGGCCAAGGTCTTTGATGTAGGCGTAGTGACTATCACCGTCCGTTGTCACGTACAAAATGTCACAATGGTCTTCACGCTCCTGCCTACAAATCTTCAAGGGGAAGACGGTGTCCTGATACTTTGGTCGTCCATTAGGTTTCTGACCCACGCACGTGTGATCAATACCATAGACGTTGATGCTGATGTTGTTTGTCCGCTCAAACGTCTTGATACTCTTCAGAGCAACGGGGAATTGAAGGCCGGTCCAATCGTATCGGGCGATGATGTCGTCGGTGTACAATACCGGTCTATCGGGGTGATCTTGAACAAACTTTCCCAGGACTGCATACATAAAACACCGCTCATCGGTGTTCAATACGTTGACGACTGCTTGGGTGTTCTCCAGAGACGTAGGCAGTGGGAGCCAAGCTCGACCATCTTCACCTAGAGGAGTGTATTCGTTGATGCCGACCTCCAAATCACGAACGCGAAGGTATGTCCACCCGGAGCCGATATGATCACACTCAGCCTTTTCTCTGATAAGCTTCGCAAATGCTGTTGAAATGTAATGGTTCAGGTCCGAGGTCGTCGTCAGCGGAGTCATCTTCGTCTTGAAGTTGCGCAGGCAGGTGTTGTTGTGAATATTTTGGAATTCACACTCCAGCTTCAAGTTGACCTTAATGCTGCGGTGTTTCGCCAAGGTGTTCTCAAGCAACTCCGTAAGGCTCACAATCAACAACGCCATCACTTCTCCGATTGTGACGAGATTCTCCATCGGTCGCTGCAGACGGTAGGTTAAGAGGTGGTTGCGAAAACCCCGTTGAATGAGTGAGAACACGGGGCTTGACTGTCCTGCTCCAGTCATCTCAACATCATCGGGTTGCGGGTGTGTGCTCGTTCCAGGTTGTGGCTCCGTGCTGGGTCCTGGCTGGGGTTCGTCCTGCACCATAGCCACTCGGTTCAGGATCAGGTCCTTCATGATCGGGCAGGTGAACCGCTCATGATGGTCCTTGTTGAACACCGTGTTGAAATCCCGGTCACAGTATGCGCAAGGGAATCTTCGTTCTTGACCATCGCCGTGAAATTGCATGGTGTGTCGACGCAGGTTGTTTTCACTCTTGAATTCGGCGCCGCATGTGCCGCATATGAACCTGCGGACTCTGCTGTGGGTCGAATCCACATGTCGACGCAGGTTTCTTTCACGACGGAAACGGCGACCGCATTCATGGCAGGTGTGGTGGCCAGGACCCGGACCTTCATCTGAAAATAAAAACAAAAAACAGATTAGGATAACTAAAGATACAAATTCCCCTCTCTCGAGAATCACATTTCAAAATGGAGTTGTTAATTAAAAATATCAATTTTCAAACAGGGAATGTAATCTTCTGTACTGTTTGTCTACATTGATGATTCGGGGTTCAAAGCTAAGGATGTAGCTGCAATATTGAGCTGTGCCAACCCTAAAGAAGCATTATGTTTTAGGGGGAGCGAAAATCTCCCCCCTAGCAATTAAATCAATAGTACACCAGTTGTCACGGTCTCATTCTTCTTCAGGTACCTAGTTAAATAATTATAAAAAAGGTAATTAGTTTAATGGGAAAAAGTTATTTTAATGTAGATTCTCACCTTCATCGGAGTGTCGGTTGTCATAGGCAGTCGTCTGCGGAGCATCAATCACCTCCCGGGGTGGAATAACTCGGTGATTCGCTTCCATGTGACGCTCTAAAGCTCCCCGGCCTACGAATGTGGCTCGACAAAACCGACATGCAGCTTCTCCATCTGCAAACGCACAAAACGATTAGATTGTGAAGTATGTTTAACACCTACCTTTGTTTAGAGTACTTTCAAATTCTCAGCGCCACCCCCCCCCGGAAAGGTTGGGGGGGGGGTTTAAAATTTTTTGTTTAAGTATGTAATGTGGATACTCTGATGACTTGACTGGATGGGGCGAGCAATAACATAAGTTATTAAAATTAAATTATATTGATATAGTCATGTAATTTTAAATTTAAAAAACAAAGAGTTCTCTATTCCCGCTAAATAGTTAAAGCTGTTAAATAAAAATAATTTTATCACTCTCCGGTTATATTGCATAAAGTATTCCTATATTACTAACATTTAGGTCTGATTAAAACAATAATGCAACGCAAAAAAAACGTACCTTGCTGCGTTGGTGTTGGTGGTGGTAGTTGCGGTCTCAAGCCGTGGAATCTGATGTGGTGTTGCACCAAATTGTTTCTACGCACGTAAATACAACCACAAATGGTACAAACGTGTGTGGCGTTCATCTTTAATATGGATTTTAAGTTTTGATAATCACAAACAATACAGCACAACACGAACGTTTTAAATAGATCAAAGGTGCTTTACGCAAATCGCAAATGATGATAATCAGCAACTAACACAAATCGCGTAGAACGGAACAGGATCGGACTAACACGTCTTCACGCACTGAACTCTCGAACTGAACTGAAGGAGGGCTGGTGATGTGGGGTGACGCTCCCCACTAATGGATTTCGGAGAAGTTTGGGGCAAAAACTCTCAACCGCTGTCTGGGGTAAAGACCACCCTGCTCTAATGGAACTCGATATGAGCGGTCTATATTGGGTTCCTGGAAGGGTCGCGTCGCCCTCCCGTCGAGGTATCAAATTACAGCATCCGCATTCCCAGACAGGTCTCGACTTGTCGGTTTTTTGTGTGAACACCTGCACCCTCCAGTCGGGGTATCAAATTACAGCATCCGCATTCCCAGACATGAGGGTGACGCGACGGTTATTTGACCGGGGGGGGGCTCCTCCTGTCCCTCCTGTCCCTCCTGTCCCTCCTGTCCCTCCTGGGGTCGGGCGCAGCTGCACCCCAGACAGGTCTCGACTTGTCGGTTTTTTGTGTGAACACCTGCACCCTCCAGTCGAGGTATCAAATTACAACATACGCATTCCCAGACAGGAGACTGGACGCGACGGTTATTTGTGTGAACGTCTGCCTCGGTGCAGAGTACTTGAAGGGGGGTGTATCGATACACCCCCCTTTGCAGTATATGTTCAAAGCATTGCAATTATATTCTCCTTAAAATTTGCATTCACTGATAGTTCAATTGTCCGCAAGCGCTGATGGGCTAGCTCTGTTGGTTGTAGCGTTACCCTGTTAAACTCTTGTATTAATTATCCAAAGTATGTCATGTGGGTACTGAGAATACTCGGCTTGACGAGGAGATTCCAAAAATGCAAAAAAATGGTCAAAAGTGCGGTGCGGGCCCCTTTTTTGTAAACATCATCCAAAGAGTACGATGTGGGTACTCAAATGACTCGGCTCGACTAGACGAACAAGAATCTGCAATCAGAATTCAAATCAGCCCTATGGTAACCGATATAGCCCACCCCCCACATCGTCCAAAGGTACGCTGTGGATACTCAAATTACTCGGCTCGAGTAAACGAACAAGAATCTGCAATCAGAAATCAGATCCGACCTAAGGTAACCGAGATAGCCCCCCCCACATCGTCCAAAGGTACGCTGCGGGTACTCAAATTACTCGGCTCGACTAGACGAGCAAGAATCTGCAATCAGAAATCAGATCCGACCTATGGTAACCGAGATAGCCCCCCCCCCTACATCGTCCAAAGGTACGTTGTGTGTACTCAAATTACTCGGCTCGAATAGACGAACAAGAATCTGCAATCAGAATTTCAAAAAAAAATTTTTGTGCAAAAAAAAAATTCGCAAAAAAAATTTCGCAAAAAAAATTCGCGAGGGGGGGCTCGGGGGGGCTCGGGGGGGCTCCTCCTGCTCCTCCTGGGGTCGGAGTGTCCAATACACGCTACTACCGTTCCAATAAGCCCAATGTAACGATGAGCATTTAATTGGTGATCATTCAATTGGTGATCATTCAATTGGCGATGAGCTGAGCAGTATTGTTCTGACTCATTAGATTTTTTTGTGGTGAGGGTTGACAGTTGCTTAACCTGGTTGTATCAAATCGTAAAATTGAAAGGAAAACTTCCGACCTTTTCGCGTTAAGAAGAAAAAGCAAATTGAATAACATGAACCTTTAGAAGTTCGTTTATTTTACCTTAAAGGAATCATACATTGTATATTGTAAATTCATATGGGACAGAATAAAGACCCATCTTGATAAGATTTCCACATAGCAACAAAGCCATAAGAGCCATTTATTTGATTACTCCAAGGAAAAATCGTAGTGATTTGTTCAGAGTAGTTTATCTTAAATGTCCATTATCTTTATATATTTGAAATGGTTAATTACATAAGGAACAGAATATTACATCTCTTGTTTGAATAACTCCACATTTCAGTATTAGAAATAAGGATGAGTATGATCAACATCACAGGCTGTCCCTTTTTAAAGAAACCCCTTGTATCCAGGATTAAATATTTTCAAAATTTACCTCCCTTAAAATAGTAATCACCAACATTCATAAACTTAAGTTAACTTTGACGAGTTACCTCTTATGTCACAATGTTTATGACGCGTATTTCTATTGTTCACAAGAGAAGTTGTAGTCCCTCGTGCAACCGCATTTCCCACCCTAACTCCAGATGTGGTAACGTTACTGCTGATAGTTTTGACCTGTTCAACGTTCTGAGAGCCCAGAGGAGAAACAATTAACAATTAAAATAAAGTTGTTACAGTGGGAGTTCACTTACAGAGACATAATAGTTACCACCAGAGTCGACTCGCATTTCCATCACAACGCAAGATGCGTAAGGGGGGAGGATGTTGTTAAAGGCTCCAAGGGCGATTAGTAGGTTAGTGATTGTCAAGTCATGTGCGGAATATACATGGACGTTCCTGGTTGTTTTATTCTGTACCTTGTCTACCATATTCTGGATCATTTCTTGCAGCAGCGAACCTTTAAAGAAAATTAACAACAAAATTTGATTCTGAATCAATGGAATTTTTTGATATACGATTGGTCATCAACACTTAAAACAATTTGTTATTACAATAGTATCGGTATAATCTTAATTAATTTTGCTAGATTGAAAAAATGCCTCACAATTTGGAGTGTTCCCCCCAGATAAATTTAAATCTCCTACATCAATATACTTCTTAATTATATTGTACATTTCTCTGCAAAAATTCTGAAGCCGAGTTCAGATTTAATGGTTGAATCAATAGTGTGCATTTAGTAGCTTTATTATCTTTCTGTGTCTCAAATTCATGAGTGCAAATATTTGGTGCAAGATCCTGGAGCAAGTCTGAGGGGTTTCTCTTCATTTAACCTACAGAGTTGGCAGTACAGTAGTTGGTCCTAAGATCAGCCAGGGACTGAACGAACTGCAAAATGTCTTTATTAATATTGTTAAAGTGGTCCATTCAACACTCTCGTACCCTGAGAACATTAATAGTTATGCTTATTTGGTGAATAGGGCTTGCCACACGAATGTTCGATACAACAACTTTCAAGATAAAAGTAAGTAGAACTATACTTGTATTTCAAGCAAATATCTATTAGATATAGCGGTTGTCCCTTCTTTTGAATTCACGCACCTCATATAGACATGCATTATTCCACTTCCCACTTTTATCTCACAAGTCCCATTTTCATCCTAATATTCTTGTGTTAAGCCTCCTGTTCTAGGAAGCTCCATAAATGCCAAAATACACCTGGCACTGAAGGTAATACCCGAGGAGAAAGCACTATACACTAAATAATATATTAAATGAAGGATTATACGCAATGTCATGTATGTAGTACGAAGCGTCTGGTTTTATGTAGTAGTTGAAGAATTTGGGGGCAGAGATGGCTTGGTGGCTTCTAAATTTGGCGTAATCGTTTAACGCACATTAAGAAGTGATACATTAATAGTCTTGAATTTGCTCACTTAAAAATTAATACCATCAATGTTACACATTAATAGTGTTTTATTGCAGAAGCAATTATAAAATATTGGAAATCAGCTCTTGGGTGAAATATATCGTATTTATCCGTGGCAGTTAAAATGTTTTTCCATCAACATGTTATCAAAATACCACCTACGAGTTTAGTGATGATGTTTATTGAACATGAATTTCAATGGATGATCGAAAGTAACTAGATTTGGTTGTTACCTGTAAGTAGTCGGGCGAGTTTAGGAGTCCACATCACCAGCCGGTAGTTGTACACACAAGCCTCTTGCATGGGCTCGGGAAACACGCTTTTAGTCCATGCAGGCAGTGTCAAGTTGTTTAAGCTCTAAAACCATAATGAGATATTAATTAGATACCGTAGTTCATACCTGTATTTAAGTAAATAAATGTATTAAATATGTAAAGTCCAGAATCACTTTAACAGTACTTTTAACTTGATATATTAAGATGGTATATGATTTTTTCAGAACAGAAACTAGTATTTTTTTTATTAGTTTTTAAATGTTTTACTTAAAATAATTCTTATAATAAAAAAAACCCAAATTTGTATTTTCACCTCTACGAATAGTGCGTCATACACGAGGTACAAAGTCAAGAGAGTGTAATTCGCTCCTGAATTCTCATTCGTCCATCGCAAGAGGTCAGAATAAGTTTTATTCAACGTGCTGATCTTTTCGTCAGATGTGAAAGTCCTTAGAAGTTCTTGTTCGAAAGCTGGACATGGAGATAACGGTGGTTGAGCTAAAACCTGGACACACCCAATAATAAATTGGTTAATCACTTAATTGGACGATACTGCTCGGTAAAAATTAACCTCAAAGTTTTTTAAATACTGACAAATAATATTAAAAAACTGTTATTGTAATACAAATATATAATTAAATTTATATAATTTTTCCTCTACTTATTAGTGAATTTCCTTTGGAAAGTGACCTATTAGCATGACCCACACGGTGAAACTTAAGCCCGGGACCACCATAGAAGTTCCTAACGTTTCCCCCTGAACACGTTTTGGGGGGTCGTTCAAAATTTTATATATTTATACATATATATGTATATAGACATATATGTATATATATATATATATATATATATATATATATGTGTATGCACTCTAGCGGTCGCATTTTTTGTCCGATTTACTTCAAGTTTGGTAGGGAGTTCCTTTTTATAATCTGTTGGACAAGTTCGTTGGGCAAAACATTCGGAAAACTCTTAACCCATTTTTTGGGGATTAATCTTTCAAATTTCGTGTTTTGGGCCCAAAAAGGGTCAGAAAAGCCCCAGATGTAAAATTAATGCATGTAAAAAGATGGGAATTAGAAAGGCGATAGTTTTAAGCCCTCTCTCGTCATTCTAGCATAAATATTTACCGATTTATTAAAGAAAATGTGTATCGGATAAACACAGTACTTTGTCTTATGGGGGTTTTACTCTAGAAAAGCCTGTTATTCCTTTGTTAGAGTACTTTTATTACCCCCAGCAACCTCACGCCTACTTTTAAGCCTGTCTGGACCTTCTCCTAACCTTATAATGCGCAACATTGTATTCCCAGCTTTGCAAGTAAATGAAACCAGGAGTATCAGAACAGCCAAAAAATTAAAGTTTTCAGATTTCGATAAAAATTGGACAAATGTATGTTTTTACACTGATTTTGATTTTTAAAAGTTTTTATGTGGAAATTCACTTCCCTCACGTCAGCGTGCTGCGTGAAAACTCGTTTCAACATAATCTTGTGTAATCTGTCATATCAATCCCTATCACATCATAGTATCTATATTAATTGTATCTATCTATCTATCTCTCTATCTATATTAGTATGATTCTTGTCGTACGTTTTTCTGAGCTCGTGCTTATCGTACGAAATATCTAAGCACACCGTTAGAAATGTACTTTTCTGTAGATGTGCACAATACTATCGTAATTTACATTAGTTTCTGAGAAATGGAGAAAATTGAATTAGAAATTAAATAATATATCATTGGCCTTATGTGTTGCCACGTTGATTACGGAATAACAACTTAAAATAAATATGTAGCACAACAGAAAGAACAGATGATTCATAAACCAAACATTTTACTGACTACTGGAATGGTAACACCATTCTCTAATCAGTTTAAACTCCACATTAGAACAAATTAAACCTGTTTGTGAGGGGGGAGGATGAAGGATGGTTGAGGATGAGGTGGAGAGGTTTCAAATATAAATAAAAACGCTACTGGAATGGTAACGCCCTTCTGTTACCGTTTGAACTCCACATTAAACGGGGATTGGAAGTGGTGGAGAGGTTTAATGAGTAAATAAAAAAGAAAAAAAAAATATTAGGGTACTGGATTGTTATAGCCCTTATTTTAGCCTTTTTAACTTCACATTAAAATAAATTAAACCTGTTTGTAAGGGGAGGGGGATAAGGGATGGGGAGAGGTGTCAGACATTATTAAAAAGGCCACCAATGAAATTGTAACATCCTTCTCTTACTCGTTTTAACTCCACATTAAACGGGGAGCGGATGAGGTGGGGAGGTTTCAGTCATAAATTAAAAATATTAATGACTACTGGAATGGTAACACCCTTCTTTTATCCATTTTAACTCCACATTAAAATGAAGTAAACCTGTTTTCGAGAGAGGAGGTTGAGGGATGGAAAGAGGATTAAGGTTGGGGAGAGGATGAGGGACGTGGAGATGAAGAGGTGGAGAGGTATGAGGGATAAATAAAAAAGGCTACTGAATACTGGAATAGTAAAACTCTTCTGCTATCCGTTTTAACTCCACATTCTTTAAAAAAACTTACCAGACATTAAACAAGTTACCCGTGGGTTCGGGTGGGTTAGGGGGAGTGAAAGAGAGGGAGAGAGATATATATGAGCGGCACAGAGCCCACTAGATATTAAACTAATTTTTGTTTTTCAAATATTTGGTCGAATTTCGACCACTGGGCGGTCTCTAGTTTACATTTAAATCACAGGAAAACCTGATTTCACTTTGGAACGTTAAAATGTATTACGTAAATGTCTCGTGCGGGGCACTGATGAAATAATGATAGCTCTACGTCTATCCTTGGTGTCCAAAACGTCACTGCGCTTAATATACAACTCTATTCTTAACGTGTGTCATAAACCATGAACTTGGCCCATCATTGAAATTTGACAACTATTTACAACTTAAAAAAGGGCAAGTCGATTTGATGCTTTCATTTTGAGACGGAGCTCGTGATGTATTGAAACAGAACATTACATTTTATAAAGTGACGGGAATGCTATCACGGGGTTGCTGTCCCGTAACGGGAACATAACGTTGATTTGTACTTACTTTGTCCAGTCTCAGCGGTGTCGTATGGACGGGTATAGGTTGCCAGGCCAGATCATCGGACCACACCTGGGCCCCTTTCGGAGGAAACATCCCCGCCAGGTTACACTGCGCACTCATCAGGGTTCGGTCAAAGTCCGTACTCTGGATGTAGATGATGTCCGGGTTGTAAACCTCTGTCAGTAGAGAGTCGTACCTCCTACGCAGCCACTGGCCGAGTTCGAACACTCGTCTTTTACCTACCTGTAAATTTTATAACGGTTGGTTGTAGTTTTGTATTGAATATTCTTATCATGAGTGCAAAGGTTAATATATAACTCCTCTGGGTAAGCAGGGTACAAGGTACATAAGCTCACTAACCGATTCTAAAGATGTCTTATGTCACTATTAGTTACAACCAATTGGATAAAACAAGAAATGTGATTAGCTCATTTATAAAAAACTCTCACTCTTTTAAGATTTTGCTTTATATTGAAACAAGTAACTTAAATTGTAAGGGGTATTTACAGGATAGCATCCAACTCTACAATAAAAGCTCAGTTAAATAAATCAGTATCATCACAGGACAACGACTAAACGCCAAAGTAACAGAAATCAGTAAAAAGGAATGAATATACACGGATAAATAGCGTTGTAAAAGCCTGTAAGTCGACATTTTTCACAAGAATCCCACATGTACTCAAGATATCAGATGGATTAAAACTGGGAGCCAAAATTATAAAAATACTTTATTTTATTAGCAAACACCTTGAGAAAACAAACAACTAAGGTTACATTCAGAAAACAGTGTAAAAGGAGGAAAACTGAAACATTTCATTAAGAGTTTAAACTGATGGTCTTCCTTATTATTTTAGAAAATAATATTTATATTCAAGCTATAGATATCATTGTTTTCACTATGTCCAACAATGTTCACTTAGAATGAATCTATATATCTAATTCCAATAGCCCAATTCGACGCTGAAATTGTGAGTGAACGGGAGGTTGCAGAAAGCTGGGAGGAGTCTCATTTCAAAGGTCTGGGCATGAAATGTTGGAGAAAATGATTAATTTTTCTTATTTATGTACCGATAATGTGTTACAGAATAAAATAGATCCCATTTAAATAGCATGGGGATTTAAAAACGTCTGCTTGGTTTGCATTTGATTAAGTGTATACTTTGTTTGTGAACTATTACGTGTTCTTGCCTATATTGTTTTAATTTCCTCAGCATTTAAAGAGTTCTAAAATTATATAAGGCAGAGTATTGGAGCAAGGTTAGGGGTTATGGCCCCTTCAAGCCACTAGTTAATTAATAATTAAGTACATTAGACAAGGTATTAGATAGAATATTGAAATACGTATTTACATTTTATCACAATAAAGTGAATTGTATTAGATTTAGTTTAGTCATATAATTAGTTTGTTGTATAGTGAAATTAAACCAACATACTACAGCAAACTAAAAAAAAATAAAATAATAAATATTACGCAATTAACATTATAATATCACACACCTTATGTCCACAATTTACCAATAGGTTAAATAAAGCAGGGTTTGGTATAATAAGTGCTTTAATTAATTATTATAAGGATCATATTCTTTATTTGATTTTTTTTCAAGTTTTGATATATTTAAAATACCTAGATGAAATCTAACCTATGAAAATCTTCAGTTAAATAAAAATATTCTTTTTGGGAACACAGTAAAGAAGATGTACGGCCGTAGGCAAGCATCCTAGACTTGCAGGTCGGCGGCTAATGTATCTTACTTTCTCAAATAAAATTACAAAGGTGTTAAGACGGAAGAGACTGAGAATTTTATTACTTACATTTGTTAGTTGACCAAACCCATCTGGCCAGTGAGATTTGCTCTGGTATGGATCCGTGGGATAAAAACTAGCGGGTGTTCTGTCTCCATGCCTGTGCAGCTGAATCAAATAATAATTACTCACAAAGCATGTGATTTAAAAGAAAAGTACCTGGGGGCCGAGCTTTGCTCGGGGGAAGGTCAGTCAGTTTGTTTAGATATGACTCGGAGTAATATTTCACCACTTCCCCCTACTGATAATCATATTTGTACAACTCATTTGTCTTTTTTCTACATTTTTAAGGTCCCTCCAGTTGTTATTTATAGCTCAATGTCCCTTTGATTTATTTTACTACTCTATATATGTAATCTTAACTCAAATCTTTTAATCTCTGCTCTCAGGAAACCACATTTTAATAATCATAAACAACATGAGTATTACTTTGACAGTTCCCTGGTTGATTATGAACAGCTGTTACAATTCTTTTGTTTTGTTTTGAAACTCCATAAGCCCAATGTTAATTTTTTTAACTTTTCATTTTATTTTTTTTACATTATTTGATTTTTCCTAGGGATGAGGCCTGTCTAGAACTTATTTTTATCCCAGAAATTAGTTATTTCGAACATTTGAAGGAAATCGTTGGAGCCGTTTTTGAGATCCGTGTCACAAGCAAGCACGCAAGCAAGCAAGCAAGCAAGCAAACCTTACTCATATTAGAGTATAGGATATAGTAAACAAAACGAAACATGATTAATATTTCTTGTGAATTAACAGATATCTCAGTAAACTATAATACACTTCAAATGTACAGTGTATGCAAGGTAAATGTTCTTTCAGATCCCGATTCTAACGAATACGTTTGAACATACAAAGCCGATTGTAGGGTTAATACCTTTCACAAAAGTTCAGAACATTCAAAGGCAGATAGTAGTATAAACGACCTTTAGTTACCACGTGACCTAATTAGCATAATGCTAGAAGCAGAAAGTGCATTTTAGCAGATCTGAGATGCATGGGAGATCTGAGTCTTATGTAACTGCGCGGGAGTCCTGGCCAGCCGCGCGACTGCGTGAACTTGGCCAAGTGCCGTGGGAAGTGACAATAATAAGAAAGATTAGTTGATAAATTATTTATTTATTTTCTCATACTTTAAGTAACACATAGCATGATCTAAAATAGTACAAACGGACATGTGATGTTTCTTTGCAAGAAGAGAAGAAGACAAAAGTAGTTCTGCTTTTTGAATCCTGAGTTTGAAATGTTCTCTGTCGCTGACGTTCGTTGATCTTCTATCATCGTCGTCATGAAAGTAGAAGGTGGTGGCAACAGGGTTAGCGAAGGTAAGTGTTTTCATATTTCTGTAAAATTGCGACATGTCGCTATGACGATGGACAATCGTCTGACGTCAGTTTTGTAAAACAGTGTATATGAGGTTCGTGAAAATTATGCCTTGCACATATTAGAGAGCTCTTCTTTTGTAATGTCTAAAGACAAGACGTATCGGCCAGTGACATCCTCTCCTGCAGAAATGTCTCCACGACGTTCACTTTTCTCTTCAGGGTTGCACTTGTTTTTCTGTTGTAGTTTGTAGTGGACGAGAGAGCAAAACGGCGAGTTGTAGCTGTGGTCTTCCAACGGATCATCGCCTTCTTCCCACTTAAATAGATTAACTCCACAATAAACGCATTTCGTAGTGTCCTTCATGCTAATCATTCTAACGAAGCCCTCTTCAGCAACTTGACGAGCCGAGGGTGACTTCAATTTCCAGTCAACAAAAGTCTTTTCCCTAACTGCAGGATCATTCATATCTACTTTTCCAGGATTTTTGACACACCACTCTGCCAGTTTGTGAACATTGGTTTGTGTACATTAAAATCCAGAAGCGTACAAATGATGGAACAAACATTGATTTTTGTCTGTTGACAGGTCATCAACAGGTGGAAGAATCAAGACGTCACTCGAAAGAGCAGGGCATCCAAGTGGTTCTAGACTGAACACGACACGCCGATTGTCAAGTAACTTCTCCAGTACCTTAGCTTTTTCACTTGACGCAGCGTAGAGAAGCTGCACGTTACAACAAATATCTCCTAGCGCGGAGGTAAGGGAATCGTAGTCTGCACTTCCGGCCCCGAATCCAATTCCATGATAGTGTTTGCTCAACCACCTGTTATGTCCAGCAAATTCCCCACCATGCCATCCTCCGCAATCGTGTTGAATTCCTGTTGCACTCTCGCTGCCTGTCTCCTTCGGTGGTTTGAATATCCAGTGTTGTATGCATTTTGAATCCAAATCAATAACAGAAAGTTCCTTGATAATAATATTCTTGTTCTTGCCAATGAAGGCACTAAAGTCGACCACCGCTTTCCCAATCATGACTCCCACTAAACACCAAACACCAGGACTGAGAGATTACTCCAACAGCCTGTATATATATACCTTTAGTCCCCACCCCCACCACAAACTGTTACATGATTTTCTGCACCAGGTTAGTCGACGGATCGTAGGTAAAAGATTTGTCATGAATGATTAGGCAGTACGCTGTGGTATTAGCGGGAAACGCCGCCTTGGCTTCAAATTCCAATCGAATATCAACCGGTGCTGACCTAAGAGACTCATTCTGTTTCGAACAATCGATCACAATTAAGGGGGCAATGTTTTTAAAACGTTCTACGTCTAAAAGCGGTTGGGACGGAACGTTGTAGTAAGATTCCTGGAAGCGCGTGTACATATCATATAAAATCGCAAAATGGTTATTCTCAATATCCAGTTTCAAATCGTCATACGGATAGTTTGCAGAGTTGAGATGGAGCTTCAAGTTAGAAATTTTGCAGTGATCAAATATTGCTGCCGACCTTTCAGCATTATTCTTCCTGTTCTCTTGGAAAGCAACAATTACGTGTCTAGGTTTTTCCAGTTGCGAAGCCGTTTTTACTGACCACGACTGTTTATCTGTAGATGGTAAGGAAGGGTATTCATAAAGTTCCCAGCTTCTGTACTCAACTGGAATGCTCGTGCCACGTTCCAAATGCTTTAGTAGTGCGATCCTTTGTTTATCACCCAGAGTAACGTAAGGTACTCTCCAGCACAGTTTTCCAATTTTAATTTTTACATCCTCCGGAGTAGTGTCACCAGCGCCAGATGATGTCCACAAAATAGCATTTTTGTCACTGGCAGAGCGAAGGAGAACCAACTCATGGCGCGAGTTAACAATCACTTTCCTATAATCTTCAGCGAACCCAAAGAGCTTACTGAGAGGTACGCAAAAACTGAAATTACCCTTACTGTCCACCACATGGTCCTCTAATGATGACAAGAGTTTATCAACAGTCGATGGCCAGCCGGAATTTCCCGCCCCTTTCAGTGTAGTCTCACTGAAAGATGCATATCCTTTGAGCGTAGTCGTAACACCCGGGTTTCTGACACGATCAATTTCAACACCATTTATTTCATATCTCATCTCATCAAAGAGATATGCGAAAGCATTTGTAGTTAGTTTTGTATTTTTAGCGACGTTATCGTCTGACTTCAAAAGCCTCCCTTCAACGTACAAATAGCTCATGGAAGGCACTACACACAAGTCCTGTTGTTGGATAGGAATTCTTATCTCATCGTTATTATCAAGTGTATTAGAGGCATAAGGAAAATGTGTGTGAAATTCCATGTGTGATATTGCGTCATCAAACGGAACGTTACTTAAAATATCCAAAATATCCATTGTCCACTATTGAAGTACACGAAGTCCTAGAGAGCGTAAAAACGTCTTGTTAGCCTGTGTTAACCGTATGGGAGATGGATGAACACTGATTGCCTTTTTCCGGTTCCCACTCAATAAATAGCCACTGGCTTTGCTCAGCCCTCGCTTAATTGTTCTTCCCTTAGGTAAAAAGTACACGTATCCCATCGTGTTAGTGTGCTTTCCTCAAATGCAAACACACTGTAATTCGTTCACCTCTGAAATTAACCAAATTGTCGTCTTGATCCACGATTTTTAACGTGACGTTACTGACGACCCGTGTGGTGATCGGTAGGTAAATGACAGGGTTTGGTATTTCCACTAGTTTATATCCAGGCGGTACAGCAGGGAAAAACTGATAGATCGTATGAGCTTGTTTACCATTGACATACGACCCAGACGCAATATTACACTCAATCCTAATCGTATTTATTTTAAAAATGTCTACCACATGTTGCGAGTGATAAGTGGTTTTAGGTTGAATAACGACATCACCAAAACCCAAAAGTTTGCCAATAGACTTTGGTTTAGAGAAATATACTTTTACGGTACTCTTCAACTTTGTCTGTAGAGTATTATTGTTGGTGTCAAGCTGGAGATAGTACACTTTATCCTTCTTTGAGATCATTTGAAACTTCTATTGAATAAAGTCTCGAATATCCTTCACTTCGTATGTACCTGTCGGAATAAGCAATTCTTCTTCATCGCCAAAATGGAACTTGTTGTTAGTCTCATCAACGTTTGGTATTGAGTTGTATGTCTCAAAACTAAGAAGTCCAATTTCATATTCCCCGTCAAGCTCGATTGGTGGAAAATAATCCACCGAGAGCATGGAGCTCTTACCTGTAAGCGTGAACGTCAGAGACATGACTGAACAAGAGGCTAATAAAACACATCAATTTAAAGCAAAAATATATATTGTGGTCTAAGTACTCGACAGGAAATACAAACACAAATGTCCACATATTTGAGAGTACGAGTTTACATCTTGATAAGCAGTTCTATTGTAGGAAATATAGTTATTCTTCAAGTATTCTTGGACTTCCAACGGTGGCACGAGGTCTCCGTAACTATCGAAATATCTAACAAGATCTCCAGTCTTTTTAAAGCAAACCCAATGAGTGCCATCACCGCTGTTACCGTCCAGGTTCACAATTGTAGATTCGTTTTTCCAAGGCTTCCGCGGAAGAGTATCCCGCATAAACACACCCCTAAAATACGGAATTTTAAGCTTTCTTGCCCATAGGCTCAGGTCTACATCGTATAGCGCTCTATTGGGCAAGAGGTTCACAAGTTTTTTATCGGTTTTTTATAAGGGGCCATGTAGATTCCCAGTCCCTTTTTGTACGGTCTAAAGAACAATCCTTTCCCCTGGCGTAGAGCTATGGCTTCCATAGTTTCGTTGTGACGTTGCATTTCACCCAACCGCTTTCTAGCGTCCTTTGCTTCCGTTATAGCTTTGGCGACTCCTGCCGCTCCACCTGCCAAACTCCCCAAAGCACTCAATCCAGCAAAAATCGGCAGTAAAGGAAGAACACCTCCTGACTTTGGTAAAGAGAGAATACGTTCTTTTCTTTTAATATGATTGAAAGCTCCCCTTTTTCCTCTTCTCATCATCCGGATAGCTTTCAATGCAGAAGATGCGGCTTTTTTAAGTAGCTTACTACTTCCACCACCAACAAATTTCACGCCAGATCCGCGTACGGCCGTTCTTGCCTGCTTTATAATATCGGAAAAAGCAAACTGCTTGCGACCCACGTTTCTCTTCTGTCCCTTTCCGGTCTTAGAGCCAAGTTTCTTTACACTTTTTCTGCATCTCCTTCTTTTTCCTGAAGTCTTGATCCCAGCCCCCAATTTTGTTTTAGCGTTCATTGCACTCGCGACAAACCAAGAGGCAAGTTTCTCACCAAGGGGAACTCCTTTTGACTTGTATCTGGCCCAAGCTTTGTCAGCTAAAACTCTGTCTGCAGCGTGACGCGAAGTCAAGTCCTTGTGTTGACTATAGTCAATATCGTGTTGTCTACACGCTTGGTCCAACAAGTTAATACCTTGTTCCTTTCGCGCCAATCTTTCTTTTAAACGCGAACCTGGACCGCAAAACTGATAGCCCGGTAAATGAAGTTCGAACGGCAAAGAGTCTATTGCGTGATTAAGTAGACCGCATCCTTTGGAGATCCGCTTCATACTGAGTTCACAATATATCTTGCGCCGCTTATATATGACTCGACTAGTTCACTACCGACGCTCACAGTGTAAGGATGAAATTCCAAAAGCAACGAGAGACATTCACAGTCGATGACTCATTGGAGAACCTGATAAAAGCTTTGACAGACGGTGAAAAGAACAAAGCTGTACACGGTCCTCTTTTGCCTGAAACTGTTCGCTGTATTATCTGTGGTCCGTCCAACTGCGGTAAAACAAATTTAATGTTCAGCCTTTTGACGGACCCGCAAGGTTTAAAGTACGCTAATATTTATGTATTCAGCAAATCGCTCATACAGCCGAAATACAAAATGCTGGAGCAAATAATGCAAAGTCTTCCTGACATGGGTTACTTTACCTTCTCCAATAGCGAAGACGTGCCTGATCCTGAAAACGCGATAAAGAATTCAATAATGATATTCGACGACGTGGCTTGTGATAAACAGGACCACATGCGAGCATATTTCAGCATGGGGCGACATAAAGGTGTGGATAGTTTCTACCTAGTTCAAACGTACACACGTCTTCCGAAACACCTTCTGAGAGACAATGCGAATCTTATAATACTATTCAAGCAAGACGAGCAGAACCTCAAACATGTGTACAATGATCACGTAAACACAGATATGACGTTTGAAAAATTTAAATCATTATGCCAATCATGTTGGAACAAGCAAAAATATGGCTTTGTAACAATAAACAAGGATTCAGAGATAAACAAGGGACGTTACCGGTTCGGTCTAGACACTTTTATCAGTGATATATAAATACCACTGGATCGTGTAACGACCGTTATTCTTAGACTCGCTCTCACGATGGACGCCAAAAAAGGAAGAAAAAGGAGTAAGAAACCGAAACGTGACAATAGTCTAAAACGAGAATACTACCTAAAGCATGAACTAATAAGACTGACTAACGCAGTGCGCAAGAAATACCAAGACCTGAAGCATAGTGCAAATATCGTAGAACGACTTTTAGAAGCACAGGTGAAACCTATTGTAAAGCCGTTACAGTATACAGTGGAGAAAAGTTTAAGGCAATCTCCGATAAAACAGGAGATTAAAAAGGAGGAAAAGGGTTCCTTGACAGATAGCAGCACCCCCAACGCGTTTGAAAAGGACGTGGACCTGAACAAGTCGCTGGACGTATCAACGCAAACTACAGAAACCAGCTTGGTGGAAAAGTATTTGAACAAACTCTCCAATCCCAGGTTAAAAGACAAGTTTGATTTTACCTATGGAGTCAAGCCCGATGGCAGAGGGAACACTACGATTGGCGATTCGAAAATAACGTTCAGTAGGACTAAAGTGATTTTAAACGATCGTAAATTTAATGTTACACCCGGACTGTTGGAGCTACTATTCATGCAAGTCCCAGAAAGGGTACTTATTACCGACAAAGACTTGAAAGTGTACAAAGAGATCCTAGAGGAGACAAACGCCCATCGCCAGATGTATTCGGCTGAAAAACCCATAAACAGCAATAGGGGTAAAAAGTATGTAAACGTCATATCTGTGATGTTTCGACCAAAGCCCACCGCCGAGAGTGAAGAACACGCGGGGAGTGGAATATCTGTTGGAAATTCCAAATATTACGAATCTAACGCCAATCTGCTTGTAAAACGGTTAAAAACTCTAATTTTATCAAAAGAGGCCGGCCACACGGCTCACAACAAAGAAATAGACCACATAATACAACTTCTCCGATATAATAAAATAATTGCTTAAAGTAAATCAGTATCGGCTTGGAGATGAAGAAACATGCTGTCCCCCCTGACCCCAAGAGAGGCATCGTGAACGAGCTTCATAGACCCGCCAGAGAGAATTTCGCTAGACGTCGAGTTTTCGTACGTGCTGTTGACGATCTTCATCAGATGGATTTAGTGGAAATTAAACCTTTTGCCAAAATCAACGGAGGTAAAAAATACATTCTCATGATAATTGACGTATTATCAAAGTATGCGTGGGCTGTACCTCTGCCGGATAAGAAAGGCAAGACTGTAGCGTTGGCGATGCGTGGAGTTTTTGAAAAAAGCAAACGTATACCAAGAAATATTCAGAGTGATCTGGGCACGGATTTTTACAACAAGGAATGTAAAGCGTTAATGAACCAATACAACATAAACCACTACAGTTCGTTTACGCATTTAAAAGCATCCGTTGTAGAACGTTTGAATAGAACTATTAAAAATTGGCTTTACAAAGAGTTTAGTGTCCAGGGAAATTACAAATGGATCGATTTATTGCCGAAATTAATGGATAGGTACAATTCAAGGGTCCACAGATCTATAGGAATGAGACCAAAAGATGTGAAAAAACAGCATGAGTATGCTTTAGTCAGAAAGTTAACTAAAACGGCTGCAAAGCGAAAACCCAAGTTTAAAGTTAACGATAAAGTGAGAGTATCCAAGTATAAAACATTATTCGCTAAAGGATACACTCCATCGTGGACTACCGAGCTTTTTACAATTAACCGTGTGCGTAAAACGGCACCCCCAGTTTACCACCTACAAGACGAAGAAGGGAATACGATTAAAGGTGTTTTCTACGGACCTGAACTACAACGTACCATCTACCCCGACACTTACCTTGTAGAGAAAATTCTAAAACGGAAAGGAAATAAGTCATATGTTAAGTGGTTGGGATTCCCATCGCGTTACAACAGTTGGATATAAGTACAGTATTACGCGAGTATACTCATTACTCCACTTTGTGATATCGAACGCGCAACACCATGATAAGACGTCATATTATAGACAAATTTGGACATTCCCTGTTTCTTGGGAAACGCGGGCTATTAGAGGACGAGTATACACTCGATGAGGATGGAACTAAGAAGTTAAGAACCTCTGGGGATTCCGATCGCGTAAGCAAGGATTATCTAGACAAATTCTATGTTTCCAGAACTGAAATGGAAGGTTTAAGCAAAAAACTAGAGCTTTTGAACTCGAAGTTGACTCAATTGAACAGTACTTGTCTAAAATTAGATGCCACAAACCAGTTCTGGGATGCCAAAACATTACAACTGTCCAACGTGGGTGCCGGTAAATCGTCGAATGATGCGAGTGTACTCTCTCAGATTTGCCAATACGACGAGTCAGTTGGCAATTTCAAATGCGGAACGCGATCCTTTAATCTAGTGGAAACTAGTGCAGACGAACCAGTTTTGACAGGAGGAACAAATAAATATAAAGATTTCATAATAAAAACTTACGGCTCAGACAGGGAATACATTCCTACCTCTTCACTAAGGTGGGCTGAAAATCTTGGAAAAGTGTTTGATTACAAAGGTAGAGAACTGATTTGGGACCCCACAGGTAGAATACACGCCATCGGAAATTAGCCGCTCTGCTGACACGCAGTGAACCAATGATTGCAAAATCTTTGTCTAAAGTATCAAGCCGTGTCGTCGAAAGAACACCGTCCATTTGCGCCACCGCGCAGAAGTCACCCTCCGCCTTGCGCAGAAGTCACCAAATCCTCCTACATCATCAAGTTTTTGCAGACGGTAAAAACCGGGCGGCCTTGGAAAGAATACAAAACAAGTTCAGACCGAACCGGTCGGCACGCCTTTAAAAGAAAACAAGTTCAGACCGGGCGGCACGCCTTTAAAAAGAATACAAAACTCAAGTTTAGACCGTATAAAAACGAACCGGGCGGCACACCAGTCAGTCATGGACGCAGCAGTAAAACGATCAGTGCCGACACCGCGTAAGGATCTCAGTCGCGTGAAGCGCCGACGGACTAGGCCTCCATCACCCGCCCCACAGCCGCCCGTCTATCCGGACGTCAACACCATGGACATAGACCAGCTCCTAGCCACGTTGACCGGAGAAACACTGCAGGAAGCGCCTGCTCCGATATTCTACACTTCACCACAGCAAAAGGAAGAGGAGGAGGAGGAGGGTGATGTATACCGACCTGAACATCCATCGATGCGTCCAGCTCCGCAGCCACCGCCGCCACCACCACCACCGCCACCAGCACAGCAGCAGAAGTCTACTAAAACGAGCGATCCACCACAATTGTGCAACAGCTGGGAACCCCGTTTGATACTTCGCCAAATCTACAAAGTGGCAACTCAAGGCGATGCTGTTGTTGGACTTGACTTGTTGAAGGACTTCAAACCGTCCATTTATTTGGTAAATAATCTATCCACTGTTGAATTTACCTTTGATGACTTACTCAGTCTACAAAGTGCCTCTGTTTCAAATGCAATTAATCGGTTTTTATCTGAAAGAGTGTTATTCAAACCGTTCTATCTGCACACGATTCTTGTTGAAGCAAGACCTAATGGAATTGTTGCACTGTGCAACTATCACATGAAACAAAAGCCTGTTAATTACAACATAAACTCTGTAATATTGTCAAAACCAACTAATGAGTCGGACATTGTACGTCAGACGCCCAGAGTGTTACTACAAAATGCGGGCTGGAGTTCTTTGAAACGTTCGTTTCCGTCCCTCGAAAGCTATTTTAATATTTTAATTGAAATAAGCCCAGCTGTACAGTTTTTGATTTCACGCTACAGTAGATACTTTTCTAAACACTACAAGGCTGTGGCATTGCTTTCAACAAAAACCACAACCGATATGGTCGCCATGACTCTGGACAAACAGCTTGTTCGTCACATCACCACTGACTTGCCTCGATTACTTCAAGAGTTGAATGAAAGAAGACTGCCCGTGGAGACGCAAGACCACTGGTACGAACAGACCTCACTACGGAGCTCAATGTTACCGTGGATAGACTCTGAAGTTCGTCGTTTTTGTGTGTCAAATATAACTAACTCTGTGTTGGAAAATTTGAAGTATGTATCAAGATGGTAATTGCAAGTGTATAATTTGAGATTTTTTAAAATATAATGCACGTAGCAGTATTTGTGTGTAACTTTATTTCTCTTCCTCACATATATTTGCGGAAGAAATAATAACACGTATAGTTAATACAAGTATTTATTAATAAAAGCTAACAACAAGAGTTTACATTGAAAGTATAAACCAATGATTTACAATAGTACAGATGGATTCGTAAATATAAACAGTACATCATATTTCAATACGAAATAGAGCAAAGTGCAAAATTTCAGGAAAAACATTTTATGCATAGTTACGCATTTGAATAAGTTCAAATAAAGTAACGGTGAACAACATGGATTTATCAGAAAGACATTACTACATATTTTGTTTCAACATAAGTCAATTATGATAACTGTGTAAAGAACACTAAAGGGCATGTTAAATTATTATATATACAAAATGACAGTTCACCAGCTCATCTACAATCTACATATGATAGTTAAATACAAGGATTTGCAATTATTAAAAACGGAAAGGGTCATAAAGTTCGATTACATTGTGGGAAGTAACAACTGAAACATCACTATCGCTACTGTTGTCAAAATCATGCTCATGTGTTGTTTGCTTACATTGACTATAATCTAAGTATTGAAATAGAGGTTGGAAAACACACCTATCACACCAACTATTTTCTTGTTTAACAATGTTATCTACAAAATGGTTAACACTGAATTCAAAATGCCTAGTGATTTTATAAAATTTCCAGTTTCTTTGTGTCCAAAACAATTGATAGTCAAATTCAAAATAGTTGTGACTTTCTGAAGGACTACAAGTTATTTAAAAACAAGATTGACACAGTACAAAAGTATTTCTAAAGCTTAAATTGCCTAAACTAAATTCATAATAGTCAAAGGTTATATGATATGTTTGAATATCACAAGGCAGAAATTCAGGGATTAGCTCTGATGGATGATTAATTAACATTATAAATTCCTTTCTGTCCAAGCATGAAATGTCGAGAAATCTGTATTCATAACTATATGGATTTTCTGGGGGAGGAGTCTCTTTAAACCAAACAGTCTTTAAAGTTTTTCTAACATCTCTTTGGACGGTCAGTGGGAGTAGTGACAGTATATTAATGCTGTCTATTGATTCTAAATCAATTTCTGTATCTATATGCTTGCCAAATGCAATTACAGATTTTTCATATAAAGTAGCCATATGCACTACCGCAAAACACCTTAAATATAACGGGACTTTAAACTTCCGCCTCGGATTGTGATGAGCTGTTTCTCCGATGCTCACGAAGCAGTTCTTGAATTCTGTAGTGACCATGCGCCAGGGTTCGTATGTTGTCTTCAAGTATGAAACGTTTGTCATCATCGAATGTCAACGACCGTTTTACCATAGTAGCTGAGGTTAGCTTAAACTGCTTGCACCTAATGAGATTAAACTTTGCCGTGTACTCAGTTTTAT
Organism: Allygus modestus; assembly: GCA_963675035.1. Lineage (NCBI taxonomy): Eukaryota > Metazoa > Arthropoda > Insecta > Hemiptera > Cicadellidae > Allygus > Allygus modestus. Next base: position 282,044,296 of record OY776112.1, on the reverse strand, counting down.
TAAACAGAGCATCTTTGTAGTGCTCAAACGTGATTTTCTTCTCAACATAAGACTTCTTTATACCCTTAGCCTTTTTGACTTCATTTTTTCCGTTGGACTGGAGCTAAAACGTTGTGCATACAGTTTGGATCTCAAGCCTATATGTTCAAACAGAACTCTTCCTTTAGTTTCATCTTTAAATTTACCAGCGACCTGTTTATTTCTATCGTCTCTCATGGGGTGATCTTTCGGATAGTTGGACAAATCCAAATAGTCATCGGCAATTTTCTTGAGGAGTGTATAAACGTTCTCATCTGTTTCCACCAGGATGACCAGTCCATCAGTGTCTAGGTAACATAGTTATATACGAATCCCCGGAGGTCTGAAGCATGCATGTAGCACATTGTAGAAGAAATCATACATATGTACCTTGGATAGGTCCAGTGTAACAGCTCCAATGTAGATAGGCTTGTCCAATGTTACGCATCTCTTCTGGAGGTGAACCAGTACAATTCCATCTTCATCTCCCTCTTTGACAATAGTTCTATCAACAAATCTTGCTTGTCTTGCGTACTTTTCAAATGATTCTTTGGTTGTTACTACACGAACGTCCCTATGATGTCGATCATTCTGACAACTTTTTCCAAAAGACGCATTGTTCATAAGCTTGAAAAAGTTCCTTGAAAAATCATTAGTAGCTTTCCTTCTGAGGTTGGAGTTGTATTCAATGAATTTCTTCATCCACTGTGACTGTGAAAACCTGAGTACTCTATGTACTTTGGTGACTCGAAGTCCAAGTCTTTCGGCTTGCTGAAAACTAGTATAATGGGCAATGTAACGTTCCTTTTTATTCAGCGTTGCCAATAATTTTTTTACTTTTCCATTAGGTGGCACTGCCTTCTCAGGCAAAGGAGGCAAATCATTTAATTTATCGTGAACGCCCTGTGGAACGTCTACATCGCATTCAAGAATAAATCCGAAGGGAGAATCCGGAGATAGGTTTGACCACTCGACTTTTTCAGGATTTTCTTCCCACTTGAAGTTCCCTGTAGGCAGAACTTGACTCAACGAATGAGCGTAAAGCATGCAGGCGTCCAGGTAAAGAAGATAACTGGTTGGCTCATCGGGTTTGTAGTCTGCCTTACGTTCAAGAAGCTCGTTGTTGGCCTTTGCATATCTTAAAGAACTCTGTACAATTCCTCCTCGGATTGATGACTCGATCATGAGAAACTGATCATAATCGGTTATTAATTCTAGGGTGATTCCTGTAATTTTTAACATCGCTTGCCAAGACAGTGAAGGGGCTGTCCAAAAATGACATATGTCCAGGTTATAGTTTTCGTAGCTTATTGCTCGAAATGAATTGAGAACATCAGTTAGTAAACATACGTCTAGTTTCATGTAAAAATCATGAAAATCTCCGAAAGTTTTAAAGTGTAAACTTTCCCACACACGAGATGCATGATTATAATCTTCGTCACTGATATCACTGTCATTTAGTTTGTTTTTGAAAGCTTCTTTAGGCGGAAGGCCTTCCTCTAGAAACTTGTCTTCGGACGTTACAAAGTCATAACAGTACACCCCTTTTCTTATAATTAAATCAAAATGTTCTGAGGGTACTAGTTTCGAGCTTTCGATAAAATCAGTCGGCGGCAAATTTCTTGTTAATTCATCCAAACTAGCTGACATCATTCTGTAAGAATCTAGGAATCGCACCCAAATATTTCCTATTTGAATGGATATAGCTATCATCTTTTCTTTGTTTGAAGGAATCATTCTTATGTCACATCCTTTTAAGACGTCCAGGTTAGAAACTATAAAAGCCTGATCATAATTTGACAAGTTGTGCAACCATACAGGAATAAAATTTGGTGTTTTACATCTAAGATTGCATCGACTACACAGAGAATGCCGAAATTTTGAAGTGATGTGATCGTGATCTGCACATTTGAGGGTATCAGTGTTTAGCTCACTAAACGTTCTTTTACAAAGTTCACATTCCACTGATTCATCATGCCGCTTGCGTTCTTCTTCATTCATGGACATAGGTTTGTTAATGGAATATATTTTCTCGATACGTTCGGCTACTTCTTTTATGTGGAGCAAAAACTTAGCCCCCGCGTTTGGACCCCGATAAAGAAACGGTTCTGTCGAAATGTTTAACTCCTCAAGTGTTTCCGAATCATATGTGGATGAAATAATGGTACAAAAACTGTTCGCATTGTGTCTCTGATAGGTCTTCCCATCGTAATCTATATCTCCTGTACAGACAGGTGTTAGCGTCGACTCAAAGTCAGCAACTATTGTAAACGGCACTTTTATTTGAGTTTCAAACTGTTGAAACTGCAACGTGTTCTTATCAGGAGAGGGGAGTTTAATTTCTGTAGGTTTATGTTTTCCGCACAAAGTTAAATGTTCCTTCAGCCATACTTCAGCGTTAGGCTTGCAATTCCTCACCTCTTTACTTTGAGAGCATCGTTTACAGACTACTATCTTATTGCTACCTTTCCTAATTTGCTTCTGAATTAGTTTAACAAAGTCTTGAATGTAGACGAAGTGAGATTGGTTATCCTTTCCATGTAAAAGCAGAAGATCTGTATGGTCGCTCAGCTCATCAACAACCCGAAGAGGAGCAATTTTATTTTCGCTAGTATACTCAAAAACGTTTACTGAAACATTGATATTTCGTTTTTCGAACTGTTTGATTTGATTTATATTGACAGGGAACTTGAGACCGTCAAAGTTATACTTGTTTAGTAAAACATCAAACGATTTTTCAGTGAGTGTAACATTTGGTTTTACATTCGGGATATGCTTTGTTAGCATACTATAAACAAAGCATCGATTATCTTCATTCATTACGTTAACACAAGCATTACGTTTAACTAATTTAGCTGGTAAAGGTACATAGCTTGAACCACTTGGTTCCTTGTAAACAAACTTACTTACACGTAATGTTAGACATTTAACGTTGTTGAAGATCCATCCACTTTTTTCAGCCTCCTGTTCGTCTTCTTCTTGCAAAAGCTTCGCCCCATCACTATGCAGTTGACTGTCCAAATCATCGGTCCCAGCAAACACCATCCTGGATTGAGTTTTGAAGTTTCTAGTAGCAGTCAGTCCTTCTTCAGGAAGTTCGTAATAGGCTTCAAGTACCATATTGAATTTAAGCGAGCGAGTTATTTCCATTTCACTATTAAGAATGTCTTTTACAACTACTAGTGCAGATTCAACAAAAGGAACCAAGTCAATAAAGTCACCTTTTTTGTTTTTGATACAATAGTCCCGAGCATTATTAAGAGCCTTTTTTAATTCCCAAGTTAAGTCAATAAAGTCACCATTTTTGTTTTTGATATAATAGTCCCTATCATTATGAATAGCCTTTGTAGGCTCTGAAGAGTCATTGATAGCAGACGATACTGGGGTAGATGTCGATGGCAAAGATGTGGGTGAATCCCTACTGGGGTTTTTTTGAAGTCTTCTTAGTTTAGCGGAAATATTAGAAGGTTCACACTTTCTTTTTAACACTGAACTGTTCGTTTTGCCTTTGCTAGTACTACTGCCGCCACCGGACGCAGGTGGCTGGCAGACACTACCTCCAACATATTGTTTTTGAGTGTTACCTGAACTGTCTACACGAGGCAAATCTGGGACCACTGGTCTACTTTGTTGCGGTGATTGAAAATTTAACTGTGGTGTATAAAAGTTACTAAGTGAAAGACATATTGTCTGATGTTTATCGCGAACACTAGTAGTAAGAAAATATGCTTCACGACAAACTGCGCACATAAACATCACACGCGAACTATTGCAGATGAGCTGGTGAACTGTGACTCAAACTCCGCTCACATCTGCTTATAAAGTCGTGGACCCCTTCTCTGTTGGGGTTGGGTATGCGAGCAGGATAGAGATAGGGGCGTTGGCTACACTAATGCTACCCTGTGAGCAAGAGGGAGAGCAAAACATGCTAGAAAGAAACAGAAAACCTCTTGGGCGTGGTCGTTTTACGTTTGCTAGCAGCAGAGAGATAGAGAAGGAAATAGTCCCCCTAACAGAGACAGACGATCTCTTGGGCGTGGTCATTTAACGCTATTGGTAAGAGCGAGAGGGGGTGCAACGAAGATATCAGTTGGGTGTGGTCATTTGAAGCTGTAGAAAAAGATAGAGCTATAGTGTGAGGGAGACAACAACATAGAGGAGTACGGGCGGGTTTGATATAAATACACGTATGTTTCAGCAGTTGAGTTCAGTCGAGCGCGTCTCCGCACATCATCTGCACCGCTCTTCTGATTGTAAGTGATAATTTTCGTTTTGCTCACCATGTTTTCAGGATGCTTTGTGTTTTCAGGTTGCTTCGATGTTTCCAGGTGCTCTTTGCGGGTGAATATTTTGACCACCAGGGGTTTTTGTCTGTATATATTATTTGTAATATATTCCTTACAGATAATTGTGTGGTGGTTCATCAGTGTTGTTGGAATTTTAGAGTTGTTTAGTTTACATATCGGCTGTCTTGCGCTAATGTTTCCCCCCTGTGTATTTTCTGTTACTGTTGTGATTTTGTGTTTGGTTGCTGTTTTTGAGTATTTCGGGAAAATGTATCATGCAAATTCATATATTTTTCACCAGTGGTTGCGGTTACAGTTTTGGCATGGGGTGTTGGTATGTGTGGTGTCAAGTAGTACTTCCATTGCAGTGTTTGTGGTTTTAACTATGCAGATTGTGATTATCTGATGAGGTTATGAAACATTGTATTTTTGCTGTACTTTGCACTTCTATACGTTTTACTTTGTGCTCTTTCGTGGTTAAGTAAAAAATTTACTACTTATAATAGCTATAGCATAAAGTACACAATGAGTACACCATTTTATTTAAAAATTTTGTTTACTAGAAATGCTAGTTTGTCAATGGGAGGACGAGGTGATGAAATGGGTGATGGTTTTGTTAGTAATGTTTGTAAAATTGCTGGGTAAGTGATTGGGTTATAGCAAGGGGTGGAAGAGGTGGAAGGGCTGACGGAGGCAATAGTTTTGAGTCTAGGGTGACGGCGATGATGAGAGGTGAGGGCGGAGGTTTGAGGACGAGTCGTGGTGAGGACGGCGGCAGAAGTGGTAGGGTGAGTCGTGGTCAGGCGGGCAGCAGCGGTTGATGGGCGGCGAGTCAGGGGAGCAGCAGCGGTTGATGGGTGGCGAGTCGTGGGGGCAGCAGTGGTTGATGGGCGGCGAGTCGTGGTGATGGTAGGGCGAGTCGTGGTGAGGGTGGCGGTGCTCTGTGGAGGAAATCTGCTTTCCTCCACCAGACATATAGTCTGGGAAATGCCTGTAGAACAAAACATATTTCTAGAATTTTCCCAGCTTTAAACTTGTTGAAGTATTGATAATTTATTCATATTTTGAGGACGATTAATACTTTTAGCTCTTACACTTGTTTCACTTCATACGGTATTTCTGGTAAGTCACTAATAACCTGATTCGTCGGTAGTACCGAATTCTTTAATACAAAATTGTGTGAAACAATAAAGCTGCTGACATGCTCTACTATATCATGTAGTTTTAATGTCATTGCTAAAGAACATTAACTTTAGAGTTATTTTTAAAACACGTATCCTACTACGTTACAACTCCTTGTATTCTTATACGTTTTTAAATAACATAAACCTATTTTTGTTTTAGAGCATGCACTCATGATGTCCTTATACGAATTAACTAGAAAAACTATTCTGGAGGAGTTTCAACAGTTTAATGAACTAGTTGCAGTTATAAATAAACTCCCTTGTGAAATATAAGAACAACTTGTCAACGAACATTGTATAAATTGTATGAGCTCCTTGATCTGTTATTACAAACGAGAAGACGTTCAGATATGTCGTAGATGTTTTAATAATAGTGTAGCTGATATTGACAACTATGAACGAGTGGTTCGATTCGAGTCATCTCAGAAGACTTCAAATTGCATTAACAAAAAATACAATTGTTCAAGATGTGGTTGTTCTTTTATCGAACAGAATGAAATTACACCAGGCTGTGGATGTTCGGTAAAGTCAGCAGCTCTACAGTTAGCTCTTATTGTTATCACGTCCAGAAAAGTTATTCTCGAGAATGAGTACAATAACTGATGTGTAAATATTTGAGTATTTCGGAAGTCGAAAATGTATCATGCAAATTAATAACTGTGTTATGTTTCTTTAAAGTTATAAACATACACTACCTTCTTTTGGATTTTACCCGTTTTAAATACAAAATGTTATTTTTGTTCACTATGTGTTACAGAAAGAGTCATAAGAAGATGTCTCTCGCTACTAAGTTGGAAGGACTTCAAAAATCAATTACGCTACCTAGAGTTCCAGTGAAGGACTTGATTTTGGTAAACGGCTACCCTATAATTACGATCAGGCGGGTTGATACTAAATTTGGCAAATCAATTGCCGCTGAGATAGAAATGCCAGATTCATCACAAGCAGTTGTGTATCTACCATCGAGGTTTGAAATTCAATTGACAGAAGACGACTTGATCGAAATCAGACAAGGCGGGTTTTATTTAAAATGTACAGGGACGACAGGTAGATCACCAGATGTGCTTGTTTTCAAGAGGGATTCTTGATCCCTACACTGAGTTTCTGTAGTATTTTTGATTACTGTTGCTTATTATAACACTAAATTCATTTTATCAACATTAACAACTTTGTCAATAGTTAGCTTATTATTCGTGTAATAATGGAAAAAATACTTGTCAAATGTTTACGGGCCTTACAGCTAATGCAATATCTTACGGCCTCAGAACACGTCGTTTGTTATGTTCTGTTTCAAATAATTTTAGAAATGCTTTAATTCACTTTGTATCATCGATTTGTAAAAACCTTATACTCTGTACTTGATGGAAAATTATTTGTCAAATGTTTAAGAGCTGCATATACATTGTTAAGAGCTTACGGGTCTTACAGCTAATGCAATATCTTACGGTCTCAGAACACGTAGTTTGTTATATTCTGTTTCAAATAATTTTAGAAATGCTTTAATTCACTTTGTATCATCAATTTGTAAAAAACCTTATACTCTGTACTTGATGGAAAATTATTTGTCAAATGTTTAAGAGCTGCATATACATTGTTAAGAGCTTACGGGTCTTACAGCTAATGCAATATCTTACGGTCTCAGAACACGTAGTTTGTTATATTCTGTTTCAAATAATTTTAGAAATGCTTTAATTCACTTTGTATCATCAATTTGTAAAAACCTTATACTCTGTACTTGATGGAAAATTATTTGTCAAATGTTTAAGAGCTGCATATACATTGTTAAGAGCTTACGGGTATTACAGCTAATGCAATATCTTACGGTCTCAGAACACGTAGTTTGTTATATTCTGTTTCAAATAATTTTAGAAATGCTTTAATTCACTTGTATCATCGATTTTTAAAAACCTTATACTCTGTACTTGATGGAAAATTATTTGTCAAATGTTTAAGAGCTGCATATACATTGTTAAGAGCTTACGGGTCTTACAGCTAATGCAATATCTTACGGTCTCAGAACACGTAGTTTGTTATATTCTGTTTCAAATAATTTTAGAAATGCTTTAATTCACTTTGTATCATCAATTTGTAAAAACCTTATACTCTGTACTTGATGGAAAATTATTTGTCAAATGTTTAAGAGCTGCAGGTAAATATACATTGTTTCTAGTAAATTAGTTATTGTTTTTATTTTCCTTTTGCAAATGAAATAAGTGTTAACTGGTTTGTTTAAAGTCAATTATTAAAAACTATCCTTACCAGTAATTTGAGCTGGACCGAATGCGGCGGGAGGTAATCGTGGGAGATCCAGCACGAGGCTTAGGGAATCCCTAAGCCCCTCGATTTCCTCCCTCGTCCTGGGGTGGGTGAGGTAGATTGTCAGGTAGTATCTCGCCTCCATTGCAGTGGTGTGGATGCAGAACTACCTCTGGATGCATTTCTCTGAGCTTAAGTACCACAGTAGGCGTCGCCCAGTTAAAGTTTTGTTTTCATTTTTGTTTGTCATATAACTACGTTTCAGTCCCAAGAGGAAAAAACGAGACGTGAAATGCAGTGCTTAGACACTGACCACAGACAACAAGGAGTTGGGAGCGATCCAAGCCAAACATTGTAGCAATTGACATTTAGTGGACTACATTTCACCAGGTCCGGGTTCGCGCGACTGGCTTCTCGCCAGGACTCCCACGCAGTTACATAAGACGGTCCCCATGCATCTCAGATCTGCACTTTCTGCTTCTAGCATTATGCTAATTAGGTCACGTGGTAACTAAAGGTCGTTTATACTACTGCAGATAATAATATTTTTCGACCAGTAGACTGTGTTTTAAAGAACCTACAAACACTACATTTTTGGTTCTACTTCAAAGAACAATGGTGTTAATTATTGAGTGTATCAAGTAGAAAACTGTTGAACAAGTACTTAAACCTAAGAAAAAGCTCAGAACATTACTTGTATGTTGTACCATTTTGTTAGTTAGTTGTGGTAAACATTTTTACCTAAAGAGTAATTATTACCAACTGAATCAATAGTGCTATTTGACTGCTAAAATATTTGTCTGGTATAGTAAATTGTCTAAAATATTTCCAAAACTTGAAAATTGTGAAGGTCATTTGAAATAAAATTATAGGAATGTATCATAGTGTACATGGTTTTGTTTGTTTCTATGATAAAATATTGTCGCAGAAAACGCTTTTTTGTCGGAACGAAAAGAGATATTACATTTATGAAATCACATTTTATTCTTTCTATTCTGTGTCTTTCCTTCCAAGCAGCAGTTTAAGTTTAGACCAGGAAAAACGAACACATATCTTAAGAACACCATGGATGGATTAGAACGTGTTCCGGCTTAAGATTTAGACACTAGTGTTAGACGGTGGTAAGGGGAGGAGGAGGTGCGTAAGGAAGACAAATGAGAAGCCAGGTCGACCGTGAAAATCACCAACCCAATCAACTTGGCTACCTTTATCAATCTTCATCCAACCATGGAGCTCACATATCGCTTTACTTCACTAGTGAGAAGCTGTTTACATATACTAGTGTCTAGATGGGGTTGTAGTAATTTACTATGTTTAGTAGTAAAAAGTACAAAAATAAAATACACAATTTTCAATCCTCGTCAGTAGGTGTTTAGTTTATTACACACAACCAACTTACCATTGCACAAGAAACAAAATTATGAAAAAAACATATAGGAAATTTCCAAAAGTTGGTAGTACTACATGATTTGAATGAAACTGAATGTACATTAATAGTTTTGACTATGCAGTTTTACTTATCTTAGCGAATTTTCCCTCAAGGGAAGAAGCTATTACCGTTGTCGGCATGGTAAGACCTATGCCCGGGACCATGATAACTTTTCGTTTTGAGGTCCCCAGATGCCGAAAATACCATTCGTTCAAAACTGTATACATATATATATATATATATTACTTTATATATATTTATATATATATAATATATAAATGAAATATTACGAATTTATAAGTAAGTTGGTCTTTTTATTTTAATATATATATATATATATATATATATATATATATATATATATATATATATATATATATATATATATATATATATATATATATAAGTGCGTGTGTGTTTGTGTGTGTGTGTGTGTGTGTGTGTGTGTGTGTGTGTGTGTGTCCGTGACCACGATAACTCTCGTAAAAATAATCCGATTTTGAAGAAATTTGGTATAAAGGTGTAAAGCAGCATTTATGACTTTAAGATCGAAAACTAAACACATCGACCAATCCGAAGGGGTATTTTGGGGGGGGGTTTTGTACACCAAATATGGGTTTTTACATATAATTTTTGAAAAATTCAAATTTTAGTTTTTTCCATTGGAATCAGCTTAAAAAGACGCATAATTTGGTGTTTTGATCATTGCTCTACGTCAATTGGATACAGAGGTATTGAAAGTGCTAAACTCAGTACGTTGTCCAACGTTTTTCTTATGTTGAATAAGAAAAATTGTATATCTCACTTATTTATTAATTTATCTTAATGAAACTTGGTATATTGCTTCATATCGTTGTGGTCCATTGATATTTGCACAAAAAACAATTTTTTGCCGATAGTTCCCGTAGCAGCAAACCTGCGTACTCAGCCCCCATGTTATTCATAAGGAGAATAAGTAAGTGTTGCTTTCGTGAATTATGAACATAAATGAATAAAACTTGGTATGTGGCTTTAACCATTTTATTTATATTCATATTTGTATAAAACCCATTTTTTGTGTTCCTTGCTTCAGCAAGCCTGCATACTTAGCCGCCATGTTACTCTTATGGAGAATAATTAAAATCCCATAAATGGTTTATTGGATAATCGAACAAAGTGAAGTTTATCCTTATACATAACTACTGCTTAGACTGGGAAGAGAATCAACTCAACTGGCCAAAATAACCAAAATAACCAAAAACCAAAAACCAAAACCAAAATAACTCGACAACGCCTCCACAGTTAAACTTCAGATTTTCCCGATAAACTTAATAGTACAAAATCTCGGTCGAGTTGGTTATTCAGATAATTTCGTTCAGTATTAATAAAATTATCTTAAAACCAAATTTATTTTTTCTCTATAAGAATAACACTGGAAGCCATTTTAGTGGTACTTGAACCGTTAAAATTTAACCGACGTCTATGTTTCAACAACAGAGTAAGAATAGTTAGTTTACTAGAGTATACTTTGTTATAATGTACTGGATAACAAAAGTTTTGTTATGAAAAAACACACAAGAGAGATAATTCGAAGTATATTTTTAAGTTGTGAGCATATTTCTTATTGTATAAAATTATTAAGTGTACGTTATTAAAAAAAATATCCATACAGTTAATATTTCCTTAATAAGCCTACTCTGTGTAAATATCGTCAGTCGTCGGAGGCGACTAACAGTGGCAGACGACGCATCTGGCAGATGGAAAAACTCAAAATAACTTTTCAAAATAGATGACTGTAGATACTCAGACATTAACTTAACTTATAAAATAGTTTGTTTGTTACAATTGTCTTAGACAATTGGTAATATTGTGATTGTCAAGTACAAAGCCCCAATTTGTCTAGAAAGCTTTGATCAAGTTAGTCACAGTAAGCGACCAACCTTAAATTTATTTTGTAGGATTATTATTTGCTAGGTTATATTTTCACTAAATTAATAATAACAATTTTCTACTTTACCTAATATACATTACCAGTAATGTTGTAACCAACCACAATAAAAGCTATAGACTATTCTAACCAAACAGCCTTTTTCGGAAGGTTATCCTGAATGAATTGACATATCCTAGGGTTGGATTACAGTAAGAGTAAGCCGTCATTGTACTGGTAATACAACTGGTGTAAAATACTTTAAACACATTACCAGAAATGGTGTAGCGAACCAAAACAAAAGCTTTAAACTATTCTAACCAAACTAAACCTTTTTTACAGGTTATCTGAAATGATTTGACTTAATATCCTAGGTTTGGATTACAGTGAGCTGTTTTCATCATAAACTTGGACCTATGGCTATAAAATGTAGGCCTATACACTTAGGCTACTTGCCATTTTAGAAGTTTCATGTACGGTCGTGGACCAATCCATGTTTATAGCATTTAATTTCATGATAGCCTAGGCTTTTGAAATAATACATTGAAATCTCATTTTGTTATCTAAATAACTAGACCTGACGACTTGTTGTTAATAATTAAAGATATTTTGACCAGGCCTATAGAAATTGTAACGGTAGTTCATTTAGGAAACTCACTGTTCTCTTAAAAGTTAAATTAATCACACTGCCTAGCCCAAAATACTTTGTTTGTACTATGATAACGCACCCATGCCAATCCTAACAACAAACGATGCCTGAAACCTACAATTTATTTTTAAAATAAATAAATGTACGGATTTATACAACATTTTCTTTGATAAAAACAAGTGATAAATGTATGAATATTTTTCTACGGATAAAAGGTTAGGTCTGAGACGGGATCCGAACCTGCAACCTTTTGCTCTGCGAGCCAGAGCGATACCATTGACTATACATATAACTTCAGTATCTATAGTCAATGGCGATACCCACTGAGCTACCGCGATAAGTGGTTTTACGGGGAGAAGTGACTATGACTATAGCTATATAGACGTAAAATCCGGATTCTGGCGGCAGTTTGATGATACCGGAAAGTATTCTGATAATGTTAATCAAATCAGATCTTGAATTTTTTATGAGACTCGATTTAAGTTTGATCATGTGTTTCGATTATCGTTATAGGCGAGGAATGAGCGTACACCTAGTTTATTCATGTATATTGATGAAACTTGGTATGTGGCTTTATGTGATATTAAGATACATTTATATGCATTGGAAATTCGCAGAGTACGCAGGTTTGCTGCTACGGGGGTATTTAGTATTTATCTCAGGACAAAAATAAATGGAAAACGTCTCACACTGAGAATAGGTTTGAACTTGTATTTCTGTAAACCTATTCTATCAGAATACAATTACTATTCTGCATCGAGAATTAAAGTCCCGACGAAATATCAATAAGAGTTTCAGTAAGGTCAGTCCGCTAAAATAAGTTTTATATTTGGAGGATGAGAAACAAGAGATGCGCTCTATAATAGTGGGCCCAGAGTATCTGCAAGAAGGTTTCATCAGTGATTTATCTTGATTGAGAGATCTACAGGATCCTCAGGGATATCTCATATTTTGATTGTTTTAGTTATTTTAAAACTATAATATTTATCGTAATATTTAATTTAAGATTCACCCCAGACGAGAGCTCTAGATATATCAACATCGTTGGGTACTACAATTTAATGTTGCCGTGCGTCAAGTCAAGTAAGGAGGAAAATACGTAGTAAAATTAAGACATTTGAAAAAGTTCATTTAGGCATGCAAAATATTTTATCAAAACAGAAAGGAACCATCAAAGGGAATAATGTAAATGCAAATTTTATAAAAAATAATTTGAATGTATGAAGTATTTTGGGAAGAAAATAGGAAATAATGAAGCCGAGTTTATTCAAAATAAACTCGGTACATATGGCACATAATATAGTACATGGCAAATATGTCAATCAATATAAATTAATCAAACTTTTAAAAGTAAACAAATTGGGTTAAAAGCTGATGATTCCTAAGATTAAATAAATTTCTCAATATAACAAACTAGTGGCTTACAAGGGCTATAGGCCCTACCATTTAGTTTTTGTGTAAGTGGATAATCACAGCTGATCATTATTTCATTTTGCTTATTAATAAAAACACTATAGTGATATTTCCATAACTATGGAACATTGGACTTCAAAGATCCAATGATTTTATTATGGAAATATCACTACAGTGTTTTTATTAATTAGCAAAATGAACTAATGATCAGCTGTGATTATACCCTTACAAAAAAACCATATGTTAGGGGCTAAAGCCCCCGTAAGCCACTAGTATTACATTAATGTTCGAAATTTTGCTATTTAGAACAACAATAAACATATTTTTTTAATGTCACATTCGTCAGTTGGTCATAACAAACAAATACCCCCGTAGCAGCAAACCTGCATATTCATCGAATTTCCAATTCATATATATATATGCATCTTAATACCGCTTAAAGCCCCATACCAAGTTTCATCAATATACATCCATAAATAAATGATTTATGAGAATTTAATTCTCCTTAAGAATAACATAGCGTCTTAGGATGCAGGTTTGCTGAAACAAGGTACACAAAAAATGGGTTTTTATGGACGTTTTTTATAACTCAACTAGATAAAGCCACATACTAAATTTTATTAATTTATTATGTTCATAATTAAGGGAGATACAATTTTACTTATTCTCCATAAGAATAACATTTGGGCTGAGTATGTAGGTTTGCTGCTACGGGAACTATCAGCAAAAAATAGTGTTTCGTTAAAATATCAATAGACCACAATGGTATTAAGCAATATACCAAGTTTTGTCAGGATAAGTTGATAAATAAGCAAGATATAGCATTTTTATTGTTCTCCATAAAGAGAACATTGGCCAACGTACTGTGTTTAGCACTTTCAATATATCTGTAACCAACTGACGTAGAGCAATAATAAAAAAAACAATTTTTTTTGTTTTTGTAAGCTGAATTCAATGGTGAAAATAAACATTTTTGGGGTACAAACTCCCCTCCAAAAAAATACATCTTTGGATAAAGCGATCTAGCTGGTTTTCGAACTTAAAGTCATAAGTGTTGCTTTACATGTTTTTACCAAATTTCATAAAAATCCGACCATTTTTACGGACACATCTATATATACAAAGTTTTGAACGAATGGTGTTTTTGGCATCTGGAGACCTCAAAACGAAAAGTTATTATGGTCCCGGGCCTAGGTCTTACCATGCCGACTACGGTAATAGCTTCTTCCCTAGAGGGGAAATTCGCTAATACCTCTATCTTTATGAATATATTTTCAGTTTAAAGGAAGCAGCTGATTTTTGTAATGAAAAGTTAATAGCAGTAATTTACATCAACCATATAGTTTCAGTTTTTTTTATTGGCCAGTATATTATAATTTCAAATGTTACTATATGTTTTGTGATGATTCAGTAATATTGAAGTGTATTTAAAAACAACCGGCTTCCATCAGTTGGTTGATTTAAGTAAACAGTAGATTATTTATGACAGTTTATGATTGAAACTGCTGTTTAAAAACAATTTTAAATAAAAGTTAACATAAAAAGTAGTTTTAAGAGTCGAAAATCAATAATTGTAGCCTATTTATTCTCAAGAAATTGATATGAAACCGTTATTTTTTTTTTTTTTTTTTTAAATACTCAATAGTATTGGTAATATGTTAAATTACCATTTAATGTTTACGCGAGTTTTCTCATGCCTATTAACCAGCAAAAACAATAGGACAAAGAGTTATTTATTCTATGACTGTGTAAAAAACGAATAATTAATTGAGTTATTTGATTAATCACTTGCTTAAGTGTAATATTATCGTTGGTAGAGCATCAAGGTCGCAAACACTGAGCTCTAACTAAATATTGGACGTAACACGTATCAAGGACACTGCGTGCCGACCGCCCGTTCCTGGCGAGGATAGTGATAATTATTTAGAAATAAGGGTGGTGAAATTAGATAGTATTATTAGTTTGTAATTATTATATTGATTAATAAATTACAATAATGTAACCTAGCGCAACCTAACTATCGTTTTAAGAAAATACCTTGCATGTGTTTTAATTCAGTTGTTTGGTATAGTGGAATCTTGATGAAAAATATTTAGATAAGACATACATGCTTTATATGATATGCATGATATTTTTTATATTCTATGACTCTATGTGATGACCTGCTAGCCTATATCATCCTGTAGAGTAAAATTTCTGTCTGATTTCTAGTTGATTTCTAGCTGATTGAATTATAAAACATCACTTTTATTTAATGTCAAATCAATGTGCATGTTTTAACTACAATCTTACAGAAAGTGGCTTAGTAGTTATTTTATTTCATTTATAAACCGTAATTACAAGAAGTTTTAACCAAAGGACTAAGTAGTTGCGGTTCTTAATTCTTGATAACTCTTTTTGATTTGTAATTTATTAATTTTCACAACGTGCTTCACTCTATAACCAGTGATATTTTTTAAAAAGTAAACTTTTATTTCCTTATTGCTAGGAATTGCAATTACTATTTTTTGTATTCGTCCTTCGTTCGGGGTTTATGCTATAGTTTCCAAAATAAGCTTAAAGTATGAGTAAAGAGGTAAAAAGTGGTTTCAAATACATATGGTACCTTAACCGTAATGGTAAGACCATTCTAGAACCAAAGTTAATAACACGTCCTATTCGGAATAATTTGGATGAATATACCGAACTCATCAATTAGATGTACATATGCAATTAAAACTGTAGTGCATAATCGGGGATGCATCTGAGGTAAAATAATATTTCCAAACGCTACAATTTCAAGGTCTACCAATAAAAACTATTTTGCAAAATTGAGGTTCTTTTAGTTATATTATTTTTTTAAACTTGAATTATGACCTTAAATTTTAGAGTGGACATAGTTACAATGTGTTATTTGTTATTTATGGTTAGTTGATTTCTAA
This sequence comes from Allygus modestus, assembly GCA_963675035.1. Lineage (NCBI taxonomy): Eukaryota > Metazoa > Arthropoda > Insecta > Hemiptera > Cicadellidae > Allygus > Allygus modestus. Next base: position 282,028,234 of record OY776112.1, on the reverse strand, counting down.
TTAAAGGTCATCGCTTCAAGAATCAACAACGTTTATTGTCATCAACTGTAACAGCATCGACAATTGCCAGGTGATATCATACTATCTATATCTATAAAAGGCAAAGCCCTGGCTGACTGACTCACTGACTGGCTGCCTCACTCATCACTAATTCTCCACCTTCCCATGTAGGTAGAGAGCTGAAATTTTGTACACTGATTCTTTAGGTATAAAATAGGGAAACTAAATGGTTTTCATCCTGATCTGACCTTAGGGTTCCACCAGAGATCCCGACAAAGTTCCCATGTAGGCCTTATGGACATTCAATTTTGTTTAAGCTAATGAAAATACAAACAGCTGATCTTGATTCGTAGTAGCTCCACGGACTAACCACAGAATGCAGCACACACAACTGTCATAGTTTTAGCGAATTTCCCCTATAGGGAAGCTATTACCGTAGGTGGCATGGTAACACTTAAGCCCGAGACCAAGATAACTTTTCATTTTGAGGCCCCCAGATGCCAAAAACACCATTAATTCAAATTTGGTATATATATATATATATATATATATTTTATGTGTCCGTAAGCACGATAACTCTCGTAAAAAGGGCCTATCTTGATGAAACTTGGTACAGACGTGTAAAGTAGCATTTATTTGAACTAGTTCAAAAACCAGACAAATCATAACATTCGAAGGGGGGTTTTTGGGGGGTTTTGTACACCAATAATGGTTTTTTTGGGGTTTTCACATGTAATTTTGATTTAAATAAAATATTTAGTTATACCATTGAATTCAGCTTAAAAAAACAAAAAACAATTTGGTATGTTGATCATTGCTCTACGTCAATTGGTTACTGAGATATTGCAAGTGATAAACACAGTACGTTGTCTAATGCTATTTTTCTGGAGGAAAATAAATTTTATATCTCGCTTATTTATGAATATAAACTGACAAAACTTGGTATATGTCTTCATCTGGTTGTGGTTTGTTGTTGTTTGCACAAAAAACAAAATTTTCACTTATGGTTCCCGTAGCAATAAACCTAGGTACTCGGTCCCCATGTTATTCTTATGGAGAATAATTAAAATATTATAAATCGCTTATTTATAAATGTATATGAATGAAATTTGTTATGTGACTTTAATTAGATGAGTTATATTGATATTTGCATAAAAACCAATTATTTTGTGTTCCTTGTTGCAGCAAACCTGCGTACTCATCCCTAATGTTATTCTTATGGAGATTAATTAAAATTGTATTTATCGCTTATTTGTGAATATATTTTTATGAAACTAGGTATTCGGCTTTATGTGATATTACGGCATTGGAAATTCGCTGAGTACGCAGGTTTGCTGCAACGGGGGTATTTATAAATTATTTGTGGGGCGAAGCCTGCGGGAACAGCTAGTAATATTATAAATGTAAAAGTATTGATGTTTGTGCATAAGTTTGTGCGTAACTCTGATGTACCGTAGTTGTTACCTAATTATTTTAAAATCTCAAAAATTCTGCCCAACACACTATTAGATAACAACTATACCTTCAACCCCAGTGCTTTTATACCTTTAACCATTTTTACTATAATTTTACAGCACTGGCACGGCACAAACTTAGCGTTAAGGATTTAACTTAAAATAATTACTTCTGCATTTATTGTACAAATTGTGGTTTATTTAAGAAAAACTAAAATTAACATTTCTCACACATACATTTTAAAAATAGAACTTTACCCTACTGAGCATACTTTGCATTTTGAATTTAAAATCCGAATTGAATTGACTCGAATTTAAAATTTAATTTGATTTATCCCAACTACTTTTAATTTTTTTTACATGGTTAAAAAGGGTATTGGGAAAACAAAAGGAGTTTGTAGATTTGAATCCATACTAGTAGTTTCTCATCCGTACTCGTCAGCCCTATTAACAAAACAGCACAGTCTTTGCTGTAGTAATCTGATTTTACATAAGATAGAATTTACTTTACTATTTCCCCATTTAATAGACTTTAATACTTTGTTACAATTGTTTTATACCAACGAATGCCATGTCCTAATATGCTGAAATGTACATTGAATAAATAAACTCTGTTACACTAAAGACAAGACTTATTACTAATTTCCTGAAATGACAAATTATATAATATAAAGTTGAGGGTACCTTCAGGTGAAGGGAAGTCTGGTGATGTAGACCAGGAGACGTGGGTAGACGATCAGGGAGCTGCCACACGAATGAGGCGTCTACTTACATTTGGCAGAAGAAGGGTTAACCCCCACCTAGCTACTTAATTCCACCAACTTGGTTTTCCTGATTTAATTTGCTGAACTAGGATTATCTAACAACTTGTTTCTACTGGTTATAACTATCTTGTTCCCTCATGAAATTATTTAATGTGACCATTCGTGGTTTTCTAGCTTCTTAACTAAAATAATTTAATAAATGATTGGAAAATTTACAAAAAAAATCTAAATATGGTACACTGAAGTTCCATCACGTGAAAACTACTGGACCGATTGAGCTGAAACTTTGTAGAGAGGTACTTGATAGTCCTGAGTAACATATAGGCATATTAAAGTTGTGAAAATCCTATAGGGCTAAGCCCCACGGGGGTTCAAAGTTCCCATGTATTCCTTATGGACATTCATTTTTAGCGAATTTCCCCTATAGGGAAGAAGCTATTACCGTAGTCGGCATGGTAAGACCTAGGCCCGGGACCATGATAACTTTTCGTTTTGAGGTCCCCAGACCCCAAAAACACCATTCGTTCGAAACTGTATATATATATATATATATATATATATATATATATATGTGTCCGTGAGCACGATAACTCTCGTAAAAATGATCCGATTTTGATGAAAATTGGTATAAACGTGTAAAGCAACATTTATGACTTTAAGTTCGAAAACCAGCCAGATCGCTCTATTCGAAGGGGTATTTTGGGGGGGTTTTGTACCCCAAAAATGGGTTTTTTGGATTTTTTACATATAATTTTTGAAAAAGTCAAGTTTTATTTTTCACCATTGGATTCAGGTTAAAAAAACACACAATTTGGTATTTTGATCATCCCTCTACGTCAATTGGTTACCGAGATATTGAAAGTGCTAAACACAGTACGTTGTCTAATGTTATTCTTATGGAGGAAAAGAAAAATTTTATATCTCGCTTATTTATGAACGTATAGTGACGAAACTTGGTATACAGCTTCATCTCGTTGTAGTCTATTGATATTTGCTCAAAAAACTAATTTTTGCTTAAGGCTCCCGTAGCAGCAAACCTGCGTACTCAGCCCCCATGTTATTCTTATGGAGAATAATTAAATGCTCTCTCTCCCTTAATTATGAATATAAATTTAAAAAAACTGGTATACGACTTCACCTAGTTGAGTTATATTAATATTAGCATAAAAACCCATTTTTTGTGTTCCTTGTTGCAGCAAACCTGCGTACTCAGCCTCAATGTTATTCTTATGGAGAATAATTAAAATTGTATATATCGCTTATTTGTGAATATATTTTTATGAAACTTGGTAAGTGGCTTTATGTAGTATTAAGACATTTATATCTTCATTGGAAATTCGCTTAGTATGCAGGTTTGCTGCGACGGGGGTATTTATTAAGTTGATGAAAATACAAATAGCTGATCTTGATTCGTAATAGTTCCACAGGCTAACCACAGAATGCAGCACACACAACTATCATAGTTTTTATAAATAACTAGCTGGTACCCGGCGCGTTGCTGCCGCAGAAGAGGCAATGAGTTTGTTTTATGTCAAATACTCGTTCATTTTAAATATGAGCTCGTTCGCTTCGCTCACTCGCCTTTCGAAAAAAGAGTTTGAGTTGCCATTCAATTAGTTTTTTATTTCCATTATGAAAGTTGCCATTCAAGTATTTTTTTTTATTTCCATAATGATAAACTGCTCTTTACAATATTTTAAGTTATACATATCATCTGATAAAATCAAAAGAAATCTTTCTTCCATAAGATTAACGTTGAAACTTTGAAGTCCAGTGGGGCACAGCCCTAATGTCCTAGAAATTTGGTTAATGACCTATAACCTACCCAGAGTTAACCTGTGATACTATGCACAATTTCAAAGCAATCGGATGAACGGTATGGCAGCGCATAAAATACGAACGGACAGATAATCAGACGAACAGACGTACAAAGATTGATTTTTGTATATTAGATTCGCGGGGCGAAGACTGCGGGTAACGGCTAGTACATTATGAAGAAGAAATAAATAACCTAAGATAACAAACTGAACTTTTATCAAAACATATTTATTTTCAGTAAAAAACGTCGTAAAATCGTAATAGGCTACTCCTTTGATATCAGAAAAGATTTAAGTCTGGCTCTGAATCGTTTACTGTCTGTCTCTGTTTTTATTTGTGTTGGGAGAGCATTGAAGAATTTGTTAATGCTGCAATATGAGGGTTTTTTAGCGAATTTCGCCTATAGGGAAGAAGCTATTACCGTAGTCGGCATGGTAAGACCTAGGCCCGGGACCATGATAACTTTTCGTTTTGAGGTCCCCAGACCCCAAAAACACCATTCGTTTGAAACTGTAGATATATATATATATATATATATATATATTTATATATATATATATATATATATTTATTATTTTTAAAAGAAAATTACCAGAGTACCCTTCAAAATTCATTTTTAATTCACTGACACGTGTTTCGAGGTTTACCTCATGATCACAGTGCAGCTAATAACCTTAAACTTAAAATTAAATAACCTGTAAATAAACAAAAGAGTATGATAATTTTGTTAACATATGCTAAATTATCTATCTATATTAATATGATTAATTACTTTTGATTTTTTTGATTGTTTCAAAGATTGGATTTTTTTGTTTATTTACAGGTTATTTAATTTTAAGTTTAAGGTTATTAGCTGCACTGTGATCATGAGGTAAACCTTGAAACACGTGTCAGTGAATTAAAAATGAATTTTGAAGGGTACTCTGGTAATTTTCTTTTAAAAATAATAATTATAATAGTAGCCCTATGCAGTGAACTAAATAATATAATACAAATGGCTAACCAACCACAAATTGTTCACAAGCTCAAGTTTATAACCTTAAAAATTGCAGAAGTAAAGGAAGATATTAATTTCAACAAAAAGTGTCTCCAAGAGAATGTTGTACCAAATTACGTACAAATTACAACAAAATCAACTTCAATATCAGCTAAGAAAACCATTCAAACAGCACGTAAGATTTGGATCAAAGAAGAAATCAATGCTCTTTACTCAAAACTAAACAACTTGAATAAAAAAGCCAATGAAACTAGAAATGAAATGAAATCACAATATCATGAAGAGTCAGTTGAAGAATTTACAGAATACATTATGTCTTGGGTTAGTCCTATTATCAAAAAGAAACGATTAACACATATTAAGAAGTTGGCTGGACTTATAAAAACTCAAACAAACCACGCCGATGAAATTATCCCAAATGTAGATGATTCTTTCAATACGACAGTTAAAAACTTAACCAATATTGAATTTAATGAAGAAGAAAACCACCTACTCAGTAAATCACTGAAGTACAACATCAATTTAGACTTTAAATCCTGTGAAAAAGAAGATGAACTTCTTGAATTAGAGGTAGCCATTAAAAATATGTCTAAAGAGATCCAAGATCCTATAAGAAGCAACTTCATTCATGAACTCAATAAGACTGGTTTAGAAACAAGAAATAAAACTATTACTCAAAAAGGGCAAAAAGAGTTCAGATGTGCACAATCCATAGGAAGAAAACTACATGAAAATGGAGCAATGTTAGCAAAAGCTGACAAAAGTAACACCACAGTGATAGTAGATAAAAATGAATACAATACAAAAGTTGACAACTTCATAACGAACAATTCATTTCAAATGCTAAACAAAGACCCAACTCAAGAGTTCAATAAAAACACCAACAATTCAATATCTAAGTGCAAAACATTATCCAATATTGAGAAAATAAAATTAAAAAGTATAAATCCTAAAGCTCCTAAACTAAAAGGCCAGCCAAAGCTACACAAAGATGGAATACCAATAAGACCTGTAGTGAATTTCATAAATGCACCTACTTACAAACTATGTAAGTTTCTTAATAACAAACTCAAAAATAAATTGAATTTTGAACAAGACTATAGTGTAAAAAACAGCTTAGACTTAATAGAAAAAATAACAAATGTAGAAATTCCAACAAACTCAATGTTTATATCATTTGATGTCTCGAATATGTATTCAAACATACCAACTAATGAAACGCTTGAAATTCTCAAAAACAACCTAAACAAAAATAAAATTCCCAAAAACGAAGTAGAAGATTTATTAAAATTAACAAAACAACTTTAAACCAAAATTATTTTGAATACAACTCAAAATACTATAAACAAGATGACGGACTTGCTATGGGATCACCATTATCAGGAATGCTTGCAAACTTATTCATGAATCATTTAGAAACATCAAAAATTATTAATGAAAACAACCCATTTAAAAACGACATAATATATTGGTTTAGATATGTTGATGACGTTATTTGTCTTTTTAATGGTGATGAAAACAAGTGTAACGATTTATTGCAATATTTAAATTCCTTATCTGAGAAAATTAAATTCACAATAAAAACCCAAAAAGAACAAATCAACTTCATGGACCTGACTATATTTAAGGAAAGAACCAAACACGGTTTCAAAATATATAGAAAGCCCACTCAAACTGACCTAATAATTCCACAAAGTTCCAACCACCCATGGCAACAAAAAATGTCTAGTTTTTATTCATTGATACGTAGGCTTTTAAATATACCGATGACAGAAAAACATTTTGAGGAAGAAAGAAGTACAATCAAATCGATAGCTATAAGAAACGGATACAAATCTAAAATAATTGATACTATCATAAGAAAAATTAAAAATAAAACTTCACAAAATTTTGATGGACAAAACAAGATAGAGTTTATCTGTATGCCTTATAGTTCTGTGTTGAACAAAGCTGTGAGAAAAACCTTCGTAAATACCAACTTAAAAGTCAGCTATAACCAGGAATAATACATTTCATTTGATAACAACATTTTCAAACGGCTCACATAATCAAAACGCCGACATTTTTGACCGATCAGGAATATATAAATTGACATGCAAGGAATGCCCAAAATATTACGTTGGGCAAACTGGACGTAATTTTAAATGTAGATATAAAGAGCATATTCAAGCTATAAAATCAAATAACCAAACCACACAAAAATCAAAATTTGCCGAACATATTTCAACTACAGATCACAATTTTGGTACACTGCAAGAAAGTTTAGAAGTTTTGTCTATTGAAAAGAAAGGTGACAAAATAGTAGGGTGTATTGGACACTCCGAGGCCAGGAGGGACAGGAGGGACGACCCCCCCCCCGAGGTCTCGTCTGTGACACTTTGCGAATTTTTTTTGCGAATTTTTTTTTGCGATTTTTTTTGCGAATTTTTTTTGCGATTTTTTTTGCAAATTTTTTTTGCGAATTGTTTTTTGCGATTTTTTTTTTTTGCGAATATTAACCTAACCAAACCTAACCTAACCTAACCTAACCTAACCTAACCTAACCTAACCTAACCTAACCTAACCTATCCTAACCTAACCTAACCTCGGATCAGATTTCTGATTGCAGATTCTTGTTCGTCTAGTCGAGCCGAGAAATTTGAGTACCCACAATGTACATTTGGACGATGTAGGGGGAGGGGCTATCTCGGTTACCATAGGTCGGATCAGATTTCTGATTGCAGATTCTTGTTCGTCTAGTCGAGCCGAGAAATTTGAGTACCCACATCGTACACTTTGGATGATGTTTACAAAAAAGGGGCCCGCACCACACTTTTGACCTTTTTTTGCTTTTTGGAATCTCCTCGTCAAGCCGAGTATTCTCAGTACCCATATGACATACTTTGGATAATTAATACAAGAGTTGAACAGGGTAACGCTACAACCAACAGAGCTAGCCCATCAGCGCTTGCGGTCAATTGAACTAACAGTGAATGCAAATTTTAAGGATAATATAATTGCAATGCTTTGAACATATACTGCAAAGGGGGGTGTATCGATACACCCCCCTTCAAGTACTCTGCACCGAGGCAGCTGTTCGCACAACCGACTGACGCGTCCAGTCTACTGTCTGGGAATGCGGATGTTGTAATTTGATACCTCGACTGGAGGGTGCAGGTGTTCACACAAAAAACCGACAAGTCGAGACCTGTCTGGGAATGCGGATGCTGTAATTTGATACCTCGACGGGAAGACGGCTGACCCTTCTAGGAACCCATAATTATAGACCACCTGCGTCGAATTCCGAGCAATAAATCACCAGTTGTCAAACACCCATGGTATCATTCTTGTTTTAGGCTTCAACAATTCCTGACGTACGGGGGAGCGAAAATCTCCCCCTAACCCATTATGTGTTAGGGGGAGCGAAAATCTCCCCCTAGTAATTAAATCAACAGAACACCAGTTGTCACGGTCTCATTCTTGTTCTAGTCTTCAACAATTCCTGACGTATGGGGTAGCGAAAATCTCCCCCCTAAGCCATTATGTGTTAGGGGGAGCAAAAATCTCCCCCTAAGCGGTGCGCGGGTCGCGACACGCCACAGTCTCTTGATAGACTTCTTCGAAGACGGACGTCTACATTAATTCGATAACAATGTCGTTTATTCATCAGAAATCGTGTGAATGTGTGAAGACTGAACTGGACTTGTTTTCGTTACCGCCTACGCAGACCAGCATCGAGAGCGGTAAATGGGTTCAATACAAACCGATCTCATCGCTGACGGACGATTCGCCAATAGAGTTTGTAATACCCGGTCATGGTGACGAGTACACGGACCTGACACAAACGTTATTACACGTGAAAGCCGCTATTGTGAAACAGGACGACACTAAAGCGGACGGTGGGCAACCTGCTAAAGAGGTGGGCCCGGTGAACAATTGGCTCCACTCGATATTCAGTCAAGTGGATCTCTATCTCAATCATAAACTGGTGTCACCACAAACTAACACGTACGCTTACCGTGCCTACTTGGAAAACCTTTTGAACTACGGATGTAGTGCGAAGAATTCGCACCTGACTAGCGAGCTGTTTTTTGAAGATTCGGCCGGACTAATGGACGATTGTGACGAATTAAACGAGGGATTGAAAAAGCGTCGCGATCACACGAAAGAAAGCGATGTTTGCGATATGGTCGGTCGATTGCACATCGATCTGTGCAATCAGAACAAATTCATGTTGAACGGTGTCGAGATGCGATTGCAACTTAACAGATCCAGAAACTCGTTTTGTATAATGTCCAAAACGCTAACTACCTACAAGGTGACAATTAAAGAGATTAGTCTTTTCGTGCGTCGATGTAAGATCAATCCGAGCGTATTGTTGGCGCACAGCAAAACTCTCGAGACCGGCACGGCCAAGTATCCGATCACGCGTGTAGAAGTGAAATCTTTCACACTACCCTCCGGTATAATGAGTAAAGCTTTAGACAGCGCATTTCTCGGTCAGTTACCGAAACGTGTGATAATTGGACTGGTCAGTAATCTTGCGTTCAACGGAGATTTCAAGAAGAATCCCTACAACTTTCAACACTACGATATGAATTATCTCGCATTGTACGTGGACGGTGAACAAGTACCGGCCAAACCGTTACAGCCCGTTTACACATTGAACAGTGAGACATATATACTCTCTTATTACACATTGGTCACCGGCACCGGAATCCAGTTCTCCGACGCAGGTAATGAGATCAAGAGAGGTGACTATCCGTACGGTAATTGTCTTATGGCGTTCGACTTGACACCGGACATGTCCGCGGCTGAGTCGAGTCACTGGAATCTCCTGCGCAACGGTAATCTACGTATCGAAATTGGATTCTCCAAAGCGTTGCCCGAGACCGTCAACTGTATAGTGTACGCCGAACTGGACAACGTCATCGAGATCGATCGTCACCGTAACGTAACAGTTGACTTCAGCGGGTGAATAAAAGCGAACGCCAAACAGAAATATTGTCTGACAGCGAGTGCGTACAGTTTACTTCAAGGGTGAGCAGACGCACCACCAGTCAGTAGTACGGTTGAAGTCACACGGTAAGGACGTGAACATGGACGCTTACGCTTCTGCGGACGACTATATCAAATCGTTTATTCAGGAGATTGAGGTTATGAACAATAATGCTAGTGATCAGACGTTGGCATCACCTCAGTCGTCATTTGTAAAACCGACAACTGCCTGCAAGAGACGAAGGAGACCAACTCCCATCGAAGTGGAAACCAAGAAACCAGGATGGGTACCAAAACCAACAGATGATTGTCCCATAGTGTCATGGATGGACGATGGGAATACGTTTGCTGTTCAAAACCCGGGAAACAAAGGACAAATTTTATTGGAAATGGAAATGTACGATGGTACAGATATGGTGTTCATGTGCGGTTTATTTTTGGACAAAGATGGTGAAATGCACCAAAGTGTTAAACAAGTAGTTGATAAAGTGGAAAACATGTGGATCTATAAATCAACAGGAGTACCGAAAATTACAGGCTTAACTCAAACTGTTACACAACGCAGTGCAGTTTCGCAGCCAACGCCTAAGAAGCGAGCTGTGAGGAAGAAACAACGAGTGGCGCCGGCATTCAACTAGAGCATCCGCATTCCCAGACAGGTCTCGACGCGTCGGTTTTTTGTGTGAACACCTGCGCCCGACCCTTCGGACCACCCACGTAGAAGAAAATGGCGGCGAGGGTTTATAAGGCGGGGCTCCGCCCGATTGAGCATCATTCGCCACCAGACCACCACCTCACATAGACCTACTCCAACTACTACTACTAGAGATGTCGAGCAGCAGCACTTTCAAGCTAGAGTTTCCGGGCGTGAACGTTCAAACTTACAGGTCTGATGCCCGCAATCTTTTACGTTTCATGAAAAGTGACGGCAGCTTAATCAGTTGGGACAGTGGCTATTCAGTGTACATCAACGGTGTAAAAATTCCAGACTCAAATCTAGTGGATATCTTAAATTGCATAGTAAAGGTGCGTATGCGTGATTATACACCACCAGGATGGCGGGAAGTGCTCAAGGCATTGAAAGCGATGAACGTGCCAAAGGACTATATGAATAATCTAAGAGCACTAAAGGAAATAAATGCCGAATATCGATCATCATTCACAGGAGGAGAAGGACCAGACGATGACGTGGACACATCAACTGAATCAATACTGAGAACACCGCTAGTAAATCGACTACGATCGGCTAGAGGAAAACGTGTAACATCTACACCGACAGAACAGTTTGATCTTCTAACTAGAAACAAGCCGTCGTCAAATTTGGACAAGTGGGAAACGTACACAGGATAGGTTTTCATTATGGAGCGTTTGTATTACAATCCCATCGAACCTTCGTCGTATGGCGGTGTAGCTCCTTTAGCGCGAGCTGCAAAACCAGTTTCAAAACGCAAAGTGATTGAATGGTTACAAACACAGGACACTTACACATTGCACAAACCGGCACGCAAGCGTTTCCCGCGCAATCCTTACATAGTGTATGGGCCATTTGAATTGTGGCAAGCGGACTTGAACGATATGCGTGGTCTTAGTAAACACAACGACGGCGTCAACTACCTACTGACTGTAATAGACGTGTTTAGCAAACACCTGTATGTGCGAACGTTGAGGCGGAAAGAAGGAGCTGAAGTGGCCAACGCTTTCGAGGAGATATTTGCTGAAGCGACCGACACACCTCGCTGTTTACAAACCGACAAAGGTACTGAATTCACCGGTGCCAAGACGAAAAGGTTATTCAAACAATACGGAATCATCTATGTCACTACACAAAACCCAGATGTTAAAGCGGCCGTAGTGGAACGCGTGAATCGCACTTTGAAAACGCGCATGTGGCGATATTTGACTTACAAAAACACATATCGTTACGTAGATGTGTTGGACAAACTGGTTAGCGCATACAACAACAGCGCTCACAAGAGTCTAGGCAACAGAATACGGCCAGTCGATGTGACTGTCGACAATAAGCGAATATTGTGTCAGGTATGGCGTCGCATGTTCGGTAAGATACCGCGTCGTGTTAAGGCAAAACTGAAAGTTGGCACCACAGTGCGCATATCTAAGGAGAAGGGCACATTCGCAAAAGGTTACGAGATTAATTGGAGTAAAGAAGTGTTTGTGGTGCGTCGTGTAAACACATTGATGCCTCTGCCAATGTACACTTTGGCGGATCTCAACGGTGAACAAGTGACTGGTCAGTTTTACGAATACGAATTACAAAAAGTGACAATAAACAATGACCATCTGTTCAAGATTGCTGAAATACTAGACGCTAAGGGTCGTGGTCGCAGTAAGCGTTATTTCGTCAAGTGGTCAGGTTACGGAGACGAGTTCAATTCTTGGGTAAGAGCGCAAGATTTGCAAAATGCCTAATAGCAACCAGTTCTATTTGACATTGCCCAGCAACAGCTCAAAGGATTATTTTCCAAAAAACACAGTGTCCAAGTACACTACACATCTGCCGAGACAAATTCGATTAGAAGGCGATGGCGAGTTGGAGATGGCTTTGGTCGAAGCGCATTATCCATGCTCCTTTATGACTGTGGACGAGGAATCGTGTATTTGGCTCGACTATAAACTCGTTCTGCCGAGTATTCCCGTCACACTCAGCGTCGAGCACATTATGCTAAAGATGAAACCCGGTTATTACAAGAACATAACCGATTTATTGAAAATGATCAATAAAGCAAAGGATGTAACCCAGTACTTGTACTTTGAGTATGCCAAAGAGCAGGACAGAGTCAAGATCACGACAATGGTGGACGGTATAAGCAAAGTGCATTTCACCGAAGCACTGTCTCTCCAGTTGGGTTTCGATCCGTACGAGAACGTTTTGACAATCACCTCACAGCGATATGGCCACCAAATCTGACTATGGGACTGCCGACACACTTGTACGTGTATTGTGATCTGATTGAACCGCAGCTGATTGGCGACACTACAGCGCCGCTTTTGAAGATTATCAACATTGACAGAGATAACTACACACACGGCGCGCATAAGACTGTGCATTTCATCAGTCCTCATTATGCGCCAGTTATGAAAGGAACATTTGAAACGATCGATATTGACCTAAGGGATCACGCTAGTAAAAAAGCGTCATTCCTCTTTGGGACGTCGTACGTGAAGCTTCATTTCAAAAGAGTAGCTCAGCAATTATGAATACAAACGATCCCTACTTGGCTTACTACCGTCGCCAACAATTGCAGCAGACCGGCGGCAGTATCGATAGGGTATTTCGCGGTGCACCCTACCAGCGCGGACATGGAATTGGCAGTTTCCTAGGCGGTATGTTCCGCACCATCACACCGCTACTCAAGTCGGGAGCCTCTGCTGTGGCCAAAGAGGCGTTGAAATCCGGTGTTGGATTCTTGGGCGACATGGCCATGCACCAGCGGGATCCCAAAGAAGCCGCTAGAGATCATTTCAGCCAGTTTACAGACTCGCTAAAATGCAGGGCGGATGGCAAACTTCAACGTGTGCTAAGTGGCGGCGGCGGCTCTCGCGCGAAACACCGTCGCGTAACGCGAAAGAATACCGCGAAACACTGACGCGCTACTCCTGCGCGAAAGACTAACGCGAGACTCTCGCGTAAGAGGAACGCGAAGCGCGCCATGTTCGGTGGCCGTCGTGTCACACCGCAGTCTTTGACGAAACTCCTTCGAGGAAGGTCGTCGTCGTCATCCAAGAAGAAGGGCAAGAGCAGCAGCAAGAAGAGAAGGACAGTTAGGAAGAAGACGAGGAAGACGAGGAAAGCAGTGAGGAGAACGTCTGTACGCGATATATTCAACTAACACACACACGCTAGCAATGTCGTTTCTACATCAAAAGTCGTGTGAATGCGTCAAGACGGAATTGGACTTATTCTCCCTACCGCCGACGCAGACCAGTATCGAGAGCGGCAAATGGATTCAGTACAAACCAATCTCCACACTGACTGATGATTCGCCCATCGAGTTTGTTGTGCCCGGCAACGGCGAAGAATACACCGATCTTTCGCAAACAATGTTGGAAGTTACAGCGTCTATTGTCAAGTCGACAGGCGCGGCAATCGCAGATGCCGATGAATCGAACAAAATTGGCCCAGTCAACAATTGGCTGCACACGTTATTCAGTCAAGTCGATATGAGTATGAATCAGAAACTGGTCACACCACAAAACAACACTTATGCATATCGAGCGTATATTGAAACATTGATGAATTACGGCTATGATGCTAGGAAATCACATTTAACATGTGGATTGTGGAACGCGGACGATGCCGGCTGTCTGGATATATTTGTCTGGCCAAGTACCTAATCTGAACTATATCTCTAGGATTCTTAAAACACACAATGTAATGCGCATTCAGTGAGATGTCCCTCTGCCCGCGTCCTTGATGAAACAAATTTTGTGTAATGAAAAACACACTAATGTTGCGATGATGGCAACCTTTTGTGAAAAGATCCACCACACGGTTGTCGGCCTCACGCATCATATCGTCTATAATCACAAGTATCGGCTCGTTACCAGAAAAATCCTCCAAGTTTGGTAGACCTTCTATGTGGTTAATGGTGACATTTTTCGGGTCACCACCACCACCACCACCACCACCTCCACTACCATAATGCCAGTTTATACTGGTAAATGGCGTGTCACACATTTCTGTAATGTGTTTTATAAACTTTGACACAAACTGAGACTTGCCACAACCCGAAGGCCCCGCCACAATGGCTGAGAACGGATGTTTCCACATCAAGCCCATGATTACTACTGAGCTAAACACCTCACAGTTACCATCCTCACACTCTTAAACTTACTACCAAAGGACATTTTTGGGGTTAAGTGAAATAAATAACACAGTGGTTATGTTCTGAACGTGACTATAAGTATTGACTACGAAAACTAATTTACAAAGGTATTTCATAATCTTCAAGTCTTGCTTTACATAAACTCCAAAGGTGTGAATCTGCTATTGGAACCCCTCGGGCTGCGCTTCACCAAGCGAAGGCGTTCTCCAAACCCGCTGTTGTAGCGCTCGATGTCGGTGTTGCTCAGGACCTCGTTGAAGCGCCTAGGCAGGTAGACTCGCAGAAAGAAGTCGTCCCCGACCTGCCCCTCCAGGATCACGATGATTGTCTCGCCAAAGGGTGTGGTGGCTCGCTCCATCGCAGTGATGAGACAGCCGCATTCTTCTCGGAGATCGGCTATCCTGGTGTAGAGCGGAGAGTCAGACTTGCAGTTGTTGAGGGTAGCTCTCAGGTCCGCGGTTGTTGCAGTGCCGTTCAAAATCGAAAACTCTGGCTTGAAAGTGCTGCTGCTCGACATCTCTAGTAGTAGTAGTTGGAGTAGGTCTATGTGAGGTGGTGGTCTGGTGGCGAATGATGCTCAATCGGGCGGGGCCCCGCCTTATAAACCCTCGCCGCCATTTTCTTCTACGTGGGTGGTCCGAAGGGTCGGGCGCAGGTGTTCACACAAAAAACCGACGCGTCGAGACCTGTCTGGGAATGCGGATGCTCTAGTTGAATGCCGGCGCCACTCGTTGTTTCTTCCTCACAGCTCGCTTCTTAGGCATTGGCTGCGAAACTGCACTGCGTTGTGTAACAGTTTGAGTTAAGCCTGTAATTTTCGGTACTCCTGTTGATTTATAGATCCACATGTTTTCCACTTTATCAACTACTTGTTTGACATTTTGGTGCATATCACCATCTTTGTCCAAAAATAAACCACACATGAACACCATATCTGTACCATCGTACATTTCCATTTTCAATAAAATTTGTCCTTTGTTTCCCGGGTTTTGAACAGCAAACGTATTCCCATCGTCCATCCATGACACTATGGGACAATCATCTGTTGGTTTTGGTACCCATCCTGGTTTCTTGGTTTCCACTTCGATGGGAGTTGGTCTCCTTCGTCTCTTGCAGGCAGTTGTCGGTTTTACAAATGACGACTGAGGTGATGCCAACGTAGGGATTCTTCTTGAAATCTCCGTTGAACGCAAGATTACTGACCAGTCCAATTATCACACGTTTCGGTAACTGACCGAGAAATGCGCTGTCTAAAGCTTTACTCATTATACCGGAGGGTAGTGTGAAGGATTTCACTTCTACACGCGTGATCGGATACTTGGCCGTGCCGGTCTCGAGAGTTTTGCTGTGCGCCAACAATACGCTCGGATTGATCTTACATCGACGCACGAAAAGACTAATCTCTTTAATTGTCACCTTGTAGGTAGTTAGCGTTTTGGACATTATACAAAACGAGTTTCTGGATCTGTTAAGTTGCAATCGCATCTCGACACCGTTCAACATGAATTTGTTCTGATTGCACAGATCGATGTGCAATCGACCGACCATATCGCAAACATCGCTTTCTTTCGTGTGATCGCGACGCTTTTTCAATCCCTCGTTCAATTCGTCACAATCGTCCATTAGTCCGGCCGAATCTTCAAAAAACAGCTCGCTAGTCAGGTGCGAATTCTTCGCACTACATCCGTAGTTCAAAAGATTTTCCAAGTAGGCACGGTAAGCGTACGTGTTGTTTTGTGGTGACACCAGTTTATGATTGAGATAGAGATCCACTTGACTGAATATCGAGTGGAGCCAATTGTTCACCGGGCCCACCTCTTTAGCAGGTTGCCCACCGTCCGCTTTAGTGTCTTCCTGTTTCACAATAGCGGCTTTCACGTGTAATAACGTTTGTGTCAGGTCCGTGTACTCGTCACCGTGACCGGGTATTACAAACTCTATTGGCGAATCGTCCGTCAGCGATGAGATCGGTTTGTATTGAACCCATTTACCGCTCTCGATGCTGGTCTGCGTAGGCGGTAACGAAAACAAGTCCAGTTCAGTCTTCACACATTCACACGATTTCTGATGAATAAACGACATTGTTATCGAATTAATGTAGACGTCCGTCTTTGAAGAAGTCTATCAAGAGACTGTGGCGTGTCGCGACCCACGCACCACTTAGGGGGAGATTTTTGCTCCCCCATACGTCAGGAATTGTTGAAGACTAGAACAAGAATGAGACCGTGACAACTGGTGTTCTGTTGATTTAATTACTAGGGGGAGATTTTCGCTCCCCCTAACACATAATGGGTTAGGGGGAGATTTTCGCTCCCCCATACGTCAGAAATTGTTGAAGCCTAAAACAAGAATGATACCGTGGGTGTTTGACAACTGGTGATTTATTGCTCGGAATTCGACGCAGGTGGTCTATAATTATGGGTTCCTAGAAGGGTCAGCCGTCTTCCCGTCGAGGTATCAAATTACAGCATCCGCATTCCCAGACAGGTCTCGACTTGTCGGTTTTTTGTGTGAACACCTGCACCCTCCAGTCGAGGTATCAAATTACAACATCCGCATTCCCAGACAGGAGACTGGACACGACGCTTATTTGAGTGAACGTCTGCCTCGGTGCAGAGTACTTGAAGGGGGGTGTATCGATACACCCCCCTTTGCAGTATATGTTCAAAGCATTGCAATTATATTCTCCTTAAAATTTGCATTCACTGGTAGTTCAATTGACCGCAAGCGCTGATGGGCTAGCTCTGTTGGTTGTAGCGTTACCCTGTTCAACTCTTGTATTAATTATCCAAAGTATGTCATGTGGGTACTGAGAATACTCGGCTTGACAAGGAGATTCCAAAAATGCAAAAAAAAGGTCAAAAGTGTGGTGCGGGCCCCTTTTTTCTAAACATCATCCAAAGTGTACGATGTGGGTACTCAAATGACTCGGCTCGACTAGACGAACAAGAATCTGCAATCAGAATTCAAATCCGATCTATGGTAACCGAGATAGCCCCCCCCTACATCGTCCAATTGTACATTGTGGGTACTCAAATTTCTCGGCTCGACTAGACGAACAAGAATCTGCAATCAGAAATCTGATCCGAGGTTAGGTTAGGTTAGGATAGGTTAGGTTAGGTTAGGTTAGGTTAGGTTAGGTTAGGTTAGGTTAGGTTAGGTTAGGTTAGGTTAGGTTAGGTTAGGTTAGGTTAGGTTAATATTCGCAAAAAAAATTCGCAAAAAAAAAAATTCGCAAAAAAAAAATTCGCAAAAAAAATCTCAAAAAAAATTCGCAAAAAAAAATTTGCAAAGTGTCACAGACGAGACCTCGGGGGGGGGGGGGCTCGGGGGGGGGGTCGTCCCTCCTTTCCCTCCTGGCTTTGGAGTGTCCAATACACCCTACTCAAAATGAATGCAAAAGAAGAGCTTCACATTTACATGAATTATTCAGAAGACAAAACTAATATACTAAATATAATGCAGGTGCAACAAAAAAATCCAATCTTTGAAACGATAAAAAAAATCAAAAGTATATAATCATATATAGATAGATAATTTAGCATATGTTAACAAAATTATCATACTGTTTTGTTTATTTACAGGTTATTTAATTTTAAGTTTAAGGTTATTAGCTGCACTGTGATCATGAGGTAAACCTCGAAACACGTGTCAGTGAATTAAAAATGAAGTTTGAAGGGTACTCTGGTAATTTTCTTTTAAAAATAATAATTATAATAGTAGCCCTATGCAGTGAACTAAATAATATAATATATCTATATATATATATATATATGTGTGTGTGTGTGTGTGTGTGTGTGTGTCCGTGAGCACGATAACTCTCGCAAAAATTATCCGATTTTGATGAAATTTGGTATAAACGTGTAAAGCAACATTTATGACTTTAAGTTCGAAAACCAGCCAGATCGCATTTTGGGGGGGTTTTGTACCCCAAAAATGGGTTTTTTGAATTTTTTACATATAATTTTGGAAATAGTCAAATTTTAGTTTTTACCATTGGATTCAGCTTTAAAAAAACACACAATTTGGTATTTTGATAATTTCTCTACGTTATTTGGTTACCGAGATATTGAAAGTGCTAAACACAGTACGTTGTCTAATGTTATTCTTACGGAGGAAAAGAAAAATTTTATATCTCGCTTATTTACGATCGTATACTGACAAAACTTGGTATACGGCTTCATCTGGTTGTGGAACATTGATATTTGCTCAAAAAAAAATTTTTTGCCAAAGGCTCCCGTAGCAGCAAACCTGCGTACTCAGCCCCATGTTATTCTTATGGAGAATAAGTAACGTGTTATCTCCCTTAATTATGAAAATAAATTAATGAAATTTGGTATGTGGCTTTACCTAAATGAGTTATATTGATATTTGTATAAAACCCCATTTTTGTTTTCCTTCCTTCAGCAAACCTGCATACTCAGCCGCCATGTTATTCTTATGGAGAATAATTAAAATGTCACAAATCGTTTATTTATGAATGTATATTGATGAAACTTGGTATGTGGCTTTATGTGGTATTAAGATACATATATATGCATTGGAAATTCGCTGAGTACGCAGGTTTGCTGCTACGGGGGGTATTTTTAAGTTGTACTATGTTGCGGAATTTTTAATGTAGGGTAATTTATGAAATTGAAATTACCAGAATTGCGAAACTGGAAAAAGTTCTTATTTCTAATGAAAGTATGAAAGTAGATTGTATTTTTCCAAATTCGATTGTATGATTCTTATAGAAGGCAGTAATACTTTTTAAGGACTCGCTTGAGATTATCGAGACAACCGTGATTATTGTTTCAGAACGAAATAACTTAATCCTTGTTGATTTATTGCTAATGTTAGAAAATGATAACACAATTACTGTTGGTTTTTCAACGGGTGTTATGCTAGTAATATTATAGATATTATGAACCCAAACGTGATGCCAGGCCTCTTTCTCTCTCTTTATTTTTAAATATGTTTCCTAAACCATTGAACGCTGATCGTCAGGTTTTTAAATATGTCGATGGGGCTTGAATACATTCTGGAACACCATCAAATTTATGACCACTTTAAATGTAAACATTTATAAAATACCCACATAGTTCCAACTGTAATCATACCTTATTAATTTAAAACGTATCTAATAGTTAGTTTAATTATTTGACAAACAGTTTTATAAATATATTTCTCAGGGTATTCCTACTTTCTTGGGGATAACCAAACTATGTTTTATAGTATATATACTTCTTTAATATTGTTAAATATCACCTTACAAAAAAATTATATACAAATAATAAAACTTACCACGTTAACAAATATAATCCCTCCCGTTTCATTCTCTTGTAAAGCTGCCTTAGTCTTACTGAATGTAACGAGGGCAAAAATAAAAACCTGGAGTAATATGTACATATGATTCTTACTTTTTTCAGGTGCTAAACACTAAAATCACAAACTCTGCACCTATTCACCGGTTTTAATCTCGCTAAATGTAACATCCATGGCCTTACCTTGATGAATGTTAGTTGTTTATGAACGGTGAAATGTACTAATCAGCCACCTCTTTATCATTCATGTGACAGTAGATTTGTCAAGAGCACTGTTGTAAAGATACAAAATTACTTGTACAAGGTTCGAGTGTGCATTATAACCAAAACTTATCTAGAAACTAATACATTTCCAAGCAAAGAGACAAAATTAAAATGTTGATCTATTAAACAAACAAAAAACCGATTATCAAAAAAAATTATCTTTTATTCTATTTACAAACATAAAACTACAAATATAAAAACCAATGAGGTAGAACTGTATGTAGAGGTATCGTCTTGTATTAAACTAGGTGTACGCTCATACTTCCCGTAAGAGGATGCAGATTTTATTTTAAATTTATTTTCGTCAATACGTATTCAACTTGTAAGATAATTCATTTAAAAATGATTATAAATGTTAATATATACGACAGAGTTACAATCTGTCGAAACATGTTCTGAGTATCTAGGGCCGTACTCAGGGGGGCAGGGGGAGACAACTGCCCCGGGGCCCGGGCTTGTCGAAGGGGGGCTCGGCCGGGCCAGTGTCCACTTAAAAATGACCACTTTAAAATGTAAAAATATATAAAATACCCACATAGTGACCCACATAGTGGCTAATAAGGCCACTAACTTGGATCCGGATGGCAACAAGGGCCCACACCACCAGGCCTGCCCAGGGGCCCGTAAAACCTGAGTACGGCCCTGTGAGTATCATAACACACTATTGCGAATCATACTTTTCGGGTTTATTGCTCACACTGCCATAAACAACCCAAACACTTTTTAGTGAATATAAACGTTATGAGGATATTAATATTGAGGGACAAATTGTGTTGTGAAGAATTCAATAATTATAGCATCGTACAAAAAGCAAGACATCCATTGATATTATTAGTTTATAATAACTAATATATTCAGAACAAAACGTGTGTTAAATAATTTTTGTTATAAACTTGATTACCGTCTAAACCTGTATGCTTCCCTGATACTTCGAAGTGTGCCAAATAACAGAGCGTTACAATTTCAGATTAGTTAAGCTATGCTTATGTTATTTATGCTGCAACAGGAAGTGTATAAGACTTATATTATTAATTGCGATGCAACGTAGGGTCGCAAAAGAATGGTTTAAAAGCTTGTCTTCAGTAACATTTTGCGAGGAATCCGATGGTTTAATCAGACTTTCAATCGGACCTATGGTATGGGAGTTGTATTTTTTGCCAATTTCAAAGGGCCGCTGCGCCGTACGGAAAGGGTAAAAGTGTATGGGCCAGTTAACGAACTTAACCTTAAAATCAGAGCAAAGAATTTGTATACCAAATTTGACTGAAATAGACAAAAGCGTTCTTGAGTTATACTACTTAAACACAACAAAATTTGAATGAATTTTGTTGAGTATACGGACTCACGTCGTTCATCCAAATAGTGAAGCCTCACTGGAGGATGTTTTTTGTAAACAAAACATCTGGCCAAAGATTAATACAGATGAACAAATTAATGAATAGAGGGTTTGGTTGGTTGCTTGATTGATTGCTCCGTGGCAGAGTTGACAAGAGGGTCAAAATAGTAGTCAGCGTGCAGGCTGCAATTGGTGAGCACTTTTTCGCCTGCGCTGGCGTGCGGTTATCGCTAATATCGTTTGATACGATATCGAACAATTTCATCAACCGATTGTTTGTTTGTTCGATAGAATGAATTTATAATCTTTGCTCACTGCTTGAAGAATTGTAACTTTCCGGTTAATCGACAACTCTCGGTGGCCCAGTGGATATGGTGTTAGATCCTCTATCGGGCGGTCCCGTGTTCAATTCTCACTTTTGATGTTTAGTTTTTGAGATCTGAAATTTTCTTTTAAATTTGAATTTAATTTGTTTGGTGTTAAATCTTACTTTTGTTGTTTACTTTTTCAGGTCTGAAATTCCTGTTTAATTTTACTTTAATTTATTTATACTAATTAATTAATTTGTAATTATGTTGCACAATGAACAGAAATCCATACAGAAATCTGCGGAGTTAGGTTAGGTTTGGTTAATTTTTTTGTCGTCAACTGCAACCTAGTTGTTTGTTATTTTGTTCACGCAAATCCATTTGTTGATCCAATTTAAAATTGTATCCACAACTTTTACTGAGCGAAGCTCTCTTTCCCTCACTTTGTCACTTCTTTTTAACGGCATCACAGTGTAATGGCTTTACCGATTGATATGAAATTTGTCCAGTAGCTAGGTGATACCGAGGAGAAGGTTTATCTTTAGAGAGATTTGCAAAATTCCTCCTAGGTTACGCCCCATTGGGTCTTAAGGTTCACATGTAATTGTAATGGAAGAAATATTTTATTGGGTTTAAGTCACATGTTTTTAACTGACTTCATTTAAACTAGTTGTTGGCCGTCGATACTCGACGGATACAGCTCCATTCGTGGCGAGTGGACCGCTAGGCAGATGGTGCGAAACATGTATAAAATGTACTTTTTAAACTGCTATTTCCTTCCAATTATTTTTCTTGTAGCAAATTTTAAGAAGATAAAAATGGATTCAACAATCAGTGAAATTAACTAATAATTTATGCACATAATCTAATTATTTGGGATATCAATACAGATAGGAAAGAAAGGAGAAAAACCCATTACCTTGCATAAGTAATCCATTTGCCAACTACCATGAAAAACACTGTATTTTCCTTTATAAATAATAATTTAGTATTTTATAAACATAAGAATTTATTTGTTTACTTAGGCCTAAACCTTAGAAGCGTAATGAAAGCGTTCTATTAGGTTCAAAAACATCAGAAATAAGTAGGCCTAAAACTATCAATTTGTATTGGATAAATGGTTTTAAAATGTTCAAGAGATAAGGCTTTCGAGAATTTGCAAAGGCCTGTAGATATTGTAATCTCTATATTTGACCTAAAATAAAAATCGGTATTATTAGTAAAACAGAGCTTAGTAACCACGTTACAACAAGTTTGACGGCGCCGGTTGGATCCGAACCCGGCTCGTCTGTTTGATAGACCGGCAAGACATCGACTGATCTACGAAAGCTGACGATTGGAGCGGCAAAGTAAAGCATTACGACGTGACTTCGGAACAATTGACTGTACATGCTGAGTGGAATAAATTTATTTATTTAGATTATTTTCTTACATGCACAGGGTTGGGAGCATACGTCGAATTAAAACCGATGCATTAGTTCCATAATATGCTCAAAAATTGTATTTAATATGTATGTAAACCATTTATTTAAACTGAGCCTTTACAATTTACCATTGTAGTAATCTTTTATACCATTACTGTTATTGCAGTCAGCTGTTTTACATAATTAAGTAACTTTAGGTATACTACTAAACAATTTAACAATCAAAACTTATTTATTTTTTAATTCACCAACTATAAAACTGTATAGTTTAAATAATATAAAACTGTATTATTTTTTTCTTCTTTCCATTTAAAGGATAATGCATAATAATTGTACACGTTTTTAGCTACTAGCCATGATAAACTAAATGCTTCTTGAGCGTTTGCCCTTCTTCTGTTGTTAGACAAAATACCTCGTGTCTTTACAATCAGCTGATTGAAGGACTGTAAAATAAAATCATTGCAAAGGTTTGGAAATGCCATTTTTTTAATTCAAGAAAGTAAGATAACGTAAAAGTAAATAAAACCTGCTAATATAAAAAAGTTTAGCTTTTATTTGGTACAAACTGCATGCAAATCGGTCCAGTGGAAGTCTCAGACGAACTGTCCAAAGGATTGAAAAAGTAGACTTTATCCCCATATTAAATCTCCATAAGAAAAGTTTATTTCTCATTTTGACCCATTTAACGTAAATATTTTCAAAATAAAAACGAGTTCGCACGCAGCACGCTGACGTGAGGGAAGTGAATTTCCACATAAAAACTTTTAGAACTCATAATCAGTGTAAAAACATGCATTTGTCCAATTTTTATTGAAATCTGAAAACATTGATATTTTTGGCTGTTCTGATACTCCTGGTTTCATTTACTTGCAAAGCTGGGAATAAAATTTTGCGCATTATAAGGTTAGGAGAAGGTCCAGACAGGCTTGAAAGTAGGCATGAGGTTGCTGGGGATGATAAAGTACTCTAACAAAGGAATAACAGGCTTTTCTAGTGTAAATCCCTCATAAGACAACGTACTGTGTATAGTCGATACACATTTTCTTTAATAACTCGGTAAATATTTATGCTAGAATGACAAGAGAGGGCTTAAAACTTTCGCCTCTCTAATTCCCATCTTTTTACATCCATTGATTTTATATCTGGGGCGTCTCTGACCCTTTTTGGGCCAAAAACTCGAAATTTGAAAGATTAATCCTCAAAAAAATGGGTTTAGAGTTTTCCGATTGTTTTGCCCAACGAACTTGTCTAACTGATTACAGAAAGGAACACCCCTACCAAATTTGAAGTAAATCGGTCAAAAATTGCGACCGCTAGAGTGCAAACACACACACACACACATACACACACACACACACACACATACACACACACACACACACACACACACACACACACACACACACACACACACAAACACACACACACAAACACACACACACACACACACACACACACACACACATATATATATATATATATATATATATACTAACACATTAAAACAGATAGATATAAATGATGAACAAGAAGTTTTTTGCGAATTTTCGTTTATAATACAAACGTTTTCAAGCAATAAAGGAGAAAGAATTGAATTTGAACAGTAAATAAATAAAAATAAACAATTATTTTACATCTGACTTTTAAAAACTAAAACATGTGATTTTAGGTACAGGTAAAAAATATAAAATTTAAATTTAAGTCAGCTGAGTTGAATTATTTTAGACTTAAGAAAAAATTACCTGAGATTTAACCCAGAAGGAACCTTGGTCTTCAATACCAACTGATGTGCCAATTCAGAATTTCTTAATATCGGTTGGTTATATTTTGGATTTTGATGTGGTTAAATTTTGTGAAGTGCTTTTAGTTCATAGCACCCTTCAAAATTTTGGTTGTGGTGAGTTGCATGATTATAAATTTGTTTTCGTTTGTCTTTATTTACCACATCAAAACGGTGGCCAGTCATACGTACTCGCAAGGAATTCGATGTCTGACCAACATAATCTTTTGGACAGTGTTTACACCATAGTTGGTAAGTCATATTGTGGTTGTCACAGGTTTATTTACCAACTATTGGGTAAGTCTTGATTGTGACACTGCTTTTAAATTCAGTTGTATTACACATAATTTTGCAAATGCCACACCGAGGTTTGTGGCAAGGCTCGCAGCCGTGATTGATTTCCAAATTGTTTTCAGGCCGAGAATTTTGAATTTTGGGTCTCACCAACATATTTTTCAAATTTTGTGGCCGTTTAAACACGACACGTGATGGTCTGGAAAACTTATATATATATATGTACATATACAATTTTTAACGACCCCCCAAAACGTATTCGGGGGGTCACGTTAGGAACTTCTATGGTGGTACCGGGCTTAAGTTTCACCGTGCGGGTCATACTAATAGTTCACTTTCCAAAGGAAATTCACTAATAAGACATGCTAATATAGGACCGAAAACCTTTGTTTTGGTACAACCCGCAAGTAAATCGGCCCAGTAGAAGTCTCAGACGAACTGTCGAAAGACGTTTTCCTTTAAATATATAGCTTTAAATAAACAGCTGTTAAAAAATGTCACTGTTTTGTTTACATTACTTTAAGTTTGTTTACTAAATGTAGCGTTCTTACCCGTAGATTTTCTTTGTTCGCGTTGTAACTGTTGCTTCGCTCATTTATGCGACTAAAGTGTAACGGCAAACCATCCTAGTTTAACCGGATGCTTGACTTTGAATCGAATCACCATTTATGCTTTTCCACCACAAAACAACTATCGTAATCGAAAGTTCATTCGACAACACGAACAAACAAACGGTTGGTAAAATTGTTTGATAACCGCACGTCAGCGTTGGCGAAAAAGTGCTCAACGCTTGTTTTTACCCCAGACGAGACCTTTTTATATATATATATATATATATATATATATATATATATATATATATATATATATATATATATATTTACCTTGTTGATAAAAACGAACATTTAAAGAAAAAATAAAACGAGATCGCAATCACCACGCTGACGTGAGGGAAGTGAATTTCCGCATTGAAACCTCTAGAAAATCCTAATTTACCCTATAGGGAAGAAGCTATTAACGTAGGTGGCATGGTAAGGCTTAAGCCCTAGACCATGATAACTTTTTGTTTTGTGGTCCCCAGATGCCAAAAACACTTCGTTCAAATATATATATATATATATATATATATATATATATATATATATATATATATATATATATATATATATATATATATAAGTAGTGGGCATTTGAGGCTGCTAGACCGGAAGTGACGTCATCCGGTCACGTGACCGGATGCGCTGAGTCATTAAACACGTCATCTGAGCCTCAGCCAGTGACGTAGGCGGTTTTGTGACGTAATGGGGGAAAGGTTAAAGTTCAAGGTCACTGGGAGGTAATTTTAAAAAAGTACTACCTCGCACGCGTAAAATCCGATTGTGATTCGATAATTTTCATTCGATAAAAATATCGAATGCAAAAATCGAATGAAGCAATCGAATGATACGAGTGCGAGGTAGTACTATTTCATTTATTACTTTATTATTTACATTTCTTTTTATTTACAATAAGTTATGTTTACAATAATTTATGTTTACAATAGTTCCCCGTTGTTTGTCGTCATCGATGTTGTTGATCCGGACGAGTTGCGGCCGTCAGACGCAGTTTTCAAGTGTTGCGCTTGTTTGTCCAATCAGCCCATCCCGACTGTGTGTTCCTTGCCTATTTATGTGACTGCAGGGAACACACAGTCGGGACGAGCAGCTCGATGTTCACCGGTCGAGAGCCGGAGGTGTACTGGCTATTCACAAGCTAGCGTTGTAATCGTACTAAATGGTGGGGGTAAAAGTGTGGTGGGGCGGAGCAGATGGCGGACGGCAGATGGCAGGCGGCAGATGGCAGGCGGCAGATGGTAGGTGGCAGGTGGCAAGTGCGCGGCAGATGGTTGCTACTCCATTCGCCGCCAAAGTAATGCAAGCCGTCGCCGTAATTCTTGTATTTTATCTTGACGGTTCATTTGATATGTTTTACATCTACATATGCAATAGCTGAAACACCTGCACTTACGACAAGCTTTCCCGTCAACTTGATCGCCTGGTATTTTAAAACATTGCAACTCGCAACAATATGTCTTCAAATTGTTATCGAAAAATAAATTGTTCATCGGTGGCACCGACATGTTAGCTGCAGCGTGTGTTAGACAAGACTGAGACTAACTTCACTGCTCCCTCTCTTTTATACCCCTTCATAAGTTAACCCTGAATGAAAGTTCAAGGTCATCCATTTGAATTTTAAAAAAAGCAACACAGCAGTATATAAAATAATATACTGCTATGTTGCTGTTTTTTATTTTTTTTATGTTATTCTTTCTTTATTAAACAAACATTTTACAATACAATAAGCTTAAGTCTAACATTGATGACTAGAAATACAAACAGAGAAAAACAAATAGAGACATTATGTACAATGATGCATGATGTGCAGAGTGAGTTCCGTCGAGTTGTTGCCGCTTACACCGTGTGATACCAAATACAACGTCCCCGGTTGAATATCTCGCAAGTCTTCATTTTGTAGCAGTTGAACAAATCGTTTTGGAAGAAATACTTGAAACTTCGGCTCATCTCCTGGAGTGAAAGGTCCTTCGCACAATGATACTAGAATTGCTTCTCCATGAGTGGTTTCCACTTTCTTGATGCTATGAATAATGTAATGTCTCCTCGTTTTTATAGGCCCCGCTACCCCCACCACATTTCTGTTCTCCGCTACCCCCACCAGATTCCTGCGTTTGTTTCAAGTAAGCAGCCAAACGATATGCGTTGTACAATGCACAGTTTGGTTGACCGTGTTTAAGATATTTTGCAGCGACACAAATATTACCGAGATTAATGTTAAAGTCCTTACTGATAGTTATATCGAAAACATTACCGTGCGTATACTTTTGTATCCAGTTATTTTTTTCTAATCCTCTTGTGTATATATGTGAATATTGTTTGCAAAAGTTAAACATAATACTGTGCAGATTACTGTAGCTTATAAATCCTTCATACCAATGTATGTGATGAAAGAAGTTTGTTATCCATTTGTTTGTACTTTTTGCTTTGGTGTTAAGTTTGTTAAAAGAAAAAGGAGCTTCAAACGTGAATGGGTAGGCTACAAATGTAAGCAAGTCTAAAATTACTAATTCCTTGATAATAAACCTATCATCATTATTTCGAAATGCTTGAAATTCTATTACACAAGGCTTTACACTCACTTCTTCATCCCCTCCGCTCATCATGGCACCTAGCGATCAACTAAACTGTTTTCCACACCACGGTAGGTTAAATACAGTACAGTTGCAGGCGCGTTGGTGTATATTTAACGTGGGCACCGTCCCCAATAGGCCTACCCCACGTGTGTTCTTCTTTACTAAGTCAAACATTAGTCTTTTTTAACTTCTTCTTCTTGTGTTTCGTTTTCTTCTTCTTGTTTCTCCGTTTCTTCTTCCTGTGTTGTTTCTTCTGTAGCTTCTGTAACGATTTCTACAAGTGGTTCAAAATCCTTTAACTTTCTCCACATGCAAACTTCATGAGGTATTCTATTAAAAATAGATGTATCCACAGGTCCGTACACGATGGTGCTATCAGGTTGTTTTTCCAAAGTATCGACCAAATATTCTTTAATAATAGCGCTTGCAAATACCAACTGTCTCATGTACCTTGTAATAGGTTCTGTTGCGTAGTTTAAAACGTAGAATTCTTCACGTGACAGTAGAATCTTATTTTCATGTTGAGTCAAGTCTCTAATTCGCACTTGTAGTTGTCCGCGATGTTTAACAATATCGATTTCATTGTCACAATCCAAAAGTCGAATATGTGTTTTCCTTCCACACAAACTGTTAGTTAAATAACATTCTATTAAATGTACATGTTTCAAAAATGACTCCCAAGCATTTTGCGAAAATAAAACCTTTTTTGTTCCATGGTGTAGTATTACTGTAGGGGAATAATCCAATGATTTCATCAATCCAACTGATACACTTTTACTGATGCATGCTGAGATGGGGTAAAAGATTCGCAGAAAAACTTCAGTTAAAATGTGAGGAGGAATATTTTCTTCAACTTTCTTCTTCCTCTTTGGTACTACCTTTGATGGGTCTGCATTAATTTCCTCCTCTCTATCTCTTTTACCAAACTTTAAAAATGCAGTTATTTCCTTGATGATTTCTGCTTCACTAGTATTATCACGTTCCAATAACGGTGCTACCTCTGCATCACCTTGTACAACAGATGGAGAACTCATTTTGTAGAAGATGTTACCCATGCGCCGATAGACGATCAACTGAAGACCTGCATTGCTGCTCCGCTATTTATAGGTTAGCGACAGTGGCGGTGCCGGTGGTGGTACAACGTTTTACAATACTGTCTTTACAATACCGGTCAACGGTGTGTATGTAACAATTTTATCGTGCAAAATTAAACAATACGCAGATGTATTTGCAGGTACGTTTTCTTGAAATTCCATTTCTATTTTTATATCAACACTAGACGATTTTACAGATTCATTTTGTTTGGAACAATCAATTACAACAATCGGAGCTTTCGATTCAAACTGAACGGGAGATAGTAGAGGTGTATTTGTTTTGCCGTAATATGAATTTTGGAACCTAGCGTACATGTCGTATAAAACACTGTATCTTTTTTTATCAAAAGAAATATTAAAGTTGTCGTAGGGAAAGAATTGTGAATTTAGGAACACTTTACAGTTTGTTAATTTACAATGGTCAAATTCACCAGCATTTTCAGTTATTATACTTTTCTTCTTCGTTTGTAATCCAAATATTACATATCTCGCTTTTTCCAAATGAGTAGAAGTTTTTACAGTCCATGTATGCCGTTGTGTTGTAGGTAAAACGGGGTATTCATGAAACTCCCAGCTTCTGAATGGCATTACAATGTCTCGATCTGATTTTAACTTTCTTAATAATGTAATCCTGTGTTCATCATTTAGTCGCACATGTGGTACTCTCCAAACAATCTTGTCCAATGTTAATTTCCAGTCTAAATTGGCATCAGTTGTTCCAGTAGCTGCTTTAATAATATCTTTATCGTTTGATGATCTTAATAAAACTAGTTCTTGTTTTACATTTATTATTATTCTTCTGTAGTCTTCAGCAAATCCTAGGAGTAATCTTAAAGGTACGTAGAAATCAAAGTTTCCCGAAGAGTCAGGAGCGATTGTACTTTTGTCTGGTGCAACCCATCCTGCAACAGCTAACAGATACTTCTCATTTGGTGTTAAAGACGCTAATCCTTTCAATGTACTGGAAATTCCAACCTTTTTTGTTGAATCGACTGTAACTCCTGAAATTTCATATCTAATCTCGTCAAACAAAAATGCCATAGGATTATTTATGAACGGAACAGTGGTTCCAGCAGTACCATCATTTTTTGTTACTTTTCCTTCAATATATAAATAACTTTCGCATGGAAGAGTATAAATGTCTTGTTGTTGTATAGGAATCCTAATTTCATCGTTATTGTTTAATTTGGACGAAGCGTATGGGTTGTGCGTGTGATATTCCTTTTCTTATAAGGCCTCGTCGAATGTTGGACCCTGCGCTATATCCAGTATATCCATTGTTAATGACCTTTAATCCAATTTCTTCTAGAAAACGAATGTTGTCACTTGTTAATCCTTCTACAGCTGATGAGCTACTGACCTCTTTGCTTGTTGGCTCTCTCTTTTTAAATGATAACCCCATTGTCTAAGCGGATGATTTTATATGTATTCTTACAGTAATAGCTTCTCCTCTAAAGTCAATAAGGTTTCCGTCTTGATCCACTATGTTCAGCACGATGTCTGAAATGAAACTGGTGTTTAACGGTAGGTACACAAGGTTTTGAGGCTTTTCTACTATCTTGAAACCCGGTGCAACTGATGGGTAGAATGTGTGTAATATATGACGATTCTCTCCATCTCTGTAGGATCCTTGTATAATGTTACATGTAATGTCTATGCTATTAACTTTGATGATCGTCACAGTTTTATTCCCAGAATGAGTTTTATTAGGTTCTAATACTTTTGTTTCCTTAGAAAACCCCAATAAACTACCAATTGAATGTTCTTGACTAAAATCAATATAATACTTAGACGTAATTTCGGCTTTCATTGTATTGTTATTGCCTTTTATCGTTATATTTTCTTTTCCCATATGTTTTTGTATAACTTCATTTATATTATCAATTTCATAAGCTCCTGTTGGTAAACTGAATTCTTCCAAAGCTGAATACTTTCCTTTATCATCTTTTGTCTTGTAATAATGTATTTTGTTATTAATTCCTTCACTAACGTTTGGAATAGAGTTATATGTTGTTAAATCCAATAATGCGGCTTCCCATAGTCTTCCTTTTTGCAAACGTAGCGCTGGAAACAGAATACTGCGCAAAGTACATGAGTTACCGGTTAATGACACTGTATACGAGGACATCTTAAAGTTGACTAACACTTTTAGCTAAAAAGTCTAAACATAAATGACCGCAAATGGATGTATCATCAGGTTGTTTTCTTGTATGATTGTAAAAAACATTTTCTGCCGCACGAAAGTATTGTTGAAGTTCTTTCGGTGGTGGAAGGTCTCCAAAACTGTCGAAATAATAAATGGTTTTACCAAGTTTCTTGTAACACACCCAATGAGTGCCTAATCCTTCACTATTATCCAAATTTACAATACCAGTCTCATTTTTCCACATTTTAACCGGTAACTCATCTTTCATAAATACTCCTCTAAAAAATGGGATTTTCAAACAAGAAGCATATGTAATCAGTTCTTCATTGGTCAATTCTTTGTTTTTAATTATTAATTGCTCTTTCTTATTTAATACACACGATACGGTCTTAGGTATAATCCTCCTCCCTTTTTTATCATCGACCATATTGTTGGTTTCTTTTTAGCTTTACCACTGGTAGATCGACGTTTTCTTCTGATATTACCTCCTTGTTTTTTAGCGGGTTTTTTCCCACTCCTTCTTCTCTTTCCTCCTCCAAACGTAGTTTTTGCTTTCATTGCTGCTGTTACTGCTAAAGACGCTGCTTTTTCACCAATACTCGCGTCACTAGATTTTACTCTTTGCCAAGCTTTCTCAGCAAGTGCTTTATCCGCTATTGATCTATTTTTAGTATCACCAAATTTGGAATACGCTATATCGTGCTGTTTACAAGCCTGATCGAGCTTATTTATTCCAGGATCTCCTCTAGCAAGACGTTTCTCTAATTTGGTTCCAGGACCACAATATTGATATCCTCCAGGTAAATGCAATTCCACAGGTAATAAATCAATCGCCTTGTTAACTATAGCTCCAACCGGTTTACTCAATAGAGAAAATGCTGTTGATGCTATTCCCCTTCCTCTCTGTAATCTCTCTCGATTATGACTGATGCGTTTAACCCTCGACATGACTATTTATAGCAAAACTTACAATCAGTAGGTGCACTCTATAAATGTTTTACAATGAATGTAATACCAGTTTTGGTTTCTTGCATTATATACTGTTTAAAATCCATTTATTATATTGAAATGGATTTATTAATTAAATGTAGACATATTAAATAAAAGTAGTAAAAATAGAAATAAGATGTAATTGAAGATGTTCCAGATGTTTCTCCGCTGGTGATGGTATCGTTGTCTTCGGTAAAATGAATAAACTTTAAACAGTTGTCATGTTCCCTTAGAAACTTGCCACTTAATCGTTGATAATTGAATAACACATCCCAGTCTAGTTTATCTTTAAAATTGTCAATGTAATTCTTAGAGAGATTTTGATATTTACTTATTACTTCCCAACAGTTATTAAAATTTGATGTCATCTCTACGAGGAAGTCTTCTGAAAACTGTTGTCTTTGTAAAATATGGATCCAGTTAACTCTGTGAAAATAAAGTCTTAACATAGTCATTGTAAAGAGGTAATGTATGGAAAGTTGTTCCCAATCCATATATCTATCAAACCGTTGAACAAAACCATCTGTCAACACTCCTTGGGAAAATCTCGGCTCTTGAGATATTAAACTCCACGCAGTAATATTGGATTCCATTATCCTCTCTGTATCGTCTCTCGAATATGACTGATGCTTTATCCCTTATCATGGGGGGTATTTTAAATTCTTTTTTCTCTTATGTAATCTTCATTGTTTTCTGTTGGTTCATTAATCACATTCACTTTATCCTCCTTTCCTAATGTCTTGACTTTAGAAGGCTTAGATGGTTTATCTCGTTGATTAGGTTTCTTTGTATTGTGTATATTTTTCTAGTCTAAATAATTGTGACTGTCAACATCTGAAGCTGCATCTCTTCCTGAAGCCCGATGGATATAATGGAATAGAGCTGCACCAAACCTTTCCAAATGTTTTTCATATTCCGTAGTCCATTTCTTGTGTACAATATCAAACATTTTCTTATTTACAGC
The DNA here is from genome assembly GCA_963675035.1 of Allygus modestus. NCBI lineage: Eukaryota > Metazoa > Arthropoda > Insecta > Hemiptera > Cicadellidae > Allygus > Allygus modestus. The sequence goes on along the minus strand of OY776112.1, from coordinate 281,994,287 downwards.
GTCTCCATCCTGCTCACAATCACCTACATTTGATAATTTTAATTTTTTTACATCATAGCTTGTGTCAGTTTTATTCCTTTTGTAAATCGTTAACAATTTTAGAGTAGCTAAATTTACTGCTTCACCATCATAAATGGGATATTGTATATCGCTTAACCTTTTACCGGAAAACCCCCAATGATCTTCGTGTACAGTTGGGGTTCTTTTTTTCATGTACTGTACCGTAACCGCATCAGACGACATAAGCGGATCACCAACATTTTGAATTACTTTTCCTTCAAAATTATAGTTGCCGTCAGGTGTTAACGGAAACCCAGCTCTTTTTTCACTATATCCAGATTTTACTCCAAACTCGGAATACCGTCCAAACTTGTCCACACTCATGATGTAACTGAATCGCTATCGTTTAGGTTCTTATTATATATATATATATATATATATATATATATATATATATATATATATATATATGCGTCTACTGAACAATTATTCCTTGTTTTCGCAGTTCATCAACCAAAGCTACCCATTCGTTTTCTAAACCAGTGTGCCCGGCTTCCATGGCTTCTTGTAATAATCTCATTCGATCAACTAACTTATTTATATCGTTGTAATATATTATATTAGTTTTATACAAATTTTTCAACAATCCCCTTCCAGATGTGGTAGGATCAGTTGTTTTTCTCTTTTTATGCAAAACATTTAATTCAGCAGAAGATAAAGCTCTTCTTTTAATTTGAGCTTTTTTGATTTCGAGGGGAAAAGACTAGATATAATACTTGTATATTTTATTGACCGATTTCTATGAATAGGTAGGTCTTTGGAATACTTCTTTCTATGTGCATTTGTATACTCTAATATATTTTTAAACAATTGTAAATCCCTTTTAGTATATTTACCAGGATTATTTTTAAAGATAAGTTCAAACAAACCTTTTGTACCTTTATATTTCTTATCTCCAATAACTATATCATCATTTTCGTTTATATCTAACTTGCTATCTCCAATCATTAATCCTTTATCCTCTATTCTAGCTCCATAGGTATGAAAATTTTGATTAGCATGTGCGGCGTGTATAATTTTTAACGTATATGTTCTTCCAAGAGTTCCTTTAAACATAATATCCGTGCCTAATTTGCTTAAGTTGGATGGGTTAATATCCTCTTCTTCTGCTCTTGTATCTTCTACACTTGTATCTTCTGTACTTGTATCTTCTGCAATGTCATTTTCCTTTAAATCCTCTATATCTCCGCTTTCTTCATACTCGTCGCTTTCTTCAGATGTTTGTAACTGACCAAAACTTTCATCATTCTAAAATTCTTCTTCATATTTGGAAATTGGTAGCATTTTGTCTCCTTCGAAGCGAATTGAAGGTTTTTCCATATTTTGTGCTAATCGCTTTAAAGGTTCAGTAACAGGTTTGAATGTTGTTTCTAAAAATTGCTCTCTTTCATTTATACCTGATTTTAAAGCTCGGTTTTTTTGTCTAATAGAATCACTAAGTGATTTTATTTCCTTTAATAGCTTTTCCTGGTTAACCATCTTCACACCTTGACGACTTGTACAGTAATACCGCTAATCAGTGTATTAAAACGAATTTATCAAAACCTATTCTATAACGACCATCTTTTATAGCATGATCTTTCATAATAACCAAAAATCCATACTTTTCCGCCCATGCTTTTCCGCAAAGCTCTTTAAACTTTTCAAATGGCATATCCGCATTCACATGATCGTTATATATATGTTTTAGGTTAGTATCATATTGTTTAAATACAATTAGAATATTTGCATTATCTCTGATAAGTTGTTTTGGGATTTTGCTATAGGTTTGTCCTATATATATGCTGTCGATGTTATTATGTCTTCCCATGGCAAAGTAGTTTCTAATAGTATCCTGATTTTCACAAGATACATCGTCAAATATAAATACAGAATACGGTTTCGCTTCGTTTGGTTGCATAATGCTATCACTAGCGTTAAATTTGTAAAAATTAACATCAGACACATCAGATAGGATTTTATCCAGCAATTGATACTTTGGTTGATGTAGAGACTTTGAAAAAATATATAGGTTATTAAACCTTAATCCCTGCGGATTAGTGATCAAATTAAAGACGACATTGGTCTTTCCACAGTTTGAGGGGCCACTTACTATACATCGAACAGTGTTTGGAAGTAAACTACCGTGTTTACCATTGTTGATTTTAACGTTATCCACAGTTAAATCATCTATGTTATTAATATTGAATCGATCTTTATGGTGAATAATCTCCATCCCGCTCAAAGGTTAACGATGAAATGAGTTGCTTGCATTACACCAAGTCCTTTATAGGTATCCATGAATCCTCAGTTTTGTTAAACCCTAACCACCGCACTTTAACTGCGTCCTTTTTTCTTTGTAACACTTTTTCAACAAGATATACATCACCTACTGTTGACTTTAACATTTCATGTCCATAAAATGCACCTTGCAACAAATCTCCTTTGTTATCTTTTAAGATATACGTTTCAGGTACAGTCGGTTGTACTTTATACACTGTAAAAACTTCATTCGTCCAATTGGGAAGGTATTTCTTGGTAAACACTCCCTTATATTTACTAATCCTTACTTTATCACTTACATTAAATTTTCTTGGCTGCATTTTTTCTACTTTAGGCTTTGTATTTTTCTTTATGCGTTTTAATACATCTTTTGCATTTCTTCTATTTACTTTGTTAGGTTTCATACCGATAGTTCTATGAAACCTGTTGTTATAATCATTTATTAATTGTGGTAAAACATCATACCATACGTAAGAACCTCTTTTTGAAAATTGTTTATACAGTGCTCCTTTTAAGGTTCTATTGAATCTTTCTACAATAGCTGTTTTTTTCTCTGAATTTGTAGAATAATGATTTATTTTATATTTATTCATTAACTGTGCAAAGTTTGTATTAAAGTATTCTGTTCCATCATCAGTTTGTAAATGTTTAATTTTGTTTTTATCTCTTTTTATGGCTATTTCCATGGCTTCTGTTACGCTTTTACCAGTCTTGTCCTTTAGAGGCAAAGCGTCTGCAACTTTTGTAAAACAATTAATAATTGTGAGTATATATTTAAATCCTTTGTTTATTCTGCTATGCGGTCGCATTTCAATTAAATCCGCTTGATATAGATCATTTATCCCTTTTATAACAGTATTTCTTCTTGGAAACTTTATTCTTGCAGGTTTGTGTAGTTCATTAATAATCTTCTCCTTCAGGTCTGACATGATGGTTTCACGAAGACAGCTGATATGATATTAAATATTCTTTTGTATAAATCTGCTTATATAGGTCAAGGTCATTCCAAACTAATGTATAAAAGGGGGAACACAGCAAAATACTGCTGTGTTCCCCCTTTTATACGGAAAGGAAAAGGAAAAGGGATGTAGGACGATGAAAGGGTTACTCGTCAATAGGGTTGAGGGAGTAGTGGCCGAATGGTAGAGTGTGGATGTTGTCTGCAAGGATGTGGCGTTTGTCATCATTTGAAGAGAGAGCTTTTTTTACCTCCGTCACGCTGTACAGCTGATGGTTGAAACTTCTGATTGTGTTGAATTTTGCTGTTATATCTTGATCTTCAAATGAACATTTCTTATAGTGATTAAAATGCACATTCATCTTTGAATACAAACTTTTTACTCCTTTAGCTTTCTTAATGACTTGGTTTTCATTTAGTTGTAAAGAATATAATTTTGACATTAGTGCAACAATTTCTTGAAGTATAACACCATTGGCTTCATCTTTAAATTTGCCAAGCACTTTTTTGTTTCTGTCATTGTCGTAGTTTGGATGATCTTTTGGATAGTCGGAAAAGTCAAAATCGTTTTTGTAATCAAATGTCCGAAGGTCTTCATACATATCGTTAGTAATTATCCAATATATAAAAGCGTCTGTATCCATGTAGGAGATGCCGATGTTTTCTCGTCCATAAAAGGTGACCATCTTTTTGTAATGAAAATCGTACATATGAGTCTTGGAGATATCCAGGATTGACATACCTATGTACAAAGGACGATCCATCTTCACACTGGTTTTCTTCATAGATACAGCTACAAGATTTTCGTTAATAATTATAGATGTTCCAAAGTTTGGCTGTTGTACGAGTTTTTGTAGTTTGTTCGGATCTGTAACAAGTTTAACATTTTTATGTCTTCTTTTGTTTTCTAATGTTTTACCGAATATCGCATTGTTCATCAATTTAAAAAAGTCTTTTTGAAAGGCTGATGTAGCGGCTGCTCTTCTGGTAGTATTCGAGTCTATGTACGGTTTCAACCAGCACGATTGGGAAAATTCTACAGCTCTATTAATTTTAGTAAGACGTAAACCTAATTCGATAGCTTGTTGAACAACCCAATAGTGAGCTACGTATCGTTGTTTATTGTTAAGGGTCATCATTAATTTGGGGTGTTTTCCAGTTGGTGAAATTTCTGTTCTTGAAAGGAGTGGAAGGTCATAATGAAGATCGTGTAAATGTTCTGGATATTCAAAGTCGCAATCCAAAATATATCCGGTATCTCCTTGTTTTGGAATTTGTGAAATATCGCCAATACAGTCGGGATCAACCCATTTAAAGTTGTCAAATGGAAGTGGGTTCAACATGGCCCATCCATACAGATTATTCGCGTCGAAATATCCCAAGTACGTTGAAGGTTTCTCTTGATCATGGTCAGGTAGATATTTGTTGTTGGCTTTAACATGTCTCGTCACGCTTTGAGTTAATCCACCTCTAACACCCGACTCAACCATTAAAACCATATCTATATCTGTTAACAGCTGGAGTTTGCATTTTGTTTCTTTCAGCATTGCTTGCCAAGCTAGTCCTGGAGATGTATACGAATGTAGAGGGTCCAAACCGTATGCTGCAAAACAGGTTCTTCGGAATTCTTCCATAACATCGCAGAGAAGAGTCTCGTCAAGTTTTACATAAAAGTCTGAGTATTCTCCTAAGGTCTTCATATCCAACTCGTTCCATACTCGACATGCATGTTGATAATCTTCAAGTGAAATTTCCGAATCATTAAGTTTGTTGTTAAATTGTTCTGGTGAAGGAAGTGATGTTTCATTAAATCTATGCAGTCCATCGATGTAATCGTAGGGGAAGACCCCTTTTCGAAGAACCAGATCCATTTTACTACTGGCTACAATTTTGCTTGTTTCTATCAGATCTTCTCTTTTTAAATTCTCAGTTAATTTCATTAGGCTAGAAGGCATAAATCTAAACGAATCAATAAACCTAAGTTTTATTTTGCCAACCTTTTTAGAGAAGCTTATAAATTTTTCCATTGTTGTTGCCAAAACATCTATCGCCCCATCATCTCTTCCCAATTCGGGAATTATAAAGTGAGAGTCATATCCACTAAGGTTATGTAGAACAACGGGTATAAAAGATGGAAGTTTGTAATTCAAGTTGCAATTGTTACAGGCTGCACCTCTGTAGACTCCTGTAAGATGGTCGTGATCACGAACTTTAACGTTATCTGGTGTAAATATGTTATTACACAGATAACATGTTGTTGCCAGATTGTGATGTTGAAGTTGATGTTCTTCCATAGGCAGCATCGGTATTTTAATTTTGTAGAGTTCTTCCACCTTAGAGGTAATGTAATACAAATCGTCTACAAAGTGTTTCGCTGCTTGTTCACCGCGATAAATCTTCGGAGCAGATGATAGTCCAAATTCTTGAAGATGTTCTTCAGACAGCGTGGATTTTGTTAGTATAGAATAACTGTTTGGTGCGTGTTTTTGATATTTGCTTCTTTTTGCGATATCCTCTTCTTGTTGTTCAATTGGAAGTAAAGATGCTTCGAAATCCGCGTACACAACAAATGGGATAGGGTATTGTTGATTTACTTTGTCAAATTGTACGTATGATCTGCTAGGATGTGGCAATTTAATTCTAACCTCATAATTTCCACTACATAACCTTTGGTGTTCTAATAACCATTCTGAACCTCCTCTTCTTAATGGTTTGTTCACATGGCAAAAGCATCTCTTACATGTTGTGATTTTCCTTTTATGTTTTGTTAACTGTTTACATACGAGCCCTTCAAAATCTTTTATATACACGTAATGATATATCTCTCCTTTATTGATTAATAACAAGTCAGTATGATTGTTGCGCTCATTCGATGTTATGCGCAAGGGATACACATTATTTGACGAATCCAAACCAAATATGTTGACTGAAGCCGACGGATTTTGCTTTTCAAATTTTGATATATCAATAATTGCAACAGGATAAGTCATTCCTTGGAAATTATACTTATGTTGAACTCCTTCATATTCTCTATTAGGTCTACACACATGATTTTTTACATATTTGGCCAACATAGCATATTTAAAACATTCGTTATCTTCATTTTGCACATTAATACAGGATTTGGTATCACTTACTTTTTTCGGAAGAGGAATGTAACTACTTCCTCTCATTCCATAATCGTGTTTATGAACTCTAACATCCAGACTTGTTATACTTAATAAAGTCCATCCAGATCCTCTTCCTTCATGCTCTTGTAGTTTCGTCAAAAGTTCCTCAAGACATTCTGTTACGATCTTTTCAAAATCTGACGCAGCCATGATGGTTCGGTTTTTTGTCATGAAACCTCTTGGTGATGTTTCGTTTTGAATGTTAGTGAATATGGCATCTAGCAACAGTCCAAATTTGATAAAATTTAATCTTTTTTGTTCATTCTTTAGTGTTTTGGTTACTAATTCTTTGGCGTTATGTAAAAAGTTTTCAATTTGTAATTTTACGTTGTCAATTTTAAAATGTGTTACTACCTTACCAGGTAGTGCTTTAGCGTGTAGTTCCACATCTACTGCTGTTGATGTTGAGGGTCGGTGAAGAGTAGACATAGCAGCTGTTGATGTTGAAGGATGGTGAAGTGTAGACATAGCAGGCGTTGAAGTCGATGTTGATGTTGAAGGACGGTGAAGTGTAGACATAGCAGGCGTTGAAGTCGATGTTGATGGTGTTGATGATGAAGGATGGTGAAGTGTAGACATAGCAGGCGTAGAAGTCGATGTTGATGACGTTGATTGTGCATAATGAATGACACTCGGTCTTAAAACTTCATTTTGTTCTTTTTGATTTAGGTTTGCAAATTGATGTTGTGCTAATTGATGATCGATTGAATCTAATTCTTGTTCATTTTCTTCTTCTTTTGTATTTGTGTTGGGATTATGTTTTAGTTCTTTATGAATGGCTAAAAGCCAATCATCTCTACATGAGGCTTTACAAATATCGCACCGATACATATTATAACTGTGTCTTCCTCAAAGGCTAACCAGCAACTAATAACACTCCAAAATGCACCTCTATTTATACCCGAATAAGAACAGTGGTGGAGGTATACATGCCGGAGTATATGTGTTAGTGAAGAAATACCAAATTTTACGCAGGAAGTACATTTTGCATCAAACCAAGATGTTTTCAAGTCCCCAAAGTGGGTCAAGGTCGTTTGAACATGTTGCCAAAACGGGGAATAGAGCAGTAAGTGATTCTCACTTGGACCACAAACTGATCTATTCCCCGCTTTGTATTATTTAACAGATCTTTAAGTTTTCTTTTAATTATCCTGATCTTCAAAAAGTTGTTTGTATGAGGGTTCTTCAGCAAAGAAATGTTGAACCGCCAAGTCATCTTCAGTCAGAGGACATGATTCCAACAGTTTTTGATCGATTGAGGGAGCTGACAGCGGTTCTTGGAGTTTTTCATCTTCAGTCAGAGGATATGATTCCAACAGTTTTTGATCGATTGAGGGAGCTGACAGCGGTTCTTGGAGTTTTTCATCCTCAGTCAGAGGACATGATTCCAACAGTTTTTGATCGATTGCGGGAGCTGACAGCGGTTCTTGGAGTTTTAACTGTAAACTTTTGATATATTCCATGGCCTTATACAAAACGGCTATTTTTCCATCTCGAGGATTGGCAAATGGGATTACACTTTGTAATCTCTCATATCCAGTGTTAATATTCACTCTCCATTTCTTTGAGTGTTCAGCGTTTCTCCGATTGTAGCCAGATCTGGAGTTGGATGTGCTTGCTTGCGAATCCATAGCTGACTAATACGTGTGTTCCAAAGTGCATGGTTAAATACCTGCTTACCCCCACCATTAGAGTACCCCCCACTTGGAGCATATGTTTGATTTAGTAATAATTATTGTATCAAAAGAAGTTGTTTCCAAGTCCTTATATAGGTCAAGGTCATCTGAAGATATTTCCAGAACGGGGAATAGAGCAGTAAGTAGTTCTCACTTTGACTACAAACTGATCTATTCTCCGCTCTGTATTTGTAGTTGGAAGGTTAACGAAGAAAACTAATCAGACTCATCTGACAAATCCGACTCATCAAACGGAAATAAGCGACGGGGGAGAAAGCTAGTGACGTAGGTACCCTCAAAAAGGGTCCTACTACCGCTCGGAGTTGCCTCCATGTGTTCCAAACAGAGTGACTGTTGGTAACACTCCGCATCGTCCGAATTCGAGTTTTCCTCCACGTCATCCGCTACACTAGAGATATCCTCATCACTCTCCAATTGTTCCATCCAATTCACGGCTTCCATCTCTACGGAATCAACTTCTTCATCTTCCAACAGCGCATCTTCATTTTCATCTTCATCTTCTAACATAATGTTTTTTAACATTAGAATTACCTCTCGTGGATGAGGAAAGATGATGTCTCTTGGTGCCATGACTAGACTGATTCAACCATTGATACAAACTCGCCTTTTATACCACAATATTTAGAGGGGGGGGAGTGTTGGGGAGGGGATATTGTTGTTAAATATATATTTAGTATTAAACAAAGTTGTTTCCAAGTCCTGAAGTGGGTCAAGGTCGTTTGAACATGTTAACAAAACGGGGAATAGAGCAGTAAGTGATTCTCACTTGGACCACAAACTGATCTATTCCCCGCTTTGTATTCCAGACGTCTTTAATTTTGTTATCCCACTTATTCATCCTGGTCTTCATCCATGAGGAAGATTTGTTTGTAGGCTGACGGTTCTTCCTCAAGAAAATGATGTTTCGCCAACCTATCTTCCACCAGGAACACGCATTCTATCGGTTCAAGAGAGACCGGTTCTTCAGAAGGAACTTCTGCAACTATTGCTTGCAGATGTTTTATGTAGTTTATTGCCCGATATATCATGTCCTTTGTTTTAGTAGTAGATTTAACGCCCGGGACTTTACTTGATAATCTACTGTAGGCTTTTTGCATTGTCAGCTTATATGTTTTTGTTCTTAATGCGTTTTCGGCTCTTCGGTTCCGCAAGCAATTGTTGAACTTCAAAAACTCTGATAGTTCATCTTTATACTCTTTGGATGTGCTTGCTTGGGAATCCATAGCTAACTACTGGGGATATTTCGATGCGGTTGCTTAAATACCAAGTTTACGTGGTGGGGGTAAATGTCAAGGATATTATTGTAGGAAGTACATTTTATATCAAACAACGATGTCGCAGAATGACAAGTCTTGTAAGTGGGTCAAGGTCGTCTGAACATACCACCAGAACGGGGAATAGAGCAGTAAGTGGTTCTCACTTAGACCTCAAACTGATCTATTCCCCGCTCTGTTTTTAATCTCTCTCCTTTTTATTGATTCAACAATGGTTTGGTTTAATATAAAATGTTGTATTGATGATCCATTTCTGCCGGAGTAACCTTTCCATTATACCAATCATTTTAAGTAACTTTACATTGTTTTTATAGCTTGTTTTCCATGCTTCCTGTTCACTATTATACACTGGAGCCGTAGGCTTCCACATATACAAATCACAACCAACCTCCCAATCGAGAAACTTGTGCAGTAATCTTCTTAAGACAATTAACTGATCGTGATTTTCAACCTTTCTGCTTACTACTAGTGTTGCTGCAGTGATAGGGAGAGCGGGTGCACTCATTTTCAGCAGAATGATTTTACCAGTGATAGCGAACCCCTTTTATACTACGTTTAAATGGTGGGGGTTAGTGGTGGGAGTACAAGGGTTAGGGAAGGGGTATATCGTGTTAAGAAATAAATATATCTTCCATTATTTTACCACACGGAGTGTAAGTCAATACTAAACACAAATATTCTTAGTCTTTTTAGTGGGTCAAGGTCGACTGAACATATTGCCAAAACGGGGAATAGAGCCTTAAGTGATTCTCACTTTGACCACAAACTGATCTATTCCCCTCTTTGTTTTTTTAACCCCTCTCATTGTTTTAACGAGTTTAGTCATCTTCTTTTTTAAGGGTCGGAGGTTCGACAAAAACGTTCCCTAATTCTTTTTGTAAGATTAAGGGGGGCAGCGGTTCCTCAGGCAGTTCAGCTTTTATAGAAGGTTCTTGAAGCTGTGTTTGAAGAAACTTAATATATTGTATTGCCTGTCGAATTTTTGAAATCCTAGAATCACTAGGATTAGCAAATGGTACAGCGACTTGTAATCTTTTGAATCCTTCTATTACTTTATTTTCGTTTCTTCGCGAACGTGCTCTATTTTGTTTCGCTCTACGTTCCCAGATTACTTCCATATCAGTAGCTGATGAGTTGGATGAACCTGCTGGAGTCTCCATAGCTGACTAATGAATATGTTCTACGATGCCACGCTTATATACCCGCTTACCCCCACCTAAAAGGTTGGTGAACAGATCAATGTTTTGGTTTGAAAAGGAATTTAAACAGAGCGAAATGTTTCTAAGTCCGTTATCTAGGTCAAGGTCGTTGTAACATTGTAAAAAAAAAGTGTGGACAACCTATTTACACTCTGCAGCATATGCTACAAAATGTAAATAGATTGTCCACACTTTTTTTTTAATTTGGAAAAAGAAAGACTTGATTTAATTTGGAAAAAGGTTATTACAATTTTTTCCACACAGTGGTTCCTGAATTGTCTCTGATTAGATAGTGCTTTTTCGTGGGTTTGTAGGGATGGCGCATGGCTTTAGGTAATCTTAAAATGTAGAGTTGGTCTCCACATTTTAACATGACCTTTAAGAAACCCATTATTTTGGAAAAGAAGTATTGTTTGTTTTTACAAAGCCTATTAATCCGAGTTTTGGCTGGTTTCACTGTTGGATGTGGTGTGGAAAGAGAAACGGTACCCTTGTGTTTTTGTCTAAAATGAAAACTGCATAATTCTTCATCTAAGACACAAGATTTAGCACAACGTTCCCCTTTCCTTGCACCTTTTTTAAAACTGTATTTACATTGTTGTGCAGGAAGTAAGCACTTCCTTCTCAAGGATTTTAATTCATTAAATTTCTCTGAAGGAGTTTGATCATTTATGCAGATTACTGACGGAAGAAAACTTGTGGAAGGTGGAGTGATGATTGGAGAAATGATCTGCGGTATAGTGGGTGTTGAAGATCTTGAACTCGGTGATGTTGATCCCGAGCTCGAAGATGAAGAAGAAGAGGACCTCGAGCTCGAAGATGACGAAGAAGAAGATGACGAAGAAGACCTTGTCCTTGACCTTGGTGATGGGGAAGATAAAGATGATTTTGTTGGTGACTTGGGTCTTGGTGGTGGAGAAGATGGAGACCTTGGTTGCGACTCTTCCGGGATTATCAAGGACATCAGTAATGCGTGGCGGAGTATGGACGCAGGACCGGATGATGAAGAAGCAGGCGATGAAGAAGCAGGCGATGAAGAAGCTGGCGAAGATAAAACCTGGAGGAGTAGAGACGGTGCAGAAGTAGTTGGTGTAGATGATGAAGAAGCAGTAGAAGAGGTAGTAGGTGTTACAAGAGCTGGTTTTGCTACGACCATCTTCTTAGGCTTGGTCTGCTTCCTGATATGCGCCATGGTTAAACACAAACAGCAGAATGTTTTACCAGTGATGGGGAACCTCTTTTATACCCAATGTAAGTGGTGGGAGATGTAAATGGTGGGGAGATGTAAGTGGTGGGAGTGGAGGTGATTGAGAAAGGTTATTTTAAAAGTATATTTCTTCCAATATTTGATCAAACGAAAGTTTTTCTAAGTCCCGTCAGTAGGTCAAGGTCATCTGACATAATGCCAAAGCGGGGAATAGAGCATAACATACTGCTCTATTCCCCGCTCTGTATTGGGGAAGGGGACAAAAGACAACAAACAAGAGACTGATTTTAAACAAGAGACTGATTTTAAACAAGAGACTGATTTTAGCGAATTTCCCCTATAGGGAAGAAGCTATTACCGTAGTCGGCATGGTAAGACCTAGGCCCGGGACCATGATAACTTTTCGTTTTGAGGTCCCCAGACCCCAAAAACACCATTCGTTCGAAACTGTATATATATATATATATCTATATATATATATATATATGTGTCCGTGAGCACGATAACTCTCGTAAAAATTATCCGATTTTGATGAAATTTGGTATAAACGTGTAAAGCAACATGTATGACTTTAAGTTCGGAAACCAGCCAGATCGCTCCATCCAAAGGGGTATTTTGGGGGGGTTTTGTACCCCAAAAATGAGTTTTTCGAATTTTGTACATATTATTTTGGAAATAGTCAAATTTTAGTTTTTTTCATTGGATTCAGCTTAAAAAAACACACAATTTGGTATTTTGATCATTTCTCTACGTCAATTGGTTACCGAGATATTGAAAGTGCTAAACACAGTACGTTGTCTAATGTTATTCTTATGGAGGAAAAGAAACATTTTATATCTCGCTTATTTATGAACGTATACTGACAAAACTTGGTATACGGCTTCATCTGGTTGTGGACCATTGATATTTGTTCAAAAAACAATTTTTTCCAAAGGCTCCCGTAGCAGCAAACCTGCGTACTCAGCCCCATGTTATTCTTATGGAGAATAAGTAACGTGTTATCTCCCTTAATTATGAAAATAAATTAATGAAATTTGGTATGTGGCTTTACCTACATGAGTTATATTGATATTTGTATAAAACCCCATTTTTTGTGTTCCTTGCTTCAGCAAACCTGCATACTCAGCCGCCATGTTATTCTTATGGAGAATAATTAAAATGTCATAAATCGTTTGTTTATGAATGTATATTGATGAAACTTGGTATGTGGCTTTATGTGGTATTAATATACATATATATGCATTGGAAATTCGCTGAGTACGCAGGTTTGCTGCTACGGGGGTATTATATTTCACAAACGTTTCTCATGGGTGAGATAGGTGGTGTCAACCGGTTTGCATGGCCGTATTGATGTTATTGACAAGGCCGGTTTTCAGGGCCGAACCTTATTGTCAGGGGGTTAGGAAAAGGATGAGAAACAAGATACATTACTTTGAAAATAAAGACTTTACCAGCAACTATGTAAAAGAAACAAATTAATCAGTTAACGTTATTTTTACAAAAACAGCCGAGGTCGATTTTGCAAAGGTCAACAGTATCACTGAAACCCGGTGGGACGTAGACCCAAACACCCGGCGTCAGGCTGCTGCGAACCCAAGTTTTGACCAAGGTTGTTGAGGGACCTGTAGGGCCGGGAGTACATATGTTATTAGTAAATAAAACACTTCAAACCAATACCAAACACTAACATATATATTAGACTAACTACATTACCTAGCAGCAAACTACAAGCGTTATCTAACATGCTTAAACAAACTAACTAAACATGCAAGGGCGCGGATCTCTTAATTGCGCGTCGGGCCCAACGCACACTTAACAGACCTACGCTGCAGCAGAGTGCAACCCACTGGGACGTATATCCAAACAGCGGGCGGCAAGCTACTGCGACGAGACTGCGGACTGCTCCCGCTTATAAAGGCAAAGTGACGTCACCGAAGCGGAAGGGGGGAGGTTAAGGGGGGGGTGTGACCTTGAACATGACCCAAATCGGGGGGGGTTACGTCAAGGGGGGGGCTCCGCCCGTGACGTCAGGGGGAGGGTTGTGTCGTCACGGTGGAAGGGGAACAGGATGTAGACCGGTCTTTAGCTTTCTACCCGTATATGGAAATGTCACGGTTACACTTGGCGACCCGCTTTGCTCCGTCTGGTACCTCATTCCAGCTTTGCCTTGCGAACTGTATACACCTCTGCGCTATGTCTTCTCCCATCACACCCGAGAAACTGCAACGTTTGAAGGAGACTTTGAAGAAGTCTTCGGAGAAAAGGAGCGGTTTCAAAAGACCTAGTTCTTTTAGGTCTTGTATACAAAGAAATTTTCGGAACCACCCACTTTACTTTGATCAACGGCCTTCGACGTCTTCTGCATCTCCGCCAACGACAACGCCTCGCCCTTCATCGTCTCGACCTTCATCGCCGCCTCCAACTGTTGAGGAAATAATGAAGAGGACGGCTACGGTGAAACTTACCGAGTTGGTAACGCCGCTGGAGTCTGTCACCGTCAAGTTTGCCCAGTTGAAATTGGACATTGAATATTTATTTGTGGGGAAGATCGGTGATGAGTACCTACTGCAACACCTCTTTGGCGGCCGTTACGTCAAGGTCCACCTTCCAAGGTCTACTTTGCCACCTCCTGAGACCGAGTGCGACTTGTTTTTGGTACGGCAGAAGGGTCAAGTAAAGTGGGTTACGAAGAAATAAAGTAAACACTGTCCACCGCTCCTTATCCACCATCTCCTTCAAACACAAACGGTCCTTTTCAGGACCACCCTAAGCATTTCAAGTTAGGGACTTTGCCTGTACATAGGCAGGAGACTGTTAGTCTCATGTTTGTGTGCAGCCCACTTTGTGAAAATTTCTAAGTCCCAAGGTCCTTGACCTTGACTTGACCTTGAACATGACCCATTTTGTGGGGGGGGGTACAAAGTTTGTGCAAAGTATGTCATGTGGGTACTCAAATTACGCGGATTGATCAGACGAACAAGTTGGTGCAAACAGAATTCAAAGCCGACCAAGGGTATAGCAGTAATAGCTAAAAACAACTATTTTGGAGGTTAAACCTAAATAACTTCTTTATTTATGGATTAAAGTATATCAAGTGGGTACTCAAATTACGCGGATTGATCAGACGAACAAGTTGGTGCAAACAGAATTCAGATCCGACCAAGGGTATAGCAGTAATAGCTAAAGACAACTATTTTGGAGGTCAAACCTAAATAACTTCTTTATTTACGGATTAAAATATATCAAGTGGGTATTCAAATTACGCGGACTGAACAGACAAACAAGGTGGTGCAAACAAAATTCAGATCCGACCAAGGGCATAGCAGTAATAGCTAAAAAACAGCTATTTTAGAGGTAAAACTTACATAACTTCTTTATTTACGGTTTAAAATATATCAAGTGGGTACTCAAACTACGCGGATTGATCAGACGAATAAGTTAGTGCAAACAGACTTCAGATCCGATCAAGGGTATAGCAACTGTAGTGAAAAACAACTGTTTGAAGGACAAGGGAACGTTGTGGTGGGGATAGGTGGCTATCCTACAAGCTAGCGCTACATCATTATACTTCCAGCTGTTGTCGGATGAACATCTACCTATATAGTTTGTGTTAACGTTTGAACATGTCACAGTTTTACAGGAATATGAGTAAGGTGTCATTCAGTAGCCCGCTTGCCACCACCTTCTACTTCTCCGACGATGAAGATAGAATGTCTACGCTTTTAGCGGACAATGAGCGGTTCCATCGTAGAATAGCCAAGGTTGAAACACTCTTAGCCAGTTGTCTGCTGCACAAGAAGCAACACATGGAAACATGCACTAGTTTAGATCATAGTGACTGTAATATTTATACACATATAGTGTTGAGACAAATTAATTGAAGTTTTCAGTTAAGGAGCTACGGTCTTGACAGTGTAAGAGTCAGACCCTAACTAATGCGTGTACGCTAGTTAGTGTGCGATGTGAAAACTTGGTGGGGGAGGTGGTGTGGTGGGGGGAGTGATGTGGTGGGGGAAGGGACGAGCACCTAACCTACACTCAAACGCTGCATTACTATACAATCATTGGAACAGACAACACCATGAGCAGCGTCAACGACAATATTTGGGGAGATGCGGTTTGTGAGGAGGAGTTGATAGCAACTCTTGACGCTACCGAGGTTGAGCAAACTACATCTCAGCAGCCAACAAGCAACATCATAAGCCGTGGCAATAACATTATTTGGGGAGGTGTGATTAGTGAGAAGGAGTTGGTGGCAACTCTTGAGACTACCGAGGTTAATCAAGGAGCGGCGATGCAAACTATATCTCAGCAGCCTAGGACATATGAACAAGTCCTGGAGGAATATAAGAACGCGTATGATTATGCTTGCAAGAGGTGGTGTGCGCAGCCGCAATGTCCAGAGCAGGAGGATGAAATGGAAGCGGATTTTCGGCTGGTTACTAAACTAGAGGAGGAACTTCAACGTGCAGACCAGGGTTTTAACTAATGGATATTTTATCCAAAGTCTTCCTCCCCACGTCAGCTGACATCTGCCGCGCACTTGTCACCTGCCACCTGTTGCCTGCCATCTGCCGCCTACCATCTGCCGTCCGCCATCTGCTCCGCCCCACCACACTTTTACCCCCACCATTTGGTACGATTGCAACGCTAGCTTGTGAATAGTCAGTACACCTCCAGCTCTCGACTGTTGAACATCATCCTCTCTCCGCGCTCTTCACAAAATAACATTGTCATGTCACTCAAGATTCGATGTATTTATTATGACTCTATTTATCTATCAACTTCTACGGACCTGGAGGTTTTTAAAGAGGAGTTAAGACTTCTCCTAGCGAATGGCTACAGTTTATCTTTAGAACTGATCGCAACAAACAACATTGACTCTGCGCAGGGGTCAAAGTATCTACCGCCTTTCATCAGAAAACGAAGTGATGGTCGCGACTCCGGATCAACAACATCGATGACGACAAACAACGGGGAACTATTGTAAACATAAATTATTGTAAACATAACTTATTGTAAATAAAAAGAAATGTAAATAATAAAGTAATAAATGAAATAGTACTACCTCGCACTCGTATCATTCGATTGCTTCATTCGATTTTTTCATTCGATATTTTTATCGAATGAAAATTATCGAATCACAATCGGATTTTACGCGTGCGAGGTAGTACTTTTTTAAAATTACCTCCCAGTGACCTTGAACTTTAACCTTTCCCCCATTACGTCACAAAACCGCCTACGTCACTGGCTGAGGCTCAGAGGACGTGTTTAATGACTCAGCGCATCCGGTCACGTGACCGGATGACGTCACTTCCGGTCTAGCAGCCTCAAATGCCCACTACTTATATATATATATATATATGTATGTATATGTGTGTGTGTTTGTGTGTGTGTGTGTGTGTGTGTGTGTGTGTGTGTGTGTGTGTGTGTGTGTGTGTCCGTGTGTGTGTGTCCGTTACCGCAATAACTTTTGAAAAAAGCGCCCGATTTTGATGAAATTTGGCAAAAAAGTGGAGAGTAACATTTATTACTTTAAGTTCTAAAACCAGATTGATTGGTTTATGGGAAAGGGGTTTTATGGGGGTTTTAAAATTTTCCAAAAACATGTTTTTTGAACTTATTACCCTACAATTTAAATACACTAGATTTTGGTTATAGCCATTTTATAGAACTTAAAAAAACGAACAATTTAGTATTTTGAATCATTAAGCTAGGTTTAGCAGTTGTGGAGAAAAGTCAAAAAATTCGTCCATAAAATTTACCATGTTAATCGTATGGGAATATGGATTTTAGATTTTCCTCAGATAATTTCACTAAAAACTCCACATTTCTTTCTACCAATCAGTTTAGCTCTACAAAACAATAATTTTGGCATTTTAATTGTTTTTTTTACGTCGAACCATTGCATTGATATTCAAAGTGCTAAACACAGTACGTTGTCCAATGTTATCTTTATGGAGAATAAATACAATGTATAGCGTTCTAATTGCCATTGGAACACTACATATTTAATATAATATTTGTGACATGTAAAACGGAAATAATTTATGTAATATAAAAGAAGTTTTGTGAATAATTGCTGACAGTTGCAAATAAGAACTGCTGGTGCTACTTGGTTTTGCATGTCTGGGCAAACTCGCGATTTTCTTGTCCGGGGATGTCGGAAAGAAGTTGAAGACAATGATTTGAATTGTTGCTTGGCCTGAAGGGACAGCAGCCGAGGTCACGTGACGGCCGGCGGTCTCAGCTTCGAGAACCTTCTGACCAAAGCTTATATATTCACGTTCGCTGGGGGACTGCGGCATTTTACGTACATTTCTGGTGTCGGAAGTTTGTCACTAGTTTACCCAACGAGACGTGAATTTCTTCAGATTTGAAAGTACAAAAGTTGTTTAAAAATTTAGTGTCTTAATTCAAATCATTGCTCCATTTCTCATTTTGTTGTTTTTCAAAAAGGGGATCAGTCTATAAAACAATTATTTATTTTTCAGGGTTCGAAGAGTTTCTATTATTGGGTTGAAGATAAACTAAAACCAGACTGTTAAAGTACTGAAAGATGAATTATATAATTAAAGTTCAGTAAAATCAAATATCGAACAGTTTACTTTTATTTTGAAATATTGAAGTGATAAGCAAAACCAAGTTAAAATTTTATTTTGAACTTTTGAATTATGTTATTTTAAAGCAAAGACTTTTAATTTGTTTGTTTAAATAAATACAAGAAGATTTTATTTTATTCATTTTTATTTTGAAAGACCACTTCTTAACCTCAAGAAATATTATAGCCTGCTAGTCAGCGCTATAGATCTGCGCCACTCTGCTTTTAATCAGAAGTTGGTCATAGAAAAAACAGTCAAAATGGGTGTTTTAAAAGTGGACCTTCTGTCGAAGCAAGAATTAATGTATGAGTTGAAAGTTCGAGGATGTCCCAAGGACGATGTTTTGCAACAGTTAAGAAAGGGTTTGCAAGAAATTTTAAAATTGGGAGTTAAAGAGAACGTGAGCAATTTGGAGCCTTTGAATGTAAATGAGGAAATAGAGAAAATTGAAATCCGTTTTAATGAAATTGGTGAACTTATAAATGAGGTGGGGGAGCCAAGAATATAAATAAGTTAGTGCGCCTAGAATCCAAAATAGAACATTATGCCCGCAGATTGAACTACACTAATATCTTAGATGTAAGAAAAAATCCTGCAGTTCCAAAGATGTAAATAGATAAGTTAGTGCATCTAGAGTTTAAATTAGAACATTCCGAAATACTTGTATAATGATATGATGTGTGACATAGTTAGTTCCAAGTTTGTTTTATTTAGGAAATGCATTTTTAAAAATGTTTTATTGTGCAAAGAAATAGTGTCAGACAATGCAAGTTATTACAGAAGTGTGGAATTAAGATCCTTTTTGTTTAATTTGACAATAAAACATAAAACAATTGTTCCTTATCACCCACAAGTAAATTTAAGTGAACGTTATTTTCGGAACAAAAATAAATTTTGCAAATTGATTTTAATCAAGCCACAAATAAATGGGATAAAAACTTGAGTGAAGTCCAACAAACTTTAAACTCTGGGAAAAGTGAAAGTACAAAGTTCAGCGCACATGAGTTGATGTTTACCTACCCCCAAAACGATTCACTAAGTAACACCTGGGAATTAAATGATTTGACGCAAGAGGATGTAAATGCTGAAAATGTTTGTAATAAATTGAGGGAAGCTATATCATATAATAAGAAGAGGAATGAGCGAAATAAAAAGTTAAAAGTCTACGAGGGAAATAAAAACCGCCAATTCAAGATCTGAAGCTGGGCCTATGTGCTAAATAGGTCCGGTGGAGGTAATGAGAAATTTAATGCTAAGTTTATTGGTCCATGCAGAATCTTGTATTATTTAACTGATATGAGTTGTATACTACAGCACAAAAATGATTAGTTAGATGTTAAAAGGGCACATGTCAGTCAATTGAAACCTTGTGTAAATGTTTGTAAATAAAAATCTGTTATATGTTTGTAAATAACCAAGTATCACAATGGTGTGTCGCAAGTTTGTGAAATAATGTTTTCAGGTTGTTTAATTGATGAACGAAGTGAATCACTGTATTGATGAAGAAGTTTCAGTGGCCGTGTGTGTGTGTGTGGGTGGGTGTGTTATCGAAATACTAAATAACTGTAAAACATTTCTTAATGAAATTTTGAAGGAGTCATTTGGGATACCAAAGGGATGTTTTAACACAGCATTTGTATTTTATTTTGGATTATTAATAATTATTAAACCTAATTTTAATGTTTGATATTCAGTAGTTGAATTGGTTTTCGTAGTAAGCTATTGACTATGGTTGTCTTTAAAATGTCAGCTGTGATTTATCTGTGTTTCACTTGAGGGATTTTTATCCCCTATATGGGATATTTTGACTGCTTGTGGGATAAAATGGGATTGTGGGATAAAGTGGGATTTTTTTGAAATCGGCATTACGTCTGCTAGTTTGCTTACAACTTACGACCAGAGCACCTTAGCAGTAGCACTTCTAGTGGATTTTCTCGCCGTACTGGCAGTTGCGGGGTTTCCTATTTTTTAACCTCGCTGTCCGCACCTATTATGATTTTATAAACGTCACAGAACGAACACTGAATCATGTCAATTTCGCTGGCCGAGCCATGTTGGAATTAACAACACTATTTGCCATTATTTAGTACCTACTTTGTACTCTTTAGTACTACCATTAAAAATATTAGTACCTCTCACGTAAATAAATTATTTAATTTAGTTAATTCACCGTATCATTTGACCTATGTCGCATTGCTCAAAATCCTTTGAGGTACTAAAATGTAAAATACCTATAGGTAATTAGTAGATCTAAATAAGCTCTATCTAACGGTATAAATATTGTACTAATACATTATTCAATAATCATATAATATTTAACATTAATTGTGTTGCAATGTTTAACAAATCAGTGGGAAAGTGTGGGATATGACGAGGGATACTATAAGGGAGAGTCTGGGATAAAGTGGGATTTTTTGTATCAGTGCGTGGCATATTTTTACCGTAGAGTGGAAACACTGCATATTTGTTTATAAATCACAAAAAATTTAAACACGTTTTCAACTATGAAGTTAGGTTATGTTTTGTTCCATACATTTTGTTATTTTGAAATAATTTAAAATGTGAGTGTTATGTAAATTGGTAGTGTTTTGTCGTGTTTAAAACAATACTTAGCCTATATCTATTTAGATTTATTATTAGTTTATTTTTTACTGGAAAACTTCGATGTAAAAGCTAAGTGTTTGGACTAGTGATGATAAATTAATACAATAGGTTTTGGAATTTTTGAATTACTCGGACAGTATAACTCTGTAACACGACTGACTGTGATTGATAATCAAGCGTGTTGTAGACCTATAGTAGTTTCTTTACATTGTGAACAAATTACTTGATGGCAGACTTACTAAACGACCATACGTGCAAACTATCTTTATTACATGTAATGTACCAAATAAGCCTCACTGTCACCTAATGACATGGGATTAAAGTTTTGTAATCTACCGGTCAGTAAAATAGTCTGGTTACAGTTTATATTTGTTTGCATTTTCTGTGGTTAATATTGATTTTCATACAAAATCAAGATGTCCAAAACTCCTTAGTCCCAACCGTCTACATTGTTCAACTAATTACGATGTAGACAGATTGCCCTTCTGAAAAATTGTCATTAATGTAGATGTTGGATTTTGCTCTTAAATATCTCGTGCTGCGATTTCAGTAGCTTGTGTATTTAAATCCAAACTAACATATATTAATGATGTAAACATTTTTAAATTTAAGGTATGAATTTTATAAGATACTGTTATATAAATAAATCATTGAATACATTTGTTTACATTAAATGGGTTTAAAACAAGTATACTTCTGTATTATTAACCCCCTGATTTTGGAACTGGAAATTAATAGGTGTAATAATAATTGGCAACTTTTCCCTCAGGTTAATATTTAAAACTCGTCGAAAACCATCCGGTGTCAAAAATATATTAGTCATTGGCCGAGTCATAAAAAAGCGTGAACAGGAGCTAGGACCTGTGACCAAATAAACGCAATCAGTTCAATCTAATTTGCTAGGTACACACAGTGGTTTTAAGAGGTTAATTGCTCCACCTCACCCTCCAGGGTTAGATGGAAACGTATTCCGCATATTCTCTATTCATTGTTGCTAGATTAGGAAACCCCAGCATAGCTGTATAGGCACGTTTTCCACAAGCAGGAATTTTGCGCAGGTTACCAGAAGGTTAGGATATAGCAGGAAAGGAAAGGGTAGGATGGGACAGGCAGCCAAATTGGCCTTTCAGAGTACCAACTCCCGTGCCTTGTGACAACTGTGATCAGGCTCAATGTGGACCCGCTCTGCCCTCCAACTGGCCAACTCAACGGATGGGGTATCCATGTAAAACAGCCAGGGACCATACATTCTCAGGTTGGGGACCAACCCCTGAGTTTCCGCCCCGAGCCGCTGCAAGTGGAGGGACCAAAGGTGAAAGGGAAGTTTGTCATAATGGACATCCAAAAAACTTCATATGTAATGACAATTTCATTTGCTGTACCCAATGTCAGCATCCAAACTGGTATAGACCAGTTTTAAGGTTGTCCTAGGACGAATATTCTCTATTGGTCAATGCTAACCCACCAAGTTTTAATAAAATTAATCAGTATACAAGAGATATATGTTTTTTATTTCTTATAAGAATAACATCGGACAATATACTTAGTTTACTACTGAATGGAAATTTAAATATTCTCCACAAGCATTAGCCGAATAGCCTACTAACGAAATACTAATTTAACCGTCTGTGGATTGGAGTACTAATTTTTAATCTTTTAGAGCTGTTTATGGCAATGAGATAAAACTGTTGAAATCTGCTAAAAATATTTAAAGTTTATAAGAAAGGTAAAAAAACTGAAGTTTGGGATCTCTTAAGCCCTGTAATTTCTGAACCCAAATTTTTCTAAAAAATCAGGTGGTATATTTTATTAGAAACCTAATATAAACCACCAAATAAAAAATCCAAAGATTTCGAAAGCGGCTCCTCAAAACTGCTCCAGACCTATATACTACGTTGTTGGGTACCAAAATATTATGGATACCTCTTTGTTCTTCCCTCAGGGCTCTGCCTTTACTATCACTCCCAACTTTTAATTTTAACGTATAATTCGTTGGATTTATTTTGTTAAAGCAGCATCTCCTGAAAGATGTCCCCACGTTTGATACGCCACCCTACTCAACCATAGACCTCCACCGCACAGGAAAATTGTCTATGTTATTATTTACGCCTTTATTAGTAATTTTAGAAAATTTTCAATTATACAAAAAATTGTTGTTATTTTCTTTTAACTCCGACCTTAGAGCTCCGCCTCGCTGGCTTTAAAAGTTGCCTTGTTAAATTTATAGAGGAAAGATGATCCTTGGGTAAGCGTTCGGGAGTTCGGGTCAGCGTTCGGGTTGAGTACTACTAGCTGGTCAGACAGACATTATTCTGTCCTAATGTCACTGAATTTGTTTTATGTCAAAAATTCTCGTTCTTTTTCATGATGAGCTCGATAGCTACGCTCACTTGCCTATGTTTATATAGAGCTTGCTTCGGTATTGAAAATGAGTTGCTATTCAAATAGATTTATTATTTCTATAATAAACATATGTTTATATGCTTTTCAAGTATGTTTAGATATCATCCTTATAACAGCTGTTTGATGAAACTAAATAACTAACATACAATCCCGACTTTGTTTTATGTATTTAGATA
This sequence comes from Allygus modestus, assembly GCA_963675035.1. NCBI lineage: Eukaryota > Metazoa > Arthropoda > Insecta > Hemiptera > Cicadellidae > Allygus > Allygus modestus. The sequence continues at coordinate 281,970,675 of OY776112.1, read as the reverse complement.
ATGAAAATCACTTAATAATATCTTGCCATGACAACGTTAATATACACTAGGCAGAAATACGGATTTTAGCAATTCGAAATTTAAGTAATTGCACAACGCCATCTGTAGAGCCTGATATAAGTGTACGTTATATTATATAAATCAAACAGGAAAGTTGGCCGGGCTGGTAAGGGCCCTCACTTGCATTTAGGGTGTAGACCAGAGCCTGAACAGACCTAAATTCAGCCCTGGCCGTCTGTATGCAGAACTTCAAGCATGCTAGAATCCAGAATCATTGTCCCTGTCTCGTGTACATTCTATGTGCCTAAGAGTAAAAATATGTTATAGTCAATCAATACAAATGCTGAATTATTTTGACTCAATCCTATCCTACACTATAATATGAGTAAGGTTTGCATGCTCGCTTGCTTGGTTGATTGCTTGCAACTCTGATCTCAAAAACGGCTCCAACGATTTTCTTGAAAAATAGCTAATGTGTCCTTCCAACTACTTGTGTTGTAAAACCTGATATCTGGGTTAAAAATAATTTCTAGACATGTCCCATCCCCAAAAAAATCAAATAATGTAAAAAGCCGCTATGGAAAATTGAAAAAATCACATTGGGCTTTTAGAGATTAAAATAAAAGCAAAAGAGTCATAACAGCTGTTCAAAATCTTTCAGCGAACTCTCAAAGTTATACTCATATAGTTTAAGTACTACCTGGGGCTGAGATTTTCTAGGGAAAGGTCAATCTTGTTTATGACTTGGAGTTGTTTTTCACTATGTACCCTACTAAAGAGCATTTTTGAGGTCACAACAGTTGTTATTATAATGCACCTTTGAGTCATTCTGGATATGACCACTCTACATGTAATCTTCATTCAAAGGATTTATTATCTGATTTTATGGAACCACATGGAACTCATGTTGTTTATGATTATTAACATGAGGTTTCCTGAGAGCAGAGATTAAAAGATTTGAGAGAAGAGTACATATATAGAGTAGTAAAATAAATCAAAGGGATATTGAGCTATAAATAACAACTGGAGTGACCTTAAAAATGTAGAAAAGAGGCAAATCAGTTATACAAATCTGATTATCAGTAGGGGGCAGTGGTGAAATATGCTCCAAGTCATCTAAACAAACTGACTGGCCTTCCCCCGAGCAAAGTTCGGTACCCAGGTATCATATACTCTAATATGAGTAAGGTTTGCTTGTATGTTTGCTTGCTTGCGACACTGATCCCAAAAACGGCTCCAACGATTTCCTTCAAATGTTCAAAATAACTAATTTCTGGGATAAAAATAAGTTCTAGACAGGCCTCATTCCCAGGAAATATCAAATAATGTAAAAAACTAAAATGATAGGTTAAAAAAATTAATATTGGGCTTATGGAGTTTTAAATCAACACAAAAGAATTTTATCAGCTGTTCATAATCAACCAGGGAATTGTCAAAGTAATACTCATGTTTTTTATGATTATTAACATGTGGTTTCCTGAGAACACAGATTAAAAGATTTGAGTGAAGATTATATATATAGAGTAGTAAAATAAATGAAAGGGACTTTGAGCTATAAATAACAACTGGAGGAACCTTAAAAATGTAGAAAAGAGGCAGATGAGTTATACAAATCTGATTATCAGTAGGGGAAAGTGATGAAATATTACTCCAAGTCATCTAAACTGATTGACTGGCCCTCCCCCGAGCAAAGCTGGGCCCCCCCAGGTACTCTCGTGTTAAAACGGATATGAGAAGGGTGTTACCACTCCAGTAGTCAGTAGTATTTTTTATTTACATTAGTCCTAAATTATCTGTTCTTGCCGTTGTGGAGTTAAAACGGATATGGGAATGGTGTTACCATTCCATTAGTAAAATATTTGGCTTATTAATTATCTTTTCTTGCTGTTGTGGAGTTAAAACGGATAACAGAAGAGTGTTACCAATCCAGTACCTGCCTACATATATTTAAAAATTCAGTCTTCGTTCATCCTCTTACGGGAAGAATGAGCGTACACCTAGTTAAGTATGTTTCAGTGAGAATAAAAAAGGTGGTTGTAATTGGCAATACTGAAGACTTGAAGATATTGAAATGTAATAAATAAATTATATCTTGGACTACATATCTTGAATTATAAGCAAGTGTTTAGTTTCAGCCGTCGAGAGAGTGAGCAAAACCCCCCCTTGTCCCCAAGAATTCTTAATTTTGTTTCAACCTTCTGTATTTTCTTATCAACTGTTCTTATTTATTTACTTAATCTCTCATATGTTTTTATTATCACCTGACTGTTTGTTTATATTTCTATTCTATTATTCTTAGTTCCCAAAACCCAATGAAAGTAATTTAGCTTCTTTTGGAGGCACAAGTATTTTATTTTGCAGACGTAAATTCAGTGAAAAGTGATGTTGGACATAGAAGTGACGGCTAATTGACATTATGGAAGGTGAAAGTAACTACCCACCCACACCTACCGGACTCAGTTACAACTGGTGAGTTGGGGATAACAAGAGTGTACATTATGAACTAGTAAGAGAATAGTATGGAATGCTACTGGCTTAATGAACATTGAAGGGTGAAGGCATTTGTATGTTTTTTTGGCTTGTGCCTGTCAATTATCCTTTTCTTGTCAATAAATGTTCGTCTTTTCTTAACTTGCCATCCTTCCTTTCCTTCATTTTTGGGTGTTTTCACTCTGGTCCTCCAATTTATATTTGTTTAGTATTTCATTCCCTTTATTCCATAATAGCAAGATATAAATGAAGATAATTTGTTGAAATGAATTAACGGGTATTGCTAATTCAAGAAAGCAATCACCTTTCTCCAAGACGACAAGACTCAATTATAATATTTTCTTGTGTCTTAGAATACATTTTAGTTAATAAATAAGTATAAGGTGGATGAATACAGCGAGTGAATGGGCAAACAAAAGGAAAGAGAAACATGGAATTAAATATTTTTACTGGCTAGCTGTGAAAGGCGTTCAAATACCTGGGATTTATCCACAATGGGGCACTCACAATTGTTTTTCACTGATTACTTAATTACAGCACTTGAACCAAAATAAACCAAACTTCACTTCATTCACTCCCCGTTGTCGAATTGATTCGTGGTTGACGTTCAATGGAGACAGTGTTGACGCTTGGAGAAATATTTTTCCAGAGTATTGTCTGAAGAGTATTGTGTGAACGGAATAAATAATGAAATAATGTGTGTAACATTTATCTGCCATTGAGGATTTTGTTTTGGGAATTGTTGCTGATTAAACTGCAAAGACGATCTTGGACGACTACCCGATCTGCGCAGAACTTCTTCTGCTCATGCTGAGATGACTGTTTACTTGCGCCAACGTCGAGGTGTTGCTGTGAACTTCAGATGCCGTACAAGAATTGAACTGCATGCACGAGTAGTGGTCGACGCGACAGTGACTAATCATTCGACAACGCAGGGCTCTTTGGATTGAGAAGGGGAGTTCCTGTGTCGTTGACCCTCGAGCAGCGAAAAGGAGCGAGGCTTTGATGATTGTTATCGCTGGACTACCGCTGGACGCATTCCACATTCCACTGATTTGTTGAGCGATTTTGAATGTAAATATTTTATTTTTAATTGTGTAAATGTTTATAAAAAAAGGTAAATTATTTTTGGATTGTATAATTGTTTACGAGATAGAAGAATTGTGAAACTTTCAAAATGATGTATTGTAACAGAGCACCAGCAATTTCAGAAAGTCAGGGGAGAATATAGCGTTCCAATTGCCATTGAAACACTATATATTTAATATAATATTTGTGACATGTAAAACGGAAATAATTTGTATAATATAAAAGAAGTTTTGTGAATAATTGCTGACAATTGCAAATAGGAATTGCTGGTGCTACTTGGTTTTGCAAGTCTGTGCAAACACGCGATTTTCTTGTCTGGGGATGTCGGAAAGTAGTTGAAGACAATGATTTGAATTGTTACTTGGCCTGAAGGGACAGGAGCCGAGTCACATGACGGCCGGCGGTCTCGGCTTCGAGAACCTTCTGACCAAAGCTTTACATATATTCACGCTCGCTGGGGGACTGCGGCATTTTACGTACATTGCTGGTGTCGGAAGTTTGTCGCTAGTCTACTCAACGAGACGTGAATTTCTTCAGATTAAAAGGTACAAAAGTTGTTTTAAAATTTAGAGTCTTAATTCAAATCATTGCTCCTTTACTCATTTTGTTGTTTTTCAAAAAGGGAATCAGTCAGTAAAACAATAATTTATTTTTCAGGGTTCGAAGCGTTTCTATTATTGGGTTGAAGATAAACTAAAACCAGACTGTTAAAGTTCTGAAAGAAGAATTATATAATTAAAGTTCAGTAAAATCAAATATCGAACAGTTTACTTTTATTTTAAATATTGAAGTGATAAGCAAAACCAAGTTTAAATTTTATTTTGAATTTTTGAATTATTTTATTTTACAGCAAAGACTTTTGATTTGTTTGTTTAAATAAATACAAGAAGATTTTATTTTATTCATTTTTATTTTGAAAGACCACTTCTTAACCTCAAGAAATATTATAGCCTGCTTGTCAGCGCTATAAATGTTATATTTCGATTTCTTATGTATGTATATTGATGAAACTTGGTATGTGGCTTCAGTTAGTTGTGGTATATTGGTATTACCACAAAAATAATTTTTATTTTCTCCGGTAGCAGCAAACCTGCATACTCGGCCACCATGTTATTAATATGGAGAATAAGTAAAGTTTTATATCTCCGTTAGTTATGAACCTAAATTAGTAAACTTGGTATGTAGCTTCACCTGGTTGAGTTATATTGATAATTTCAAAAAAAACCATTTCTTATCTTCCTTGTTGCAGCAAACCTGCTTACTCAATTATAATGTTATTCTTATGGATAATAAATAAAATGCTATATTTCACTTATTCATGAATGTATTTTTGTGAAACTTGGTAAGTGGCTCTAGGTAGTAGTGATACCCATATATATATGCATTGGAAATTCGCTGAGTACGTAGGTTTTCTGCGACGGGGGTATTCTTTAATGCCTTGGCAAATACTTATGCTAGAATGATGAGAGATGGCTTTAAAGTTTTCTCTCATTAGTCTCCATCTTTTCACATGCATTAGTTTTACACTCGTGGCTTTTCTTACCCTTTTTGAGCCGAAAAACTCAAAATTAAAAAACTTAAAATCCCCCAAAAATGGGGTTAGAATTTTCCGATTGTTTTGTCCAACGAACTTACTTGTCCAACTGATTATAGAAAGGAATATCTACCAAATTTGAGGTAAATCGGACAAAAATTGAGACCACTAGAGTGGGAACACACACACACACACACATATATATATATATGTATATATATATATAGTTTTTAACGATACCTCAAAACGTGTTCAGGAGGTCACGTTAGGAACTTCTAGGGTGGTCCCGGGCTTAAGTCTGACCGTGCAGGTATTGCTAATAGTTCACTTTTCCAAAGGAAATTCGCTAATAACCAAACAACATATGATAATAATTTGCAATAAAACATATTTTACATATCATCTCCCTCTTGAACCCGTGCTTATTTTCTCATATAATATATAAAAATCAATGTTTGTACGTCTGTCCGTTCGTATTTTATGCGCTGCCATACCGTTAATCATATTGCTTTGACATTTCGCGTTGTAACACAGGTTAACCCTGGGAAGGTTGTAGGCCATTAACCGAAGTCCTAAGACATAAGGGCTGTGCCCCACTTAAAATATTGTGAACAGCTGTTTATCATTATGGTAATAAAAAACCTACTTGAATGGCAACTCAAACTCTTTTTCGATAGGCGAATGAGCGTAGCGAGCGAACTCATCTGGGAGGCGAGTGAGCGAAGCGAACGAGCTAATCCGGGAGGCAAGTGAGGGAAGCGATCGAGCTCATATTGAAAATGAACGAGTATTTGACATAAAACAAATTCAATGCATCTTCTGTGGCAGCAACGTGCCGGGTACCAGCTAGTACCTTATAAAAAGACCCACTGTAATGTTATGCAAGTGAAAAATTAATTTTTTAGCGAACATCCTCTAAAATCGTATCAATGGGTCGAATCGATGTCGATGATAATTTAAAAGTACATACACACACCGTGCCGGCAACCACGACGGAATTATAAAGTAATGGAAAGAACATTGTGACTGTCCGCGTGAACACCCGTACCAATTATTGAAATTCCAAGATGTACGTGTCCGTTTTTCTTGTGTATGTACTTTAAAATTAACACCGACGTTGTCGATTCGACCGATTGATGTGATTTTAGCTTGATGACTCAATGTCAGTACAAGACAAGTCTGCACTTGAGAATGGAGCAATGAAGCTTTGAAACCAGGTTGTAGTTTTACAACGGAAAATTGAACTGGAGATGAAAAGCGCTTAAAACCACTTTATTTGATTTATACCAGTTCAGGGGTGAATCAAAATTAGTTGATTAACGTTTGATTTGATTTAAAACTCCTACCTCAATGTTATTTTTTTAGAGTTTGTATTTTTTGATGAGGAAATGAAGTGGAGGAATCTATTAGCAGAGACAATGATTTGTTGCCTGGCAGTGTGTGTGTGTGTGTGTGTGTGTGTGTGTGTGTGTGTGTGTGTGGTGTGTGTGTGTGTGTGTGTGGTGTGTGTGTGTGTGTGTGTGTGTGTGTGTGTGTGTGTGTGTGTGTGTGTGTGTGTGTGTATGTGTATTTAAGTAATGCTGTTTGTTTACCATCTCTATTTTAGCACCATGCAGGGTAGGTATTTTATATATTTCTTAATATAATTTGAATTTTAAAACTGTTGTTGTCATGGTAAAAATTAAAATGTGTTCAAATTAATGTGGTAAAAAATTAAACCTAGTTTATGAGTCCACTGCTGAATTTTTAAGGAAAGGTTGGGATTTATTTGTACAGTGTTAGACTAAATGTGGTAAGAGAATTGAGTGGGGAAAGTTTTGTGCTGTTTCTCAAACTTGAACAAGAAATGTACAAACTGCTCACTTGAGAAGCGAAAGTTCAACTTTGGTTTGTTTTTCTCTGTTTGAGATAGTTGAATTGTTCTACGACATATATTTAGCAATTGCGAATCTAATTTACAGAACAAAATGGTTTAATAATTTTATGAGCAGATTATTTTTTTAAAATTACTAGAGTACTCGCGCTGCACTGCAGCATCAGTCAATATTGCAACTTGAGTTTATAAGTAAAGGCCAATTAAGTTAAAATAATGTTTTTATGATGAAATCTAAAATATTATTTTTGGCTAGCGGTAATTCTTTCAAAAGTAATACAAATATTTGGTGAAAGGATTGATATGGTTTGCACTGAAAACACTAACCAGTTTCAACTATAAATAAAGGTAATTTTCTCCTTACCCTTGAAATCGTTAGACCTAACATATTTCCCGCTGGAGTTCAGAAGCAGGGTTTGTATTTACTTGAACAGCTGTGATTTTTATTGCCAGTTTATCTGATTAAACAGTTATTTTTAGGGAGATAATCTATGACCATACTATGATGGTTGTTTTAAAATAATCACTATATTTTTCATCCGCATAAACGTAGTTTAAGAATAATATTCCTAGGATTTCTTTCCCAATGCTGCCACGGTATTCATTCCTAGCCACGGTGTGTCCAGAAAATCCATACTTTCATCATAATGGCGTTTGTCCGCTCATCCCATTAAATGATCAAAAATTTTAATGAATGGTGTTAGCATCTCGGGACCTCAAAATTAAAAGTTATCACTGTCCCCAGCCTAGGTCTTAGCTATAGGTCCCCTGCAACGCTAATAGCTTATTCCCTTTGGGAGAAATTCGAAAAAAGCAAATATTTTATCATCAATTATGATTTTTCTTATCGTATGAGCTAATGGTAAAAGTGTGATTCAGAGTTATTTTACTGTAAAGCGCAGAGCAATGATGGGTTTAGTTTTTTGAGAACTACCTACAGAAAAAAACAATCACTTGAATACAATTTAATAACAAAACTTGTAAAAGTTACCCCTTATTTTATTAAACCAATAATATCTCTTCGATTTATTTTGGTTTTGACGCTTGTTTTGTGATATGCTGTTGGTGTGTTGGTCTTAGGTATGGGTTCCATATAGGACTTTAGGAAATACCAGAGTGCAAAAACCAGCAATAAGAAACGTTAAAACTGGAAACGTAAACTCCACAACATCAGACTGAAAAATAAACATTGTCAGGTTTAAATTAATATCTAAATTCAAATACACACCTATTTACACACGCGCATATACACATACGGAAAAAGGAGTGAGAAATCGCAAAGATTTATATGGCAAATATTTTATGTAGTTTACAGAGAGAATCCAGAGACATATTATGCACATAATACCCCCGTCGCAGCAAACCTGCGTACTCAGCGAATTTCCAATGCATAATATATGTCCATATACCACATAAAGCCGCGTACCAAGTTTCATAAAAATATATTCACATATAAGCGATTTTAATTATTCTCCATTAGAATAACATTGGTAATGAGTATGTAGGTTTGCTGAAACAAGGAAACAAAAAATTGTTTTTTATGCAAATATAAATAGAATTTAACCAGGCGAAGCCACATACCAAGTTTCATCAATATTAAATCATAAATAAGCGCTATATAACATTCTAGTTATTCTCCATAAGAATAACATGGGGGCTGAGTACGCAGGTTTGCTGCTACGGGAATAATCAACAAAAAATTAATTTTTTGTGCAAATATCAATATACCAATACTACATGAAGCCACATACCAAGTTTCATCAACATACATCCATAAATAATCGAGATATCAAATTTTATTTATTCTCCATAAGGATAACATTGGACAACGTACTGTGTTTAGCACTTTGAATATCTCTGCAATGGTTGGGCGTAGAATCACAATTTAAACATCAAAATGATTGTTTTGTGGAGCTGAACAGATTGGTAAAAGCAAATGTGAAGTTTACATTAAAATGAACTGAGGAAAAACCAAAAACCGTTTTCCCATAAGATTAACATGGGAGATTTTATGAGTAGGTGTTTTTGGATTTTCTCCGCAACCCCTCAACCTAGGTTAATAATTAAAAAAACAATATTATTTGTTTTTTTTAAGCTCTATAACATGGTCAAAACCAAAATTAAGTTTTTTAAAAATTTTAGGGTAAAAAATGCAAAAAACTGATTTTTTGAAAATTTAAAACCCCCATAAACCCCCCTTCCCATGATCCGATTTTTCTGGTTTTCGAACTTAAAGTCATGAATGTCATTTTACACATTTGAGCCAAATTTCATAAAAATCGGACCTTTTTTACTCAAGTTATCGTGTTAACGGACACATATATAGATATATATATATACATATATATAAATTTGAACGAATAGTGTTTTTGGCATCTGGGGACCTCAAAACAAAAATTTATCATGGTCTCGGGCTTAAGTCTTACCATGAGACCTACGGTAATAGCTTCTTCCCTATAGGGGAAATTCGCTAAAACAAATTAAAATTAGAAAACGTACACACCCATAATAGAAATAAATACCCCCCGTCGCAGCAAACCTGCGTACTCAGCGAATTTCCAATGCATTGATATGTTTCTCACTAGTACATAAAGCCACTCACCAAGTTTGACAAAAAAACATTCATAAATAAGTGATTTATTACATTTTATTTATTCCCCATAAGAATAACATTAGGACTGAGTACGCAGGTTTGCTGCAACGAGGAAGATAAGAAATGAGTTTTTATGCAATTATCAATGTAACTGAACCAGGTGAAGCTACTTACCATGTTTTATTAATTTATGTTCATAATTATGGGAGATATAAAACTTTACTTATTCTCCATAAGAATAACATTAGGGCTGAGTATGCAGGTTAGCTGCTACGGGGACAATCAACAAAACATTTATTTTTTGTGCAATTATCAATATACCAGTACAACATGAAGCCACATACCAAATTTCATCAATATACATTCATAAATAATCAAGATATAAAATTTTATTTATTCTCCATAAGGATAACATTGGACAACGTACTGTGTTTAGCACTTTGAATATCTCTGCAACGGTTTGACGTAGAATCACAATTTAAACACCAAAATGATTGTTTTGTGGAGCTGAAGTGATTGGTAAAAGAAAATGTGAAGTTTAAAGTAAAATTAACTGAGGAAAAGCCAAGAGGGTAATGCACGTGTACGCGGCCCACGACACCACCATCGTCAACCTCCTCAACGCCCTGGACGTGTGGGACAAGGAACTGCCCCCGTACGCGGCTTGTGTCATGCTGGAGTTGAGGCGCGACTCTGGCGGTGCACATCACGTGAAGGTACGGCTGGGTGTGGTCAGTCCGAGAGGTGTCATTTAACTTAGGAGACAATTTCCAGTTCATATATCACGTTGGAAGCAATTAACGGCGATCTCTCTCTGGTGAAGCCGTTCTCAAACGTAGTCGACTTACTGATACGGATAATCTGAGGTGTACTGTAACATTTTAGAAAGTAGTTGCATAATAATAATAGTATTATTATTAAACAAATTTTACTACAGTAGACTCTAAAAATCCGGATACCATTCCGGACTCCGTCTTTCTTTGGCAGACGAAGTAATTGTAACCCTTTTCTATTAAGGTGACCAAGACGTAGATGCCATATCTTCATCAGAAGACAAGTGCTTAGATGATTCTTAAACGTAAATCTGAAGCCGAAAGTAAACTGATTCAATATGCAACTAAAATTGTTGTTGCAATAGTAGAGCAACTAAAATCACAGAAAATTAGAGTAGCTAGATTAAGATCAGATAAAGGAGGAGAGTTCACATCAAATAACTTTAGATCTTTTTGTGCAAACAATGATATTCAGTTAGAGTCACTGAGTCAATGATTCAGTTATGCTAATTATACGCCTCAACAACATGGTATCGCTGAAAGGCTGAACAGAACAATCCTTGATAAAGTAAGAGCTACGTTTGTGGATACAAACTTGCCCAAATACCTGTCGGGAGAAGCAGTCTGTTGTGCGTTATATCAGTTAAAAACATATCACCAACACGTGCTCTTAATGAGAGAGTACCTGCCCATATTTACTTTGGTAAATAAAATGGAACTTTAGAAAAATTGGGAGTTTTTGGATCTAAAGGTTGGGTATACAATCTTCCAAAGAAAGGTAAGCTTGAACCAAGAGCAACAGAAATGCGGATGGTTGGGTATGGTGGTCCTGGTTACCGTTTATGGAATCCAGTAAGCAACAAAATTTCAATGTCTCGCGATGTCAAATTTAACGAAAATGATTACATTCAACAATCTGTTTCAAAAGTAACAGAATCGAAAGTTGTTCCACAGCTTAGTAACGAAAATGAAGAACCAGACAGTTCGGATGAAATTCCAGAACACACTAAATTACATGGAAATAAACATGACGAACCCCATGAGGAGCAGAATCATCAAAGGAGTAAAAGAAAAACAACGTTTCCAAAAAAGTATGAGGATTACGATATCTATAGAGCTTATTATTGTTTAATCTCAACCGAAAACTATTCTTAAACTTATAAAGAAGCTATAGAATATGGCAGTGAGTGGCAGAAAGCTATTTAAAATGACTGGATGGTCATAACAAATTTCAAACTTGGTCAGTAGCAGATTTAACTGAAGGAAAAGTTGCAATAGACACTAAATGGGTTTTCAGGACCAAGCAGGATAATGTTAAAAAGCCAGATTAGTAGCAAAAGGATTTCAAGAACAGTGTAGTTCTAATGTCTATGCTCCTGTTGCTAAAATTGATACTGTTCGAATGACAATTTCTCATGCACTTCAGAATGATTAGGAACTTAGACATTTAGATGTTCCCACTGCTTTCTTAAATGGTAGATTGGAAGAGGATGTTTTCATTAAAATACCTCAGGGAGTAACCGCACCAAAAGGAAAGGTATTAAACCTCGATAGAGCTTTGTACGGACTAAAGGAGTCGCCTCGTTGATGGAACAATTGTTTCAATGAATTCATTCAAAAGAACGGATTTAAACGCTCAAACGCTCAATGCATGATGTATGTTTATACATAGGAGATGATGTCTGGTTAACACTATTCGTTGATGATTGTCTTGTAACAGGAAAACAAGAGAAAATTGAATAGTTGGTGAGTAAATTAAAAAGTGATTTTAATGTAAAAGATCTAGGCAGTATAGAAACAATAACTGAAGTAACAATAAATGGTGACACAATATCTCTAAGCCAAACTAAAATGATTGACAAAGTACTTCAGAAGTTCAATATGATTGATTGTAAAGGAAAAGAAACTCCAATGGAAGTAAACTTTCAAGTTAATCTCGATGAAGATATTATAACTAATGTTCCATATCGTGAGCTAATTGGAAGTTTTTACTTAGCAATTATTTCAAGACCTAACATTTCATTTGCAACATCGTTTCTTGGATGATTCCCTGACAGACCAACACAAACTACATGGAAAGCTGCAAAAATGATTTTGCATTAGATAAGTAATACCAAACATTTAATACTGAAATTAAAAAAAGTCAAAACGAAGAATGTGCTGAGGGTTATGCTGATGCAGATTGGGAATGATATTTCTAACAGAAAAAGCATAACTGGCATTGCAATTTATCATTTTGGTAATCTAGTGTCCTGGACTTCAAAGAAACAACAAGTTGTTCTTTGTCGACTGCAGAAGCTGAATATTTGGCTGCAGCACACTGTGCAACCGAAATTATGTATGTCAGCGGATTGCCTAATGGCTTTAAACGAGCAGAAACAACTTCAGTCTTAAATGTCAACAACCAGAGTGCGATTGCAATGATGACAAACTATGAGAACACGAAGAGATCCAAATATATTGACATTAAAGCTCATTTCATCAAAGATATTGTCGTTAAGGGTATTGTGAAAGTTCTATACGTATCTTTAGATAAGAGCGTAGCAGACATTTTTACCAAGTCGTTGTCTAAAGAGAAGTTTGTTAAATTGAGTCTTAAGTTTGTTGTAATTTTGTGATGAGCAATTTTAAGTTGTATTATTTAATAACGGACTTAAAATTGAACGGGGTTGTTGGAAGTTAAAATACAACTACTCCAGTAAATATTATATTAGCATATTGTGACAATGCTAATCATGTGTTTATATTTACTATGAAAGGATTTAAGTTTAGGTAAAAATGGCTTCATTTTTTTACCTTGATTATGTTTTGTATTAATAAAAAAATAGAACCACTGCACTGCTTTTAATAATTTATTTAATATCACCAAGCCCGTCGTCCCTCAGGAATGGGATAAGGAGTGTCAAGATATCAAATAAAATATATTAAGTTTTCACCCGATTAGTCCGCATTACTCAAATGCCATGTAGTTTCCATCGTCGTCAGAAGCAATGAATTCAATTCTCATAATTGTTCGCCATAAGGCGGAATTGATTACTCATGTCCACCTCTGGGAAATCCGGAACAACCGTCATCAATTCCGCCGGTTTGAACAATTATGAGCGAACAATTATGATATTTTGATTCATTGCTTCTGAAGGCGATGGAAACTACATGGCATTTGAGTAATGCGGACTAACCGTGTGAAAACTTAAGGAGCTAACACGTGAGGTTTCGTATTTCGTTTTCATTTGCAACAAACGACTTTTTTTATTCAAGATCAACGGTCCAGACTACCCGGAGTCCGGAATAGTATCCGGATTTTTAGAGTCTACTGTAGTAAAATTTGTTTAATAATAATACTATTATTATTATGCAACTACTTTCTAAAATGTTACAGTACACCTCAGATTATCCGGACCTGAATCATCCATATCTCGAATAAACCGGACGAAGCCGGCCGAAATAAAAACAGTTTAAATTATATTAAAAACGTGACTTTACACTCACACTGGTGCCTAAAGTCTCAGACGCAAACGCAACCGAAACGCAACACATTATTTTGAGCGTGACTTTTCATAGAAACTGCAATATAGAGTGAGCCACAGTACAGACGCGACGGTAGCGCATGCGCAATTGACCAGAATTTCGCGCCTTTTATTGCTTAACGACAAGTTTTAGGTAGCATATTACGTGTTCAAGGGTGCCGACTCCATGGGGCCCAAGGGGCTCAAGCCCCCCCAATGTCGTGGGGAAGGATGGCTCAGCCTCCCCAATGTTCAGGAAGGTGGACTCAGCTCCCTTCCCAAAAAAATACCATTCAAACCATAAACAAACTATTAACAACTGTACAACAATTCTCGTATCTATATTTGTTTGTAATATTTGATACATTTTTTAAAAATTAAAAATTATTTATTCACTTGAACGAATGAGTAAAGCCTTTGTAATGTAATAATGTTGTGTCGTGGAAAACAAACGTCAAGCAACTTTGGGGGAGTCGGGGAATTTTCAGTTTGCTCGTAAACGCACCATCACTGGCAAAACTGGTAGCTAGAACCGGGATTACGTGGTTCACCCCTGGCGGCACTGAGTGTGGGAGGGGGGCGCACGTCAGGTTGACAGGTAATTTACAGGAACGAATACTCAACGCTCAACGTGGATTACTCAGTTCGTCACCATATTTCTGTAGCTTGACTTTCACTGTGACTGTGCCTGATATTTTAAGTGATGTTGTGATGTTGTGTATGATATTATGTGTGGTTTGTATTAGTTAACGAAATGGGCAGATTTATTGTCAAAAAAACACGTTTGGAAGATGTATCTAGAGCACCGTCGCCTAAACCCGGCACTTCATATGATTGCCAAGCTAACGTACCGGTACCAAGAGCTATAAATCAAGCTAGTCAGGCAAGTCAGGTACCTACTAAATGTAATAGAAAGTTTCAAAAATCATGGGAGTCCAGTTTTACCTGGATTGAATATGATGCTACAGTTGAACGGGTTTATTGTAAAACCTGCAGAGGCCGAGGCTAAATAGTTATTGAGTTTCTGCACGAAAAAAGAAGATATTTTTACTTCAGTTGGCTTTTTCAACTGGAAAAAGGTGCTAGAAAATTTTCGATCTCATGAACGTTCAAATGCACATAAATAAGGGTTATGTAAACTGGCTTCCGTATCAGCTGAAATAGTGGCCTCAAAACTAAATGACTAAATCAAATCCGAAATGGCATGAGCCCAGACTTGCCTGATGGCTAGCTTTACCTCTTTAAGGTTCTTGTGCCGCCAAGGTTTGGCAATACGAGGGTACGATGAAATTAATTCTAACTTTCGTCAGTTAATAGAGCTGAGAAAACATGATCTTCCTGATTTGAGCGCGTGAATGGGTCGTACAGGATACAAATTCTTTTCATATGATATTATGAATGAAATAATAAATTTGTTGAGTGATAGTGTTTTGAGAAAGGTCGTGATTAAAAAAGTGAATGTTATTCTATTATGACAGACACAATGAAACCATTCGTTCTATGATTGTCGAACGAAATGTGATTTTTGGGTCTGGGGACCTCAAAACGAAAAGTTATCATGGCCCCAAGCCTAGGTCTTACAATGCCGACTACGGTAGTAGCTTCTTTCCTATAGAGGAAATTCGCTAAAAATTGGTATGTGGTATAACTCACATTGTTGAGTTATATTGATATTTGCATAAAAACCCATTTTTTCATTGTAACAGCAAACCTGCGTACTCAGCCCTCATGTTATTCTTTTGGAGAATAATAAAAATTGTGTATATCGCTTATTTATGAATTTATTTCAATGAATCTTGGTATCTTGCTTCACCTAGATGAAATCTATTTATATTTGCATAAAAACCAATTGTTTGTGTTCCTTATTTCAGCAAACCTACGTACTCATTTCCAATGTTTTTCTTATGGAAAATAATTACAATTGTATATAGCCTATCGCTTATTTGTAAATATATTTTTATGAAACTTGGTATGGGGCTTTATGTGGTATTAAGACATATATTATGCATTACAAATTCGCTGAGTACGCAGGTGTGCTGCGATGGGGTTATTTATTCTACATTAGATTGTATCAAGTGATGATGGTGTGTGGCAATTGCTATTACTTTTATAAAGTTTGATTATTATGCTGTTAAATATTTCATTTTAAAATGCACTTCATATTTTCATCAATTAATTAAAGTTGTATTTTCATGGCAAAGCGGAACATTTTTCACAGAACAGAAGGGTGGACATAATTGTTATAAGTAGAAGTAAAAATAAAGGATTTATTTTCGACCCAACAGTCCAGTCCGGTTTGAAGCAAACCAAAGCCAGCCAACATATGTCAATCAAGAAAAGATGAAATTTTTTTAGCAATGACGAAATATTTTAAAGATTATTATGACACAGAACGTTTTGAAGTTATTGGCTTGTTCATTGGAGCCCAATGAACATTATCAAAATTCTTTTTTTACTTTTGGACGAAATTTAATTCAAATCAAAAGAAACTTATTCAATAACTTTGACAAGTGTAAATCATTCAATTTATATTTCAAGAAACCATTTGTACGGCAAAAATCAAATATTATGTAAAATCTAGTAGTCTTTGTTTTCAGCAACTTGTATTGATCAAGAGGATATACATTTTTAATAAATTTTCTTTATATTCATATATTACAAATTTTAGGGACAAATATTTAATAATTGGTTCAAACATTGTATGTAAAGGTAAGGTAGACACATTGAATAGGATGTTATTAAAACTCAAAGTATATAAGAGTTTGCTCTCGTAGTTTAATAACTTACCAAATTTACAAATACTACTTCCCTGAGACATTATTCCGTAGGTTTCCTTCAGTTGTATTTTTTCCCACAAAACACGAAAGTAGCAGTGTTAATAATCCTAAGACTTTTAACATTAGCGTGTTATTTTTAAAGAGTTTTTTACCGTTAAAAAAACTGATAAGAGTAGTTAAGGATTAGCACACTTAGCTTTTGACTATAAATTCTTATATTCGGAAGGTAGTCAATTTAAATATACCGGTGAGTTTTAATGAGTCCTCCCTCCATAATTTTTTCTATATTTCATAAAATCTCGACTCCGGACCGCCGCCGATCATTGTTGATCAACTTATACTTAATTTTGACTTAGATCATATTTTAGACCGCCATCTTGGATCCGTTAAATTAGATTCAAATGTATTTTTTCAAGTCTACCAGTGGTTTGGTTCTCCATTATATTGGAATACTTGTTTGTGAATGCAATCCGTTTATAACAAATCTTGATTAGTTCTCAAGATGTTGGTGATTTTTTTAAAATTAATTTTGAATTGAGTTTTATATATCCCAATCTTAAAACATGTCCCTATTGTCGTATTATATCAGATACTGTAATGATAACGAACTACTATCGATATTTTTTGATTGGCAATTTGCTTTATTTTGAAAAAATCAATTTTCGTCCGCCATTTTGGAATAAGATATTTTTTTCAAATGTAAAGTTGAGTTTATGACCAATCATTTCCAACTGATTTTCCACGCTGAAACCAATGCCGCAATCTTTTTCTTAAATATCACCTTTCATTCTCATGATACTACACTATATTTGTTTTACATTTCAAAAAGTGGTTGTTATAAGTGGCATGATATTGTCACTTTTTAAGATGTTGAGCCAAAATATTTTAATGTCACGACAATGAAAGGTTAAAACATGATTGTGCCATTGGTTTCAGCGTTGAATACCAGTTGGAAATGATGGGTCTTGGCACCACATTTACATTTTTTTAAATTATTAAATTTTTAAATGCTCTCATTCCAAAATGGCGCACGAAAAAACAAAACAAATAACTATAACAAATATTACCAATATTTTTTATTTTCTCTCATTGGTTTGTAGCGGAGTATTCGTTACAGATGTTTTAAAACATTTGCATCAGTTTCAATTTCTTGCAGTTCTTTTAACTTAATTGCTTCTAGCAATTTTTAGGAACTTATTGCTAAAATTAAAAGACTAGAGGAAAGGTTGTAATGTAAGATTCTTCATATTCTATATCTTAGACTATAAAAGTAAGCTTTCCGAGCAAAAGAGAAAAAAGTTTTGTAGAGCTTCCTTTTGAGATAGCTTCTTCACAGCTCATAAAGCAGTCAGATAGTCACTTTGGTTCAACAAAAATTATCCACATTTTACATAAGTAGTAAGAAATATCCAGTAATGATCTCTTTTAGCGAATTTCCCCTATAGGGAAGAAGCTATTACCGTAGTCGGCATGTTACGACCTAGGCGCAGGACCTTGATAACTTTTCGTTTTGAGGTCCCCAGACGCCAAAAACGCCATTCGTTCAAAACTGTATATATATAGTACTCGCTTCGCTCGCTGGGGGCTCCGCCCCCAGACCCCTGTGGGGGGCTTCGCCCCCAGGTCGCTGTTGGCCTCATTTTGAAGTGGCGTCAAATCAAATGGCCAAGAACCCCCATAAGACTACTACTCATACTAAAAAGTCATAGGACCAAAGTTATAGATCGTCTAAAGCCCATATGTCTTAGTAAAACACGTTTCTCGAATGGACTAACCGTTCGGCCGCTACAGCACAAAAACATACACTATTTTAGAGATGTTCAAAATTTCCTCCTTTTTTATTTTTTTGAGGAGGTTAAAATAAAAAATTATACCTTTTTGCAATTTTCCTGGGGTTTTCAATAGACAAGCTACATATAGGCCTAATTCCATGTTTCTAGCTTATCTAGAATTACCTGAGTAAGTCGATAATGCAGTTTGGCATTTATAGAATAATTAGGGTTTTTAATTTTTTTGGGATGTTTAATTATTAAAATATGTTAGTTTATCGAGTGTTTCGTGAAGGGTAATGTGTAAACATATTGACTGCCAAATATCAAGCCTTTACATACTAAATTAAAGTGATAGGAAATTAAAGACCACAAAAATAACCGTCGAAATTGCCTGAAATTTGAAAAATCTAGCGCTACCTAAGGGTGAAGGGAGCAAGATACGACAAAAAGTCATAGGAACAAAGTTGTAGATCTTGTAAAATCCGTGGCACGTGGTGGTTTCCGTTTTTCGATAAGTCAATCCGTTCGGCCGCTAGAGCTCAAAAACTGTAATTTTAAAATAAGCCTTTTTGGGGGGGTTTTAAATATTTTTTTAGGGGGGTTAAAATAAAAAATTGACAGTTTTGGCAATTTTTCTGGGGGTTACAAGCTATAAGCTACCTGCATGCAAAATTTCAGGTTTCTAGCTAGTCTAGAAGTGGTCTAGAATTCGTATACCTCAGTGAATGAGTGAGTGAGTGAGTGAGTGAGTGAGTGAGTGAGTGAGTGAGTGAGTGAGTGAGTGAGTGAGTGAGTGAGTGAGTGAGTTACACACATCGAGGTAAAACTACTGGAGAGATCGCTAAGTGAGCTAAAAACGGTCCGCGTGGGACTGCGGAACAGAAATGGTGGGCCACTGTGTGCTCAGAGCTGTTACTGGCGTTGAACGCGCTGTCGTTTACACGCTCCTGGACTTCACTGCCATGTTTGAATTGTAATGAAATTTATATATCCTTTGCGTACGTGAACTACGGAATCCGAAAGCATAAATATTGTTTTATTTTACCGTGTTTTAATATTTTTAATAATTAAAGACTCTTACGTGTTATTAAAGAGGGACATGAAAAAGTTACTCAGCGAGGAAGTTTTTTATTTTTAGGTTAGAAGCAAACTTCCAGCGGGAAAGTTGTAGATAATTAGTTTCTCTAAAACTTATATTTCAAACATTTTTCGGTAAAGTTGTTGGTTTGCCTACAATTCGTTTGGAAAGATGCTGAAACCTTTCGCCGCGCTCTATCCAAGACCTCGCTGTTAAATTCAACTCAGTGATGCCGTGTTACAACATGGCCTAGGGTTTTTGATAACATACATAGTTATACGACTTTTGTTTTAGTCGTCAAATTCGGGTTACGTTTTAGTATCGCTTTTACCGTTCCCAATTAACTAAGTAAATTAACAAACCATCATTCAATTTAATCACATTTGATCAATGAAATTTAGTTATAGATCTAATAGTAACGTTTAACGTTGGTAACCATGTTGGTAATTAATGTTTATTAAGAATATATTTGCTATTAAAAAGTATTTGTCTTGTATGGTATTCATTCATCAACAAAGTATTATGATATAGGCCAATTAACTTTCATGCAATCTACAACTTTTGGCGAACGTCGAAGTTTATATGCTAAAATTCAAAGTTTCACTCGTCCAAAGAACGATATTACTGCTCATAAAAAATTCATTCCAGTACCAAAAACTTCAAAACATCATTATTCAACACCTAAAGCCTAGTGGAATGTATATAAATTTATATGGCTGTAAATATGAAAGAATCAGCCATCGAGGAGATTATTTTACAAAACCCCCAACTTTCTGTTCTTTTTACGCAACCAACCCCGGTCGAATATAGTTACTTTTGGTATTAAAAATTCGAGAAACTATTCAGGAATACGGATCAGAAGGCCATTCAACCATAACAAATGTTACCTGGCTGCAAATTCAATTCAAGTGAGCGCGCGTCGTGTTTTTCCCTATATCTCCCACGCTAAGCGCTGCCGCGGTGGCCCACCATTTGTGGCACGACCTCGAACGCGGCCGGACCGAAATTTGGTTCGCTTCACCACGGGCGCGAGCGGTCCAGTAGTTTTAAGTCTTTGGTTACACATGCGGCTGTATATATTATAGATATATATGTGTGTGTGTGTGTGTGTGTGTGTGTGTGTGTGTGTGTGTGCGCGCGCGCGTGTGTGTGTGTGTGTGTGTGTGTGTGTGTGTGTGTGTGAGCACGATAACTCTCGTAAAAATTAACCCATTTTGACGAAATTTGGTATAAACGTGTAAAGCAGCATTTATGACTTTAAGTTCGAAAACCATACAGATACCTATCCGAAGGGGTATTTTGGGGGGGTTTTGCACCCCAAAAATGAAGTTTTTGAGTTTTTTACATATCATTTTTGAAAAAGTCAAACTTTAGTTTTTTACATTGATATAAGCTTAAAAAGGCGCAAAATTTGGTGTTTTGATCATTGCTCTAAGTCAAATGGTTACAGAGATATTGAAAGTGCTAAACACAGTACGTTGTCCAATGTTATTCTTATGGAGAATAAGAAAAATTGTACATCTCGCTTATTTATCAACTTATCCTGATGAAACTTTGTATATTGTTTCATATCGTTGTGGTATATTGATATTTGCGGGATGTAATAAAAAACGTCTTACAACACTTAAGATATATTTACACTTATACTGATTCACATACAGACGGTAAACATATATAAAAGATGGTACCTCAGCATCCTCAAGAATTGTAAAAAAGGAAATGAAATGAATGCATGGGAAGAATTGTTTATATTTAAAGAAAAATGTAAAAATAGAGATAAATTGATTAACGAACAAGTTAACTTCGACTCTGGTGGCACATTTTTAGGAACCTGTATCGGAAACTTCCGGTAGCCAATAGGATATAAGCAAGGACGCCATTTTGATTCTGTCAGTTCTCTCATTGGCCTGATGACGACTGGTGTGACTGGTCGCAATCGATAGCCTAATACCATCTTTTATATATGTTTACCGTCTGTATGTGAATCAGTATAAGTGTAAATATATCTTAAGTGTTGTAAGACGTCTTTTATTACATCCCGTAAGTAATAACAACACGTAATATGCTAATAAAAAAGTTGTTTATTGATATTTGCGCAAAAAAAGATTTTTTTGCCGATAGATCCAGTAGCAGCAAACCTGCATACTCAGCCCCCACGTTATTCTTATGGAGAAAAAGTAACGTGTTATCTCCCTTAATTATGAACATAAATTAATAAAATTTGGTATGTGGCTTTACCTAGTTGAGTTATATTGATATTTGTATAAAACCCCATTTTTTGTGTTCCTTGCTTCAGCAAACCTGCATACTCAGCCGCCATGTTATTCTTATGGAGAATAATTAAAATATCATAAATCATTTATTTATGAATGTATATTGATGAAACTTGGTATGTGGCTTTATGTGGTATTAAGGTACATTTATATGCATTGGATATTCGCTGAGTACGCAGATTTGCTGCTTCGGGGGTATTTATTCTAGTGAAACAATATTTTATTTTAGCAATGAACTAATAGTACATAATACCTAAAGTTATTACTGCTATTTATCGATATGGACTTGGAAATAATCTCAGATGCCACTCACACTCAATCAGATGTAATATTTGAATAATACATATTTTATCAAGCTTACGAATTAATCGAGGATACAGAAGCGTAGAAGCTATTATAGCATTCAATTATGTATAGTTCATGGTAGCAGTAAAATTGTATTTATTTAGCTAGTTAATTATTGATTATTGATTATTGCTTGCCAATCCCGGCCCCGGCTACACGATAGAATTCATGCTGGAAGAGCAGAATCATTTGCTAGTCCTGCAGTCAGTAGAGAAACTGATGATACTTTACGACTAACATATACATGTTTATACAATTACCTGACAAAATGAAACCATCGTGAAATTGACATGAAGTATCTTGGGGCGAGTTTTGCTCGGGGAAAGTCAGTCAGTTTGTTTAGATGAGTTGGACTAATTTCTCAGCACGTCCTACTACTGTCGACAGATTTACTTAGTTCTTTTGCCTCCTTTCTGCATGTTTAAGGTCACTTAAATAATTGTTATTATAGCTCAATGTCCCTTTGATTTTTTTTGGACTTGACCACACGTATGTAATCTTCATTCAATGGTTTTAATCACTGCTCTCAGGAAACAATACACGTAAAAGTAAATCATTCTTGTTCAACAACTCGTGATGTCATGCTTGGGGTTCCCCAAGGCTCAATATTAGGGCTCATACTATTTAACATATTTATGACAGACATCCCCATTCCATTGAACGCTTCACTTGCATTGTATGCCAATGATACTGCTATTATAACTCAGCACTCTGGAATTCATACAGCACAACAAAATCTGCAAACTTCCGTTGACACGCTGGTGGAATGGTTCGTCAAATGGAGGCTTAAGTTAAACGCTTCTAAATGTGAAGCCAAAATCTTTACTTTAAGGAAACCTCAACTTCCTCCTAATACTATAATTGAATGGAATCCCTCTGACCAGTCTATAAAATATCTAGGATTTCATCTCGATCAAAAGTTGAATTGGAATCTACATGTAAATTCAAAATTGACACAAGCTTATTCTCGGTTATCAATCCTTTTTCCATTGATCAAAAGGAAGTCTTCACTCAAACCAAAACTCACCTATCCAGGTAGGTGCAGGTTTATGTATGGACTATATGGAATTTTAATATATAAAAGTATTTTAAGACCTTTCGTGATGTACGTTTGTCCTATCTGGGGATTATCAATTTCAAAAAGTAAATTAAATAAGATTCAAGTTTTCCAAAACAAAATCCTTATGATCTGTACAAACTCTCAATGGTTTATTCGAAATAAGCAATTTCATGAAGAATTTGGTGTGGACTCGATTTAAATTTTCAAAAAGAAAAGTGCAACAAAGTTTCTCAACAACATTGGACTTGTTCCTGGTGCACAATTTTTTAACATTGATGAGTCAACTGCCAACAGGCGGTTAAAATCAAGATTTGTGACTTGTCCAAGATATCTTTTTAGATTAGACTACTAGCCTGTCGCGGCTTCTCTCGCGATCACATCGTAATATTATACTGGCATTCCCGTATAAATATTGTGTTACCGTTCCAAAGCCAACATGGCCTGCTGATTAAGTATGTTTACTCTATCCAGCTGATTGCTTAAAACTTATAGTTATTTCCCAACAACAAATCCTATACTCTAATATGAGTCAAGTTTGCTTGCTTGCGTTGTGCGTGCTTGCTAGCTTGCAACTCTTACTTCAAAAACGGCACCAATGATTTCCTTTAAATGTGGAAAATTCATAATTTATGTATACTAATAAGTTCTAGACAGGTCTCATCCCCAGAAAAAATCAAATAATGTAACAAATTAAAAGTGAAAAAATCATTGGATTTATGGAGTTTACTTTAAGGTGCCCCAGGGCCTTACTCACAGATTATTTCTCTATAAAAAAGGTTTTCTGCACAACTTCACATTAGGCTCTTTCCAATGACACCAAAAATATGGAAATCGGGTCAGTAGTTTAGAAGGAGTGATTGTCACAAAAAACCTGCTCGCCTATTAAATAAGTACTAGTAAACCTGTTGCTCGAAATCGAGCAATTGAATGAAATCCGTATAAATATTGTGTTACCGTTCCAAAGCCAACATGGCCTGCTGATTAACTGTGTTTACTCTATCCAGCTGATTGCTTAAAACTTATAGTTATTTCCCAATGTTAAACTTATGGGAAAAACTCAACTTTAAGGGGCCCCAGGGCCTCACTCACAAATTATTTCTCTATGAAAAAAGTATCCTGCACGGCTTCACGTTAGGCTCTTTCCAATGACACCAAATTATGAAAATCGGTTCAGTAGTTTAGGAGGAGTGATTTTCACAAAAAACCTGCTCGCTTATTACCTGTAAATAAGTATAGATAGATAGATGTTGAACTTTGGTTTCAGGGTGTCTTCGAATGGAGCGATCCCAATAATGTTCCACTATATTAGTTTATGTAAATACTAGTTATTACGTTCTGTGAACAAAACTGTTGGCTAACCAAAGGAAAACAAGTATTTTAGCAACAAGAGAAATACCTCCGTCACAGCAATCCTGCGTACTCAGCGAATTTCCAATGCATATATATGTCACTACTATCTAACTATCTCACTACTACATAGAGCCACTTACCAAGTTTCACAAAACTACATTCATATTTATGAATGTACTATATATAACTTATTTAGTGATATATAGTATTTTATTTATTCTCCATAAGAATATCATTCATTTGGAGTATAGGGCTGATTTTTTCTGCATCGAGGAAAAGATGTGTTTTTTGCAATTATAATTATAATTCAACAAGCTACATACCAAGTTGTATTAATTTAGGTTTATAACTAAGGGAGGTATAAAACTTTACTTACTGTCCATATGAATAACATGGGGGCCGAATATGCAGGTTTGCTGCTACGGGAAAATAAAATTATGAAAAACGTTTTTGTGCAAATATAAAATAACACAACTAGCTGAAACCACATACCAAGTTCCATCAATATTTATTCATAAATAATCAAGATATAAAATTGTATTTATTCTCCATAAGGATAATATTGGGCAACATACTGTGTTCAGCACTTTGGATATCTCTGCAACGGTTGGACGTAGAACAACAATTAAAACACCAAAATAATTGTTTTGTAGAGTTAAACGTGTTGGTAAAAATATGTGAAGATTTTAGTAAAATTATCTGAGGATAATCTAAAAACCTTTTTCCCATAAGATTAACATGGGACATTTTATGGACACCTTTTTTTTACTTTTCTCCATTACCAATTAACTGATACAAAATCCATGATTCAAAATACTAAATTACTTGTTTATGTAAGCTCTATAAAATGGCTACAACCAGAATTGAGTTTATAACCAAAATTTCAAAAAAACGATTTTTGGAAAATTGTAAACCCCCATAAAACCCCCTTCCTATAGTCCGATCGATCTGGTTTTCGATCTTAGTCTGGTTTCATAAAAAACGGGAGTTTCTTTCAAACGTTATCGACGTAACGGTCACACACACAAACACACACACACACACACACACACACACACACACACACACACACACACACACACACACACACACACATATATATATATATATATATATATATATATATATATATTAGTAACACATAGGGATACTAATATTAATAGATGTATCTTCATATTTTAACCAAGTACCTTTTTTAATAAAACATGTTCCATTTCAGACTGACATGTATCGTACACTTAGGCCATTATCAAAGTCTATTAAAAATATAACCTCACATATTTTTTTCAATGTTTTATTTTTAGAATCTGTTCTTAACAGTAAAGAACAATGAGTAAAACTTAATAACATATTGCAGTTAAACATATTACACAACTTGAATAAGTTACAGTTCAGTAGCTGTACTTTTGTACTTCAAATTCATGTCGTACATTCCTTTTTCAAAGCCGGAAAGGCAAATCAAGGGTTGGGTGTCTCTTCAAATGTAATTGCTGTAAATGTTGTGTCTGTTGTCCAATAAGTTAAACGTCAAGTGATTCGGATGACTGTAGAGCCTTGTAAGTCGTCTTCCGCTGAATCGATTGATCTCGTCAGTTACTAATGGAATTTTTAAATCTTCATGTAACGTCCTATTTGAAGATAGTGTATTTAAGAAGAGTGAAGTTGCTGACAAAGTACTGCTCGAATCACTTTAGATTGAAATCGCTGAATGATTTTTATGTTGGAGGTGCTGGTAGTTCCCTACAGTTGTATACCGTAAGTTTTAGAATCACTTTGTATAGTAAAATATTGTTTTCGATTGACAGGTTTGAGTTTTTGTGAAGAAGACGGGATAGTTTTTTTTTACTTTAAACTAACATTCAATAATTTATTCCAAATGTGAGATTGCCACGTTAGCCCTCTGTCTAATTGCATTCCTCGATATTTTACTTCAGTTACTTGAGGTAGAAAAACATTGTTTGAATAAACAAGAGGGCAAGTATCGGTTTTCAGCGTAACTGTTATATGAGCTAATTTCCCTTCATTAGCATTTATCCGCCAGCTCTTCAGCCAGTCTGATATACAGTTTAAGCTTCTTTAAAATATTGTTGTGGCAGTTCCTGCATTATGATTGGAGACTAGTGTGGCTGTATCATCTGCAAATGTAGCAGTATTTGTCCCATCGCTTATTGTAAGATCTGCAGTGTACCGCACAAACAGTACAGGACCTAGCACACTACCTTGAGGTACTCCTGACTCTACTGCGTGAAAACCAGATAGGACGTATTTAAGTTTTATTTGCAAAAATCTTTTGCTTATTACGAGCAAAGAATATTGTAAAATGTATGCGAAGCATTTTCTTAATTTTATATAATAAGCCTTTGTACCACACCTGGTCAAATGCTTGACTTACATCCAAGAACGCAGCTGTGCAGTTTTGCTTCTTCTCCAAGTCTTGTTTAATTAAATTAGCTACTCGGTGGACTTGCTCAACTGTAGAGTGTTGTCTCCGAAACCTAAAGGAAAATTCAAGTAAGTACCGTAATAATAAACTACATGAAAATTACTTTGACAGTTCCCTGATTAATTATGAACAGCTGTTACAATTATTTTGTTTTGATTTTAAACTCCATAAATCCAATGATTTTTTTACTTTTAATTTGTTACATTATTTGATTTTTTCTGGGGATGAAACCTGTCTAGAACTTATTAGTATACATAAATTATGAATTTTTCACATTTGAAGGAAATCATTTGAGCCGTTTTTTTGAAGTAAGAGTTGCAAGCTAGCAAGCACGCACAACGCAAGCAAGCAAACTTGACTCATATTTGATGAACGAAGTGAATCACTGTATTGATGAAGAAGTTTCAGTGGCCGTGTGTGGGTGTGTGTGTGTGTGTGTGTGTGTGTGGGGGTGTGTTATCGAAATACTAAATAACTGTAAAACATTTCTTAATGAAATTTTGAAGGTGTCATTTGGGATACCAAAGGCATGTTTTAACACAGCATTTGTATTTTATTTTGGATTATTAATAATTATTAAAATTAATTTTAATGTTTGATATTTAGTAGTTGAATTGGTTTTCGTAGTAAGCTATTGACTATGGTTGTCTTTAAAATGTCAGCTGGGATTTGTCTGTGTTTCACTTGAGGGATTTTTATCCCCTATATGAGATATTTTGACTGCTTGTGGGATAAAATGGGATTGTGGGATAAAGTGGGATTTTTTTGAAATCGGCATTACGTCTGCTAGTTTGCTTACAACTTACGACCAGAGCACCTTAGCAGTAGCACTTCTAGTGGATTTTCTCGCCGTACTGGCAGTTGCGGGGTTTCCCATTTTTACTTTCTCCCCCTATACATAGTATATGGAGAAAGTATTGTTTTCGTAAAAATTTTCCAATTTGAGTTGTCAGTGGAAATATTCGTTTTGGTGCTCCCTGAACCCAAAAAAGTGGTTTTTACGTGATGTCTGTCTGTGTGTGTGTGTGTGTGTGTGTCCGTGTGTGTGTGTGTGTGTCTGTGTGGATGTGTACAGAGCTAGAGCCCTAACCTATGGGCCGATTTTTATGAAATTTGGCGTGTAGGTACTAATCCACGATATCTCCAGGCTTTTTTTTCATTTTTTTGAATTTTTGATTTTTAAGGGTAATTATCCCCCAAAAACCGCCAAAAAACATGAAAAATCCAAATTTCTCAAAAACGGCTCTAACGATTTTGATTAAACTTTCTTGGTTTGTAGAACTTTAGGTTTCCAACAAAATGACACCACCCGCATTTCTGGAAAAATGCGGGTTCAGAAATTACAGGACTTAAAACATCAAAAATTCAGTTTTTTGGATTTTTCATAAAAAATCATAAATGTTAAAAAAGATTACTATTCACCATTAAAAAGAGCTCAAAAAACTAAATAAATTAGTATTTTAAATTACTATTCTACGATTGCTAGTTGCGGAGAAAATTGAAATTTTCATTTAGCGGTAAACACAGTACGTTGTCCAATGTTATTCTTATGGGGAATACAAAAATAACTATTTCTCTCTTATTTACTAATCAATTTCATTTGATATGCAGGTCAAGTTAGCATTGGCCAACAGATGATGTTCGGAATGTGTTGCTATTTAACCCTGGGGGGGGGGCAAGGGGGCATTTCCCCTCTCAAAACTACTGTGTGTAGCAACGGACTCTATAGTGCCTCCAAAAAAGCAATTTGGGTGGATATTTCTGAAAACAACTATTTTAGACAATTTTCTGTACATTTATCTATACTTCATATTCTATATTTAGTAAATAACAAATATTTTTGTCATTAAAGTTTGGCTAAAAGGGAGAAAGTATGTGTCAGTTTCCTGATACCGTTTATTAACCTCGCTGTCCGCACCTATTATGATTTTATAAACGTCACAGAACGAACACTGAATCATGTCAATTTCGCTGGCCGAGCCATGTTGGAATTAACAAGCAAACTATTTGCCATTATTTAGTACCTACTTCGTACTCTTTAGTACTACCATTACAAATATTAGTACCTCTCACGTAAATAAATTATTTAATTTAGTTAATTCACCGTATCATTTAACCTATGTCGCATTGCTCAAAATCCTTTGAGGTACTAAAATGTAAAATACCTATAGGTAATTAGTAGATCTAAATAAGCTCTATCTAACGGTATAAATATTGTACTAATACATTATTCAATAATCATATAATATTTAACACTGATTGTGTTGCAATGTTTAACAAATCAGTGGGAAAGTGTGGGATATGACGAGGGATACTATAAGGGAGAGTCTGGGATAAAGTGGGATTTTTTGTATCAGTGCGTGGCATATTTTTACCGTAGAGTGGAAACACTGCATATTTGTTTATAAATTACTCAAATGTAAACATAACCAAAAGTATGGATTTGGTTATGTTTTGTTCCATCAATTTTTTTTTATTTCGAAATAGTTTAAAATGTGAGTGTTATATAAATTAATAGTGTTTTGTCGTGTTTAAAACAATGCTTGTATCTATTTAGATTTATTATCAGTTTATGTTTTACTGGAAAACTTCGATGTAAAAGCTAAGTGTTTGGACTAGTGATGATAAATTAATATAATGGGTTTTGGAATTTTTGAATTACTGGGACAGTATAACTCTGTAACACGACTGACTGTGATTGATAATCAAGCGTGTTGTAGACCTATAGTAGTTTCTTTACATTGTGAACAAATTACTTGATGGCAGACTTACTAAACTATCATACGTGCAAACTATCTTTATTACATGTAATGTACCAAATCAGCTTCACTGTCACCTAATGACATGGGATTAAAGTTTTGTAATCTACCGGTCAGTAAAATAGTCTGGTTACAGTTTATATTTGTTTGCATTTTCTGTGGTTAATATTGATTTTCATAAACAATCAAGATGTCCAAAACTCCGTAATTCCAACCGTCTACATTGTTCAACTAATTACGATGTAGACAGATTGCCCTCCTGAAAAATTGTCATTAATGTAGATGTTGGATTTTGCTTTTAAACCTCTCGTGCTGCGATTTCAGTAGCTTGTGTATTTAAATTCAAACTAACATATATTAATGATGTAAACATTTATAAATTTAAGGTATGAATGTGATATGATACTGTTATATAAATAAATCATTGAATACCTTTTTTTACATTAAATGGGTTTAAAATTAGTATATTTCTGTATGTTTAATCCCCTGATTTTGGAGCTGGAAATTAATACGTCTAATAATTATTGGCAACTTTTCTCTCAGGTTATATATTTAATATATTTAAAACTCGTCGAAAACCATCCGGTACCAAAAATATATTAGTCATTGGCCGAGTCTTAAAAAAGCGTGAACAGGAGCTCGGACATGTGACCAAATAAACGCAATCAGTTTAATCTAATTTGCTAGGTACACCCAAATTTTTCTAAAAAATCAGGTGGTATATTTTATTAGAAACCTAATATAAACCACCAAATAAAAAATCCAAAGATTTCGAAAGCGGCTCCTCAAAACTGCTCCAGACCTATATACTACGTTGTTGGGTACCAAAATATTATGGATACCTCTTTGTTCTTCCCTCAGGGCTCTGCCTTTACTATCACTCCCAACTTATAATTTTAACGTATGATTCGTTGGATTTATTTTGTTAAAGCAGCATCTCCTGAAAGATGTCCCCACGTTTGATACGCCGCCCTACTCAACCATAGACCTCCACCGCACAGGAAAATTTTCTTTGTTATTATTTACACCTTTTTTAGTAATTTTAGAAAATTTTCAATAATACAAAAAATTGTTGTTATTTTCTTTTAACCCCGACCTTAGAGCTCCGCCTCGCTGGCTTTAAAAGTTGCCTTGTTAAATTTATGGAGGAAAGATGATCCTTGGGTAAGCGTTCGGGAGTTCGGGTCAGCGTTCGGGTTGAGTACTACTAGCTGGTCAGACAGACATTATTATGTCCTAATGTCACTGAATTTGTTTTATGTCAAAGATTCTCGTTCTTTTTCAAGATGAGCTCGTTAGCTACGCTCACTTGCCTATGTTTATATAGAGCTTGCTTCGGTATTGAAAATGAGTTGCTATTCAAATAGATTTATTATGTCTATAATAAACATATGTTTATATGCTTTTCAAGTATGTTTAGATATCATCCTTATAACAGCTGTTTGATGAAACTAAATAACTAACATACAATCCCGACTTTGTTTTATGTATTTAGATAATGAAAATCACTTAATAATATCTTGCCATGACAACGTTAATATACACTAGGCAGCAATACGGATTTTAGCAATTTGAAATTTAAGTAACTGCACAACGCCATCTGTAGAGCCTGATATAAGCGTAGGTTATATTATATAAATCAAACAGGAAAGTTGGCCGGGCTGGTAAGGGCCCGCACTTGCATTTAGGGTGTAGACCAGAGCCTGTACAGACCTAAATTCAGCCCTGGCCGTCTGTATGCAGAACTTCAAACATGCTAGAATCCAGAATCATTGTCCCTGTCTCGTGTACATTCTATGTGCCTAAGAGTAAAAATATGTTATAGTTAATCAATACAAATGCTGAATTATTTTGACTCAATCCTATCCTACACTATAATATGAGTAAGGTTTGCATGCTCGCTTGCTTGGTTGATTGCTTGCAACTCTTATCTCAAAAACGGCTCCAACGATTTTCTTAAAAAATAACTAATGTGTCCTTCCAACTACTTGTGTTGTAAAACCTGATATCTGGGTTAAAAATAAGTTCTAGACATGTCCCATCCCCCAAAAAAATCAAATAATGTAAAAAGCCGCTATGGAAAATTGAAAAAATCACATTGGGCTTTTGGAGATTAAAATAAAAGCAAAAGAGTCATAACAGCTGTTCGAAATCTTTCAGCGAAATATAGTTTAAGTACTACCTGGGACTGAGCTTTGCTAGGGAAAGGTCAATCTTGTTTATGACTTGGAGTTGTTTTTCACCATGTACCCTACTAACGAGCATTTTTGAGGTCACAACAGTTGTTATTATAATGCACCTTTGAGTCATTCTGGATATGACCACTCTACATGTAATCTTCATTCAAAGGATTTATTATCTGATTTTATGGAACCACATGGAACTCATGTTGTTTATGATTATTAACATGTGGTTTCCTGAGAGCAGAGATTAAAAGATTTGAGAGAAGATTACATATACAGAGTAGTAAAATAAATCAAAGGGATATTGAGCTATAAATAACAACTGGAGTGACCTTAAAAATGTAGAAAAGAGGCAAATGAGTTATACAAATCTGATTATCAGTAGGGGGAAGTGGTGAAATATGCTCCAAGTCATCTAAACAAACTGACTGGCCTTCCCCCGAGCAAAGTTCGGCCCCCAGGTATCATATACTCTAATATGAGTAAGGGTTGCTTGTATGTTTGCTTGCTTGCGACACTGATCTCAAAAACGGCTCCAACGATTTCCTTCAAATGTTCAAAATAACTAATTTCTGGGATAAAAATAAGTTCTAGACAGGCCTCATTCCCAGGAAATATCAAATAATGTAAAAAAAAATAAAATGAAAAGTTAAACAAATTAACATTGGGCTTATGGAGTTTTAAATCAACACAAAAGAATTTTATCAGCTGTTCATAATCAACCAGGGAACTGTCAAAGTAATACTCATGTTTTTTATGATTATTAACATGTGGTTTCCTGAGAACAGAGATTAAAAGATTTGAGTGAAGATTATATGTATTGATTAGTAAAATAAATGAAAAGGACATTGAGCTATAAATAGCAACTGGAGGAACCTTAAAAATGTAGAAAAGAGGCAAATGAGTTACACAAATCTGATTATCAGTAGGGGAAAGTGATGAAATATTACTCCAAGTCATCTAAACTGACTGATTGGCCCTCCCTCGAGCAAAGCTGGGCCCCCCAGGTACTGTCGTGTTAAAACGGATATGAGAAGGGTGTTACCACTCCAGTAGTCAGTAGTATTTTTTATTTACATTAGTCCTAAATTATCTGTTCTTGCCGTTGTGGAGTTAAAACGGATATGGGAATGGTGTTACCATTCCATTAGTAAAATGTTTGGTTTATTAATTATCTGTTATTGCTGTTGTGGAGTTAAAACGGATAACAGAAGAGTGTTACCAATCCAGTACCTGCCTACATATCTTTAAAAATTCAGTCTTCGTTCATCCTCTTACGGGAAGAATGAGCGTACACCTAGTAGAGTATAGGATTTGTTAGGAAGATGGTTAATACATCAGAATAAAACCTTTGCCTACCCCTGTTCCAAAAATGCTTTAGGGCTCTCCAAAAGTTTGAACCACAACATTGATGGGTAAATAAATGTGTTCTAATCATGCCTCATCCATAGAAAATATAGTATTCTATAGTAAATAATTTTAAAACTAGCATTGGGGTTAGGGTTCAGATTTGTAAATAAAAACAAAAGAATTATGTCAGCTGTTCAAAACCAACCATTCAATTGTTAAAATTACATTAATTTGGTAAAGAATCATGAGAGTTTTGTGATAGTAGTGATTAGAACCAGAGTAGAAACGTAGATACAGTCACGCGGAATATTTTGAGCCCTGGCTTACTCTACTGTATAATGGAGGGACTGAGATAACCAGCTGAGCTACTGAACATGGAATGCTGACGAACAGTTATTTTGTTTACATAACAAAACTATTACGATTAATGGACTGAAAAGATAATGGAATCAACAGATGACAGATTTTAGGCCGATATCTAAATCTCTCTCAACTCCAACTGTTTGAACTGAAAACAGTTCCTACAGCTCAAGATAATCTGCGCCAAGTGTAATATACATGGTTAAGTTATGTTTAAATTGATAGAATTATTAAAATGGAAGATTGAATATAAAGCAGGCATGTCCAAAATGAAAAGAAACGAACATAAGCAATGCAAATGTGCTCGCCTTGAAGAGTTTAACCGTGAAGATAAGTACTCTCGGCTTATTTTGAACAAACGGATTGGATTTTAGAGCTAAGCTCGGTCCCCCAGGTGCTTTAAAAAATTAAACTTACTTCTTAAACATAACATTGTAGACTACTGTGATCGCAAGCAAAGCCAGGATAGCCTTCAGTTTACAAAATGGGTAGATCATTTGGTTAAATATCGACTATTGTATTATGAACTATTGATTACCACAGTCGACTGCTCAATTAGCGTCTAGAGGACCCATAGCGTTCACAGCATGTTAAATTGTAACTTTCCCATTGACACATGCTACGGTGAACTAATGCACAGTAACTAGAATAATTATACGGTTGGTATCACGCGCATCTTTTATACCCGTCTTCTGTTGGTTGGGCACCAGTGACGTCTCATTGTTTACATATTTGTTTTGCTGACATTCCAGATCAACACAAAATTATAATGGACTCGTCAAAGTCAAAACAACAGCATCCAGTCTAGTTTCACCAGATCGGAGCTTTATTGTGTTATAAACAGCTGTTGGGCACCACTGACGTCACTGATCTACTGTGCATCTTGTTTATGATGCCTACCGTATAATTATTCTAGATACCAACTGTTGACTAATGGATACAGTTTCGGACTCACGATCTTGCAGTCCTGGGTTCAAATCTTACTTTTGTTGTTTTTTTGGGGTCTGCATAATTTTATTTTCCCTTAATTTTTTCGGGTTCAAGTCTTATTTTTGTCGTTTGACTTTAATGTCTGCATTAATTTTAAAAATTTACTTTGTTTTTTTTTTAGATACAAATTAATTTATTTGTAAGTTGTTGCACAACGAAGAGCCACCGTACAGCGCTCAACGGAGTTAATTTAGGTTAGGTTACTATAGTTTTGTCGTGAACTGCAGCATAATTTGTTAATATCCTTTAAAACGTAAATCCATTTGTATTATGTTATAAAACAAAGAGCTAGAGTCGATAGTCCATAGTACTATAGTCGGTATTTAACAGAATTTAATACTCGTCTGTTGGGAACTGAAGGCTATCCGTGAAACCGCGACGGGTGACTAGTATGTTTTATTGTAAATTATTATCATATGTTATTTGTTTATCTTTGTTTCTTTAAATGTTTATTTTTATAGTTAGTTGTTTGTAAATAGAATAAAAAATCGTGTTTTTGTAAAACTAGTTTTTTTTGTATGCTTATTAGATAACGATCCAAACGCCAGTTTGACTAATTGCTTAATAATGTATTCGAATCTAGGAAAAACCTGAAAAAGTAATATTATGTCCATATTGTGGCAGGTGTTTCTTTTTGCCCTTGTTGAATTCAGTACGACTAAGGCAGCTTTACAGGAGAATGAAACTGAGAAGGTTATATTTATTAACGTGGTAAGTTTGGTTTTTGTGTACACCTTTTTTTGTAAAGTTATGTTTAACAAATACTATAAATATTTTGTATTACAATACATATTATGGTTAACCTAAAATAAATAACCCCCGTTACAGAAAACCTGAACACTCAGCGTACTTCAAATGCACGTATAGGTGTATTAATACCACAAATAGCCACTTTCCACGTTTCATAAAATTTATATTCACAAATGAGAAGTTTTTAACATTTTAACTATCGTCCATAAGAATAGCATGTGGGCTGAGTGTGCTGCTGCAACAATAAATACAAATTAATGGGTATTTATGCAGATATCAATAGAACTAAACTAAGAGGAGTTACATACCAAGTTTTATTAATTTATGTTCATAATTAAGAGATATAACTTTTTGCTTATTCTCTATAAGACTGACATTGGAGCTGAATACGCAGGTTAGCTAGTACAGGAAATGTCTAAAAGAAATTGTTTTATGCAAATGCAAATTTTAATTTTTCTCCATAACAATAGCATTAAAACTGAGTAAACAGGTTTGCTGCTTCATGGATCATCGACAACAAATTGGGCGTTTGTATGAATAGCAATACACCACAACTAGGTAGAACTGAGATAAAATGACATACCAAGTTTCATCAATATACATTTATAGCCTAGGTGTACGCTCATTCCTCGCGTATAAGGATAATTGAAACACTAATGATCAAACTTAAATCGAGTCTCATAAAAAATTCAATATCTGATTTGAGTAACATCATCAGAACACATTCCGTTATCATTTAACTGCCGCCAGAATCCGGATTTTATGTCTATATAGCTATAGTTTTAGTGACTTCTCTAAGAATCAAATATCGCGGTAGCTGAGAGGTATCGCACTGGCTCTTGAAGCGATAGGTCACAGGTTCGGATCCCGCCGCCGTCCTAACATTTTATCCGTAGAAAAACATACATACATTTATCACTTGTTTTTATCAAAGTAAATGTTGTATAAATACGTAAATTTATTTATTTTTAAAATAAATTGAAGATTTCAGGCATGGTTTGTTGTTAGGATTGGCATGGGTGCGAAAGCTTAGAACAAACAGAGCATTTTGGGCTAAGCAGTGACTAGCAGTGTGGTTAATTTAACTTTTAAGAGAACAGCGAGTTTCCTATATGAACTAATGTTAACAATTTCTATAGGCCAAGTCAAAATATCCTTAAGGATTAACAATAAATCGTCAGGCCCAGTTATTTAGATGAAAAAATGAGATTTCATTATATTGTTTCAATAGCCTAGGCTATCATGAAATTAAATACTATAAACATGGGTTGGCCCAAGTCCGTACATGAAACTTCTAAAATGACAAGTAGCCTAAGTGTATATGACTACATTTTATAGTCATAGGTCCAAGTTTATGATGAAAACAGCTCACTGTAATCCAAACCTAGGATATGTCAAATCATTTCAGATAACCTGTAAAAAGGGCTTAGTTTGGTTAGAATAGTTCAAATATTTTGTTTTGGTTTGCTAAAACATTTCTGGTAATGTGCTTTAAGTATTTTAGAACAGTTGTATTATCAGTTTAATGTCGGCTTACTCTTACTGTAATCCAACCCTAGGCTATGTCAAATCATTCAAGATAACCTTCCGAAAAAGGCTGTTTGGTTAGAATAATCTATAGCTTTTATTGTGGTTACCTACTGCATTACTGGTAATGTATTTTAGGTAATGTAGACAATTTTTATTATTAATTTAGTGAAAATATAACCTAGCAAATAATTGTCGTACAAAAATAAATTTTAAGGTTGTTCGCTTACTGTGACTAACTTCATCAACGCTTTCTAGACAAATTGAGGCTTTGTATACTTTTTACACACACAATATTACCAATACACAATATTACTTTTTATCACAATATTACAAATTGTCTAAGAAAATGCAATAAAACAAACTATTTTATAAGTTAAGTTAATTAATATCTTAGTATCTACAGTCATCACAAAGGTATTTTGAGTTTTTCGATCTGACACACGCGTCGTCTGTCGTCTGCCACTGTTAAAATCGTTGCCTCTGTCCGACTGACGATATTTACACAGAGTAGGCGTACTAAGGGAATATTAACTGTATGGATATATTTTTTTTAAACGTACACTTAATAATTTATAAAATAATTATTATGCTCACAACTTAAAAATATACTTGGATTTATCTCTCTTGTGTGTTTTTTGTTGGTAAAAAAACTGTTGTTATCCAGTATAACAAAGTATACTCTAGTAAACTAACTATTGTTACTCTGTTGTTGAAACATAGACGTCGGCTAAATTTTAACGATTCAAGTACAACTAAAATGGCTTCCAATGTTATTTTTATGGAGAAAAAAATAAATTTGGTTTTAAGATAATTTGATTAATACAGAACGAAATTATCTGAATAACGAACTTGACCGAGATTTTGACCTGTTAAGTTTTTCTGGAAAATTTTAAGTTTAACTGTGGAGGCATTCTCGAGTTATTGTGGTCACAGACACGCCAGTTGAGTTGATTCTCTTACCAGTCTAAGCAGTGAAGTTGTGTATAAAGATACTTTCACTTCGTTCAATTAACGAATAAGCGAGGTTTACTTAAACTCCGTAAGAATAGCACTAGTTTGAATTATTCGAAGATTGGTTTATTCCAGTATTTTTTTAAAGAAAATGAATGCCGCAACTTAAGACCTGTCCATGATAAGTTAAGGTAAAATACCCCAAATGCAGCAAACCGGCATAATCAGCGAAGTTCGAATGTTCTTCACTACGTCATGAAGCCACATACCAACTTTCATCAAAGCATATTCATAAATAAGCGAGATAAGACATTTTATTTATCCTCCATAAGAAAAACATTAGGACTGAGTATGCAGGTTTGCTGCATCAAGGACCACAAAAATTGTTTTTTTTGCAGGTACTAATGGATTACCACCAGATGAAGCAACACACCATGTTTTACCAATTAATGATCATAAACATGCAAGATATAACATGTTTCTTATTCGCCATAAGAATAAAAAAATAGCTTGTGACTACTCAGGTTTTCTGCCACAGAGACCACAAAAAATGGGTTTTTAATAAAACATAAATCATCATTAAATATCAGTAAATATCAGTAAAACCCAACTATATGAAGCTACATACCAAGTTTCATTAATATATTTCGTTCATTAAGAATTGAGATACAACAATTTACTTTTTCTCCATAAGAATAACATTGGACAACGTACTGTATTTAATAATTAGCGCTTTCAATATCTTGGTAACCAATTGCAATGTATAAATAACCCTAAAATTTATCCTCCAGCTCTTCAGCCAGTCTGATATACAGTTTAAGCTTCCTTTGAAATGTTGTTGTGGCAGTTCCTGCATTATGACTGGAGACTAGTATGGCTGTATCATCTGCAAATGTAGCAGTATTTGTCTCATCGCTTATTGGGAGATCTGCACTGTACAACACAATCAGGACAGGACCTAGCACACTACCTTGAGGTACTCTTGACTCTACTGTGTGGAAACCTGATAGGACTTATTTAAGTTTTATTTGGAAAAATCTTTTGCTTATTACGAGCAAAAAATACAGGGCAATTCAAAATAATGGACCCAATTTCATGACTATATCTCAAAAAGTATAAATCGGAAATACATAATTTTTACACCATTGGAAAGAGGAAGTTTCAAAGTTTTTTAACCATAGTTTCGTAAACGGCCGAAAGAGTTATCGCAACAATAGGCAGCCATTTTGTTTTACTGTTAGTTGTGAGTAAGATGGCTACTATGCAGCATAAGGTTTTCTGTGTGACTGAGTTTGCAAAAACTGAAACGCCAATTACAGTGCAGTGGTCATTTCGCATCGAATTTGGTACTGAACCACCTACTAGAAAAAGCATAACCCGTTGGTTTAGGCAATTTCAAGAAACTGGAAGTGTGTGTAAAAGAAAACCTTCAGGCCGCCCACGTGTGTCAGAGGAAAATATCCGACGAATAGAACAGTTTCGTTCGCAGTCCAAAAAAGTCCACCTATAAAGCTAGTAGAGAACTTGGAATATTCCAAACGACTGTATGGCGAGTTTTGAGACGACGTTTGCTCTACAAGCCCTACCGAATTCAACTTGTGCAGGCTCTCCTTCCCAATGACAAAGACAAGCGTATTGAATTTTGTAATGAAATGTTAGGAATGATGGAGGATGACGCGTTTCCAGCGCCTCATTTTCAGCGATGAAGCTACGTTCCTCCTTAGTGGGAAAGTCAATAGGCACAAAGGGGCACATCTGGGGTCTGCAAAATCTACGTGCAACATTGGAACACGAGAGAGACTCGGCGAAGGTCAACGTGTTCCGTGCCGTTTCTCGAACAAAGATTTACGGACCATTCTTTTTTGCGGAACGAACTGTAAGTGGGATATCATACCTGGATATGTTGGAAGAATGGCTTTTTCCTCAACTCATGGATAATTCGGAGGAATTCATTTTCCAACAGGATGGAGCTCCACCCTATTAGCATCTTGACGTCCGTCAATTTTTGAAAGAATCTGTTCCTCAGCGATGGATAGGTCGCAAAGGAGATCAAGACCTGGCTTTGCACTTCCAGCCACCGAGATCTCCTGATCTCACCCCATGCGACTTTTTCTTGTGGGGTTACGTCAAAGAAGCAGTTTATGTTCCACCACTACCAACAACTCTAGCCGACCTGCGGAACCGTGTCAATGCAGCTGTGCAATCAGTAACACAAGATATGCTGTCTCGTGTGTGGGATGAATTTGGCTACCGTTTGGATGTTTGCCGTGCAGCACAAGGAGGACACAATGAACA
This sequence comes from Allygus modestus, assembly GCA_963675035.1. Taxonomy (NCBI): domain Eukaryota; kingdom Metazoa; phylum Arthropoda; class Insecta; order Hemiptera; family Cicadellidae; genus Allygus; species Allygus modestus. The sequence goes on along the minus strand of OY776112.1, from coordinate 281,930,551 downwards.
TTTGTAATCAGTGGAAAAACACTTTGAACCTTCCTCTTTCCAATGGTGTAAAAATTATGTATTTCCGATTTATACTTTTTGAGATATAAAGTCATGAAATTGGGTCCATTATTTTGAATTACCCTGTATTGTAAAATTTATGCAAAGCACTTTCTTAATTTTATATAATAAGCCTTTGTGCCACACCTGATTAAATGCTTGACTTAAATCCAAGAACGCAGCTGTGCAGTTTTGCTTCTTCTCCAAGTCTTGTTTAATTAAATTAGCTACTCGGTGAACTTGCTCAGCTGTACAGTGATGTCTCCGAATCCTAAAGGAAAATTCAAGTAAGTACCGAAATTGAGCGAAGCGAGCGAAGCTTTCTTTCCCTCACTTTGTCACTTTTTTATAACGGCATCACAGTGTAATGGTTTTACCGACTGATATGCAATTTAGCCAGTAGCTAGGTGATACCGAGGAGAAGGTTTTTCTTTAGAGAGATTTGCAAAATTCCTCCAAGGTTACGCCCCACTGGGTCATAACATGTAATTGTAATGGAAGAAATATTTTATTGGGTTTATAGCACATGTTTTTAACTGACTTCATTTAAATTAAATACACAGCTGTTAAAAACTGTCACGGTTTTGTTTACATTGTTTAAAGATTGTTTACTAAATGTAGTATTCTTCCCCGTAGATCTTCTTTGTTCGCGCTTTAACGTTGTGACTGTTGCTTCACTCATTAACGGCTGACCAATCCATTAATAAACAACATGAAAATTACTTTGACAGTTCCCTGGTTAATTATGAACAGCTGTTACAATTCTTTTGTTTTAATTTTAAACTCCATAAACCCAATGTTAATTTTTTACTTTTCATTTGTTATATTATTTTTTTTTCTGGGGATGAGACCTGTCTAGAACTTATTTGTATACATAAATTAAGAATTTTCAAAATTTGAAGTAAATAATTGGAGCCGTTTTTTAAACAAGAGTTGCAAGCTAGGAAGCACGCACAACGCAAGCAAGCAAACTTTACTCATATTAGAGGATAGGATTTGTTAGGAAGACAGTTAATACATCAGAATAATACCCCGTCGCAGCAAACCTGCGTACTCAGCGAATTTCTAATGCATAATATATGTCTTAATACCACATAAAGCCGCATACCAAGTTTCATAAAAATATATTCACATATAAGCGATTTTAATGATTCTCCATAAGAATAACATTGGTGATGAGTACGTAGGTTTGCTGAAACAAGGAACACAAACAATTGGTTTTTATGCAAATATAAATAGAATTTAACAAGGCGAAGCCACATACCAAGTTTCATCAATATTCAATCATAAATAAGCGCTATATAACATTTTAGTTATTCTCCATAAGAATAACATGGGGCTGAGTAAGCAGGTTTGCTACAACAAGGGAAATAAACGGTATCAGGAAACTGACACATACTTTCTCCCTTTTAGCCAAACTTTAATGACAAAAATATTTGTTATTTACTAAATATAGAATATGAAGTATAGATAAATGTACAGAAAATTGTCTAAAATAGTTGTTTTCAGAAATATCCACCCAAATTGTTTTTTTGGAGGCACTATAGAGTCCGTTGCTACACACAGTAGTTTTGAGAGGGGAAATGCCCCCTTGCCCCCCCCAGGGTTAAATAGCAACACATTTCGAACATCATCTGTTGGTCAATGCTAACTTGACCTGCATATCAAATGAAATTGATCAGTAAATAAGAGAGAAATAGTTATTTTTGTATTCCCCATAAGAATAACATTGGACAACGTACTGTGTTTACCGCTAAATGAAAATTTCAATTTTCTCCGCAACTAGCAATCGTAGAATAGTAATTTAAAATACTAATTTATTTAGTTTTTTGAGCTCTTTTTAATGGTGAATAGTAATCTTTTTTAACATTTATGATTTTTTATGAAAAATCCAAAAAACTGAATTTTTGATGTTTTAAGTCCTGTAATTTCTGAACCCGCATTTTTCCAGAAATGCGGGTGGTGTCATTTTGTTGGAAACCTAAAGTTCTACAAACCAAGAAAGTTTAATCAAAATCGTTAGAGCCGTTTTTGAGAAATTTGGATTTTTCATGTTTTTTGGCGGTTTTTGGGGGATAATTACCCTTAAAAATCAAAAATTCAAAAAAATGAAAAAAACGCCTGGAGATATCGTGGATTAGTACCTACACGCCAAATTTCATAAAAATCGGCCCATAGGTTAGGGCTCTAGCTCTGTACACATCCACACAGACACACACACACACACACGGACACACACACACACACACACACAGACAGACATCACGTAAAAACCACTTTTTTGGGTTCAGGGAGCACCAAAACGAATATTTCCACTGACAACTCATTATGATTAATTGCGCACGCCGACATTGAGGCACAGATTTTTTTTTTTTTTTATAATCAACAACAAACCTAACTTAACAGAGCATGACTTAACCTAACGACGAGATACTCCTGACAATGTTTTCTATCTATAAGCACAAACCTAACTTAACAGAGCATAACATAACCTAAGGATGAGATACAACTGCCCACGTTTCCTATTTCTATGCAGGGACCTAACTTTACACTGGATATCGTAACCTAACGATGAGATAAGTCTCTCCATGTTTCCCCTTTCTAACTGGAAACAGTCTTAATAAACCTAACTATACCTATCGTAACTTAACACAACTACGTGATGCTGTTAGCTTTCATTTTCTTGGGTTGACATTACTCAAGATTGGAACTTGTGTGATGGTGAAAACTCAAACGTCTTCAAACATCGTTTACTTGGATTTTTTTTTTTTTTTTGTATCGATGTGCGAACTTTTTCAAACCTCGATTACTTGGAATTTTTATCGATATACAAAAATATTACAAGTGCAATCTGGTTATTAAACGAGTATGTTATAATGCTAGTGACAATTCTTGAGGGAAAGGCAAACTTCTTGAAACGCCGAATACTTGGGATTGACATACGAGAAGTTTAATGTAAAACTAAATACTCGTTACACTTACGAACCGCGTGAGGATGTACAACAGTTAACGCGGACTTGAATTACAACCGGTGAAATGTGATTACGCATACAATTGTAATTGATGTTGAATGGGGAAATGAGCAATATAACCTGCTGTGACAAGACGTAACGCAACACATGTGCTCAGTTTACTTCAAGCATTGCTATTACCAGTCGTCACATACAACATAATGCACATTGTGACTTAAGCATGAAAAGTGATCGATGCGTCAATGTACAAGTTACGTTGTTAATGAACTAACATACGATAAAGGTTCGTAGTCGAGTTATTCCCTCAAATTACACCAGATGAAATGATACCACGCATAACATTTCAATTGATGCTGAATGTTAGAATGATGTATCTAACTTGTTGTGTTTGGATGTATCGCAACACATGTGTGCAGTTTATTTCAAGCGTTGTTAGTACCATCTGGCACGTACGCCATAATGCATATTGAGACTGAAACAAGAATAGGGATCGGAAAAGTTACGTGCATGTATCGCCAAACGACCGATTGTCTATGTCAAAGGTGCTGAGAAAAAAGAGTTTGTACGATACAATTTCATCACGGATCACTGTACTACTAATGTCATCGATATCAACGATATTGGCTGCGGATCACTATCATCAATCAACAGTATACTATCAACAAACGCAGTGCGATGTCGCCATCACAGAACAGTTCACACACGATGCGCTCTAACCAATTGCATCACATTGCGCGGTTGGTTACATCTAAGTACAAATATCGATGACGCTGATGATGACGCTGACGATGGTGGGAGTGACACCAGTTCCTGCTTTTGTTTTGCTACTAGTACTACTCCTACTACTGACTGTGGCATCGACACAGTAGAATGAATACCTTAGAGATACAAAAGTGTATGGCTAAACTGCCCGTACAGAATGTTGGTGTCTACGCTGCGGATCGATTGCCCCACAGAATGTTGGTGTCTACGCTGCGGATCAATTGCCCCATTATATTTCACCATCTACTGCTATGATTGTGAACACTGATCCACACAATGAAGACGGCACTCACTGGGTCGCTTTCTACCTTAACAAAGGAGGAGGAATAATTGAATTCTTTGACAGCTACGGTCAACCGCCACATCTTCAATTCTACCAAGGATTCCTGAGACGCAACGCTCGTCGCTACCTGTACAACGAGCATCGCATTCGAAGTGACAACACTCTGGTCTGCGGTCAATACTGCCTTGTGTTCCTGTACTGCCGCACCCACTACGGTATGAAGATGACGGACTTTGTGCAGCTCTTTGAACACTCATCTACTGGCCACAACGACGCACTGATCAGAAGACTCTTTGCACAAATGTATACCAATTGAATTTTGCATTTTTTTTCTCAATAAACTAGTTGTGTACTCAGAATAAAAAATAAATATTCTTATTATTTCCCATCCTCGCATCCTTTAGTATTTACTTTTAGCAATTAGTCAGACACATATTGAATGCAAATTTTGAGAAAAATGAGGAATGTAATGCTTTGAACATATACTGCAAAGGGGGGTGTATCGATACACCCCCCTTCAATTACTCTAACCCAGGTAGGAAAGTCCTACTAATGCGTGTTTGTGAAAACACTAGGGCTGTCCCAATTTTGGACATACCTATCATACAATGATTCTAAAGAAACATTCATATCCTCACCTCCTTTAGCAATTACACTTTTAGCAAGTAGTCATACATTTGAATTGGTAGTTTACTTTTGTATCTTAAGACTATGTGAGGGGAGAAAAAAAAAGACGAATGTATATACAAACAATTTGGCTATTTATTTACACACCTTATATATATATATATTTTACATCGAGTATGTGCTCCTGAACATTTGAGATTGACTAGCAAAAATGAGACTCGACACAAACTAATGACTAGAACAAAAAGAAAAAAGGAGAACATTTCTAAGTTTTACGAGACTCGATACAAACTAATGACTAGATTTTTCAAAATAATTTACAAGTCAAGTCAGGGTCTTTGGCAATATAACACAACCACTCAACGCTCCTCATCCTCCGCCTCTTCATCGTCTTGAGGGATGTCTTCGGGCTGAGGTGGAACGTCAATGTGTCCCCACGGAAGTGTGTTGACTCCGTCCGGAAGGATGTAGCGTTTGTCATCGTTACAGCTCAAGGATAGCTTGTCGACTTGGACTGTGAAGACGCGGTGGTTTCGGGACTGGAACCTGGTGTTGATGGTTCTCTTCAACACGCCGTTGAAGAGGCATTCCCGATAGTCGTCAGAGGTTAAATTGTGTTTTACAACACCTCTAGCGACTCCCTTGGCGCGCTTCACTGTCATGACCTGCAACTCGTCATCTTCGGTCCTCTCCTCGAACTCGACAATGTCCATGAAATAAAGTTTTGAGCGAAGACCGAGGTACTCGAGAAGAGGAAGTCCGTTTGCTTCATCCTTGAACTTTCCGATGACTTTTGCGTTGACGGGGCTGTAGCAGGGATGGTTTCTGGGGTACGCACTGGTGTCAAAATCATCCAGATGCTCCAACATGTCCTTATAAACATCTTCAGTCTGGACGTCGAACACGAAGCTGTCAGTGTCCATGTAGTCAACCTTCAGACGATCACCGTAGCGGTTCTTCATCTTCCGAAGGAAGTCGTACATGAGCCACTTGCTCAGATCGAGGACACACATTCCGACGTACAACGGTTTGTCCAGGACGATATTGACTTTCGACATGTGGACAATGGCGACATCATCGTTGAAGTAGGTTCGGTCCAGGAAGTTTGACTTGGCCACGTACTTCCTGAACATCTCCGGCGTACACACCAGCTTAGAGTTCATTCGCTTGCGAACATTCTCGATCGTCTTGCCGAAGACCGCATTGTTCATAAGCTTGAAAAAGTCTTGTTCAAACTTGGTCTTGGCCTTCTTCCTCAGTTCGGTGTTCATTAGGATGTAGCTCTCTAACCACCGAGACTGTCGGAACGAGATGACGCGATGCACGTTCGCAAGCTCCAGCCCGTGTTCCAGTGCCTGTTGCAAGATTCTGTAATGACAGATGTAGTTCTTCTTGTCATCCAGAGTCGTAACGAGCTTCTTGAATTTCCCTCCTGGCGGACGTTTGGTCTCACAGCAGTAAGGGAGATCTTTGTGAAGGTCGTGCAGGTGGGCGGGGTAGCGAAGGTCAACTTTCAAGACGTAGCCCGTGGGTCCTTCGGGGTCCAACGCTGCAATATCCAGGGACGCGATCTCCTCGCGGCTGAGCCATTGGAAGTGTCCCTGTGGAAGACACTGGGACATGGCCCAACCGTAAAGGTTGTTGGCGTCCAAGTATAGCAGGTGATGCGTTGGCTCTTCAGGTCGTCGATCTTCAGGGCGACATCCATCATGGTTGGCCTTGGCATGTCTGGTGATCGCCTGGGAAATACCTCCTCTGATGCCTTGCTCGAAGAAGAGGTACATGTCAAAGTCCTGTATCGTATCAAGCTCCACTCCACAGGTCCTTAACATGACATCCCAGGCGTATGACGGTAGGGTGTAGTAGTGCGCAGGGTCTAGTTCGTATTCAGCCATCGACGTGTCCCTGAAGCGTTCAAAGACGTCAGTCAACAGCGCAATGTCACAGCGCAGGTACTTCTCGGCGTAGTCCTTGAGGTTCCTACAACCGAAGGTTTCCCACACGTTGCGAGCATGCTCGTAGTCTGCATCCGTGATGTCCTCCAGGGTCAGGTCGTTGTGGAAATCTCGCTGCAGAGGCAGTTCCGTAGTATCTTCCAAAACGGCGTTCGACGTTACAAAGTTGTACGGGAACACGCCTTTCCTACGGACTAGATCGAAGAGGTGGTCTTCGGGGAATCTCTTCCTCGTCTCCAAGAGTTGAGCTGGTGGAAGTGCGGCTGCGAGGCTGGCGAGGCTCAAAGCCAGGAACCTGTAGGTGTCGAGGAACCTGACTCTCAATCCTGGCTGTCTTTTTCCACGCCCTGGCATCCCAACTGGTGCCGCTGCTCGGTCGAACAGGAACCGCTTCGTGAAAGCGATGTACCGCTCTTCCGTGTGAGCCAACACCTCAACATCACCAGGGTCGACCGCCAACTCCCGCACTATGAAGTGAGCGTCGTAGTTGGAGAGGTTGTGGAAGTAGCAGTTGACTACTCTCTGCTCCCTGTAGCGTAGGTTACATGATCTGTGCGCAGCGCCACGGAACTCGTAGGGCGGCGCGTGGTTGTGATCACGAACCTTTGGGTCTTCGCTTGAAAATGGCGATCCACAGAGGTAGCAATTCGCTGTCGAGTTGTACTGCATCGTTTCCGCTGGGGTCAGGACAGGGCGCAGATTTCTTGCTTCGTACAGGAAGTTCCACAATCGTTCAACATCAGTTTTCAACATCTCCATAAATGTCTTTGACGCATCATCCCCGAAGTAGACTCGAGGCTCAAACTCTTCAAGTCCGTACGAGTCGATGATCTGGTACGCAAAGGCATATGGGATGTGGATGTGGGTGGCTACTCCTCCGTGCGGCTCGTCGACTTGTTCATCCATCTCCGCGGTCGGCAGTAGAGCACACTCAAAGTCCGCGTAGATGGTGAAACGCTCGCGTCGGGTGAACTCTGGATGGCTGAATTTGATTTCAGTCTTTCTCGGCGTATCCATGCGAATAGGGGCTGAAGCGGAGCAGTATCGCCTGTGCTCCTCCAGACGCTGAGCACCCGTCAGACCGAGCTTGTTCGGACGGTTGTCAAAGTGCGCGAAGCACCGCTTACAGATGAATATCCTGTCTACACGCGCTGTGAGTTGGGGACGGATCAGTCGGCCAAGGTCTTTGATGTAGGCGTAGTGACTATCACCGTCCGCTGTCACGTACAAAAGGTCGCAATGGTCTTCGCGCTCCTGCCTACAGATCTTCAAGGGAAAGACGGTGTCCTGATACTTTGGTTGTCCGTTAGGTTTCTGACCCACGCGCGTGTGATCAATACCATAGACGTTGATGCTGATGTTGTTTGTCCGCTCAAACGTCTTGATACTTTTCAGAGCAACGGGGAATTGAAGGCCGGTCCAATCGTATCGGGCGATGATGTCATCGGTGTACGATGCCGGTCTTTTAGGGTCCTCTCGAACAAACTTGCCCAGGACAGCATACATAAAACACCGCTCATCGGTGTTCGATACGTTGACGACTGCTTTGGTGTTCTCCAGAGACGTAGGCAGTGGGAGCCAAGCTCGACCATCTTCACCTAGAGGAGTGTACTCGTTGATACCGACCTCCAAATCACGAACGCGAAGGTATGTCCACCCGGAGCCGATATGATCACACTCAGCCTTCTCTCTGATAAGCTTCGCAAAAGCTGTTGTGATGTACTGGTTCAGGTCCGAGGTCGCCGTCAGCGGAGTCATCTTCGTCTTGAAGTTGCGCAGGCAGGTGTTGTTGTGCACATTTTTGAACTCACACTCCAGCTTCAAGTTGACCTTAATGCTGCGGTGTTTCGCCAAGGTGTTCTCAAGCAACTCCGTAAGGCTCACAATCAACAACGCCATCACTTCTCCGATTGTGACGAGATTCTCCATCGGTCGCTGCAGACGGTAGGTTAGGAGGCGGTTGCGGAAACCCCGTTGAATAAGTGAGAACACGGGGTTTGGCTGTCCTGCTCCAGTCATCTCAACATCATCGGGTTGTTGGTGTGTGCTCGTACCGGGTTGTGGCTCCGTGCTCGGACCTGGCTGGGGTTCATCCTGTTCCATGGCTGCTCGGTTCCGGATCAGGTCCTTCATGATCGGGCAAGAGAACCGCTCATGATGGTCCTTGTTGAACAGCTTGTTGAACTCCTGACCGCAGTATGCGCAAGGGAATCTCCGTTCTTGGCCATCACCGTGAAATTGATTGGTGTGGCGACGAAGGTTGTCTTCCCTCTTAAACTCGGCGCCGCATGTGACGCAAAGGAACCTGCGGACTCTGCTGTGGGTTGATTCCACATGTCGACGCAGGTTTCTTTCACGACGGAAACGACGACCGCATTCATGGCAGGTGTGGTGGTCAGGACCCGGACCTTCATCTGAAAATAAAAATAAAAACAAATTAGGATAAATGAAGATACAAATTCCCCTCTCTCTCGAGAATCACATTTCAAAGTTAAGTTTGTTAAATCAAAATAGCAATCATTAAACAGGTAAGAAGTAATCTTCTGTACTGTTTGTCTACATTGATGATCCTGGGTTCAAAGCAAAGGATGTAGCTGCAATAATGAGCTACGCCAACCCTAAAGAAGCCTTATGTGTTAGGGGGAGCGAAAATCTCCCCCTAGTAATTAAATCAATAGTACATCAGTTGGCAAACACCCGAGGTCTCATTCTTGTTCTAGTCTTCAACAATTCCTTACGTATGGGGGAGCAAAAATCTCCCCCTAAGCCATTTTGTGTTAGGGGGAGCGAAAATCTCCCCCCTAACAATTAAATCAGTTGAACACCAGTTGTCACGGTCTCATTCTTCTTCAGGAACCTAGTTAAATAGTTAAAAAAGAAGGTAAATATTCACTAGGGAAAAAAAGTTATTTTAATGTAGATTCTCACCTTCAACGGAGTGTTGATTGACACCGGCAGTCGTCTGCGGTGCAACAATCGCCTCCCGGGGTGGAACGACGAGGTGATTCGCTCCCATGTGCCGCTCTAAGGCCCCCTGGTCTGCGAATGTGGCTCGACAAAGCCGACATGCAGCTTCTCCATCTGCAAACGCACAAAACGATTAGATTGAGAAATGATTAACACCTGTCTTAGTTTAGTGTACTTGATGGGGGGTGTATCGATACACCCCCCTTCAAGTGCTCCAACCCAAAGCATTCACTGGTAGTTAACTTGTCCGCAGGCACTGATGGGCTAGCTCTGTTGGTTGTAGCGTTACCCTGCTCAACTCTTGTATTAATTATCAAAAGTACGTCATGTGGGTACTCAAAATACTCGGCTTGAAGAGGGGATTCCGAAAATGCATTAAAAAAAGAGGGTCAAGTTCAAGGTCATCATCAGGTTAGCCCAAAGTGGTCGATGTGGGTACTCAAAATACTCGGCTTGAAGAGGGGATTCCGAAAATGCATTAAAAAAAAGAGGGTCAAGTTCAAGTTCAAGGTCATCATCAGGTTAGCCCAAAGTGGTCGATGTGGGTACTCAAATGACTCGGCTTGAAGAGGGGATTCCAAAAATGCATTAAAAAAAAGAAGGTCAGGTTCAAGGTCATCATCAGGTTTGCCCAAAGTGGTCGATGTGGGTACTCAAATGACTCGTCTTGACTAGACGAGCAAGAATCTGCAATCAGAATTCAGATCCGACCCATGGTAGCCCAGACCCATTACCCCCCCCCGAGGTCTCGTCTGTGACACTTTACCCCCCCCCCCAAGGAGGTCTCGTCTGTGGCACTTTTGCCCCCCCCCCGAGGTTAGGGTCATACTTGGGGGGGGGGTAAATATTTTTGAAGTATGTCATATGGGTACTCTGGTGACTTGACTTGATGGTTCGAACGATAGCATAAGTTATTAACATTATATAAATATAGTCATGTCATTTTAATTTTTTTTACACAGCTCTATATTCGCACAGAATACCTAAAGCTGTTAAATAAAAAGAAGACTTTTATCACACTCCGGTTATACTGCATAACATATTCCTATATTACTAACATTTAAGTCTGATTAAAACAATAATGCAACACACAATGACGTACCTTGCTGGGGTGGGACGAATCCACCGTGGAATTCTGCGTAGTGCTTCATACTGTGTCTGCGCGGGAACGTGCAGCCGCAAATGACGCATTGGTGTGAGTCGTTCATCTTGAATATGGATTATAAAGTTTCGACAATCACAAACAATACAGCACAACACGAACGTTTTAAATAGTTCAAAGATGCTGGAAGAATATCACAAATGAAATCAGCAACTAACAAAAATCACGTAGAACGGAGCAGGATCGGACTAACACGTCTACACGCACTGAACTCTCGAACTGAACTGACGGAGGGCTGGCGATGTGGGGTGACGCTCCCCACTAATGGATTTCGGAGAAGGCCGGGGCAATAAATCTCAACCGCTGTCAGGGGTAAAAGCAACCCTCCTCTAATTGAATTCGATACGGGGGGACTATAATGGGTTCCTAGAAGGGTCGGGTGTAGCTGCTTCCCAGACCGGTCTCGACTCACCGGTCTTTTGTGCGAACATCTGCTGCGTCGACGTTTGTCGCCTAGACAACAAATCACGACAGCTGTCAGGGGTAAAAGCAACCCTCCTCTAATGTAATTCGATACAGGCGGACTATAATGGGTTCCCGGAAGGGTCGGGCGCAGCTGCTTCCGAGGTTAGGTTAGGTTAGGTTGGGGGGGGGGGTAAAGTGTCACAGACGAGACCTCGGGGGGGGGGGGGCGGGCTCCTCCTGATTTATGTACCGCGGGGGGGGGGGCTCCTCCTGAAATGAAAAAAAAGAAGGGTCGGGTGCAGCTGCTTCCCAGACCGGTCTCGACTCACCGGTCTTTTGTGCGAACATCTGCTGCGTCGACGTTTGTCGCCTAGACAACAAATCACGACAGCTGTCAGGGGTAAAAGCAACCCTCCTCTAATGTAATTCGATACAGGCGGACTATAATGGGTTCCCGGAAGGGTCGGGCGCAGCTGCTTCCGAGGTTAGGTTAGGTTAGGTTGGGGGGGGGGGTAAAGTGTCACAGACGAGACCTCGGGGGGGGGGCGGGCTCCTCCTGATTGATGTACCGCGGGGGGGGGGGGCTCCTCCTGAAATGAAAAAAAAAATTTGCATATTAATTAGGGTAATTAAAAAATTTGCATATTAATTAGGGTAATTAAAAATTTGCATATTAATTAGGGTAATTAAAAAAAAAATTTGCATACTAATTAGGGGGGGGGCTCCTCGGGGGGGGGCGCTCCTCCTGGCTCCTCCTGCCCCAGAACACTCCATTTATCCCTACTATTAATTTATGTTCATAATTAAGGGAGTCATTACATTTGAATTATTCTCCATAAGAATAACATGGGGGCTGAGTACGCAGGTTTGCTGCTACGGGAATAATCAACAAAAAATCAATTTTTTGTGCAAATATCAATATACCAGTACTACATGAAGCCACAAACCAAGTTTCCTCAACTTATATTCATAAATAATCGAGATATCAAATTTTATTTATTCTCCATAAGGATAACATTGGACAACGTACCGTGTTTAGCACTTTGAATATCTCTGCAACGGTTGGTCGTAGAATCACAATTTACACACCAAAATGATTGTTTTGTGGAACTGAACAGATTGGCAAAAGCAAATGTGAAGTTTACATTAAAATGAACTTTAGAAAAGCCAAAAACTTTTTTCCCATAAGATTAACATGGGAGTAGGTTTTTTGGATTTTCTCCGCAACCACTTAACCTAGGTTAATAATTCAAAATACTATATATTTTTTAAGCTCTAATAACATGGCCAAAACAAAAATTAAGTTTTTTGACAATTTTAGGGTGAAAATGCAAAAAACTGATTTTTGGAAAATTTAAAACCCCCATAAACCCCACTTCCCATATTCCGATTTTTCTGGTTTTCGAACTAAAGTCATGAATGTCATTTTACACATTTGAGTCAAATTTCATTGAAATCGGACGTTTTTTACTCAAGTTATCGCATTCACGGACAAATATATGTATATATATATATATATATTATTATTATTATGTATGTATATATATATATATATATAAATTTGAGCGAATAGTATTTTTGGCGTCCGGGGACCTCAAAACAAAAAGTTATCATGGTCTCGGGCTTAAGTCTTACCATGAGAACTACGGAAATAGCTTCTTCCCTATAGGGAAAATTCGCTAAAACCTTTGCCTACCCCTGTTACAAAAATGCTTAAGAACTCTCCAAAAGTTTGAACCATAAAATTGATGGGTAAATAAATGTGTTCTAATCATACCTCATCCCTAGAAATTATGGTTTTGTACAGAAAATGATTTTAAAACTAGAATTGGGGTTGGGGTTTAGATTTATAATAAAAACAAAAGAATTATGACATCTGTTCAAAACCAACCATTCAATTTTAAAAATAACACTCACTTGGTGAAGAATCATGTGATTTTTGTGAATAGTGATTAGAACCAGTGTAGAAATATAGATACACGCACGCGGAATATCTTGAGCCGTGGCTTACTCCACTGCCGGAGTGACTGAGTTAACCAGCTGAGCTACTGAACATGGAATAATAACGAACAGTTATTTTGTTTACATAACAAAATATTACGATCAGTGGACTGAATAGATAATAGAATCAACAGATGACAGATTTAGACCGATGTCTAAATATCGTTCTACTCCCAACTGTTTGAACTGAAAACAGTACCCACAGCTCAAGATAATCTGCGTCAAGTGTAATATACATGATTAGGTTATGTTTAAATTGCTAGAATTATTCAAAAGGAAGATTGAATATAAAGCGGGCATGTCCGAAATGTAAAGAAACGAGCAAATAAGCAAAGCAAATATGCTCGCCTTGAAGAGTTTAACCGTGAAGTTGAGTAGGCCTACTCTCGGCTTATTTTGAACAAACGGACTGGCTTATAGAGCTTAGCTCGGTCCCCCAGGTACTTTAAAAATTAAACTTGCTTCTTAAACATAACACTGTAGACTACAGTGATCGCGAGCGATGACAGGATAGCCTTTACTTCACAAGATGGGCAGATCATTTGGTTAAATATCGACTATTGTATTATTAACTATTGATTATCGCAGCCGACTGCTCAATTAGCGTCTAGAGGACCCATAGCGTTCACAGCTTGTTAAATTGTAACTTTCCCATTGACACATGCTACGGTGAACCAATACACAGTCTCTAGAATAATTATACGGTTGGTATCACGCGCATCTTTTATACCCGTCTGCTGTTGGTTGGGCACCAGTGACGTCTCATTGTTTACATATTTGTTTTGCTGACATTCCAGATAAAAAAAAATTATAATGGACTCGTCAAAGTCAAAACAACAGCATCCAGTCTAGTTTCACCAGATGGGAGCTTTATTGTGTTATAAACAGCTGTTGGGCACCACTGACGTCACTGGTCTACTGCGCATCTTGTTTATGATGCCTACCGTATAATTATTCTAGATTCCAACTGTTTACTAATGGATACAGTTTGGACTCACGATCTTGCAGTCCTGGGTTCAAATCTTACTTTTGTTGATTTTTGGGGTCTGCAATTTTTTATTTTACGATAATTTTTTCGGGTTCAAGTCTTTTTTTGTCGTTTACTATTTAAGGTCTGGATTTGTTGTTAATCCCAAAAAGTAGGGACACCCCATCACCCAAGTTAATTTTTGTTAGTTCCACTCCCCAAGTTCAGAGCGGGAATTAGCGCTGATTGTTACTAGTACTTCTCCTCAGCCCCGTTGCACGCGCTATTGCATACTTATCTTATGTCAAAATTAGTTTTGTTCTAAACAAAAATTACTAACTGTATTTAGGTTACATTTGGAATTATTATCTTCCTATCTAGCTCAAAAAATTAAGATTCCATTTGTCCCATTATTTGTGAAATTGTATCCATATTTGGGAACTTCTTTACCAAAAAAAAAATGACTTGATAGGGATACTTTATGTTTCTTTAAAAGAAAAATGTACAGCGAAAAAAAAAGGTTATAGGCTGCTGGGGTTAAGTTCTTACCACTTAAAATGCCTGTATTGGTTGGAATGTTCCCATGATTAATTAATAAAATTTATCAAATGTATTTTGAAATATTTAAAATTATACGGAACCTCCAAAGAATTTCAAATTAAGAACATATTTTGCAGTCACACAAATTTATAACATGATAATACTGTCTTGAATGAAAGAGAATGAATAAAAACGTTGTTTTGCTGGTTTCCTTTTTGTAATGAGTCTTTTAAATATTTCAATCTGTATGGTAAAACTCCAGATAATAGCCTAACATTTTTGTTGTATTTTTTATTTAGACCTGCTACAAAGATTTGTGCATTAAATCTTTAAATTTTTATGTTAATGCTACCACTGGGTAGTTATCAACTCATGCCAAGTAAAATAATATCACTTTTACTTATTGTTATATGAAGTATTAGATTGTAAATAAAACTATGTCAAAAAAGTTCTATTTACAATCTGTTCAAAATATATACAGAACAATAAGTAAATACCCCCGTCACAGCAAACCTGCGTCCTCAGCGAATTTCCAATGCATGTATATGTGTCTCACTACTACATAGAGCCACTTATCAAGTTTCACAAAAATACATTCATAAAAAAGTGATATATAGCATTTTATTTCTTATCCATCAGAATAACATTAGGGCTGAGTTCGCAAGTTTGCTGAAACGAGGAAGAGAAAAAAATGATTATTTTTGCAATTATCAATATAATTCAACCATGTAAGCAACTACCAAGTTGTTATTAATTTAGGTTCATAACTAAGGGAGGTATACAAATTTACTTATTCTCCATATGAATAAAATGAGGGCCGAGTATGCATGTTTGCTGCTACGGGAAAATCAACAAAAAACCTTTTTTGTGCAAATATCAATATACCACAACTATTTGAAGCCAAATACCAAGTTTCATCAATATAAATTCATAAATAATCGAGATATAAAATTGTATTTATCCTCCATAAGGATAACATTGGACAACATACTGTGTTTAGCACTTTGAATATCTCTGCAACGGTTGGACGTAGAACAACAATTAAAACACCAAAATGATTGTTTTGTAGAGCTAAACTGATTGGTAAAACAAAATGTGAAGATTTAAATAAAACTATCTGAGGAAAATCCAAGAACCTTTTTCCCATAAGTTAATGATTCAACATACCAAATTATTTGTTCTTTTAAGCTCTATAAGAAGTAAATTTGAGCGAATAGTGTTTTTGGCATCTAGGGACCTCAAAACAAAAAGTTATCATGGTCTCGGGATTAAGTCTTACCATGCCACTTACGGTAGTAGCTTCTTCCCTATAGGGGAAATTCGCTAATAGGATAAAATACAATTGACCTGGGTTAGTCTCTATCCATTGACGGAGCTAACAATTAAACTTTACGAATGTTAATTTTATATTAAAATACCCTCGTCGCAGGAAACCTGCGTACTCAAGGAATTTCCAATGCATATATGTGGGTATCACTACTACAAAGAGCCACTTACCAATTTCCACAAAAATACATTCATTAATAAGACATAAAGCATATTATTTATTCTCCATAAGAATATCATTATAATTGAGTACGCAGGTTTGCTGCAACGAGGAAGATAAGAAATGTGTTTTTAGCGAATTTCCCCTATAGGGAAGAAGCTATTACCGTAGGTGGCATGGTAAGACTTACGCCCGAGACCATGATAACTTTTCGTTTTGAGGTCCCCAGCTGCCAAAACACTATTCGTTCAAATTTACATATATATATATATATATATATGTGTGTGTGTGTGTGTGTGTGTCCGTTACCGTGATAACTTTTCAAAGAAACACCCGATTTTGATGAAATTTGGCACAAATGTGGAGAGTAGCATTTATGACTTTAAGTTCGAAAACCAGATCGATCGCACTATGGGAAGGGGGTTCTATGGGGGTTTACAATTTTCCAAAAATTGGTTTTTTGCAAATTTGACCCCAAAATTTTAAAAACACTCAATTTTGGTTATAGCCATTTTATAGAGCTTAAAAACAAATAGTTTAGTATTTTGAATCATTAACATAGGTTAAGTGGTTGCGGAGAAAATCCAAAAACACGTGTCCCATGTTAATCTTATTGGAAAAAGGTTTTTAGATTTTTCTTAGATAGTTTTACTAAAAACTTCACATTTCTGTTTATTAATGTGTTAAGCTCAACAAAACAAACATTTTGGTGTTTTAATCCAATATATATAATGTGTAACACAACAGACATATGAATTCTAGATCACTTCCAGTCGAACTAGAAACGTGATATTTAGCATGCAGGTAGCTTGTACCTTGAAACCCCCGGTAAAATTGCCAAAATATACAATTTTAGCGAATTTCCCCTATAGGGAAGAAGCTATTACCGTAGTCGGCATGGAAAGACCTAGGCCCGGGACCATGATAACTTTTCGTTTTGAGGTCCCCAGACCCCAAAAACACCATTTGTTCGAAACTGTATATATATATATATATATATCTATATATCTATATCTATATATATATATATATATATATATATATATATATATATATATATATATATATATATGTGTCCGTGAGCACGATAACTCTCGTAAAAATTATCCGATTTTGATAAAATTTGGTATAAACGTGTAAAGCACCATTTATGACTTTAAGTTCGAAAACCAGCCAGATCGCTTTATCCGAAGGGGTATTTTGGGGGGGTTTTGTACCCCAAAAATGGGTTTTTCGAATTTTTTACATATAATTTTGGAAATAGTCAAATTTTAGTTTTTTACATTGGATTCATCTTAAAAAAACACACAATTTGGTATTTTGATCATTTCTCTACGTCAATTGGTTCCCGAGATATTGAAAGTGCTAAACACAGTACGTTGTCTAATGTTATTCTTATGGAGGAAAATAAAAATTTTATATAACGCTTATTTATGAACGTATACTGATGAAACTTGGTATACGGCTTAATCTGGTTGTGGACCATTGATATTTGCTCAAAAAAACAATTTTTTACCAAAGGCTCCCGTAGCAGCAAACCTGCGTACTCAGCCCCATGTTATTCTTATGGAGAATAAGTAACGTGTTATCTCCCTTCATTATGAAAATAAATTAATGAAATTTGGTATGTGGCTTTACCTACATGAGTTATATTGATTTTTGTATTAAACCCCATTTATTGTGTTCCTTGCTTCAGCAAACCTGCATACTCAGCTGCCATGTATTCTTATGGAGAATAATTAAAATGTCATAAATAGTTTATCTATGAATGTATATTGATGAAACTTGGTATGTGGCTTTATGTGGTATTAAGATACATATATATGCATTGGAAATTCGCTGAGTACGCAGGTTTGCTGCTACGGGGGTATTTAATTTTAAAACCACTAACTTTGATCTTGAAAATTGGATATTCTAATATTGGGCTTATGGAGTTTCAAATAAAAACAAAATTAATCATAACAGCTGTAAACAAATATCCAGTAAACTGTCAAAGCAACTTTCACATGGTAGAGTATAAACAAATTATAGAACTATTGAACAATGAAAATATCTAGAGTGGATTTAACCATAATGAATCTAAATAGTATACTATGTAAAAAATACTTGAAGGATCATCGACCAATAATAACAACTGGAGCGACCCCAAGCGGGGGTCTGGGGGCGGATACCCCAGCGAGCAAAGCGAGTCGTTGTTCTACGTCCAACCGTTGCAGAGATATTCAAAGTGCTAAACACAGTACGTTGTCCAATGTTATCCTTATGGAGAATAAATAAAATTCTATATCTCAATTATTTTTGAATGTATATTGATGAAACTTGGTATGTGGCTTCAACTAGTTGTGGTATATTGATATTAGCACAAAAAAAGTTTTTTCTTGATAGTCCCCGTAGCAGCAAACCTGCATACTCGGCCCCCATGTTATTCATATGGAAAATAAGTAAAGTTGTATATCTCCCTTAATTATGAACCTAAATTAATAAAACTTGGTATATAGCTTCACCTGGGTCAGTTATATTAATAATTGCAAAAAAATATTACTTATCTTCCTCGTTGCAGCAAACCTGCGTCCTCAACCCAAATGTTATTCTTATGGAGAATAAATAAAATGCTATATATATCTTATTTATGGATGTATTTTTGTGAAACTTGGTAAGTAGCTCTATGTAGTAGTGAGTCACATATATATGCATTGGAAATTCACTGAGTACGCTAGCTCTATGTAGTAGTGAGTCACATATATATGCATTGGAAATTCACTGAGTACGCAGGTTTGCTGTGACGGGGTTTATTTTGCAATTATCAATATAACTCAACCAAGTGAAGCTACATACCAAGTTTTATTAATTTAGGTTCATAACTAAGTGAGATATAAAACTTTACTTATTCTCCATATAAATAACATGAAGGCCGAGTATGCAGGTTTGCTGCTACCAGGAAAAATCAAAAAATACCATTTGTTTTGAGCTAATATCAATATACCACAACTAGTTGAAGCCATATACCAAGTTTCATCAATATACATACATTAATAATCGAAATATAACATTTTATTTATTCTCCATAAGAAAAACATTGGACAATGTACTGTGGTTAGCACTTTGAATTTCACTGCAAGGGTTGGACGTAAAACAACAATTAAAACGCCATAATGATTGTTTTGTAGAGCTAAACTGATTGGTAGAAAGAAATGTGGAATTTTTAGTGAAATTATCTGAGGAAAATCTAAAAACCGTATTCCCATAAAACTAGCATGGGAAATTTTATGGACACATTTTTTGACTTTTCTCCACAACCACAACTACTAAACCTAGCTTAATGATTCTGCATACTATTTTTTTAAGCTCTACAAAATGGCTATAACCAAAATCTAGTGTTTTTAACATTTTAGGGTAAAAACTTCAAAAAACACATTTTTGGAAAGTTTTAAACCCCCATAAAACCCCCTTGGCATAGACCGATCGATCAGGTTTTCCAACTTAAAGTCATGTTACTCTCCACATTTGTGCCAAATTTCATCAAAATCGGGTGCTTCTTTCAAAAGCTATATAAATATATACAGTTTTAAACGAATGGTGTTTTTGGCATCTGGGGACCTCCAAACAAAAAGTTATCATGGTCCCGGGCCTAGGTCTTACCATGCCGACTACGGTAATAGCTTCTTCCCTATAGGGGAAATTCGCTAAAATAAGTGAAACTACTTAGTAAAAACTATTAACGTATATTCAGTTTTATTCGATTCATGTAGTACTACCAAACTTTGGAAATTTCCTATATGTTTTTTTCATAATTTTGTTTCGTGTGCAATGGTAAGTTGGTTGTGTGTAATAAACTAAACACCTACTGACGAGGAGTGAAAATTGTGTATATTATTTTTGTACTTTTTACTACTAAACATAGTAAATTACTACAACCCTACAACCCCATCTAAATACTAGCATATGTAAACAGCTTCTCAATAGTGAAGTAAAGCGATATGTGAGCTCCATGGTTGGATGAAGATTGATAAAGGTAGCCAAGTTGATTGGGTTGGTGATTTTCACGGTCGACCTGGCTTCTCATTTGTCTTCCTTACGCACCTCCTCCTCCCCTTACCACCGTCTAACACTAGTGTCTAAATCTTAAGCCGGAACACGTTCTAATCCATCCATGGTGTTCTTAAGATATGTGTTCGATTTTCCTGGTCTAAACTTAAACTGCTACTTGGAAGGAAAAACACAGAATAAAAAGAATGAAATGTGATTTCATAAATGTAATATCTCTTTTCGTTCCGACAAAATGCGTTTTTCTGCGACAGTATTTTATCATAGAAACAAACAAAACCATGTACACTATGATACATTCCTATAATTTTCTTTCAAATGACCTTCACAATTTTCAAGTTTTGGAAATATTTTAGTCAATTAACTATACCAGAGAAATATTTTAACAGTCAAATAGCACTATTGATTCAGTTGGTAATAATTACTCTTTAGGTAAAAATGTTTACCACAACTATCTAACAAAATGGTACAACATATAACTAATGTTCTGAGCTTGTTCTTAGGTTTAAGTACTTGTTCAACAGTTTTTTTACTTGATTCACTCAATAATTAACAACATTATTCTTTGAAGTAGAACCAAATATGTAGTGTTTGTAGGTTCTTTAAACTCAGTCTACTGGCCGAAAAATAATATTATCTGTCTTTGAATGTTCTGAACTTTTGTGAAAGTTTTTAACCCTACAATCTGCTTGGTATATTCAAACGTATTCGGTTTTAACCCTACAATCTTCTTGGTATATTCAAACGTATTCGGTTCTAACCCTACAATCTGCTTGGTATATTCAAACGTATTCGGTTTTAACCCTACAATCTGCTTGGTATATTCAAACATATTCGGTTTTAACCCTACAATCTGCTTGGTATATTCAAACGTATTCGGTTTTAACCCTACAATCTGCTTGGTATATTCAAACGTATTCGGTTTTAACCCTACAATCTGCTTGGTATATTCAAACGTATTCGGTTTTAACCCTACAATCTGCTTGGTATATTCAAACTTATTCGGTTTAACCCTACAATCTGCTTGGTATATTCAAACGTATTCGGTTTTAACCCTACAATCTGCTTGGTATATTCAAACGTATTCGGTTTTAACCCTACAATCTGCTTGGTATATTCAAACGTATTCGGTTTTAACCCTACAACCTGCTTGGTATATTCAAACGTATTCGGTTTTAACCCTACAATCTGCTTGGTATATTCAAACGTATTCGGTTTTAACCCTACAATCTGCTTGGTATATTTAAACGTATTCGGTTTAACCCTACAATCTGCTTGGTATATTCAAACGTATTCGGTTTTAACCCTACAATCTGCTTGGTATATTCAAACGTATTCGGTTTTAACCCTACAATCTGCTTGGTATATTCAAACGTATTCGGTTTTAACCCTACAATCTGCTTGGTATATTCAAACTTATTCGGTAGAATTAGGATCTGAAAGAACATTTACCTTGCATAGACTGTACATTTGAAGTGTATTAAAGTTTACTGAGATATGTGTTAATTCACAAGAAATATTAATCATGTTTCGTTTTGTTTACTATATTTTCTTTTAAATCGCATGCTTTGTGAGTAATTATTATTTGATTCAGCTGCACAGGCATGGAGACAGAACACCCGCTAATTTTTATCCCACGGATCCATACCAGAGCAAATCATACTGGCCAGATGGGTTTGGTCAACTAACAAATGTAAGTAATAAAATTCTCAGTCTCTTCTGTCTTAAAACCTTTGTAATTTTGTTTGAGAAAGTAAGATACATTAGTCACCGACCTGCAAGTCTAGAATGCTTGCCTACGGCCGTACATCTTCTTTACTGTGTTTCCAAAAAGAATATTTTTATTTAACTGAAGATTTTCATAGGTTAGATTTCATCTAACCTATTTTAAATATATCAAAACTTGAAAAAATTAAATAAAGAATATGATCCTTATAATAATTAATTAAAGCACTTATTATACTAAACCCTGCTTAACCTATTGGTAAATTGTGGACATAAGGTGTGTGTTATTATAATGTTAATTGCGTAATATTTATTATTTTATTTTTTTTAGTTTGCTGTAGTATGTTGGTTTAATTTCACTATACAACAAACTAATTATATGACTAAACTAAATCTAATACAATGCACTTTATTGTGATAAAATGTAAATACGTATTTCAGTATTTACATCTAATACCTTTTCTAATGTACTAATTATTAATTAACTAGTGCCTTGAAGGGGCCATAGCCAAATACTCACTTGCCTTGAAGGGGCCAATACTCTGCCTTATATGATTTTAGTACTCATTAAATGCTGAGGAAATTAAAACAATATAGGCAGGAACACATAATAGTTCACAAACAAAGTATACACTTAATCAAATGCAAACCAATCAGACGTTTTTAAATCCCCATGCTATTTAAATGGGATCTATTGTATTCTGTAACACATTATCGGTACATAATTAAGAATACCCCCGTAGCAGCAAACCTGCGTACTCAGCGAATTTCCAATGCATATGCATGTATCTTAATGCTGCATTAAACCAGATATCAAGTTTAATAAAAATATATTCACAAATAAGCGATAAATACAATTTTAATTATTCTCCTTAAGGATACCATGGGGGCTGAGTACGCTGGTTTGCTGCTACGGGAGCCCTTGGCAAAAAATTTCTTTAGAAAATATTAATAGACCACAACGAGATGAAAATGTATACCAAGTTTCGTCGGTATACGTTCATAAGTAAGCGAGATATAAAAATTTTCTTTTCCTCCATAAGAATAACATTAGACATCGTACTGTGTTTAGTACTTTGAATATCTCGGTAACCAATTTACGTAGAGGAATGATCAAAATACCAAACTGTGTGTTTTTTTAAGCTGAATCCAATGGTGAAAACTAAAATGTGACTATTTCAAAAATTATATGAACAAATTCAAAAACCCTTTTTAGGGGTACACAACCCCCCCAAAATACCCCTTCGGATAGAGCAATCTGGCTGGTTTTCTAACATAAAGTCATAAATGTTACTTACACGTTTATACCAAGTTTCATTAAAATCGGATCATTTTTACGAGAGTTCTCGTGCTCACGGACATATATATATATATACAGTTTCGAACGAATGGTGTTTTTGGGGTCCTTACCATGCCGACTATGGTAATAGCTTCTTCCCTATAGGGAAATTCGCTAAAAATTAAACATTTTCCCAAACATTTCATGCCCAGACCTTTAAAATGAGACTCCTCCCAGCTTTCTACGACCTGCCGTTCACTCAAAAATTCATCGTTGAATATGGGCTTATGAAATTAGATATATAGATTAATTCTAAGTGAAAATTGTTGGTCATAGTGAAAACAATGACATCTATAGCTTGAATATAAATCTTATTTTCTAAAATAATAAGGAAGACCATCAGTTTAAACTCCTAATAAATGTTTCAGTTTTCCTCCTTTTACGCTATTTTCTGAATGTAACCTTGGTTGTTTGTTTTCTCAAGGTGTTTGCTAATAAAAAAAGTATTTTGTATAATTTTGGCTCCCAGTTTTAATCCATCTGATATCTTGAGTACATCTAGGATTCTTGTGAAAAATGTCGCCTTACAATCTTTTAAAACGCTATTTATCCGTGTCTATTCATTCCTTTTTACTGATTTCTGTTACTTTTGCGATTAGTCGTTGTGCTGTGATGATTCTGATTTATTTAACTGAGCTTTTATTGTACAGTTGGATGCTATCCCGTAAATACCCCTTACAATTTAAGTTACTTGTTTCTAACCAAAGCAAAATCTTAAAAGAGTGAGAGTTTTAGAGAATTTCCCCTATAAGGAAGAAGCTATTACCGTAGGTGGCATGTTAAGACCTAGGCCCGGGACCATGATAACTTTTCGTTTTGAGGCCCCCAGATGCCAAAAATACCATTCGTTCAAATTTATATGTATGTATATATATGTGTGTCCGTAGGCACGATAACTTTCGTAAAAAAATGGTCCGATCTTGATGAAAATTGGTATAAACGTGTAAGGCAGCATCTATTTTCATTAGTTTGAGAACCAGACAGGTCGCTCTACTTTAAGGCGGGTTTTGGGGGGGGTTTTGTACCCCAAAAATGGGATTTTGAACTTTTTACATATAATTTTTTTTAAAGCCAAATGTTGGTTTACATCATTAAATTTCAGCTTAAAAAACAAACAATTTGGTATTTTGATCATCGCTCTACGTCAATTGGTTACCAGGATAATGAGAGTGCTAAACACAGTACGTTGTCCAAGTTAATCTTAGGGAGAATAAGTAAAATTGTATATCTCGCTTATTAATGAACATATATTAATGAATTTTAGTATGTGGCTTTATATTGTTGGGTTTTAATACTGTTTGCATACAAACCTCATTTTTTGAGGTACCCATTGCAGCAAACCTGCGTACTCAGCAGTTAAAATGTTATTCTTATGGAGAATAATAAACATGTGATATCTTGCTTGTTAATGAACATAAATTGATAAAAATAGGTATGTTGCTTCATCTGGAGGTGATCCATTGGTATTTTCATAAAAACCAGATTTTGTGGTCCTTGATGCAGCAAACCTGCATACTCAGTCCTAATGTTTTTCTTATGGAAAATAAATAAAATGTCATATCTCGCTTATTTATTAATATGCTTTGATTAAAGTTGGTAAGTGGCTTCATGCCTTAGTAATGTACAATTTGAAATTCGCTGAGTATGAAGGTTTGTTGCAACGGGGGTATTTTATGAGTGAGCTAATCACATTTCTTGTTTTATCCAATTGGTTGTAACTAATAGTGACATAAGACATCTTTAGAATCGGTTAGTGAGCTTATGTACCTTGTATCCTGCTTACCCAGAGGGGTTATATATTAACCTTTGCACTCATGATAAGAATATGCAATACAAAACTACAACCAACCGTTATAAAATTTACAGGCAGGTAAAAGACGAGAGTTCGAACTCGGCCAGTGGCTGCGTAGGAGGTACGACTCTCTACTGACAGAGGTTTACAACCCGGACATCATCTACATCCAGAGTACGGACTTTGACCGAACCCTGATGAGTGCGCAGTGTAACCTGGCGGGGATGTTTCCTCCGAAAGGGGCCCAGGTGTGGTCCGATGATCTGGCCTGGCAACCTATACCCGTCCATACGACACCGCAGAGACTGGACAAAGTAAGTATAGCTAAATGTTAAATTACGTGACAGGATCAACGTGTTAGCATTCCCGTCACTTCATAAAATGTAATGTTCTGTTTCAATACATCACAAGCTCTGTCTCAAAATCAAAGCATCAAATCGACTTGCCCTTTTTACTTCCTCCCCCCTTATACATAGTATATGGAGAAAGTATTGTTTTCCTAACAATTTTCGAATTTGAGTGGTTAGTGGAAATATTTGTTTTGGTGCTCCCTGAACCCGAAAAAGTTATTTTTACGTGATGTCTGTGTGTCTGTCTGTCTGCCTGTCTGTCTGTCTTTATGGATGTGTACAGAGCTAGAGGCCTAACCAATGGTCCGTTTTTTATGAAATTTGGTATGTAGGTACTAATCCACGATATCTCCAGGTGTTTTTTATTTTTTGAATTTTGGTTTTTAAGGGTAATTTATCCCCCAAAAACCGCAAAAAAACATGAAAAATCAAGATTTCTCAAAAACGGCTCTAACGATTTTGATTAAACTTTAGTCGTTTGTAGAACTTTAGTTTTCCAATAAAATTACACCACCCGCATTTCTGTACAAATTCAGGTTCAGAAATTACAAGACTTAAAATATAAAAATTATTATTTTTTTCATAAAAACATAACTATAAAAAATATTACTACTCAACATTAAATAGAGCAAAAAAAAAAACTAAATAATTTAGTATTTTGAATTATTTCATTTTGCGGAAAACGCAGTACGTTGTCTAATGTTATTCTTATGGAGGATACAAAAATTACTATTTCTTTCTTATTTATTGATCCATTTCGTTCAAACTTAATATTCTTGTCAAGTTAGCATTGACCAAAAGAGGAAATTTGAAATATTTTGCCCCTTAATAAACCTGAGGAGGGGAATAGGGGGCATTTCCCCACTTAAAACCACGTGTGTAGCGATGGATTCTGAAGTGCCTCCTAAACAGGGATTTGGGTGGATATTTTTGAAAACAACTTGTTTACAATATTTCCTGTACATTCGGTCGTGCTTTGTATTCTATATAATTAAATAAAAAGTAATTTATTCACTAAAGTTGGGCTAAAAGGGAGAAAGTATGTGTCAGTTTCCTGATACCGTTTATTTAAGTTGTAAATAGCTTCCTTCCAGACAAATTTCTATGATGGGCCAAGTTCATGGTTTATGACACACGTTAAGAATAGAGTTGTATATCCTTAAGCGCAGTGACGTTTTGGACACCAAGGATAGACGTAGAGCTATCATTATTTCATCAGTGCACCACACGAGACATTTACGTAATACATTTTAACATTCCAAAGTGTAATCAGGTTTTCCTGTGATTTATATTTAAACTAGAGACCACCCAGTGGTGGAAATTCGATCAAATATTTGAAAAACAAAACATCGTTTATTATCAAGTGGGCTCTGTGGCGCTCATATATATCTCTCTCCCTCTCTTTCACTCCCCCTACCCCACCCGAACCCACAGGTAACTTTTTTAATGTGGAGTTAAAACGGATAGCAGAAGAGCGTTACTATTCCAGTATTCAGTAGCCTTTTTATTTATCCCTCAACCCTCTCCACCTCATCATCTCTTCGTCCCTCATCCTCTCCCCAACCTTAATCCTCTTTCCATCCCTCATTCTCCTCTCTCAAAAACAGGTTTAATTTATTTTAATGTGGAGTTAAAATGGATAAGAGAAGGGTGTTACCATTCCAGTAGTCATTAATATTTTTAATTTATGACTGAAACCTCCCCACCTCATCCGCTCCCCGTTTAATGTGGAGTTATAACGATAGCGGAAGAGTGTTACCATTCCAGTAGTCAGTAGGCTTTTTATTTATGCCTGAAACCTCTTCACTCATCCTCTCTCCGTCCCTCATGCTCAACCCCTCACAAACACTTTCAATTTATTTGAAAGTAGAGTTAAAACGAATAAGAGAAGGATGTTACGATTTCAGTAATCGGTGGTCTTTTTAATTATGTCTGACACCTCACCCCATCCCTTATCCCTCTCTTACAAACAGTTTTAATTTATTTTAATGTGAAGTTGAAAAGGCTAAAAGAAGGGCTATAACAGTCCAGTAATATTTTTTCTTTTTTATTTATTCATGAAACCTCTCCACCACATCCAATCCCCGTTTAGTGTGGAGTTAAACCGGTAAGAGAAGGGCGTTACCATTCCAGTAGCCTTTTTATTTATGTTTGAAACCTCTCCACTTAATCTTCTCCCATACCTCATCCTCCCCCCTCATAAACAGGTTTAATTTGTTTTAATGTGGAGTTTAAACTGATTAGGGAATGGTGTTACCGTTCCAGTAGTCAGTAAAATGTTTTATTTATGAATCATCTGTTCTTACTGTTGTGCTACATATTTATTTTAAGTTGTTACTCCGTAACCAACGTCAACATAAGGTCAATGATATTTTTTTCAAATTTCAAATTCAAATTTCTCCATTTCTCAGAAACTAATGTAAATTACGATAGTATACAGCAAAATACATTTCTAATGGTGTGCTTATATTTTTCCTACGATGCGCACTAGCTGAGAAAAACGTACGACAAAAATCATGCTTGCATATTAATAATATAGATAGATAAAATTAATATAGATAGGTGTTATAGGGATTAATATGTCAGATTACACGAAATGATATTGAAATAAGTAGAGGAAAAAATATATAAATTTAATTATATATTTGTATTACAATCACAGTTTTTTAATATTATTTGTGAGTATTTAAAAAACGTTGAGGTTAATTTTTATCGAGCAGTATCGTTCAATAAAGCGATTAACCAATTTATTATTGTGTGTGTCCAGGTTTTAGCTCAACCACCGTTATATCCATGTCCAGCTTACGAACAAGAACTTCTAAGGACTTTCACATCTGACGAAAAGATCAGCACGTTGAATCAAACTTATTCTGAGCTCTTACGATGGACGAATGAGAATTCAGGAGGGAATTACACTCTCTTGACTTTGTTCATCGTGTATGACGCACTATTAGTAGAGGTGAAAATATAAATTTGAGTTATTTTAGCGAATTTCCCCTATAGGGAAGAAGCTATTACCGTAGTCGGCATGGTAAGACCTAGGCCCGGGACCGTGGTAACTTTTCGTTTTGAGGTCCCCAGACCCCAAAAACACCATTCGTTCGAAACTGTATATATATAAATATATATATATATATATATATATATATATATATATATATATATATATGTGTGTGTCCGTGGGTGCGATAACTCTCGTAAACAAGGTCCGATTTTGATGAAATTTGGTACAAACGTGTAAAGCAGCGTTTATGACTTTAAGTTCGAAAACCAGACGGATCGAGCTATCTGAAGGGGCATTTTGGGGGGTTTTGTACCCCAAAAATGGGTTTTTTGAGTTTTTTACATACAATTTTTGAAAAAATAAAATTTTATGTTTTCCCATTGGAATCAGCTTAAAAATACGCACAATTTGATGTTTTAATCATTGCTCTGCGTCAATTGGTTATTGAGATATTGAAAGTGCTAAACACAGTACGTTGTCCAATGTTATTCTTATGGAGGATAAGAAAAATTGTATATCTCGCTTATTTATCAACTTATCCTGACGAAACTTGGTATAATGCTTCATTTCACTTTGGTCTATTGATATTTGCACAAAAACCCATTTTTTGGCCGATAGTTCCCGTAGCAGCAAACTTGCATACTCAGCCCCATGTTATTCTTATGGAGAATAATTAACGTGTTATCTCCTTTAATTATGAACATAAATTAATAGAACTTAGTATGTTGCTTTACCTAGTTGAGTTATATTGATATTTGTACAAAAGCCCATTTTTAGTGTTCCTTATTTCAGCAAACCTGCATACTCAGCCGCTATGTTATTCTTATGGAGAATAATTAAAATGTCATAAATCGTTTATTTATGAATGTATATTGATGAAACTTGGTTTGTGGCTTTATGTGGTATTAATATAAATTAATATGCATTGGAAATTCGCTGAGTATGCAGGTTTGCTGCTACGGGGGTATTTTTTATTATAGGCCTAAGAATTGTTTTGAATAAAACATTTAAAAACTGTTAAATAAATCTAGTTTCTGTTCTAAACCAATCATGTACCATCCTAATATATAAAGTTAAAAGTACTGTTAACCTGATTCTGGACTTTACATATTTAATACATTTATTTACTTAAATACAGGTATAAACTACAGCATCTAATTGATATCTCAGTATGGTTTTAGAGCTTACACAACTTGACACTGCCTGCATGGACTAAAAGCGTGTTTCCCGAGCCCTTGCAAGAGGCTTCTGTGTACAGCTACCGGCTGGTGATGTGGACTCCTAAACTTTCCCGACTAATGACAGGTAACAACCAAATCTAGTTACTTTCGATCATCCATTGAAATTCACGAACGATAAACAACATCACAAAACTCATAGATATTATTTTTATAATATGTTGATAAAAAAACATTTTAACTGCCACGGGTAAATACGATATTTTTCACCCAAGAGCTGATTTCCAATCTTTTAAAACTGCTCCTGCAATAAAACACTATTAATGTGTAACATTGTTGGTATTTTTTAAGTGAACAAATTCAAGACTATTAATGTATCACTTCTTAATGTACGTTAAACGATTACCCCGAATTTAGAAGCCACCAAGCCATCTCTGCCCCCAGCTTCTTCAACCACTCCATAAAACCAGACGCTGCGTACTACATACATGACATTGCGTATAATCCTTCATTTAATATATTATTTAGTGTATAGCGCTTTCCCCTCGGGTATTACCTTCAGTGTCAGGTGTATTTTGGCATTTATGGAGCTTCCTAGAACAGAAGGCTTAACACAAGAATATTAGGATGAAAATGGGACTTGTGACATAAAAGTGGGAAGTGGAATAATGCATGTCTATATGAGGTGCGTGAATTCAAAAGAAGGGACAACCGCTATATTTAATAGATATTTGCTTGAAATACAAGTATAGTTCTACTTACTTTTATCTTGAAAGTTGTTGTATCGAACATTCGTGTGGCAAGCCCTATTCACCAAATAAACATAAACATTAATGATCTCAGGGTACAAGAGTGTTGAATGGACCACTTTAACAATATTAATAAAGACATTTTGCAGTTGTTCAGTCCCTGGCTGATCTTAGGACCAACTACTGTACTGCCAACTCTGTAGGTTAAATGAAGAGAAACCCCTCAGACTTGCCCCAGGATCTTGCACCAAATATTTGCACTTATGAATTTGAGACACAGAAAAATAATAAAGCTACTAAATGCACACTATTGATTCAACCATTAAATCTGAACTCGGCTTCAAAATGTTTACAGAGAAATGTACAATATAAGTAAGAAGTATATTGACGTAGGAGATTTAAATTTATCTGGGGGGAACACTCCGAATTCTGAAGCATTTTTTCAATCTAACAAAATTAATTAAGATTATACCAATACTATTTTAATAATAAATTGTTTTAAGTGTTGATGACCAATCGTATATCAAAAAATTCCATTAATTCAAAATCAAATATTTTTTGTTAATTTTCTTTAAAGGTTCGCTGCTGCAAGAAATGATCCAGAATATGGTAGACAAGGTACAGAATAAAACAACCAGGAACGTCCACGTATATTCCGCACATGACGAGACAATCACTAACCTACTAATCGCCCTTGGAGCCTTTAACAACATCCTCCCTCCTTACGCATCTTGCGTTGTGATGGAAATGCGAGTCGACTCTGGTGGTAACTATTATGTCTCTGTAAGTGAACTCCCACTGTAACAGCTGTATTTTAATTGTTAATTGTTTCTCCTCTGGGCTCTCAGAACGTTGAACAGGTCAAAACTATCAGCAGTAACATTACCACATCTGGAGTTAGGGTGGGAAATGCGGTTGCACGAGGGACTACAACTTCTCTTGTGGACGATAGAAATACACGTCATAAACATTGTGACATAAGAGGTAACTCGTCAAAGTTAACTTAAGTTTATGAATGTTGGTGATTACTATTTTAAGGGATGTAAATTTGAAAATATTTAATCCTGGATACAAGGGGTTTCTTTAAAAAGGGACAGCCTGTGATGTTGGTCATACTCATCCTTATGTCTAATACTAAAACGGGGAGTTATTCAAACAAGAGATGTAATATTCTTTTCCTTATGTATAAAACCATTTCAAATATATAAAGACAGTTAAGATAAAATACTCTGAACAAATCACTACAATTTTTCCTTGGAGTAATCAAATAAATGGCTCTTATGGCTTTGTCGCTGTGTGAAAATCTTATCAAGATGGGTCTTTAGTCTGTCCCATGTGAATATGGAATATACATTGTACGATTAATTTAAGCTAAAATAAACGAATTTTGAAAGGTTCATATTTTTCAATTTGCTTTTTCTTCGTAACACGAAAAGATCGGAGGTTTTCCTTTCAATTTTATTGATTTGATACAACCAGATTACGCAACTGTCAACCCTAACTACAAAAAATCGAATGAGTCAGATCAATACTGCTCAGCTCATCGCCAATAAAGACATTAGGCTCAATGGAACGGTTACATATGTTCCTTTGTTTAGTTTTATGCAGAGATAACCCGTCTTACCATAATTTAGGCTTAGTTTGTTATTGGAAACAAATTGTGAAAATGGGTTGGTATTTAGAAACTATTGAACTTCAAGATTTTGTGAATTTGTACCCCTGGTGAAAAGAATAGTGTCATTTGCAAACGAAAACCAACTATTACACAACAATGCATCTGACATATCACGTATATCTCGAATCAGAAACCGAATCCGAGAATAAAGTCCACCGGAACCTGACCGATACTGTTTTTTTTGTTAACTTGAAAGTTGTATTTTGAATTTTGATTGTTGTTTGATTAAAAAAAACTATTATTTGATTTTTCAGGATATAATTGAGCCTCTTGAAGTCTTGGTCTTGAATTCTAAGGGTGTTTAATTGGAAACCAGAATTTTTGTGTCAACGCAGACAATCGCTTTACAGAGGTCCGCAAGGTAACCAATATCGGACTCTCCAGCGGACACATGGGTTATGCAATTATTCAGAGGCAATTCGATGGACTTGTTTTTCAGAAATCTGTATTGGTTATTGCAGATGAGTATATTATCCTGGAAATAGTCTGTCAGCTACTCACAAACCCACAAGAGTGTTTGAAGTGACACAAGAAGAGTGAGTTTGAGCGATAGTTTCCCAAGTCAAACGTGTCTCCTTTTTAGAAAATCGGTTTAATTTTAGCCAATTTACTTTTGTCTGGAACGATTCCTTCTAGAAAAAGGATATCTGAGATCTGATAATCATGAAGAGTAAGGGTTTGATAATCTCAGCCTGAGAGTTCTTTAGCACTATCATGCTATCTATTTTGGAAGACATGTTTCGTATAAATGTTTAAACATTGTTTCTAAATACTTTTTTATTTCTTTTAATTTTGACAAGCGAAAACCGTAGTCGTAGCCAACGGGCTAGGCGAGATGGTTCTGACTAAATACCATCAGCTACACTGACAACAAAATAGGTTAGTTTCTTCGTTAACTACCTCAGGTTTAGATGCTCACCAATTAGTTGAAATTAAGGATTTCAGTAGAAGAGACTCCTGACCTTGATCATCCAGGCCTGTTTGGATTTGTTTCCAGATATTGATCTAGTTGATTCCATCCAGTCAACCTTCGGCATTCAGGGTGGCTTTCCTATACTTACTTCTTAAATTATGGTAATTTAATTTGTCAATTGGGTGTTTAGATTTTTTTAATTTGGACAATAGCTTAAACATTACTGATTTTTTAAAGTGAACGTCATCATTGACCATGTTTACATTGGAGGTTCTTCGGATTTGTTTACAATTTTTGAGGACATGAGATATTAAAATTTTAAGTTAAGCTATCAAAGAATTATCGTACATTGCCATTCTGTCAGGCACACTTTACGAAATCAGAGTGAACATTGGCCCTTTCAGATTTTAGTCTGTGTTAAAGCTTATTAATATTTCCTTTAAAATGTATTTTACTTTTAGAAATGTTTATATCACAGACAGAATAAGGACAGAGATAGCCCAACGTTTCTATAGATTTGTTTTACTTTTACTCCAGGAAAACGTTCCTGAAGACTTTGTAGAGAATATGGAATAAACACTTTGTATCTAAAGCTTCCTCCATGCAAAGTTACAAGGTATTATTGGTTCTGGAGGTTTTGCATGATTTCTGAACAGGCGTGACTTTCAGTACAGGCAGACGTACAGCAATAAAAACATCACATTTATTTTAAATTAGTACAAGGGACAGATAGATAATATTTACATTTCTCGCAGCTGTATTACCGAAACTCGACCAATGAGCCGTACCTGCTAACGGTGGCGGGATGCGACCCGCTGTGTCCCTTGGACAAGTTCATCAGCATCTCTCAACCTTTCTTCCCCGAGAACTGGGACAAGGAGTGCGGACTTGCAGATGACGAACACAACTCTTACCTCTCGATTGGTTAGTAAATTGGCAATTCAGCATTCCTTTTGAGAGGTGGCTCTTGCAACCGGCTACTACCTGCCTCTCCCATAAGGCCAATGTTAATTAAAAGCTCGTTCCTCCTCAACAAATTATCCGAAATCGAAGGTGTATTGTTCATTTTAAATAGAAAAAAATATACATTTGAGGAATAATTTCAATATCATAAATAGTTCACCCGTAATAATTAATTTTTTTAGAATTTTACTTAACGATTTATTATTTTTGATATCAACATTTTGCTCACTGAAATCGCCAGATTTTTTTGTTATTTAAAATGAGCTATAAATCAACGAAATGGGATAATCTGTTCAGGAGGGACGGGCTTTGAAATTTACCATTGGCCTTGTGGAGGAAGAAGGTAGGCACGCCAAATGTTTTGTGACTGGAGCCCAGTATTAAAGTTTGTAATTTGTCTATTACTTGTTGTAGGCTATTTTTTTTGTTGAAAAATACACACATGTAGAGATAGAGTTTCACTCATGAATATTTAGATGTATGTTATATCTAATTTATTCTTAGTCAAAAGATATAAACTTGTAATACATTTATTGAATATCAGACAACAATTTCGCATATCCTACTCATCAGTTTCTAGCTATCTACTATTTTTACTTTAAAACCCAACTCTCCACTACAGAATTGCAATTTTACGGGAGGAATTGCAGTTATTGTTAAAATTAAAGTCATTTTGTATTGCATTAAATTGTACAGTGAGGTTTTTAACAGACCAAGAATTACTAATTTAGTGGATACTAGTGGCTTGAAGGGCCCATAGCCCATAACATTGCTACAGTGCACTGCCTCTTCTGATTATGTTTACTATTTACATGTCAGCTCACAATCAAGTTAGTCACTTAACCATATGTTTTAATGTAAACAAAGCAAACGGGTTTAAATCCCCATGCATTTTCTTGTGAGGGATATTTTACGTTATTTCTAGTTTGCTGATAATATTTCGGAAATACTGATATTCTTCCCGAGTCCATGCGATCAAGACCTTTAATTTGAGCCGCCTCCCATCGTCCTGCGAATTTCCAAACTCCCACAATTTTGACTAAAAAATCTTGCTTACAGAATTATATATAAGGATATCCAAATATATTTGAAGCTAAATAATTGAACCTAACCAATTGGTTAAGACAACCACAAAATTATATGTTAATAGTGGACCTGTGGCTCGAAAAATAGCAATGCAGTTCCAGTTAACTCAATTAGTTATCACAAAGTCACAACTTTAATTGTAACGAGCTGTTCCGCCTCAAAAATTTGCAGATATAATCATTATAATAGCTATTTATTGAATTAAGAAAAAACACATGTGACATAAACCAAATAAAACTCTCCTCCATATGATTACCATGGGAACTTGGGAGTCCCGTGGGGCAGAGCCCTGGGGCCTACATCGAAATTCTGGCTCGACAGTGACTTATAATATGAAATTAGCTTTTAAATAAAAAAAGAATCATCAAAATTGGTTAAGTATTAACTTTAGGAAGTGAGTGAACAAAAAGCAGGAATTTTTAAAATATGTAGATACCATTAAAATAGATTGTGTATACAAATATATGCAGTTGATATCGTATTTTTTCTTTCCACGAAATCAGCTAGTTTATTTAAAAATTAATTTAGACCTATGTTTTTTTTTTGTTTTACCTAAGCTGTAAAATAATTACAGTAAACGTTTACGCTCGCCCTTATAAAACATAACACAAAATGAGATTTCATTTCAGAAGTTTTTTGTTTATATTCAGCGAACGACATATTATGCTACTAGTATTGGCGGCTGCTATCGCGACCACAGATACAATCAGCTGTTCAGGAACAAAGCTTGTAAAAATATAAATTCAAAGCTGAATACTCCCTGTTCCGCTAATATATGCTAAATTGGCCTAAAAAAAGCACAGCTTAAAGCTACGGTAACTCGAATAAGGTTGCTTTTCTAGAAAAACAAACGACACGTGCAGTTTCCCCGACCTCGATTACCCCTAAAAAATATCCTTTCGTAGCTTGGGAGCCATTACAGCTCGAGAACAGCCGAGGACGAACGCACTCACGGACGGACGGACGGACGCACGGAGCCACAGACAAATGTGAATTATATAGTATTCGTTCTGTTATTCCGCGTTTAACTACTAGCAGCTGTTTTAGTATGCAAATTCAAATTATATATCGTCATTGACGGACGGACGGACGCACGGAGCCACAGACAAATGTGAATTATATAGTATTCGTTCTGTTATTCCGCGTTTAACTACTAGCAGCTGTTTAGTATGCAAATTCAAATTATATATCGTCATGTAATGTATGGACAAAACAAACTTTAAATGCTACCCGTACCCTTGAGGATAATATTACGAAAATTAGAAACCTTATTGCAAGCCTGCAAACTGAGAAGAATTTGTTGACACTTCTAACATTAAAATTGGTCAAGAAATAAGGGAGGAGTTACATTGAAAAAAAAAACGGATTCACGTATTATATATAAGGAGGATATATATAAGGATTTATATGTTTGCAATATTTTATTGTTTGATATAATTTAACGGCTGTTGCAGTACTGATTGTCGTCGCCGTTGTGATAGTGGCCATCCTGGTTATGTTGGCTTTATATTACTGCTACCATCGAAGGAAGTCCAGCTGATGATTTCATCATTCTGAAAATAAAACAATTGCTCACGCAAAAAATGTACATCTTTTATGAAATATTATTTTATTTTTTTCAAATGTTCTCCTTTGTTTTTTATCTCACTTGCAATTGATTTATTGCATTTAGCTAGTGATTATTTCCTATAAAGATGATTGACAATTGTTGGATCACTTGTGCAAGTAAAAATACCCCCGTCGTAGCAAACCTCCGTACTCAGCGAATTTCCAATACATAATATTTGTCTGAATTCCACATAAAGCCGCGTACCAAGTTTCATAGAAATATATTCACATATAAGCGATTTTAATTATTCTCCATAAGAATAACATTGGTAATGAGTATGTAGGTTTGCTGAAACAAGGAACACAAACAATTTATTTTTATGCTAATATAAATATAATTTAACTAGGCGAAGCCACATACCAAGTTTCATCAATATTCAATCATAAATAAGCGCTATATAACATTTTAGTTATTCTCCACAAGAATAACATGGGGGCTGAGTACGCAGGTATGCTGCTACGGGAATAACCAACAAAAAATCAATTTTTTGTGCAAATATCAATATACCAGTACTACGTGAAGCCACATACCAAGTTTCATCAACATACATTCATAAATAATCGAGATATCAAATTTTATTTATTCTCCATGAGGATAAGATTGGACAACGTACTGTGTTTAACACTTTGAATATCTCAGCAACGGTTGGGCGTAGAATCACGATTTAAACACCAAAATGATTGTTTTGTGGAACTGATTTCTAAAAGCAAATGTGAAGTTTAAATTGAAATAAACTGAGGAAATGCCAAACACCTTTTCCCCATAAGATTAACATGGGAGATTTTATGAGTAGTTTTTTTTTCTCCGCAACCACTTAACCCAGGTTAATAATTCAAAATACTATATTATTTGTTGTTTTAAGCTCTATAACATGGTCAAAACAAAAATTATGTTTTTAAAAATTTATAGGGTGAAAAATGCAAAAAACTGATTTTTGGACAATTTAAAACCCCCATAAACCCCCCTTCCCATGGTCCGATTTTTCTGGTTTTCGAACTTAAAGTCATGAATGTCATTTTACACATTTGAGCCAAATTTCATCGAAATCGGACGTTTTTTACTCAAGTTATTGCATTCACGGTCACATATCTTCTATATTATTAAAAGAATTTCTTGATTTTTCTTCGCAGCATATCGACCCCTAGAAATGTATTTTTCTATACATATTTGGTATCAAATTAAAGCTATTTCTCTCTAGATGTGCCTTTTTTGGGTTTGGAAAATATCCCTTGTAAAGCCTTCGTCCAGGAGGCTTTTGAAATTTCAGCGAATGTGCTGCTATCTGATGTTAAACCTGTGAACTTTTTCCAATTCACATTTGTTTATAACAAAACATATGGTGATGATTTGATCGAGTTCTTAAGTTTGATCACAGAATACAGCACTTGCATTTATTTATTTGATGAAACTTGTGTATTCTTTAAAATTATAAGTAAGTTGATTTTCAAATAGGCTAATTCATTTAATTTCTTGAAATATAGATTTTTTGGAGGAACAAAATTTAATTTTGACCACGAATAAAAGTACCACTCATGTAAATCTGGGACATAGCCAGTTTGATTTCAACTAATTTACTGTCTCTTATATGGTAGATGTTGAAAGCTGTTATTTTATAGTCAGATGGAAGATTTTTTCCCCCCAAATACATACTATCTGTTGCTAAACCTGTGAACTTTTTCCAGTTCACAGGTCACCTAAATATATAGGGGTCACCTATAGATTTTATATACGACAACCAAGACCTTATGGCAGACACCATCAGAGACAAGGCTATCTTGTGCCCTACGAATGAGCACTGTGCCGAGATAAATTTGGCTGTTCTTTCTAATCTGCAATTTGAAGAACGAGAATATTACAGTTTTGACTCAGTAAAATCAGATGATGCTGATGAACAGCTTAAATTCCCTACAGAGTTCCTCAACAGCATTGAAATTTCAGGCCTTCCAAGACACAGATTAGTAGTAAAGTCGGAGCAATTGTATTGCTGTTGAGGAATATCAACACAGCCAAGGGATTAATGGTACCAGGCTCAGAATTGTCAAGATGTTAAATAACACGGTTGAATGCGAAGTTTTAACAGGAACAAGCCAAGGAGTGAAAGTGGTAATTTCTAAAATCAAACTGTCTCCTTCCGAAGCATTGCTTCCTTTTAGTATGGAGCGTTTCCAATTCCCGATTAGTTTAGCATTTGCATTTACAATAAACAAAGCACTAGGTCAGTCTCTTGGTCAAGTCGCAATATACCTACCAAAACCCGTCGTTTACCACGGGCAACTCTATTTCGCCCGATCATATCATGGAGTGAAGATTTTCATTAAATCTTCAAAAGGACAATATGTTACTTCAATGTTGTCTGGACAGATGTTATGTAAATTCGTATCTATTACACTATATGTATTATAATAAAGAAATCAAGCAATTTTGTACTTATATTAAAATGTATTTTTCTAATTTAATTTAATTTTCACTTTTTCTGACTTTTGTTTTTATGCATATTTCCTTTTTTTAATGAAAACAGTGAAATAGAGAGATATAGAATTATGGTTAACTACAATCAGAGTTTGTTTAAAAAATTTCAAAGCCAATTAGAGTCTTACTAATACTGTGCAAACATTTTTAGTCAAGGAAGAACATCAATTAAACAATATAGATCATTACCGTACCGTACTTATTTTGAAGTCATGAAGTGACGCTGGCTGCTAATATATATATATATATATATATATATATATATATATATATATATATAACGGTACGGTATGTTTTATATATATATATAAATTTGAACAAATAGTGTTTTTGTCATCTGGGGACCTCAAAACAAAAAATTATCATGGTCTCGGACTTAAGTCTTACCATGAGACCTATGGTAATAGCTTCTTCCTAATAGGGGAAATTCACTAAAACAGTAAGTTTTAATAAATCACTAAATTTATTGTGTTATTACAATTAGCAAAAATAACTTTAAATTTGTCATGCATTTTTGATAATATTTCTTGCCTTACTTGTACACGCATCTAACTTGCTGCCATCTAACATTATTGTCAATAACTATAAGCTGTTTAGTTTTTAGTTATTTATAATCAGATCAACATTTTTGGCAATGGCCGATATCTTACCTTTAAGAAAATGCTTAATTTACAAACAATACTCTGCAGTTGATCGCCTTCCATATTGCTCACCAGTTTTTCTCTTTGAAGATACGGAATCTTTGTTAGCATATCAGCTATATCCAAACTGGTAAACTTGCACTATACCAAGTGTTCCAATAGTCCTATCCCTACACCCTCTCCCCTATTGTTTGTTAAGAGGTACGAATGACAAGATTTTAAAGATATTTGAAAGAAAATTAAAATGACATACTTAAATGTAAAAAGGTATTCACCCAAAACTATACTGCAATACACGTTTTATATTAAATGAAAATTGTATTACTTCTTCCTATGTTAGTTTGGCAAGTTCCAGAAACTAATTTTTTGCCAATATTTTGTTATCTTTATTTTTTGTTAGTATAATTTCACAAGCCTAAAAATAGTATTATATTTATTGATAAACCTCTCACTTCAATGAGCCCCAACATTTCTAAAATTTCTATGAAAAAAATGATTAATCTTTCGTTTCTAATGCTGGCTCTTTTACGTGAACAGATTTTCTGCACTAAGAATCATTAAGAGTATTGCCATAATCAAGGTTAAGAAATCTGAAAAGTAACATAGTAAGAATATTTTATTCAATACAACATGTTAACAGCTTCCATTTTGTCTCAGGTAAACATATTATCATTTACATTACGCAATTTTGCTTGCTTTTTCAAAACCTATGGAATAAAATATCACTCATTGGCTCCCCATGATTTTTCGATATGATGATTTTTTAATGCAAAGACAACATTGAAAGTGACATAATGTAAAATTGTTCGTTATTAAATCATTCCTTTAATTACATTCTGATCACGAACTTATAAATAATAATAGGGCAATAGGACGTTTAAGACACACGATAATGTAAAAAAATTAAAAATATCAGGGGGTTAAGTACTGAGCAGGGTTCATGGTTAGAAGAAGATTTTTAAAGGAAGCTAAGTTGGTGCTTTTCATGGTACAACTGTCTCCTCATTAGTCCTATTTACTAATATATCCCCCAGAGTTACTGATCCATCAAAAGAAGATAGAATTACATTTATTCAAATTTTAAATCCTGTCATTAGATGTAAAAAAAATCTTTGGAACACTTCATTGTTTCCATAGGCGTAATTTAGAGAGTATAATACTGTATTGCAATACATCAAAGGTCACAATAATCACCAATCAAATATACTATATATATCAAAATAATCACCATAATTCATTCTGCCACATAATCTAAATACTCTAATTACGCTTATGTTTGTATTTCGGACATGACATTTCTTCATCTCAACCTGAATCGAGTATATTTCTGCTTGGCTCGGTAATAAATTCCCCAATTATAGCAAACCTGCATATTCAGCAAATTTCAAATAGTACCTCACTACGTCATCAAGCCAAGATTCATCAAAAGATATTCTTAAATAAGCGAAATATGAAATTGTATTTATTCTCCATAGGAAAAACATTAGGATAGAAAAACGTAGGTTTGTTGCATCAAGGACTTCGTCAAATTTATATTTATGCAAATATCAATGGATCACCACTAGATGAAGCATTGTACTAAGTTTAACCAGTAATATGTTCATAAACAAGCGAGATATAACATGTTTCATCTCTTTCTCCATAAGAATAATATTGTATCTGGTTGTAAAAGGAACGTGTAATCACCTATTCAGAGAAAACTACTGAACGAAGAGCAGCCACAATACAACAGCTGAGTATAGTATATTTCACCACTAGGCACGAAAGTGACCTATTTTTGAGCAAGATGCATGTTACGCGCAAGGCGAAGACGAGCGTGGAAAATGCTATCGAGCCCCGAAATAGGACTTTGTGACGAGTATTGAACGATGCTTTTCTTCACGATGCAAATAACCACACTAAACTTAAAAATATATCTGCTAGGTCATAGACTAGTGATTTTCTATAAGTAAACACAGCACGGTTTTACAATTCATTTTAGTAGTCAGTTGTTTGAACACAGTATCGTCAAATATACGAAATTATACTGGTGCTCCTGTTGAGTAAAGCGGGAACTTCAATTGTTTAGGACAGGACAAGTTTTTTTTGGGACAGGAAAAACATTGTTCGGGACAGGAAAAGTAATGTTTAGGACAGGCAAAGTCAGCTGATCATTTTTTGTTACGTTACATGGAAATCAATAATTTTCCAAGGTCTCAACTGTATGGTAATGGGCTATTTTCAAATACAGAGTGATAAAAAAGGTGTTTTATCTCTTTATTTTGGAGACAAGTTACAAAGACCATGGCAAGCCCATAACACAAATTACTATATGCACTATGTACAATTTTTAATTTTCATTTAAATATGTAGGTGTAAAAACTCTTCCTATATGAAAATATTCTTAATTAATATTTCATAATTTCTAACCCACAACAGGATATTATAAGTTGATGTTTTCACTAATAACAAAATGAAAGATGACGTCAATAGAAAAAAATTATGAACTTCAATTTTATCATTTGCAAGGATGATTAATTGGAAATTCAATTTTCAATTTAATCAGTTCCTTATACATTTTGTTTCGATTTTCTTGATTAGGCAAACTGCAAGAAAATATTAAATGGTCAATTAAAGCTGTGTCCATTCCACATTCAAATTCGGGGCTAGATACTAGGTTAATTTATATAAATGATATTTTGAAGAAGTATGTCCGAATCTGATCCTGCAAAATGTTGAAAAATCCGAGATGCACTTTTAGCCGCTGTGTCAGCCCTTTCAATTTTCTTGAATGCCAAAGTGCCATTTTTAATTTTGACAGTTGCAGGTGAAGTATTAACATTTATTTGTGTGTTATTTAGATCCATAAGGCACTTTTTGAATCAGATAAAATAACATAATTTGTTATAGTTGTATCTTTCATACAGTAAAGAGCGTGTAAAATCGCGAGAGCTTCGGCTGAAAATACGGAGAAGGCAGGGTTTACTTTGAAGGATACAGTACAATTGTTATGTACATCAACTAATGCACAAGCTGTAAAATTTCCCGCGGTATTTTTTTAAGCATCAGTGTATATGTTACTGAATCCGGGCCATTTATTTCCTCCTTTGTCAAAAAAATCTGTTTTTTGATGCTTGTTTTCACAAAAACATAGCTCAATATTTACTGGACAAGATTTGAAATCTGCATATAAATAGTTGTTATGAAATGTATACAATGCATTTCTGGAAATAATGTTACTTACAATCATGTATTTGTAGCTCTTTAGTATTAAGGGAAGTCCCCTATTTTCCTATTTTGAAAAATGAAGACACGACTGATGAAGCTGATCAATAAGTTTTTGTAATGGGTTAAATGGTAGAGAAAACACTTTCGATAAATATCCGTCACAAAGAAGCTGCCGTCTGACGTCCAAGGGG
This sequence comes from Allygus modestus, assembly GCA_963675035.1. NCBI lineage: Eukaryota > Metazoa > Arthropoda > Insecta > Hemiptera > Cicadellidae > Allygus > Allygus modestus. Next base: position 281,887,450 of record OY776112.1, on the reverse strand, counting down.
ATAATGTTGCCTTCAACCTCCATAGCGTTACAGGGTGAAGATCTGATGAGCCCAAGACAACTTCTCAAAGTACTGAATTGCACTTTATTAAGTTTACAGATTATATTTTTTGATGCACTGCCAAATAAGAAAAATATGCTGAGTAAAGTTAACGCTGTTTCTTAATCAAAACAGACATCAATACTGATTTAAAATAAAGTTTTTGGATTGCAATTGGCTAGCAATAAACTTGAACAATTCTATGCTGAGTGGGAATATAGTTTATAATACTGTATAAAAGTGTCATCGAAATTACGTTGTAGAATACTTATGTATTCTACATTCTCTATATGCTAAGTGCTTTCCTTTACACTTGCAATAATAAATCGTATTTAATACTAACTAGAACCTGCGCTGCTCTTCAGCATCAGTCAATGTTGCAGCTTTAGTTTAAAAATACATTTTGGTTATCTATATTATTAAAAGTATTTTTCGATTTTTCTTCGCAGCATATCGACCCCTAGAAATTTAATTTTCTATACATATTTGGTATCAAATTAAAGCTACTTCTCTCTAGATGTGCCTTTTTGGGTTTCGAAAATATCCCTTGAAAAGCCTTTGTCCAGGAGGCTTTTGAAATTTCAGCGAATGTGCTACTATCTGTTGTTAAACCTGTGAACTTTTTCCAATTCGCATTTGTTTATAACAAAACATATGGTGATGATTTGATCGAGTTCTTAAGTTTGACCACAGAATACAGCACTTGCATTTATTTATTTGATGAAACTGGTGTTTTCTTTAAAGTTATAAGTAAGTTGATTTTCAAATAGGCTAATTCATTTAATTTCTTGAAATACAGATTTTTGGAGGAAACAAAATTTAATTTTGACCACGAAGAAAAGTACCCCTCATTTAAATCTGGGACATAGCTAGTTTGATTTCAACTAATTTACCGTCTCTTATATGGTAGATGTTGAAAGCTGTTATTTTATAATCAGATGGAAGAGTTTTTCCCCGAATACATAGGTTACAGGTTACAATAAAATGTAAATTAAAAAGTTGAAATTTTATTTGTTCATAGTTTATCTAGAAAATTGTAATATGTTTTTAAACTTAAAACTAAAATAGAATGTGTTTAAGTTTTATTTCATAATCTATGAAACGACAGTCATTTTTGTAATAATTTTTATACGTTTTACCATGTATTAAATATCTTAACATCAATGATTTTCCGTCATTTATCAGTTTATTATGCAAATTTTAGACATTTCATATAAGACAATGAAGTGAAGAGAATGAGTGAAGTGTTCAACAACTTTTCAAATATTTTATCATGAATTATATACTTCTGGTTTCACATCAATATATAATAATCATTTTGTATCTAATATGTATTGATCTATATTCAGAGTGTTTTCGTGCTATTTTTGGGACACATGATTGATTTACTACTTTTAGGTTCAACCAAGTATGGTTCCTCAAAAGTTCAAAAAGATAAGTCACGAAGTGACGCTGGCTGCTAGTCGATAATTATTTCAAAAGTTATATATATTTATATATAACTATAATTTATATATGTTTGCAAAAAGATTTATAATTTGTGCACTGAAAACACTAACCAGTTTTAACCAAATAAAGGTAATGTTCTCCTTATCCTTGTAACTGTTAAACCTAATATCTTGCCCGCTAGAGTTCAGCAGCAGGTTTTTTTTTCTTTAACAGGTGTGATTTTTTTTGCCAGTTTATCTGCTTAAAACAGTTATAGAGGGATAATTGGATGAAGCGAGCGAAGCGAGTTGAATCCTTCATACTCGTGTTTGGTCACTCTCTTGTTACGCTAACTCCTTTTTAACGGTTTAATGAATTTCTTTGACATTTTCAGGGCAGCTCTTAATTGTAAAAAGGTTCTTATAAACTAAAATCGGATTATTATTTTGGTATTTTTATATTTTTTCATTTTCCAGAAATATTCAGTGTGTCTTGTGTTGGATAGTAGGTGGTAAGCAAACAGTCGCTCAACTGATTTTGCAGTCAAACAAAATACGGCCGGATGTTGACAATAGCAGCTAACCAAAACAACTGATAATACCGTCTGAAGTCTGTGGTCTCCTGGCCGGCAGTGGCCACTCAGTTCAATAGTTCAGTTAATGGCGTTTGCAAATAAATAAGTTTTGAATCAAGAATTTGTAATAGAGTCATTCCACATTTCTTCGTTTTAAAACAATCAAAACTATGTATTCAGTGTTGTAGTGAAAGTACCTATAACATGTAATGGAAGTTGGCCATATGGAAAGGCTACACAGTCTGTGACTACTCGGTTACGACTTTAACCCATGAAAGGTACGGTATTACGGTATGATGTAAACTATGGTTCAATAGATCTAACCATAATGTAAGTTATGCGTTAGCTCTATTACTTATCGGTGGTGTATTTATTTAGGATTTTTTTTTGCGGTGGCTAGGGTTTGGCCTTACTTACATCAGTAGTGTGGGTTTGCCGGTTTTGGACCGGAAGTGACGTCATCCGGTCACATGACCGGATGCGCTGAGTCATTAAATACGTCATCTGAGGCTGAGCCAGTGATGTAGGCGGTTTTGTGACGTAATGAGGGAAAGATTAAAGTTCAAGGTCACGGGGAGGTAATTTTAAAAAAGTACTACCTTGCACGCGTAAAATCCGATTGTGATTCGATAGTTAATCGATAAGAAATATCGAATGAAAACAATCGAATGAAGCAATCGAATGATACGAGTGCGAGGTAGTACTATTACAAATATTACTTTATTTTATTTACAATAATTCATGTTTACAATAGTTCCCCGTTGTTCGTTGTCATCGATGTTGTTGATACGGACGAGTTGCGGCCATCACTTAGCTTTCTGATGAAAGACGGTAGATATTTCGATTCCTGCGCAGAGTCCATGTTGTTTTTTGATGCGTAAAGTTCCAAAGATAAATCGTAACCGGACGCAATGAGAAGTCTTAACTCTTCATTAAAAACCTCGAGGTCTTGGAAAGTCGCCAGATGAATAGAGTCATAATGAATACACCTAATTTTGATGGACATTTTAACAGAGAGCTCGATGTACACTGGTCAAGAGCCGGAGGTGTACTGACTATTCGCTAGCTAGCGTTTTGGTATCAAACAAAATGGTGGGGGTAAAAGTGTGGTGGGGCGGAGCAGATGGCGGACGGCAGATGGCAGGCGGCAGGTGGCAGCTGGTGCGAGGCAGATGGTTGCTACTACATTCGCCGCCACAGTAATGCAATCCTTCGGCGTAATTCTTATATTTTATCTTGTCGGTTCATTTGATACGTTTTACATCTACATATGCAATAGCTGAAACACTTGCACTTACGACAAGCTTTCCCGTCAACTTGATCGCCTGGTATTTTAAAACATTGTAACTCGCAACAATATGTCTTCAAATTGTTATCGAAAAATAAATTGTTCATAGGTGGCACCGACATGTTAGCTGCAGCGTGTGTTAGACAAGACTGAGACTAACTTCACTGCTCCCTCTCTTTTATACCTCTGCATAAGTTAACCCTGAATGAAAGTTCAAGGTCATCCATTTGAATTTAAAAAAAATCAACACAGCAGTATATAAAATAATATACTGCTGTGTTGCTGTTTTTATTTTTTTTTATATTTTTTTATATTTTCTTTATTAAACAAACATCTTACAATACGATAAGCTTAAGTCTAACATTGATGACTAGAAATACAAACAGAGAAATACAAACAAAGACATTATGTACAAGGATGCGTGATGTGCAGAGTGAGTTCCGTCGAGTTGTTGCCGCTTACACCGTGTGATACCAAATACAACGTCCCCGGTTGAATATCTCGCAAATCTTCATTTTGTAGCAGTTGAACAAATCGTTTTGGAAGAAATACTTGAAACTTCGGCTCATCTCCTGGAGTGAAAGGTCCTTCGCTCAATGAAACTAGAATTGCTTCTCCATGTGTAGTTTCCACTTTCTTGATGTTATGAATAATGTAGTGTTTTTGTTCTTTTAGTTCTGAACACTTTTTAGTTAGCAGAAGGTCGGATTTTGAATGAGTGTTGAATTGATCAACCAGTGTTTGTAGAAACTGTTGTGATGCCATCTTCGTCAGTGGTGGTTGTGGTGTCTTCTGTGATGTTGCCTCTTCGGAGTCTCGAATAATACTCGTGCTGGAGCGGTGCTGTCTCCTCGTATTTATAGGCCCCGCTACCCCCACCACATTTCTGTTCTCCACTACCCCCACCACATTCCTGCGTTTGTTTCAAGTAAGCAGCCAAACGATATGCGTTGTACAATGCACAGTTTGTTTGGCCGTGTTTAGAATCTTTTGCAGCGACATAAATATTACCGAGATTAATGTTAAAGTCCTTACTGATAGTTATATCGAAAACATCACCGTGCGTGTACTTTTGTATCCAGTTATTTTTTTCTAATCCTCTTGTGTATATATGTGAATATTGTTTGCAAAAGTTAAACATAATACTGTGCAGATTACTGTAGCTTATAAATCCTTCATACCAATGTATGTGATGAAAGTAGTTTGTTATCCATTTGTTTGTACTTTTTGCTTTGGTGTTAAGTTTGTTAAAAGAAAAAGGAGCTTCAAACGTGAATGGGTAGGCTACAAATGTAAGCAAGTCTAAAATTACTAATTCCTTGATAATAAACCTATCATCATTATTTCGAAATGCTTGAAATTCTAGTACACAAGGCTTTACACTCACTTCTTCATCCCCTCCGCTCATCATGGCACCTAGCGATTAACTAAACTGTTTTCCACACCACGGTAGGTTAAATACCAGGCCGTACAGTTGCAGGCACGTTGGTGTATATTTAACGTGGGCACCGTCCGCAATAGGCCTACCCTACGTGTGTTCTTCTTTACTAAGTCAAACTTTAGTCTTTTTTAACTTCTTCTTCTTGTGTTTCGTTTTCTTCTTCTTCTTGTTTCTCCGTTTCTTCTTCCTGTGTAGTTTCTTCTGTAGCTTCTGTAGCGATTTCTACAAGTGGTTCAAAATCCTTTAACTTTCTCCACATGCAAACTTCATGAGGTATTCTATTAAAAATAGATGTATCCACAGGTCCGTACACGATGGTGCTATCAGGTTGTTTTTCCAAAGTATCGACCAAATATTCTTTAATAATAGCGCTTGCAAATACCAACTGTCTCATGTACCTTGTAATAGGTTCTGTTGCGTAGTTTAAAACGTAGAATTCTTCACGTGACAGTAGAATCTTATTTTCATGTTGAGTCAAGTCTCTAATTCGCACTTGTAGTTGTCCGCGATGTTTAACAATATCGATTTCATTGTCACAATCCAAAAGTCGAATATGTGTTTTCCTTCCACACAAACTGTTAGTTAAATAACATTCTATTAAATGTACATGTTTCAAAAATGACTCCCAAGCATTTTGCGAAAATAAATCCTTTTTTGTTCCATGGTGTAGTATTACTGTAGGGAAATAATCCAATGACTTCATCAATCCAACTGATACACTTTTACTGATGCATGCTGAGATGGGGTAAAAGATTCGCAGAAAAACTTCAGTTAAAATGTGAGGAGGAATATTTTCTTCAACTTTCTTCTTCCTCTTTGGTACTACCTTTGATGGGTCTGCATTACTTTCATCCTCTCTATCTCTTTTACCAAACTTTAAAAATGCAGTTATTTCCTTGATGATTTTTGCTTCACTAGTATTATCACGTTCCAATAACGGTGCTACCTCTGCATCACCTTGTACAACAGATGGAGAACTCATTTTGTAGAAGATGTTACCCATGCGACGATAGACGATCAACTGAAGACCTGCAATGTTGCTCCGCTATTTATAGGTTAGCGACAGTGGCGGTGCCGGTGGTGGTACAACGCTTTACAATACTGTCTTTACAATACCGGTCAACGGTGTGTATGTAACAATTTTATCGTGCAAAATTAAACAATTCGCAGATGTATTTGCAGGTACGTTTTCTTGAAATACCATTTCTATTTTTATATAAACACTAGACGATTTTACAGATTCATTTTGTTTGGAACAATCAATTACAACAATCGGAGCTTTCGATTCAAACTGTACGGGAGATAGTAGAGGTGTATTTGTTTTGCCGTAATATGAATTTTGGAACCTAGCATACATATCGTATAAAACACGGTACCTTTTTTTATCAAAAGAAATATTAAAGTTATCGTAGGGAAAGAATTGTGAATTCAGGAACACTTTACAGTTAGTTAATTTACAATGGTCAAATTCACCAGCATTTTCAGTTATTATACTTTTCTTCTTCGTTTGTAATCCAAATATTACATATCTCGCTTTTTCCAAATGAGTAGAAGTTTTTAAAGTCCATGTATGCCGTTGTGTTGTAGGTAAAACGGGGTATTCATGAAACTCCCAGCTTCTGAATGGCATTACAATGTCTCGATCTGATTTTAACTTTCTTAATAATGTAATCCTGTGTTCATCATTTAGTCGCACATGTGGTACTCTCCAAACAATCTTGTCTAATGTTAATTTCCAGTCTAAATTGGCATCAGTTGTTCCAGCAGCTGCTTTAATAATATCATTATCGTTTGATGATCTTAATAAAACTAGTTCTTGTTTTACATTTATTATTATTCTTCTGTAGTCTTCAGCAAATCCTAGGAGTAATCTTAAAGGTACGTAGAAATCAAAGTTTCCCGAAGAGTCAGGAGCGATTGTACTTTTGTCTGGTGCAACCCATCCTGCAACAGCTAACAGATTCTTCTCATTTGGTGTTAAAGACGCTAATCCTTTCAATGTACTGGAAATTCCAACCTTTTTTGTTGAATCGACTGTAACTCCTGAAATTTCATATCTAATCTCGTCAAACAAAAATGCCATAGGATTATTATGAACGGAACAATGGTTCCAGAAGTACCATCAGTTTTTGTTACTTTTCCTTCAATATATAAATAACTTTCGCATGGAAGAGTATAAATGTCTTGTTGTTGTATATGAATCCTAATTTCATCGTTATTGTTTAATTTGGACGAAGCGTAAGGGTTGTGCGTGTGATATTCCTTTTCCCATAAGGTCTCGTCGAATGTTGGACCCTGCGCTATATCCAGTATATCCATTGTTAATGACCTTTAATCCAATTTCTCATAGAAAACGAATGTTGTCACTTGTTAATCCTTCTACAGCTGATGAGCTACTGACCTCTTTGCTGGTTGGCTCTCTCTTTTTAAATGATAACCCCATTGTCTAAGCGGATGATTTTATATGTATTCTTACAGTAATAGCTTCTCCTCTAAAGTCAATAAGGTTTCCGTCTTGATCCACTATGTTCAGCACGATGTCTGAAATGAAACTGGTGTTTAACGGTAGGTACACAAGGTTTTGAGGCTTTTCTACTATCTTGAAACACGGTGCAACTGATGGGTAGAATGTGTGTAATATATGACGATTTTCTCCATCTCTGTAGGATCCTTGTATAATGTTACATGTAATGTCTATGCTATTAACTTTGATGATCGTCACAGTTTTATTCCCAGAATGAGTTTTATTAGGTTCTAATACTTTTGTTTCATTAGAAAACCCCAATAAACTACCAATTGAATGTTCTTGACTAAAATCAATATAATACTTAGAAGTAATTTCTTCTTTCATTGTATTGTTATTGCCTTTTATCGTTTTATTTTCTTTTCCCATATGTTTTTGTATAACTTCATTTATATTATCAATTTCATAAGCTCCTGTTGGTAAACTGAATGCTTCCAAAGCTGAATACTTTCCTTTATCATCTTTTGTCTTGTAATAATGTATTTTGTTATTAATTCCTTCACTAACGTTTGGAATAGAGTTATATGTTGTTAAATCCAATAATGCGGCTTCCCATAGTCTTCCTTTTTGCAAACGTAGTGCTGGAAACAGAATACTGCGCAAAGTACATGAGTTACCGGTTAATGACACTGTATACGAGGACATTTTAAAGTTGACTAACACTTTTAGCTAAAAAGTCTAAACATATATGACCGCGAATGGATGTATCATCAGGTTGTTTTCTTGTATGATTGTAAAAAACATTTTCTGCCGCACGAAAGTATCGTTGAAGTTCTTTCGGTGGTGGAAGGTCTCCAAAACTGTCGAAATAATAAATGGTTTTACCAAGTTTCTTGTAACACACCCAATGAGTGCCTAATCCTTCACTATTATCCAAATTTACAATACCAGTCTCATTTTTCCACATTTTAACCGGTAATTCATCTTTCATAAATACTCCTTTAAAAAATGGGATTCTCAAACAAGAAGCATATGTAATCAGTTCTTCATTGGTTAATTCTTTGTTTTTAATTATTAATTGCTCTTTCTTATTTAATACACACGATACGGTCTTAGGTATAATCCTCCTCCCTTTTTTATCATTGACCATATTGTTAATTTCTTTTTAGCTTTACCACTGGTAGATCGACGTTTTCTTCTGATATTACCTCCTTGTTTCTTAGCGGTTTTTTTCCCACGCCTTCTTCTCTTTCCTCCTCCAAACGTATTTTTTGCTTTCATTGCTGCTGTTACTGCTAAAGACGCTGCTTTTTCACCAATACTCGCGTCACTAGATTTTACTCTTTGCCAAGCTTTCTCAGCAAGTGCTCTATCTGCTATTGATCTATTTTTAGTATCATCAAATTTGGAATACGCTATATCGTGCTGTTTACTAGCCTGATCGAGCTTATTTATTCCAGGATCTCCTCTAGCAAGACGTTTCTCTAATTTGGTTCCAGGACCACAATATTGATATCCTCCAGGTAAATGTAATTCCACAGGTAATAAATCAATCGCCTTGTTAACTATAGCTCCAACCGGTTTACTCAATAGAGAAAATGCTGTTGATGCTATTCCCCTTCCTCTCTGTAATCTCTCTCGATTATTACTGATGCGTTTAACCCTCGACATGACTATTTATAGCAAAACCTACAATCAGTAAGTGCACTCTATAAATTTTTTACAATGCATGTAATATCAGTTTTGGTTTCTTGTATTATATACTGTTTAAAATCCATTTATTATATAGAAATGGATTTATTAATTAAATGTAGACATATTAAATAGAAGTAGTAAAAACTGAAATAAGGTGTAATTGAAGATGTTCCAGATGTTTCTCCGCTGGTGATGGTATCGTTGTCTTCGGTAAAATGAATAAACTTTAAATAGTTGTCATGTTTTCTTAGAAACTTGCCACTTAATTGTTGGTAATTGAATAACACATCCCAGTCTAGTTTATCTTTAAAATTGTCAATGTAATTCTCAGAGAGATTTAGATATTTACTTATTACTTCCCAACAGTTATTAAAATTTGATGTCATCTCTACGAGGAAGTCTTCTAAAAACTGTTGTCTTTGTAAAATATGGATCCAGTTAACTCTGTGAAAATAAATTCTTAACATAGTCATTGTGAAGAGGTAATGTATGGAAAGTTGTTTCCAATCCATATATCTATCAAACCGTTGAACAAAACCATCTGTCAACACTCCTTGGGGAAATCTCAGCTCTTGAGATAATAAACTCCACGCAGTAATATTGGATTCCATCATCCTCTCTGTATCGTCTCTCGAATATGACTGATGTTTTATCCCTTATCATGGGGGTATTTTAAATTCTTTTTTCTCTTATGTAGTCTTCATTGTTTTCTGTTGGTTCATTAATCACATTCACTTTATCCCCCTTTCCTAATGTCTTGACTTTAGAAGGCTCAGACGGTTTATCTCGTTGATTAGGTTTCTCTGGATTGTGTATATTTTTCCAGTCTAAATAATTGTGACTGTCAACATCTGAAGCTGCATCTCTTCCTGAAGCCCGATGGATATAATGGAATAGAGCTGCACCAAACCTTTCCAAATGTTTTTCATATTCCGTAGTCCATTTCTTATGTACAATATCAAACATTTTCTTATTTACAGCGTCTCCATCCTGCTCACAATCACCTACATTTGATAATTTTAATTTTTTTACATCATAGCTTGTGTCAGTTTCATTCCTTTTGTAAATCGTTAACAATTTTAGAGTAGCTAAATTTACTGCTTCACCATTATAAACGGGATATTGTATATCGCTTAACCTTTTACCGGAAAACCCCCAATGATCTTCGTACAGTTGGGGTTCTTTTTTTCATATACTGTACCGTAACCGCATCAGACGACATAAGCGGATCACCAACATTTTGAATTACTTTTCCTTCAAAATTATAGTTGCCGTCAGGTGTTAACGGAAACCCAGCTCTTTTTTCACTATATCCAGATTTTACTCCAAACTCGGAATACCGTCCAAACTTGTCCACACTCATGATGTAACTGAATCGCTATCGTTTACGTTCTTATTATATATGTTCGTCTACTGAACAATTATTCCTTGTTTTCGCAGTTCATCAACCAAAGCTACCCATTCGTTTTCTAAACTAGTGTGCCCGGCTTCCATAGCTTCATGTAATAACCTCATTCGATCAACTAACTTATTTATATCGTTGTAATATATTATATTAGTTTTATACAAATTTTTCAATAATCCCCTTCCAGATGTGGTAGGATCAGTTGTTTTTCTCTTTTTATGCAAAACATTTAATTCAGCAGAAGATAAAGCTCTTCTTTTAATTTGAGCTTTTTTTGATTTCGAGGGGAAAAGACTAGATATAATACTTGTATATTTTATTGACCGATTTCTATGAATAGGTAGGTCTTTGGAATACTTCTTTCTATGTGCATTTGTATACTCTAATATATTTTTAAACAATTGTAAATCCCTTTTAGTATATTTACCAGGATTATTTTTAAAGATAAGTTCAAACAAACCTTTTTTACCTTTATATTTCTTATCTCCAATAACTATATCATCATTTTCGTTTATATCTAACTTGCTATCTCCAATCATTAATCCTTTATCCTCTATTCTAGCTCCATAGGTATGAAAATTTCGATTAGCATGTGCGGCGTGTAACATTTTTAACGTATATGTTCTTCCAAGAGTTCCTTTAAACATAATATCCGTGCCTAATTTGCTTAAGTTGGATGGGTTAATATCCTCTTCTTCTGCTCTTGTATCTTCTACACTTGTATCTTCTGTACTTGTATCTTCTGCAATGTCCTTTTCCTTTAAATCCTCTATATCTCCGCTTTCTTCATACTCGTCGCTTTCTTCAGATGTTTGTAACTGACCAAAACTTTCATCATTCTGAAATTCTTCTTCATATTTGGAAATTGGTAGCATTTTGTCTCCTTCGAAGCGATTTGAAGATTTTTCCATATTTTGTGCTAATCGCTTTAATGGTTCAGTAACAGGTTTGAATGTTGTTTCTAAAAATTGCTCTCTTTCATTTATACCTGATTTTAAAGCTCGGTTTTTTTGTCTAATAGAATCACTAAGTGATTTTATTTCCTTTAATAGCTTTTCCTGGTTAACCATCTTCACACCTTGACGACTTGTACAGTAATACCGCTAATCAGTGTATTAAAACGAATTTATCAAAACCTCTTCTATAACGACCATCTTTTATAGCTTGATCTTTCATAATAACCAAAAATCCATACTTTTCCGCCCATGCTTTTCCGCAAAGCTCTTTAAACTTTTCAAATGGCATATCCGCATTCACATGATCGTTATATATATGTTTTAGGTTAGTATCATCTTGTTTGAATACTATTAGAATATTTGCATTATCTCTGTTAAGTTGTTTTGGGATTTTGCTATAAGTTTGTCCTATATATATGCTGTCGATGTTATTATGTCTTCCCATGGCAAAGTAGTTTCTAATAGTATCCTTATTTTCACAAGATACATCGTCAAATATAAATACAGAATACGGTTTCGCTTCGTTTGGTTGCATAATACTATTACTAGCGTTAAATTTGTAAAAATTAACATCAGACACATCAGATAGGATTTTATCCAGCAATTGATACTTTGGTTGATGTAGAGACTTTGAAAAAATATATAGGTTATTAAACCTTAATCCCTGCGGATTAGTGATCAAATTAAAGACAACATTGGTCTTTCCGCAGTTTGAGGGGCCACTTACTATACATCGAACAGTGTTTGGAAGTAAACTACCGTGTTTACCATTGTTGATTTTAACGTTATCCACAGTTAAATCATCTATGTTATTAATATTGAATCGATCTTTATGGTTAATAATCTCCATCCTGCTCAAAGGTTAACGATGAAATGAGTTGCTTGCATTAAACCAAGTCCTTTATAGGTATCCATGAATCCTCAGTTTTGTTAAACCCTAACCACCGCACTTTAACTGCGTCCTTTTTTCTTTGTAACACTTTTTCAACAAGATATACACCACCTACTGTTGACTTTAACATTTCATGTCCATAAAATGCACCTTGCAACAAATCTCCTTTGTTATCTTTTAGGATATACGTTTCAGGTACAGTCGGTTGCACTTTATACACTGTAAAATCTTCATTCGTCCAATTGGGAAGGTATTTCTTGGTAAACACTCCCTTATATTTACTAATTCGTACTTTATCACTTACATTAAATTTTCTTGGCTGCATTTTTTCTACTTTAGGCTTTGTATTTTTCTGTATGCGTTTTAATACATCTTTTGCATTTCTCCTGTTTAATTTGTTAGGTTTCATACCAATAGTTCTATGAAACCTGTTGTTATAATCATTTATTAATTGTGGTAAAACATCATACCATACGTAAGAACCTCTTTGTGAAAATTGTTTATACAGTGCTCCTTTTAAGGTTTTATTAAATCTTTCTACAATAGCTGCTTTTTTCTCTGAATTTGTAGAATAATGATTTATTTTATATTTATTCATTAACTGTGCAAAGTTTGTATTAAAGTATTCTGTTCCATCATCAGTTTGTAAATGTTTAATTTTGTTTTTATCTCTTTTTATGGCTATTTCCATGGCTTCTGTTACGCTTTTACCAGTCTTGTCCCTTAGAGGGAAAGCGTCTGCAACTTTTGTAAAACAATTAATAATTGTGAGTATATATTTAAATCCTTTGTTTATTCTGCTATGCGGTCGCATTTCAATTAAATCCGCTTGATATAGATCATTTATCCCTTTTATAACAGTATTTCTTCTTGGAAACTTTATTCTTGCAGGTTTGTGTAGTTCATTAATAATCTTCTCCTTCAGGTCTGACATGATGGTTTCACGAAGACAGCTGATATGGTATTAAATATTCTTTTGTATAAATCTGCTTATATAGGTCAAAGTCATTCCAAACTAATGTATGAAAGGGGAAAACAGCAAAATACTGCTGTGTTCCCCCTTTTATACGGAAAGGAAAAGGAAAAGGGATGTAGGACGATGAAAGGGTTACTCGTCAATAGGGTTGAGGGAGTAGTGGCCGAATTGCAATGTGTTGATTTTGTCTGGAAGAGTTTGTCTTTTTGTCGTCATTACAGGATAGCGCCTTTTTAACTTCAGTCACGCTGTACAGCTGATGGTTAAAACTTCTGATGGTGTTGAATTTAGCTGTAATGATGTTATCCTCAAATAAGCATTGCTTGTAGTGTTCAAAATGCACTTTCTTCTTTAAATATAAACTCTTTACATCTTTAGCTTTCTTAATATATCTATTCTTCTTTTCTTCTTCTTCTTCTTTTTCATTATAGAGTTTCAAAGAATATAGTTTAGACATCAGGGCAACAATCTCTTCAAGTAGAACACCATTAGCCTCATCCTTGAATTTGCCTAGTACTTTTTTTTGTCTGCCATTGTCGTAGTTTGGATGATCTTTTGGATAATCGGAGAAATCAAAGTCGTTCTTGTAAATAAATGTACGTAAGTCTTTATACATGTCCAATGTTACTATGCGATATATGAAAGCGTCAGTGTCCATATATGTAATAGAAATATTTTCTCTTCCGTAGAACGCCACCATTTTGTTGTAGTGACAGTCGTACATGTGTGTTTTTGAGATGTCCAAGATTGACATGCCTATATACAAAGGACGATCCATCTTCACACTCGTCTTCTTCATGGACACTGCTACAAGTTTTTCATTAATAATTATAGATGTTCCAAAATGTGGCTGCTGTACTAGTTTCTGTAATTTTTTTGTGGGTAACAAGTTTAACATTTTTATGTCTTCTTTTGTTTTCCAATGTTTTTCCAAATATCGCATTATTCATTATTTTAAAGAAATCTTTTTGAAAGTCTGATGTAGCTGCTGCTCTTCTGATGGTATTTGAATCAATGTAGGGTTTCAACCAGCATGATTGAGAAAATTCCAAAACTCTATTAATTTTTGTTAGACGTAGTCCTAATTCGATAGCTTGTTGAACCACCCAAAAGTGAGCCACGTAGCGATGTTTATTATTTAATGCCATCATTAATTTTGGGTGTTTTCCAATTGGTGAAATTTCTCTTTTAGCAAGAAGTGGAAGGTCATAATGAAGATCATGTAAATTTTCTGGGTATTCAAAATCGCAATCCAAAATATATCCAGGGTCACTATGTTTCGGAATTTGTAAAATATCGCCAATAGAGTCGGGATTAATCCATTTAAAGTTATCAAAAGGAAGTGGGTTTGACATTGCCCATCCGTACAGGTTATTTGCATCGAAATATCCTAAATAGGTTGACGGTTTTGTTTCATCGTAATCGGGAAGGTATTTGTTGTTGGCTTTGACATGTCTGGTAACACTTTGGGTCAATCCGCCTCTTACTCCAGCTTCAACCATTAAAACCATGTCAATGTCTGTTAAAAGTTGGAGCTTGCATTTTGTTTCTTTTAACATGGCTTGCCAAGCTAATCCTGGTGAAGTATACGAATGTAGAGGGTCCAAACCGTATGCAGCAAAACAGGTGTTTCGGAATTCTTCCATTACATCACAAAGAAGAGTTGCATCTAGTTTGACATAAAAGTCCGAGTAATCTCCTAAGGTCTTCATATCTAACTCGTTCCATACTCGACGTGCGTGTTGATAGTCCTCAAGTGATATTTCCGAATCATTAAGTTTGTTTTTGAAGTGTTCTGGTAGAGGTAGCGATGTTTCATCAAATCTATGCAGTCCATCGATGCAATCATAGGGGAAGACTCCTTTTCGAAGAACCAAATCCATTTTACTATTGGGAACAATTTTGCTTGTTTCTATCAAATCTGTTCTTCTTAGATTTTCAGATAATTTCATGAGGCTTGAAGGCATAAATCTAAATGAATCAACAAACCTTAATTTAATTTTACCCACCTTTTTTGAAAAGCTTATAAATTTTTCCATTGTCGTAGCCAAAACGTCTATTGCTCCATTATCTCTTCCTAGTTTGGGGATTATAAAGTGCGAATCATAACCACTCAGATTGTGCAGAACTACGGGGATGAAATATGGTAGTTTGTAGTTCAAGTTGCAAGCGTTACAGGCTGCACCTCTGTACGCTCCCGTAAGATGATCGTGGTAACGAACTTTGACGTTATCGAGTGTATAGGTGTTATTACACAGATAACACGTTGTTGTTGAATCATAATGTTGAAGCTCTTCTTCTTCTATAGGTGACATGGGTACCTTTGTTCCATACAGTTCTTCTACCTTTGCAGCTATGTCATACAGATCATCGACAAAGTATTTGGCTGCTTCTTCACCGCGATAAATCTTTGGAGAAGATGATAGTCCATATTTTTGAAGATTGTCTTCAGTCAACGTGGATTTAAATAGTATGCAATAACTGTTTGGTGAATGAAGTTGGTATTTTCTTCTTCTTGTAACCTCCTCTTCTTGTTGTTCAAGCGGATGTAAAGAAGACTCGAAATCAGCGTAAACAGCAACAGGTACACGGTATTGTTGTATTACTTTGTCAAATTTTATCTGCGCTCTGCTAGGATGCGGCAATTTAATTCTTACTTCATAGTTTCCATTAGATAACCGCTGGTGTTCTACTAGCCAATCTGACCCTCCCCTTCTTAGTTCCTTGTTCACGTGACAAAAACATCTTTTGCATATTGTCATTTTTTTCATGATTGGATAATTGTTTAGAAACAAAACTTTCAAATTTTTTGATATACACAAAGTGTGAAATATCGCCTTTAGTAATCAATAACAAATCGGTATGATCTCTGCGCTCATTTGGTGTTATACGTAAGGGGTACACATTGTTTGACGAATCCAATCCGAATAGGTTGACAGAAGCTGAAGGATTTTGTTTTTCAAATTTTGAAACGTCTGTTATAGCAACAGGGTAAGTTATCCCTTGAACATTATATCTATGTTGTACTTCTTCATAATGGTGACTTGGTCTTACCGGATGGTCTGTTACATATTTGGCCAACATAGCATATTTAAAACATTCAGTATCTTGATTTTGTACGTTGACGCAGGATAAGGTATATCTAATCTTTGTTGGTAGAGGGATGTAGCTACTTCCTCGAATTCCATAGCCGTGTTTGTGTACTCTTAAGTCTAGCCCTGTGATGCTTAACAAACTCCATCCAGAGACTCTTCCTTCATGTTCTTGTATTTTCACCATTAGCTCATCAAAACATTCAGATACGGTTGAATCAATATCTGACGAGAACATAATAGTTCGGTCTTTTGTTAAGAAACCTCTCGGTGAGGTTTCATTTTGAATGTTTGTAAATAAAGTATCCAGTAATAGTCCAAATTTAATAAAATTTAATCTTTTTAATTCATTTTTCAGAGTTTTGCTAACCAATCCTTTTGCGTTATTTAAAAAATCTTCAAGTTTCAATTTTGTATTGTCAATTTTAAAGTGGGTTACAACATTACCCGGAAGTGCTCGGGCGTGTAGTTCCACATTTACTGATGGTCCAGGCGCATAATGAATGACACTTGGTCTTGAAACTTAATTTTCTTCTTTTTCTTCATTTTTTTCTTTTTCTTCGTTGTGTTCTTCTTCATTTTGTTCTTCTTGATGTTTTGCTAATTGTTGGTCGATTGAATCTAATTCTTCTTCATTTGGTTCTTCTGTATTTGTATTGGTGTTATGTTTCAATTCTTTATGAATGGTTAAAAGCCATTCATCTCTGAAAGAAGCTTTACAAATATCGCAGCGATTCATAATGTAGGCGTGCTCTTCACAAAGGTCAACGCAATAATGAAAAAACTCTGCAAATCCACCTCTATTTATACCCTAGAAAAAGTGGTGGGGATACGTTTTAGGTTAAGTTTAAGTTTGTAGCTGGAGGCTACAAAATTCTGTATTTGGGACAAGGACATTGAGCATATTTGCCAAAACGGGGAATAGAGCAGTAAATGATTTCATTTTAAACAATAAACTGATCTATTCCCCGCTTTGTATTTAACAAGGACAATTTTCTCCAACAGGAAAATTTAATATATTTTAAACTGGTAAATATTTTCTGTCTTGTAACTGGGCCAAGGTTATACAACGATATTACCAAAACGGGGAATAGAGCAGTAAGTAGTTCTCACTTTGACTACAAACTGATATATTCCCCGCTCTGTATTTAAAGTTTGACAGTTGACAAGAAAAAAACAACCCTTAATCAGACTCATTTGATGAATCGGAATCAGTTGTATCAGAACCATCGGAAAGAAATAGTCGTCAACGAATATGATATACCCCTCGTGCGCTATCTAAAAATAACCCATCCAAACTACTACTACTAGTGGTTGGAGTTTCATCATGTATTTCTTCAGAACAGAGAAGATGCTGATAGATTCTATAGGTTTCAGATTCCACGTCACTTAACGGTTCAATTTGTTCCATATATCCTGCTTCAAGATCATCACTGTCCATATCACTTAATGATTCAAGATCTTCCATTGCATCCATATTACTTAATAATTCAACATCTCCCAATTCGTCTTCATTTTCATCCTCACTTTCAATCACAATATGTTTTATATTTCCCACGATTGATTTTGCAGAAGGAAATATATTATTCTTTGGTGACATAGCTGCTATATATACTAGTGCTAACACAAGTAGCAGAATGAGATAAGCACTGATGAAAAACCTCTTTTTAAATCCCCCCCCCGATTTAAGTGGTGGGGGTAATTAGTGATAGGGAAGGGGTATTATTGTACCAATATATGAACAATTTAATACTAACAGAGTATAAAGTTCTGTAAGTGGGTCAAGGTCACCTTAAACTATTACCAGAACGGGGAATAGAGCAGTAAGTGATTCTCACTTTGACCACAAACTGATCTATTCCCCGTTCTGTCTTCCGCTGTTCAGTATTTCCAAAGACTCTTAGTTAGTTGAAGAAGGTTTTTCAATTTCTATTGCTAGCAATTCTTCAGGCAGTTGAAATGATGTATTTTGTGACAACATTTCCAACATTTTAATGTATTTTATGGCGTGTGTTATAATAGTAAGTTTTGAAGCTTTTGGTTCAAGAAAAGGTAATTTTGTTCGTAATAAATTATAGGCTTCATTCAATATTGCAATCCTTCTTCTCTCTCTCTAGCACACCTTCTTTTCTCTCTATTATTCTCCTCCTTGCCTTTAGCATCTAAGTTAGACGAACCTCCTGGGCTATCCATAGTTGAATAATAACTATACCCTGAAGCCGACTGCCTTATATCTGTTTACTCCCACCCTTTTACAATGAATATAGCTGGTTCGGTGTCTTGTTCGGGAAAAAGTCGCTAACTTAACGTGTAGTGTAATAAAGACACAAGACAAACCCCTATTGAAATAATCGGTAAATTTCTCTCTTCAAAAGGATTGGTGATGACCTCTAGCCTATGTGACCCTAGTTTTACTGTAGGAAATAAATATATCTTCCTATATCTTACCAAACAAAAATTTTCTAAGTCCCGAAGTGGGTCAAGGTCATCTGAACATGTTGCCAAAACGGGGAATAGAGTGTGATGAGGTAAAAAGACTGGACCGTGTTATCAGACTTAAACTGATTGTAGAAAGATAAGGAACGTCCGTCCTGCCAAGGAGTGGGGGGACGCGGACGAATCCCAGCTCACTCTCGCTGCAGACTTATTGGGGTTAACCGGTCACGGAGGGTGTCTAAGGCAAATTGGAGCATTAGAAATTCAGGAGGACTGGGTCGTGGGGAAGAATCCGTGTAGGCGAATCCGTACATTATCGTCGTGATAACATAATTAGTGTGTAGCTTCACGGAATTATTTGTTTAAAGTGAGATTAAAATAATCGAACCTGACTTGTTCAAAACGTGTCGCGACCACGACGAATCCAGTCCGCCGAGTCTAAACCAAGTTCTCGCGCTTTGAATTCATTTCCTTGGCTTTTGAATTTCGTTGTAAAAAGTAAAATCGGGGCACCCTCGACCGATATGTAGGTAAAATTCGTCGATAAACGGTGTAAATTTGCGAGAGTTAGGTGTTTTATGTTTGTTGTAACCTGTTGTGTATCGTGTCTTGGTAAGTGTTTGAATTGTATATCTTATATTTAATATGTTTGTACTGTATCGTGCCATCCCAATGAATTGCAAGTTGACTATGTACCTGAAGTAAAATATATATTTAAATAATTAGTTTCATAATCAGAACTTTGCTATTGCTTCTGGTGAGTGATACCACGTGGCAATAAAAATACAATATTAAGTAACAAATTGTTTGATACAGTAAATCTGTGCATTTTGTATAGTATTTTGTAAATTTATATAAAATTGTACATCTAGTTAGATTTAGTATTGCAAAATGTCTTTATGTCCGAAATGAAATGATGAACTAAGTTCGTACGACTGTCAGTATATTTTTAGAAGGATTTGTTGCCATACGCTCATAATCTGGGCATAATATTTGGAGAATTTAATTAGAATTTTGTGTAGCGCAGTCTTGCTCCCATTAAATTCAGCAATCATAAATAGACATATTTTGGGCTCTGCGATAGGAAATCAGCTAAAGTTTAATTACAAAATAAACTGCCTTGGTGGTGATAAATTAAGTGAATAATTTCAATTATGTTGCAATTCATATAGGCTCATAAAAGATGAGAATGTTTGGTCGAGCCAGGTGTTAACGTCTGTCCCCAATTAAATAAATTGAAACAAATATACTGATCCCCATTTGATACATAGGACAGAGTGCTAATTAACTCACAACAATTGGTACATAGCCTCTGAGGATTAGCATAGTGGGTTTTTGCACAACATAGTTCTGGCCAGAGCTAAGTACAGCGCCGACCATGAGCCTCAACTAATACTATTTATTCTATGTCTTCATTTTAATCACAATTATTTTAATCTCACTTTAAACAAATAATTCCGTGAAGCTACACACTAATTATGTTATCACGACGATAATGTACGGATTCGCCTACACGGATTCTTCCCCACGACCCAGTCCTCCTGAATTTCTAATGCTCCAATTTGCCTTAGACACCCTCCGTGACCGGTTAACCCCAATAAGTCTGCAGCGAGAGTGAGCTGGGATTCGTCCGCGTCCCCCCACTCCTTGGCAGGACGGACGTTCCTTATCTTTCTACAATCAGTTTAAGTCTGATAACACGGTCCAGTCTTTTTACCTCATCACAAGAGCAGTAAGTGATTCTTATTCAAACCACAAACTGATCTATTCCCCGTTATGTATTTCCCCCCCCAGGCCTTGTATGTAGTTTATGAGGTTGTTTTATAAAGACACAGGATGTAGCCTTCTTGTAATAATTGGTAAATTTTGTTCTTCAAAGGAATTGGTTTCACATCTATTTTTACTTCTTCTGTTCCACGAATATCCTGGCGCTGGTGAATCCTTTGATCTGAACATGTTGGTACTCCATTAACAGTTTGTACACACGCTGGGTAAAAGTATCCGCTTTAGCAGTAGAGTCAATATAGTGGAGGTATACCATGGCAGATGCTCTCTTGATGCAATTCACAACCAAAGTGATAACTGACTCTGCAAGATAGCGCTTATATACCCGCGCCTATCTAGGTCAAGGTCGTTTTAAGATTATAAAAAAAAGTGTGGACAACCTATTTACCTTCTGCAGCATGCTACAGAATTTAAATAGGTTGTCCACACTTTTTTTTAATTTGGAAAAGAAAAAAATATTTACTTAAATTTGGAAGATAGGTTTTTGAACTTGGATTTTACGGTAATGATTTCCACACAGTGACTCCCTTTTCGTTTCGAATTAAATAATCTCGTCTGGTAGGGTTTTCAGGGTGGAACATACCCTTACGTAATGCTAAATAGAACAGTTGGTCTGCGCATTTTAGAATCACCTTTAGAAAACCTTTCTTTTTAACAAAAAAGTAACGTTCGTTTTTACGAAGCCTATTAATTCGAAGTTTTTTGGGGTTCACTGTTGATATTGGTGAAGATCGAGAAACGCTAGTCTTATGTTTCAGTTTTAAATGATACCCGCATATTTCCTCATTTGAAACACAAGACCTGTGACAGCGTTCACCTTTCTTCGGACCTTTTTTGAAGATACATACACAAAAATACATTGACATTTTAATTGTTAAAAATTCTCAGAAGGAGATTGCGGGTTATTAAAAATTACAGACGGACGTGTAGAAGAGCCTGATGTAGAAGGTGGGTTCTCATCTCTGATTGGCTTCGGCTCCAGTGGAAGAATGTCTGCCAGCGCCTGCTGAAGAATGGAAGGAGCTGGTGAAGCCAGAGATGAAGTAGGTGGTGTTTGTCCAACCTTCCTCAGCGATGTAGATAATTTGGAAGAACTTGAACTAGCCGGAGAAGGTGGGCGAGAAGTAGCCGGAGAGGATGAAGAAGATGACGATGAAGACGATGAAGACGATGAAGAAGATGAAGACGATGAAGAAGATGAAGAAGCAGACGGGGGAGCAACAGGGTTTGCCCGAAGTGGTGGCGATATGACAAGAGCTGGCATCGAACGTGGTGCCGGCTCCGCAGGAACAACGCATGCCAGCATCAACGCCTGCCGAAGGATGGAAGGAGCTGGCGGAGCAGGTGGAGAATGTTCAACTTTCCTCGGTGAAGATTGTTTCCTACGGCTGGACATGTCGGAAACTGAACTGCGCTCGGAAAGTGTAAGCAGCAGAATGATTTTACCACTGGTGGAAGCCCTCCTATATACCCGTTTTACGGGGGGGGTTAGTGATAGGGAAGGGGTATTATTGTAAGAGTAAATGTTTTTACCAAACAATAATTTTCTCTAAGTCCCGAAGTGGGTCAAGGTCATCTGAACATGTTGCCAAAACGGGGAATAGAGCAGTAAATGATTCTCACTTGGACCACAAACTGCTCTATTCCCCGCTCTGTATTAGGAGAAGAGGACTAGTTTAAAGCTCGCAATTATAGGCAATAAACCTGATAACGGAACACTAACCTCTCCCCCGAAAAATTATTCACCCAACAAACAAACGATATGGTCAGTTTACAACAGTCGCGCACTCTGAACCCGCAAGGACGTTCATCACTGTCTAGGCGTCAGAGTACTACGAACCGAAGTACAATAATACCTGACCAAGGTCCCCTTAAGTTTATTTCCCCGAAGATGTATCCCCCAAGATAAGCAAAATGGTCAGTTAACAACAGTCGCGCATTCTGAAACCACAAGGACGTTCATCACTGTCTAGGCGTCAGAGTTTTACGAACCGAAGTACAATAATACCTGACCAAGGTCCCCTTAAGTTTATTTCCCCGAAGATGTATCCCCCAAGATAAGCAATATGGCCAGTTTACAACAGTCGCGCACTCTGAAACCGCAAGGACGTTCATCACTGTGTAGGCACCAGAGTACTACGAACCGAAGTACAATAATCACCTGACCAAGATCCCCTTAAATATTACAGATATTTAAACAAGATTCCCTTAAATTTTACAAATATTTAACCAAGATCCCTTTAGATTTAACCAAGATAAGAAACTAACTGAATCTGTTTCTCGTGAGTGAGGGCTAAGATAGGTAAAAAAAGTCATCCGGTTTTCATGCCGTAATGACTCAAGGTCGGTTTTCGTGCCGTACCTTTTTGTAAGGGGTTAGGAAAGGTGTTTATTTGAGAAACATAATCCCCCCTGAGATATTTAAAGACATAAGGTCGGTTTTCGTGCCATACCTTTTTGAATGGGAGCGTGAAAGAAAAGTACATATTTCATTAGTAAATAAAAACACTTCAAAGACACTTTAAAACCAACACCAAACTAACTACATATACTAGCAGCAAACTACAAGCGTTATTCTAACATGCTTAGTAATAAACAGACATGCCTTAAGCTAAGGTAGCATCTCTAATATACAGTGGTACCAACTCTATAGTAGAGATACTATTGCGGACAGCGCAGGCAAACAGCTAGCTAGGCTGTCGGTCTGCGACTGCGAAACCTCTGCGGGCAGCTCCCGCTTTATAGGAATATTCAAGGGGAGGGGGGGGCAAGGACTTTGAAAGTAGTTTGTTGCAACGCTGTATCACATACTCTGAATTGCTCCAAGTCTGGTAACTGGGTCAAGGACGCGTTAAAATATTTTGTAAAATAGCAAAGGTATTACCTTTGCTATTTTACTTTGGAAGCAAGCTTTAAGTTCTACTACGTTTAAACAAGGGAGACTGTTATCCGTTTTACACAATACTCTTTGCACGATCTTTTGATAAAATGGAAAAGTTTAACGCCGGAGGGCGATTCCCATTCCACCAAAACACAATGCATATCGTTTCTGTATAACGGTCTAAGCTCTATCTTTACTTTTAATTTAATCCCTCGGAACTCATAATTAAGGATAGCCAGAAACGCTTCTGAAATAGCAAGTTCGGAAGGAACAAGCCAAGTGTTTACATCTACAGCTTCCATAGTGATATGATGATTTTCACCACGCTGTTGCGGTATTTATTACATTTCCCCTCCCATAAGTGTTGTGCTAAAACGTTGTTGTGCACATTGGATATTTTCTAAGTCCTAATCTGGGTCAAGGTCGTGGTGAAAATAAAAGCATTAAGTGTTAGGCAAACAACTTCCATCTACAAAGTATCGAGTGTTATTACTATAAAGCGAGTTGAAGGCAAAAGCATTAAGTGTTAGGCAAACAACTTCCATCTACAAAGTATTAAATGTTATTACTATAAAGCGAGTTGAAAATAAAAGCATTAAGTGTTAGGCAAAAGAAAAACATTCCATCTACACATGCAAATGCGCATGATCTCTCAATTGCGCGTTGGGCCCACACACACTTAAGAGACCTACGCTGCAGCAGGCACTGCAACCCAGTGGGACGTTCATCGCAACGGGCGGCAGGCTACTGCGAAGAGACGCTCAAAATCTCGGGTTATATAGACGGAGAATGGGAAATCGGGATATTTAGGGGAAAGCGGGATAAGGGATAACCCTGCTTCGTTGTGGGATTTTATCCCGCACTTCAAAGAACATTTTCCCTCGACCTTGACCTTGACCTTGAACATGACCCCAAAGGGGGGGGACTCGAGGGTGCTCGAGGGGGGGGGTTGACGTAACCGGTTCTAAACCAGTCCTCAGCTTTCTACCCATGTATGGATAGGGCAAGGTTTCACTTTACGACCTGCTTCACTCTGTCTGCCGCCTCATTCCGGCTTTGGTTTGCAACCAGTACACACGTGCTCTATCCAACTCTATCTTATCCATTTTCTCTTCCATCCTATTTACACTATGTCTTCTCCTCTGACTCCCGAAAAACTCCAGTGCTTAAAGGAATCTTTGAAGAGGTCGACGGAAAGAAGGACGGGTTTAAGAGACCTTCAACTTTGAAGTCTCTCAAACGGAATCTCCGTGGTCATCCGCTGTATTTTGAACAACGACCCTCGACTCAGCCTCGACCTTTTACATCGGCTTAGCCTTGGCCTTCTACATCGGCGGCTCAACCTTCGTCTCCAACACCGACTGTCGATGAGGTGATGCAACGGACAAGGGTGATGGGGCTGAACGACTTGGTGACGCCGTTTGAAGTCTCCAAGGTCGAGTTTCAAAATCTGAAGCGGATGACGGAGTATAAATATGTGGCAACCAACGGGGACCACGTGTTCCTGTTTCAACACACCGTCCACTACATCGAGGTGCGTCTGCCGCAGTCTCTCCCACCGCCACCCCCTCTGATACCCGACACTCAGGAGTTATTCTTAACCAGAAAAGATGGGAGGGTAAAGTGGGTTTTGAAGAATAAAGTTTGAACCGATCCTGATCCCGACCATCCCTATCCCGACCACCTTTCAGCACGCAAACGGTCCTTTTCAGGACCACCCTAAGCATTTCAAGATAGGGACTTGGCCTGTACATAGGCAGGAGATTTTGTTTGTGCAGCCCACTTTGTGAAAATTTCTAAGTCCCAAAGTCCTTGAACTTGACCTTGACCTTGAACATGACCCATGTTGGGGGGGGTACAAAGTGTTTCCAAAGTATATCATGTGGGTACTCAAATTACGCGAATCGATCAGACGAACAAGGAGGTACAAACAGAATTTTGATCCGGCCAAGGGTATAGTAGCAGAAGGAAAAAACTACAAAGTTTGTCCAAAGTATGTCAAATTACGCGAAGTGATCAGACGAACAAGATGGTGCAAACAGAAGTCAGATCCGACCAACGGTATAGCAGAAATAGCGAAAAACCAATGTTTTCAAGGTTACATACTAATAACTTCTTTATTATTGGGTTAAAGTATAGCGAGTGGGTACTCAAATTACGCGGGTTAATCAGACGAACAAGATGGTGCAAACAGAATTCAGATCCTACCAACGGTATAGCAGAAATAGCGAAAAACCAATGTTTTCAAGGTTACATACTAATAACTTCTTTATTATTGGGTTAAAGTATAGCGAGTGGGTACTCAAATTACGCGGGTTAATCAGACGAACAAGATGGTGCGAATAGAATTCAGATCCGACTGAGAGTAGGGAAGAAATAGTGCGAAAACAACACTTTCAAGGCCTGACATAAATAAATACTTTGTTTATGGATTAAACTACGACAAGTTATTTATAGTTTAAAGTATACCGAGGTAACGTTGTGGTGCGGGTAGGTCGGGTGGGTATCATACACGCTAGCGCTATATCATTATACTTTCAGCTCTGGCAGGATTAACATCTACCTATAGAGTTTGTGTTATTCGAAAGATGTCACAGTTTTACAGAAATATGACGAAGGTGTCCTTCAACAGTCCGCCTGCCACCACCTTCTACTTCTCCGACTGTGAAGATAGAAGGTCTACACTGTTAGTGGATTGTGAGCGATTTCGCCGTAGAATACTCCAGGCTGAAACATTCTTAGCAAGTTGTCTGCTACGCAAGATGCATCATATGAGTACATGCAATAAATTAGATCACAGTGACTTTTATGATTGCGTAAAAACAGTGTCGAGCAAGAATTGTTAATGTTTTCAGTTACTGAGCTCCAATCCTCACAGAGTCAGAGCTAGACCCTAACTAATGCATGTCCCGTAGTTATTGTGCGATGTGAAAACTTGGTGGGGGAAACTGGTGTGGTGGGGGGTAAAGGCGAGTGTCTATCCTACATGCTTGTATCACTTCAGTATACCTGCGGCTCTTGCATAGTTCACATGGATTCGCAAATACAAGGCACTACTGTTTTTTCCACATGTTCTTCTTTTAATATTGAGCAAGCTGACAATACAAATGATGAAATACAAGTACATGAAGTTTCTAGCACAATATCTTCTGATGCAGAAGCAATAATGTCATCCCTAATAGGGTTTGACTAATGATGGTGGATGTAGTAGCAACCATCTGCCTTGCACCAGCTGCCACCTGCCGCCTGCCATCTGCCGTCCGCCATCTGCTCATCCCACCACACTTTTACCCCCACCATTTTGTTTGATACCAAAACGCTAGCTAGCGAATAGTCAGCACACCTCCGGCTCTTGACCAGTATACATCGAGCTCTCTGTTAAAATGTCCATCAAAATTAGGTGTATTCATTATGACTCTATTCATCTGGCGACTTTCCAAGACCTCGAGGTTTTTAATGAAGAGTTAAGACTTCTCATTGCGTCCGGTTACGATTTATCTTTGGAACTTTACGCATCAAAAAACAACATGGACTCTGCGCAGGAATCGAAGTATCTACCGTCTTTCATCAGAAAGCTAAGTGATGGCCGCAACTCGTCCGGATCAACAACATCGATAACAACGAACAACGGGGAACTATTGTAAACATGAATTATTGTACATAAAATAAAGTAATATTTGTAATAGTACTACCTCGCACTCGTATCATTCGATTGCTTCATTCGATTGTTTTCATTTGATATTTCTTATCGATTAACTATCGAATCACAATCGGATTTTACGCGTGCGAGGTAGTACTTTTTTAAAATTACCTCCCCGTGACCTTGAACTTTAACCTTTCCCTCATTACATCACAAAACCGCCTACGTCACTGGCTCAGCCTCAGATGACGTATTTAATGACTCAGCGCATCCGGTCATGTGACCGGATGACGTCACTTCCGGTCCAAAACCGGCAAACCCACACTACTTACATCCCACTCTTTCTCCCGTTTTCCTCATGTATTTTTGAAATTTCAGGGGGATATCCCCCCTGGAACGCCCCTGTTATATGTTGGTTATTGTTTATGAAAAATCTGGATAGGTCTAGGCGTAGTCTAATGTTATACATATCTAATTATTATGACTTTCTTGTTGATTGAATAACTTAGGTCATGACTTTGACACTGAAAGAAACTGTGAAATGTAAAAAAATCAATCCTAGCCAACAACAATACTCAAGTCACCAAACAGCCAGAGGCTAATGTATCATTGTTCGATGCCTACTAACAGCGCTGACTAGCAGGCTATAATATTTCTTGAGGTTAAGAAGTGGTCTTTTTAAATAAAAATGAACTAAATATAATCTTCTCGTATTTATTCAAACAAACAAATTAAAAGTATTTCTTCTCAAATAAAATAATTCAAAATAAAATTAAACTTGGTGTTGCTTATCACTTCAATATTTCAAAATAAAAGTTAACTGTTCAATTTTTGATATTACTAAACTTTAATTATAATTCTTCTTTCTGTACTTCAACAGTCTGGTTTTTAGTTTATCTTGAACCCAAGTATCAAAAAGAAACGCTTCGAACCCTGAAAAAGAAATAATTGTTTTACAGACTGTTTCCCTTTTTGAAAAACAACAAAATGAGAAATGGAGCAATGATTTAAATTAAGACTCTAAATTTTAAAACAACCTTCCAATCTGAAGAAATTCACGTTTCACTGGGTAGATTCACGACAAACTCACGACACCAGAGGTATACGTAAAATGCCGCAGCCCCCCAGCGACCGTGAATATATAAGCTTGGTTCAGAAGTTCTCGAACCCGAGTACGCCAGCCGTCACGTGACCCGGCTCCAGTTCCTTCAAGCCAAGTAACAATTTAAATCATTGTCTCCAACTCTTTCCGACATCCCCGAACAAGAAAACTGCGAGTTTGCCCAGACTTGCAAAACCAAGTAGCACCAGCAATTCTTATTTGAAACTGTCAGCAACTATTCACAAAACTTCTTTTATATTATATACATTATTTCTTTTTTACATCTCATAAATAGTATATTAAATATATAGTGTTTCAATGGCAATTGGGACACTATACTACGCTGTGGGTTAAAATTGTTACTTAAAACCTTATAGGGCCT
The DNA here is from genome assembly GCA_963675035.1 of Allygus modestus. Taxonomy (NCBI): domain Eukaryota; kingdom Metazoa; phylum Arthropoda; class Insecta; order Hemiptera; family Cicadellidae; genus Allygus; species Allygus modestus. The sequence continues at coordinate 281,858,974 of OY776112.1, read as the reverse complement.
ATTTCAGTAAGAGAAATAGAATTATAACCTACTACATTTAAATTTTGTTAAGCGCCTAGGTAGGTTATTCATAGGTTAGTTATTGTAAACATAGTTTCATATTTAACTTTTCTTCATTTGTGATTCTGACAATAAATTAAAAGAGGAGATTCTTGATTTCCATTATTATATACAAAATTACCTCGCGGCAGTAATGTATCAATATAGCCTAATTGTAGTTATAATTTGAACACAATTTTGTCCGTGAGACTTGTAAGTGCTGATATCTTGTCTTCAAAAATCGTTGTGACAAATATCCTATACACTAATATGAGTAAGGTTTGCTTGTATGTTTGCTTGCTTGCTTGCGACACTGATCTCAATAACTGCTCCAACGATTTCCTTCAAATGTTCGAAATAACTAATTTCTGGGATAAAATAAGTTCTAGACAGGCCTCATCCCTAGGAAAGTTCAAATAAAGTATAAAATTAAAATGAAAAGTTAAAAAAATTAACATTGGGCTTATGGAGTTTCAAATCAAAACAAAAGAATTGTAACAGCTGTTCATAATCAACCAGAGAACTGTCAAAGTAATACTCATGTTGTTTATGATTATTAAAATGTGATTTCCTGAGAGCATAGATTAAAATATCTGAGTGACGATTACATATATAGAGTATTAAAATAAATCAAAGGGGCATTGAGCTATAAATAACAACTGGAGTGACCTTAAAACTGCAGAAAAGAGGCAAATTAGTTATACAAATCTGATTATCAGTAGGGGGAAGTGGTGAAATATTACTCCAAGTCATCTAAACAAACTGAATGTGCTTCCCCGAGCAAAGCTCGGCCCTCAGGTACTTTTGGTTAAATCGGAAGTGTTTGGTGCTATTGGAAAAACACCATTAGTTGTTCTCGTTTTTCGTAACCATTTTTTGTTTAAATGAGCTGTCATGTCATGTGTTCAAATAAAACTTTGGATTTGGCAAAACTCAAATTTTGTTTTTCAACTCATCTATCGTATAAATTCATAAAACAGTCATAGGATAGTTATTCTAACATAGTTTTATAGCTATACTAGGGGCTTGTAGGGGCAAAAGCCCCTAAAAAACCAAAATACATAAATTTTTTATCAACCTTCATTGGTCATTTATAAATAAGCACTGATTTTCTAGCATTATAATATAATATTATTATACTGTCTTATGTTTTTAATAAAATGTCCATTCCTAAACAACTATACATTGCTGTAGTTTAAAAGTAAACAAACTGAATAAGTACAGCTGGTATCAATATCAAAGGCTAATTTAACTCTGTGGCACAGCTGTTTTAATTTCAAAAGATGTAAACAAATTAAACCCCATGTTGTTTTAATGGGAAAAGTTTTATTCTGTTGCGAATTTATGGTAAAAAAATAAGAAAAATGAATAGTTTTCCCTCAAAATTCACGTCAAGACCTTTAAAATGATACCCCTCCCATCCTTCTACGGCCATCCAGTCACTCACAATTTCTTTACAAAAATTTGACTTACGGAATTATATATAGAGATTAATTTGCGATTTTGACTTTTCATTAATGTTTGATAGTAAGGAAGGCAATAGCAGATTCTTGAAAGTAACATTGACTGCAGTCATGCCTTAGTAGGTTTGAAGTAAGTGGGCTCTAAAGACTTAATCACATTTTTGTCCATAGCCTACTATGGTAACCCCAGGGCTCTGAGCCGGAAATATCCCACCCCTCAGAGCCCTGGGGGTTACCCCTATTATTTTCTCTTAAACTTAACTCTATTCAAAGACAGATTTTAAACAATGGTTATTCTGAGAGGTATATTTATATGCTGTAAGTAGTTCTTTTTCAGGGTGTACAAATTTTGGTTATTCACCTAATATGCTAGACTCTACAACGAACTGGAATATGGTAGACCAGTTGAAGTATTAATGTAGGCCTAGGTGAGGTTTGGTAAGTTACTTGTAGTCAATTAATCTGCGACACGTTACAAATATGACAATGTTTGTTTAGATTTCAACCAACGACAACACTTTCACATTTGGCCTAGGTCTTACCGGATGCTGTACTAGCTTTTTCCCTGGCAATAATTTGACCCATAATTATTGCCTGATTCTCAAAAGTGACATTGACTGAAGTTGTGCATTAGTAGGCCAGAAGTAAGTGGGCTTTAAAGACTTGTTCAAATATTCATCCTATTACGGGACATAGGAGCGTATACCTAGTCTATGACTATACTATAATCATTGTTTTAAAATAAGTAATCACTATATAGTTGATACGTATAAACGTATTTTGAGGGTAATATTATAGATTTCCATCCATGTTGACTGACTGAGTATTAGTTCCTAGCCACGCTGTGTTTTTAAGAAAATCCATACTTTCGTCATAATGGTGGCTCCATTGCATCCATTACATCGATAAACGATAAAATATATACAAGGTGATTTACAAAGACATGCAGAAACTTTGGGAACTCATTCTAAGTGTAAAATTAAAGAGAAAAAGTTAAGTAAACATAGTTCCGGAAATGCTTCGTTTTCCGTCTTTCTGTCTGTTTGTGCTTTGTACTTAGTAAGTTATATCTTAGGAACATTTTAAGATATCATCTTTAAACTTGGTACATGCATTACATACAATAAGACCCATTTCTGTATGGAATATCAAGTTTATACTTTTGCCATTTAAAAATGGCGGCCATTTTAGTTGTTCAAAGCTAAATATCTTAAAAACCGTAGGCCTAATATTTTGGAAACATCTGAAAATATCAAAAATATTTTGTTATTTTCCCCTTAATATAATGGCATGAAGGTTATGACTGTAGGATTTTAAATAACTGAGTAATAGTGATTTACATAAGTTAAAACATTATGTTTTTTGCAAAAAAGCATATTTTAACTTGTAAAATCACAATCACTCAGTTATTTAAAATACTATAGTTAAAATCTTCATATCATTATGTTTAAGACAAAATGACACACCTTTTGTGATATATACAATTTTTCCTTAATATTATGATTTTTAAGATATTTAGCTTTGAACAACAAAAACAGCCGCCATTTTCAAATGGTACAAAGAAGAAACTTGATATTCCTTACCAAAATGGATCTTATTATATGTAATACATGTACCAAGTTTGAAGTTGATTTCTTAAGATATTCCTTAGATATAATGTATCAAGTAAAAAACACAAACAGACAAAAAGATTACAAATGAAGCATTCCTGGACCTTTCTTTATATAATTTGTATTCTTTAACTGTTCATATAGAAAGGCCTACCGAAGTTTTTGCATATGTTCGTGAATCACTCTGTATAAAAAAGTTAACAAATGGTATTAGCATCTGGGGACAATACTAAAAGTTATCTTCGTCCCCGGGCTAGGTCTTAGTTATAGGTCCGCGACTACGGTAATAGCTTATTTCCTTTGGGAAAAATCGCTAAAAATGCAAATATGGATTATCAATTATGATTTTTTCATCGTGTGAGCTATTGGTAAAGTGTGATGCATAGTTATTTTCTTGTTTTAAGTAAAGCACAAAGCAATGATGGCTTTAATTTTCTAAAATATACCTTTAGAAAAGACGTATCACTTGAATATGAAATTCAACAACAAAAATAATTTACTTTTAATAATCCAAACCTTAGGCAACTTTGACAGGACATAACGAAATGAGCCAAAATAGCCAAAATAAATCGTAGGGATATTATCGGTCAAAATATTCGGGGTATCCCCTTACAATAATTGTAAGGAATCAATTTTTGATCCCTATGTTATTCTTATGGATAAAACGAGCGAAATCACTTGTTAAACCCTTAGTTAGCTACTACTGTATTAAATCAAAGTTTTTGGCCTGCAGTTATGTAATAATTACATTCCTTTTCTTTTATGTGTTTTAACGCAAAAAGACTGCATTTATTACTCCCATTACAAATATTCTTCAATTTGCAATGAATCACTTACATTACTAGGAAAAACTATTAAGTAGGTTTGTATTAAATTGAAAGTTTTGACTTACACTAATATTATCAATATCTTTGTTTAGTTTCGGTGTGTTGTTTCTAATGAAAAATTAATTTTAATTTTTGGCTCTCATAAGAGCACATGTTCAAATCTCAACAACATTTCTTTTGTAAATCAACTAACAAAAACTAAAGGACCGATTTAAATAGTTTTGATCTGAAATTTAAGGTCCTGTCCTACAGAGATTGGTACTTTCATTTTCCCAAAACATGTGTTTCTCAGTTAAAAATTACTTTTAATGTTTAACTGGTAAAAGATATGTTCCTGTTTAACATTTTGATCGAATTTAGTTGAATTATTTACAAGAAATTGCAATTATATATGTGTTAATGGACTGTGCAGGACTCGTCCTTCCAGGCCGAATATGAAATCTGTTTACTATGTTTTCTCTAACTTTTTGCGTATGTGTGGACTAATACAATACATTTTAAAAATGGAAGGAAACGTCGTTCCTATCTTGTGTGATAAATTTTGTTTTCCCCAACCTACTTAGTAAAGTCAAATTTTACTCTTTGTAATGAAGGAGTATAGTGCTACTTTGTCTCCTGTGGAACAGAACCAGTTGACATTTTGCTGCATTAATTAATTAATTAATGGGAATCGGATCAGCTGATTGATATTTCGCTCCAGCTGCAATTAAAGTTCCGAGTTTAGTGATTACGCATTACGCAACCAAAATATACAGCGATTGTGAATGTGAATACTTATCAATACTTGTGGATTTTGGGGTGTGGGAAAAATGTTGGGTGTATTACGGAAGTACATTGTCTCCCTCGGGAAAATTATCGCCCTCGCCTACGGCGTCGGGCGCCAACAATTTCCCTCAGGAAACAAAGTCGCACTTTAATCCCTTAATACACAAATAACTATTGTTTCAGGCAGTAGTCCCCGTATTTTTATAGCAAAACAATTTAGCATAAAGTAAACTTCAGATAGCTAATAATATAAACCATAAGTGGGATCATAATACACTGTTACTTAAAAAGAATGTGATCATAATGTTTTTGGAATCTTAAATGCTACAAAGGGTCTATTAAAACTGAACCATACACGTAATCATCAATATATATATATATATATATATATATATATATATATATATATATATAAAACTAGCTGGCCCAATAGACCTTGTCCTGTCCTAATGTCATTGAATTTGTTTTATTTCAAATACTGGTTCATTTTCAAGATGAGCTCGTTCGCTTCGCTCACTCGCCTCCTGGATTAGCTCATTCGCTATGCTCACTTGAATATCGAAAAAATAATTTGAGTTTCCATTCAAGTACTTTTTAATTCCATCATGAGAGTTTCCATTAAAGTAGTTTTTATTTCCATAATCAACATATTTTTATGCCTTTCATGTATGTTTACAGCTGCTTGTTGTAACTAATTGAACTTAGATCAAATCAATGGGAACTTTGAAGGCCTGTGGGACAGAGCCCTTAGGTCGGATTAAAAATTGTCTTTTATAAGAACATTGTCCGGACATTAACGAACACAGCAAAAACTAATTATTCAATTTGGTCCACTAATTCTTAAGAGGTGGCGTGACCAGGGAAATAGGGATCAATTTTTATATATTGAGATATATAAAAAATGTTGGACCTTGAAACAATGACTGGTGGGTTCTAAGAAGTGGGTCAAAGAGTTTTAATTACTAGATTATATTGAAGATTAGATACTACTTTTCCTTTCTTTTTAAAATAAGGCAATTTATTCTTCTTACAAACAAATTGACTGATTAAGCCTCATTGTTTTTCAAGTTCTACATTTATAGGCTATGTATTTGAACAACAGTATCAAGCTACAATCACAATGGGAGGTCTGGGTGGCATAGCCCCCCCCCTAGTAAGGCTAATGTCTTACATTAAAACCTCTGGACCAGAGTTTAAAATATTTAGGCATTCAAAACCAATTGACTGATTTTAAACCGTGTTGTTCATCAAGTTCTGTATTTATACGTATATATTTTTACAACAATATTAAGCTACAATAAAATAAAAATCCTGATGGGTCCTCCAGTGAGACCAACGCATAAATAACTACTTTTAAACTAAGTGCTCTCACTGATTGGGGACTTTTATTGTCGTCAACATATTATATTTGATCAAAATCTTCAGCTAATGTTATTATGGGGACCTGGATGATACAGCCCTCAGTGAGACTGAGGGGTGAGTAACTACTTCATATGCACTTTGTCTGACTGACTGATTGACAGATTTCAGGCCTCTTTTTTCGTCATATTCTGTATTCGTATGTCATTGTCAAGCTGCAGTTATAATGGGGGCCCATGATGTATATTGTCAATTGAAACATTTTTTCGTATTGTTAACTGTGATCTCATTCCTCATACGCGATATAAGAGCGTACTCCTAGTTATTCTGTACTAGCTGTTATTAGTTGTCATAAATGACGAACTTACAAAACTAAATAAATATTGTTCATTCAAATTCAAATAAATTTAGTAGCTTCAAAATTGTTTATTACAATCGGTGTTATTGTAACAAAGCCCCACGTATGGCATATTAGATTTTCATTAGCATGTGTCAAAACTCATTAAATTATTTGTTTTACGGAGATTCTGTACACCTGCATGCAAACTAGCCTAAGAACGGGGTTCAATGGTTTAGTTCTAACTTTGTTGTTGATGGTTTAGTTTTACAAATTACCAATATCAACTTAAAGCTCCCTTTGTCATTTAAGCAGATTTCGAATGTTTTATAAACTCTGGCAATCATACCCCATCTGGATTTTCTTATGTTGTAATAAAAGATAGTAAAATAATTTGCGATAAAATATTTTATTTGTATGTTAGTTATTACGTTAAGTTTATTTTTTAGTTTGATTTTCAAACAAACTTAAAATAAAAATGTCAAATGTGGTGGAAGTTAATCACTACCGGTATATATACAGGGTGAGTCAGACCACCCGTCCAGCATGTATAACGGGAGAACCGTTTCGTCTAAAGTCATCAAAAGAAATTCTTCCCAACTAAGACGCATATGGGCTATCTATTAAAAATATTTTCATAAAAATCAATGTACAGAATGTTCTAAAACTGAAGGTCACGGATTCGAATCTCAAACTTTTCTCGTGTAAACATAGGGGCATTTAAACATCATTTTAAAGGTCTCGTTAAGAAAAACATTTTGGGGAAAAAGAATTCACTTATCTTTATCCGTTTAAAAATGGCGGCCTTTTTTGTGTAAAATATTGACATTTACGGAATACCCTGTATTGTCTAAACCACTACTCGTATCTTTTTTCCGATTCAAGTTTTTTACCCGTGATTAACTCATCTTTACTCTGGTATGCTACATGAAAGTTTTTATGAGAAAATCTAAATAAAAAAAAATATTTTGAAAATGCCTATTTCCCCAAAATTCAAAAAAGTCAAATGGTAGTGCATATTAAAAAGCATAATATTGAAAAGGTCTTGTAAATCCTAACAACTTTATAATTTACACCAACCTTGTATCTCTTTTAGGGAATTTCCCCTATAGGGAAGAAGCTATTACCGTAGGTCTCATGGTAAGACTTAAGCCCGAGACCATGATAATTTTTTGTTTTGAGGTCCCCAGATGACAAACACACTATTCGTTCAAATTTATATATATGTATATATATATGTGTGTGTGTGTCCGTGAATGCGATAACTTGCGTAAATACCCCCGTCACAGCAAACCAATGGGATCCCCTCTTTCCGGTCTATTAGCAGAAATATATATGAATGAATTAGAAACTACAAAGATAACTAATGAAACCAACCCTTTTAAATCACAAATAAAATATTGGCATCGTTATGTTGATGACGTTCTTTGCCTTTTTGAAGGTACTAGAGAGGAGGCAGAAAACTTTCACACCTATCTAAACTCACTCTCTAACAAAATTCAATTTTCAAAAGAAGTACAAAACAATAAAATTAATTTTCTAGATATAACAATTTCTAAGGAAAATAACAAACATTCATTTGAAATCTATCGGAAAGCAACTACAACAGAAACAATAATACCTTCAGATTCAAACCACCCGTGGCAACATAAGTTAGCAGTTTTTCATTCAATGACTTATCGATTAATCAACGTTCCCATGTTGAATAGCAATTTCAACAAAGAGAAAAATCTTATAAAACGCCTGGCAGTAAAGAATGGTTACAAACCGACTATAATTGAAAGAATGATAAGAAAGAAGATCAAAAAGAAAAATGAAAGAAGAGAAACGTCAACGGAAGAAAACCAAAAAGAATATATATGTATTCCTTATAATACAATCATAAATAAAGCTACAAGAAGAACATTTTATAATTAAAATATTAAGACCAGCTATAGAACAAAAAATAATGCTTATAAAATCATGAACAACAGAATAGTAAATAAAAGAAACAACCAAGTAAGAGATTTAAACAAATCAGGTGTCTATCAGATTAAATGCAGCGACTGTGAAAACTACTACATCGGGCAAACCAGTCGAAGTTTTAATACGAGATTTAAAGAACACATCCAAGCCCTAAAATCCGGAAACCGAACGACAATGAAATCAAACTTCGCTGAACATTTAATTGAAACAAGACACAGCTACAAAAGTATCAATGACAACTTAACAATATTAGAATACGAGAAAGAAAGAGATAAATTATATGTAAAAGAAGACTTTCATATATATATGAATTACGAAAATAACCCGAATAATTTGCTGAACACCATGAACATACATCAAAGAAATCCGATCTTCGACAAAATTTGTCATATAAAAAAAGGATAAAAGAAATAATTTCATATTATATACCTCAAGACAATAACAAAATATTATATTCAAGAAAATCCCCCATATTCTAAGTTTAATTTTAACATATGATTCTTAATTTGTTTACCATTTAATAATTTGAACTATGTGAGGTTACAAAAATAATGTAAGACATGACTATGATCTAAAGGTTTGAAACTAGTCGTCTAATAAAACATATTATGTTAAAACCAAAAAGGGTACTCTGTTTTTAAAATTATGCTTAAATTTAATATATATATATATATATATATATATATATATATATATAAATTTGAACGAATAGTGTTTTAGTCATCTGGGGACCTAAAAAAAAATTGTCATGGTCTCGGGCTTAAATCTTACCATGAGACCTACGGTAATAGCTTCTTCCCTATAGGGGAAATTCGCTAAAAGCCTACTCATAAAATCTCCCATGTTAAACTTATGGGAAAAAGGTTTTTGGCATTTCCTCAGTTTATTTTAGTTTAAATTTCACATTTGCATTTAGAAATCTGTTCAGTTCCACAAAACAATCATTCTGGTGTTTAAATTGTGATTCTACGCCCAACCGTTGCTGAGATATTCAAAGTGCTAAACACAGTACCTTGTCCAATGTTATCCTTATGGAGAATAAATAAAATTTGATATCTCGATTATTTATGAATGTATGTTGATGAAACTTGGTATGTGGCTTCACGTAGTACTGGTATATTGATATTTGCACAAAAAATAGATTTTTTTTATCATTCCCGTAGCAGCATACCTGCGTACTCAGCCCTCATGTTATTCTTATGGAGAATAAGTAAAATGTAATGACTCCCATAATTTTGAACATAAATTGATAAAACTTGGTATGTAGCTTCACTTGGTTGAGTTATATTTATAATTGCATCAAAACCCATTTTTTTGTTCCTTGTTGCAGCAAACCTGCTTACTCAGCCCACATGTTATTCTTATGGAGAATAACTAAAATGTTATATAGCGCTTATTTATGATTGAATATTGATGAAACTTGGTATATGGCTTCGCCTAGTTAAATTCTATTTATATTTGCATAAAAACCATTTGTTTGTGTTCCTTGTTTCAGCAAACCTACGTACTCATTACCAATGTTATTCTTATGGAGAATAATTAAAATCGCTTATTTGTGAATATATTTTTATGAAACTTGTTATGCGGCTTTTTGTGGTATTAAAACAAATATTATCCATTGGAAATTCGCTGAGTATGCAGGTTTGCTGTGACGGGGGTATTCGTTTTTCTGCAATCCGTAAGAAACATTCCTGTTCTGTATGAAATGTATGTTTATTGCATAACACTTGCATGTATTCTGTGGCCACATTCGTTTTATGTGTTATGTACAATCAGCTTGTGGCGGAATGTAAATAACGAGTCCTGGAAAAAGTCCACTTCCTCTGTTACTAAATTCCCAAGCATTTGAATCCCATTAATTGAAGAGTGTTTCAGATGATTTGTCCTGTGCCACCGACAGCAAACAGCTCGCAAGACCTAGTTCTGTCAGGAGCTCTAATCTCAATGCTGGCCAACAGGTCAGAGCTGTCAGTACAATCTCGTAGTAGCATGTGGAGAAAAATCAGGTCAGCAATAGTTATTCTAAGTTCAAGCCGCTGGAGACCCATCTCAGACCCGACATGTAATATCCGCAGATCACACCCGACTCTGAAATCTCAGAAATATATCCTGGTTGGCTTCAAGTCTAGATATATGGAAATTGCTGATGAGGTGTCCACACAACACAGGAGTATCTAAGCAATTGTCTTACTAGAGCTTTGTACTTGTGCACGACCGAGTTAAATGAGAGGCCTGATCGAGACACTCTAAACAAGAGTCCAAGGAGTTTGGATGATCTAGTGCAAATATATTCTATGTGATGGTCCGGGGCTAGTGAGGTGTTGAAGTAAATCCCATGATCCTTGATAGAGCTGCAACGGGATAAAGCTTCTTGGGAGATAGAGTACTCAATATTAAATGTGTTTTCACTTCTAGTTTATAAAGAAATAACTTTACATTTTGGAAGCGTTTAACGACATAGCATTTGATAAGCACCACTAAGAGATGTTGTCCAGAAAGGTTTGCAAATTAAGTACATCCTCCTGCCCTTCAATAGATCCAAATAACTTGATGTTGTCAGCAAAGAGGAGGAACCTGGAATCAACTATGTACTAGTGATGAGTTCATGAAATAAATGAATAAAATAAATAAATAAATATTATTTTTTGTTAAGATTTGTTTATCCGTCTGTCTGTTTATGAGCCGCATGTTTCGCAGAAAAATACTGTACTGTAAGAAATAAAACATTTTGCCCATTTTCGTGTAGATGAGGAGGACACATTTTGGCTGTTTTAAAATCATAGTTCGGCATTAGTGTTTTGCCACTTTGTTCGGAACTGCTATAAAGTAGATTTAAGGGTACAGGGTATTCAACCTTTCACTACAGAATGCGCCATATTTGTGCTACTAAAAACACACGTCTGCTTATTATCCTACAAAGGTACACTAAACCATATAAAATAAACAGTATCAGGAAACTGACCCATACTTTCTCCCTTTTAGCGCAACTTCAATGAATCAATAACTTTTTATCTACTAAATATAAAATATAAAGTACAGATTAATGTACAGAAAATTTTCTAAAATAGTTTTTTTTCAGAAATATCCACTCAAATCCCTTTTTGGGAGGCATTACAGAATCTGTTGCTACACACCTGTGGTTTTGAGAGAGGAAATGCCCCCTTGTCCCCCCCAGGGTTTGTTGCAACATATTTCAAATATCCTCTGTTGGTCAATGCTAACTTGACCTGCATATAAAGTTTAAACGAAGTTGATCAGTAAATAAGAGAGAAATGGTAAGATTTGTATTCCATATAAGTATAACATTAGACAATGTGCTGCGTTTACCGTAAAATGAAAATTTATATTTTCCCCGCATCCAGCAATCGTAGAATGATAATTCAATATATTAAATTATTTAGTTTTTTGAGATTTTTTTTATGATGAAAATTAATATTTGTTACATTTATGTTTTCTATGACAAATAAAAAACTGAATTTTTTATGTTTAAGTCCTGTGATTTCTGAACCCGAATTTGTTCAGGAATGTGGGAGGTGTCATTTTTTTGAAAACGTTAAGCTCTACAAACCACTAAAGTTTAATCAAAATCGTTAGAGCCAATTTTGAGAAAATTGGATTTTTCTTGTTTTTTGCGGTTTTTGGGAGTTACCTTTAAACAAAATTTAGAAAAATGAAAAACTGGAGATATTGTGGTTAAGTACCTACATAACAAATTTCATCAAAATCGGTCAATTGGTGTGGGCTCTAGCTCTGCACACATCCAGACAAGAAATCTAGTCAGACAGACAGACGGATAGACAGAGAGACAACACGTAAAAATTCGTTTTGGAGCACCAAAACGAATATTTCCACTAACAACTCAAATTCGAAAATGTTTACGGAAACAAGCCTATCAGACGAAGCAGACTTCTGCTTCGTCGGCCTTTAAAATTGTAATTAAATCATCACTTACGTTAGTAGTTAACAGGACCGATTGCGCTTATATTTGTTAGGAGGATAGTTAATACATTACAATAAAACCTTTGCCTACTCCTGCCCAAAAATGCTTTACTGTAGGGCTCTTTACATTTTGGAACTATCGAATTTATGGGTTGGTAAATGTGTTCTAATCAGGCCTCGTCCCTGGAAAAATAGAGTTTTGTATTGACGATTATTTGAAAAACTAACATTGGGGTTATGGTTAAGATTTGTAAATAAAAACAACAGAATTATAACAGCTGTTCAAAAGCAACCATTCAAGTGTAAAACAAGTTCGCACACAGCACGCTGACGTGAGGTGAGTGAGTTTCCACATTACAAACTATTAAAATTCGAAATCAGTGTAAAACAATATAATTATTCCAATTTTTATTAAAATTTGATAACATTGATTTGTTGGCTGTTCTGATTTTACCTGCAATGCTGGGAATACAATTTTGCGTATTATAAGGTTAGGAGAAGGTCCGGTCAGGCTTGAAAATAGGCTTCAGGTTGCTGGGGATGATAAAAGTACACCAATAAATGAATAACAGGATTTTCTTATGTAAAACTCCCATAGGACAACGTACTGTTTTTGGTCTATACACATTTCCTTTAATAACTCGGTAAATAGTTGTGCTAGAATAAAGAGAGAGGGCTTATAAGTTTCGCCTCACTAATTATCAACTTTTTATATGCATTAATTTTACATCAGGGGCTTTTCTGACCCTTTTTGGGCCCAAAATTTTAAATATTAATTCCCAAAAAAGGGGTTTAGAGTGTTCCAATTGTTTTGCCCAACGAACTTGTCCAACTGATTATAGAAAGTAATGTCCCTACCAAATCTGAAGTAAATCGGCAAAAATTCGACCGCTAGAGTGCACACACACACACACACACACACACACACACACACACACACACACACACACACACACACACACACACACACACACACACACACACATGTATAACATTTTGAACGACCCCCAAAACGTGTTCAGGGGGTCACGTTAGGAACTTCAATCGTGGTCCCGGGCTTAAGTTTCCCCGTGCAGGTCATGCTAATAGTTCACTTTCCATAGGAAATTCACTAAAAAAACATTCAATTGGTAAAGTACCATATATTATTTGTGAGAATAATGATTTGAACTAATGCACAAATTACTTAAAATATACATGATTGTGTTATACATGTATAAATTACGAGAACCGTTGAAACTGAAGATTGAATATAAAGCGGGCATGTCCAAAATGAAAAGAAACAAGCAAATAAGCGAAGAAAATATTCCCGCCTTGGAGAGGAACAGTGAATATAAGTAAATTTTAAACAAACTGACTGGATTTTCGGGCGAAGCTTGGTTCCCTAGGTGCTTCAACCATTATAACTAACTTCTCAAACATAATACCGTATTGTATTGCTATCGTTAGCGAAGCCGCGAAGGGCTACTAGCCTTATTCTTAATATATAAAGGCAAAGCTTTCACTCACTCATCACTATATCTCCCACTTCCCAGATTGCTAGGATGGTGAAACTTGGTACATTGAGTCTTAATGTCTGAAATAGGAAGTGGTTTCATACCAATTCAATCCACAGGGCTTTGCCCCTCGGGAAAATCAATGTAACCTTATGTATTCCTTATGGAAAATTCAATCAGCTGATCTTGATATGTATTAGTTCTACGGGCTGACTATAGAATGCAGCACACACAACTGTCATAGCTTATGTGATCGAAGCCGCAACGGGTCTACTAGTTTGTTATAACTTTATGAAAAATGAATATATTAATGATTCATAAAAGCTGAAAATTTTTGTATGAACAGATTTTTTATTTCCAGAATGGTGAAATCATCAGCGGGACGTTCTCCGATAGTAGAAGTAATATGAAGCCAATAAAACCAGTATGGCCACTATTACGACGGCGACGACAATCAGAACTGCAACAGCCGTTAAATCAGTTAAATTACATAAAACAATAAATTATTGCAAACACATAAATAACCTTTTGATTTTCACAAAATGAGAAAGTCTTAACTTATGGGTTAGGTTCAAGACATCTTAATAAAACAAATAAATATAAACAACTGAACAACGTCGTCCAGCGTCTAGGCTCTAATACCACCTGGTCCGCTACAGCTGCCAGTCTGATCAGTGGCAGGGGCGGATCTAGGAATTTGTTGAGCGGGGGCGCACTCGAGAATTTAAATTATTTTATAGACAGAATATTTGCTATAAATAAACTGAAAATGAAGCTGTTTAGTGAACATGATAAGAATTTAAAATCAAACCAATAACTGTACTTACCGTAAGATATTCTGTTTATTCTACGAAAGAAATAGAAAACAGTAATTCATGAATTTATGTCTGACAAACTGATATAACCAACTAAACTAATCTGGTTATTTACATCTGATTATTGAACAAACTAGGAGTTCTATAGAAAATGTTTTCCAATAACCTTTTAATACCAACTACTAGCTACAACGTTCTCGCTGGAAGTTTATTCCTACCTCAAAAATAAAAAGTTTTGCGCTTACTGACTTTTTCATGTCTCTCTCTTACAACTTTTAATATGTTTCATCATTAAAAATTAAACATAATTTTAAACGAATATATATTTATATCGTTATATGCGACAACTTATGCAGAAAAGGAACATATAAGTTTCATTGTAGTTTTATTATTCTTAAGAGGTCCAGGAGTATGTAAATGATAGCGCGCTCACCGCTCGGGATTACTCTCTCTTCTGCCGTGTCCTACACTTTTGGTCTAGCCTGACAGTTCAGTTTTCTGCTAATTTTTGAGGCTGACAGATTGCGACCGGAACTGTTCGGGATAGGGAGGGGGAGGGGGCTGAGGCAATCATTTTGTAAGTCACTAACTTCCTTCCCCTCTCGAACAAGGTGCAATTCAAGACTTTAGCGCTGCCTACCGGAAAGAATTGCAACTGCCACTAAGGCGTACGCTACTCCCATAAGAAATCGACCTCTGATTATTTCTTCTCTTTGCTGCGACCTAGTGGGAAGGCAGCCTTAGAGTACCTGAAAAAATGACGGTCAACATGAAAGCTTCACTTTTTTACCTAGACAAAATTTCTAGATATATTAAACTCGTTGAATCTATCTAACCATTTTTATCCGGTTCAGGTAGAGCCGGTTTACTTTTTGAAACATATATGTGTGAAAACAATCCGATAAAAAATAATCAATCCATAACTATTAACGAATAATTATATGACAGTTAACTGCAATAAAATAGTTTAATCATATAATTTTTTGCTGATTCATCGCTCGGTTTGTCATCCCCTGACCAGAGTACCAACTTTTGAACTTAAGAAATCTAGCGCATTATTGTTGAAGAGTGTCGTATCTAGTAACACTAATTGGCCTTGGTTAAAATCATCAACTGTCTATGTTAAAACTCAGCGCAGGGCCGGAATTAAGCATAGGTTTCTTAGGGGAGCGCCTAGAGGCCCGCATCACACAGATCCCCATTCAAAAGCCTGATACAAGTAAGAAAAAAAGGTCACCAACAAGGCCCACACCAGTGGTCGTGCCTAGGGGCCCACGGCTCCTGAATCCGGGTAAGCGCTAAGATTACTAAAACTGGCATTATTTCGGGTATACAGATTAATTTCCTGTTATCATCTGGCAATTTCCAAGAAATTACCTGGTTTTCGGATATTTGAAGCTCGTGCGGGGATTTTTTGGGGATTAATACAGAATAACTGGGTAATAGCGGGGATTTTATAGGTAGTTTGTGGGTAAAATAGCAAACCCAGTCTTACAACACTGAAAGTAGAACGCAAAGCAGTGTTGCCACTCTAATCGTAGCAAATTACTCCAACGCCGCGCCGGACTAAAAATCCCCCATTTTACGCCCATCCGGTCGTGAAACTCCGCCAATAATCCACCAAGGCTGATTTATAAAAAAATCCCCATTTGACCCCAGCCATCCTGAAAATCCACCAATAACCCTCCAAAGTTTAAATGATAAAAAAAATTATATTATTGACATAACTTATTAAACTGTAATTCATGCTCTTCAATTCATCGTTTCAAGCTGTAAAATACCATGTAAAGGAGCAACAATTATTGCAATTTATTTTGAGGGTTAAATGGCAGTTTGAGTAAAGCACTGTTTGGATGTCTGACATCTGGACTCGCGGATGAAGACCCTTTTGCCACTCAACCGGCTTTATGACGAAACCGTTTTCGGCTCTCCTTACAGGGCTGGATTTAGGATAGGCGCAGCCAGGACCCTTACTACCCGGGTTGGTCGGTCAGTGACCTTTTTTGCTTGGTTGGTTGAGGCTTTTGTATGTTATTTTGTGTGGAGCAGGCTCCTAGGCGTGCGCTTATGTAGCCTCTGCTTAAATCCGACCCTGTCTCCTTAGCATTGCAAGGCTCGATACAGTTATACTTCAACCGACGTGACACCTTAACAGCGACGACGCGACAGAGACGGAACGGATCCCCATGGGGAAAAGAAAATAGTACGTAGTGACATAAGGACACAGTGTTATCAACGAGATTTACTTTAAAATAGAGCTCTCGTCTCGTGTTAAAAAAGTGAAGCCTCACTGGAGGATATGTATGTAAGCAAATCATCTGGTAAAAGAGTAATAAAGACTAACATAACTTGCGAAGAGAGAATTTGATTGGTTAAACGGATTTCTGGCCAATACATTTCTTTGATTCGTTTAGTGCAGATGCCACCATAGAGCACCAAATTGGGCAGATATACTTAAAAAACGTAGTATAATCCACAAATTAAGGAAATACCCCAACGAGATAAAAATCCCCCATGTTATTTGGTAAAATCCGTCAAGAATCCGCCAAAAACCTTAATCCACCAAAAAATACTCCAAGACCAAAAAAATCCGCCAATTTGGCGTGATTACGCCAACAACGGCAACACTGACGCAAAGGTTTCAGAAAAGAATACGATTTTGGTTGGCTGAAAACTTGCCGCGCAAAACGAAAATACTCTCCAATGGCGCTATACGGTAGTTGTTTTTGGAATTTGAAATTTGCAAATATTGAAAAAAACGAGTACAGCGACAGGCAGCGTCACACTATTACCCATTAATTAAACATTTTATGAGTACAAGGGGGGGGCGCGTGCCCCCTGGCTAGATCCGCAGTGATCAGTGGCTGTGCGGTATAAGGAGTTACCTTCCCGGCCGGGGGTAACATGTGGATCGATGGTTCGAATCCCGTCACAGTCGGTGGTTTTCATGTGCAAGTCATGGCAGTTCACATGGCATTTACTCTTTGATGTTCACCTGTCTGTGGCAGAGTTGGAGGAGAGGGCGGACCTTAAGCAAACGGTGGACGGCTCGGGTCGAAGCTGACGGGATGGGTGGATTCTTTGTGAGTTGCACATCTGATCAGGTGTGCTGTTACATTGACCTATCCTTTACTGTATGTGTCCAGCGGAAGCAAGTTTTTTTTTTAATTGTAACTGTTCAGGCGTTCAATACATTACAAAAATCAACAAAACATCACAGATTTTACTATTCATTTCAGAAGCTTATCACTCAAAAGGTTAAATGATGGGTTAGGTTCAAGACATATTGACATGTGTGGACATGTGTGGATATATCGAATTAATTAGTAATTCTTGGACTAATAGAAACCTTACTGTATATTTTATGGCAAACCACAATTACTTTGGTAAAATAATAACTGCAATTTCTCAAGTTGTGTTTAAAAGGGAACATAATTTTTAGCTTGAAAATTAAGTTGGTATGCAAAATTGTTGTCTGATATTCAATAAATATATTAGGAGTATATTTTTGACTAAGAATAAATTAGATATAAGATACATCTGAATATTCATGAGTGAAACTCTAACTCTACCTGCTTGTTGTTTTCAGTAAAAAACAAATACAACATGTAATAGACAAATTATAAACCTTAAGAGCGGGATCCAGTCACAAAATATTTGGCGTGTCTACGTAAAAGGCTTCCTCCACAAGGCCAATGGTACATTTCAAAGCCCGTCCCTCCTCAACAGATTATCCCATTTCGTATATTTATAGCTCATTTTAAAGAAACAAAAGATATACCTGGCGATTTCAGTGAGCAAAATGTTGATATCAAAATAATATTCGTTAAACAAAAATCCAAACTATTCACATTTTATGGGTGAACTATTTGTGACATCGAAATTCTACCCTCTGCAATTTCTAGGTAATTTTATAAAAAAAAATAACAATACACCAATGATTTCGGATAATTTGATGAGGAGGAATGAGCTTTTAATTAACAATGGCCTTATGGAGAGGCAGGTAGTAGCCGGTTGCAAGAGCCACCTCTCAAAGGGAATGCTGAATTGCCAATGTACTAACCAATCGAGAGGTAAGAGTTGTGTTCGTCATCTGCAAGTCTGCACTCCTTGTCCCAGTCCTCGGGTATGAGAGGTTGAGAGATGCTGATGAACTTGTCCAAGGGACACAGCGGGTCACATCCCGCCACCGTTAGCAGGTACGGCTCATTGGTCGAGTTGCGGTAATACAGCTGCGAGAAAAGAAATATGATCCATCCATCTGTCCTTCGTACTAATCTATAATATTATAAAGAAGAGTTGGTTTCTGTCTGTCTGTCTGTCTATCTGTCTGTCTTCTGTCTGTCTGTCTATCTGTCTGTCTGTCTGATGTTCCGGGTGGACGCAAAAACTACTGAACAGACTGGGCTGAAACTTTACACATAGGTAGATCTTGAACCCATGCAACACATAGGCCTATTCACTTCCTTAAAATCCCCTCGGGCTACACCCCGTGAACGTCCTAAGTTTCATAGTTTACATTTCAGAATAAAGTAAACATTCAGAAACTGTAATGCGAACAGCTGTGGATACTTACATTTGATAGCTTAAAGAGCAGAAGCAAGAACAGCTGTTTCAAGCTAACTAAGATGCAAATTGCATTGACTAAAGAACGGGTAGAGAAAACCCCTGTTCGAAGAACGGGTACGTCAGCTATCTATTAATTAATATTAATGAACAAATATCCATGTGGCTTCATCTGGTTGTGGTCTATTCTTATTTGCACGAAAAACAATTTTTACCGATACTTCCAGTCCCCCCCCACGATTTTTGTTTTTGTCACACCCTCGATTTTATATTTCACTCCCCCCTCTCTTCGATTTTAAATTTTTATTTTATGTCCCCCCCATTTTATATTTTTGCCCCATTCCCGATTTTATATTTATTGCCCCCCTCCCGATTTTATGTTTTTGCTCCCCCCCCGATTTTTATTGTTGCCCCCTCCCAATTTTACATTTTGTTCGCCCCCTCTTTAATTTTATATTTTTATTCTATGTCCCCCTCCATTTTATATATTTGCTCCCCCACTTTTATTTTTGCCCCACCCCCAATTTTATATTTTGCTTCCCCCTCTTCGATTTTATATTTTTATTTTATGTCAACCCTCCATTTTATATTTTTGCCCACCTCCCCGATTTTATATTTTTACTCTCCCCCCCCGATTTTTATTTTTGCCCCCTTCCAGATTTTATATTTTGCTCTCCCCACCGATTTAATCTTTATGCTCCCACTCCCCCCCTCACCTGTATTTTTTAATTTTTTTGTACTTGAATTCTTTTATTTCTAAAAGCGAATCCAAAGTGTTACGTGTACTGATTTGGCGTCGCAAACCACACGCCGTTTATTACCCGACTGAGTTCCTCGACTTAGCAACAGGATCGAACTATCTGCCAGTTTCGTTAACTTTGATTTAATTGTACATTAAACGTTTAAAATGTAACTTTAATATTGTAAGATAATGTGGATTGTTATTTGCTTTAGTAAATCTACCATTTATATACAATCCGTACGAAGGACGAGTACACAGCTATTTTAAAATAAAGGTGACATTTTTATTACGTACTCTGCCTGTATTGAACTCATGCCTGTCCAGAAATCATATAAAACCTACAAAACCAATAACACCCTGTGACTTTGCATAGAGATAGCCATAGATACAAGGTGTCATGTCCTCAAAAACAGTAGAAACCTCCGAAGCAATTCCAATACGGTAGATTGGGTCAATGATTAGGTTCATTTTAAAAATCATTAATGTTTGATCTATTTTCCAAATTAAAACATCGAAACACCCAATTGACAAATAAATTACCGTACCATAATTTAAAAAGTGAGTACTGGAAAACCACCCAGATTTCTGAGGGAGGGTTGACTGGATGGAACCAACTTTATCAAGATCCGGAAACAAATCCATACAAGGTCAGAAGTATCTTGCCATCGAAATCCTTAATCTGAACATAAATGGCGAGCCAGTATCTAGGCCTGAAGTAGTTTGTGAAGAAAGGAACTAATGTTTTCTAAATATAGCTGATGATATTAAATCAAAACCATCATAACAAGCCCGTTGGCTGAAACTCCCGGTTCCGTTTGTCAAAATTAAATGAAATTACAAAATACCCCCGTAGCAGCAAACCTGCGTACTCAGCGAATTTCCAATGCATATATATGTATCTTAACACCACATAAAGCCACATACCAAGTTTTATCATTATACGATTTATGACATTTTAATTATTCTCCATAAGAATAACATGGCGGCTGAGTATGCAGGTTTGCTGAAGGAAGGAACACAAAAAATGGGGTTTTATACAAATATCAATACAACTCATTTAGGTAAAGCCACATACCAAATTCCATTAATTTATTTTCATAATTAAGGGAGATAACACGTTACTTATTCTCCATAAGAATAACATGGGGCTGAGTACGCAGGTTTGCTGCTAAGGGAGCCTTTGGTAAAAAAATGTTTTTTTGAGCAAATATCAATGGTCCACAACCAGATGAAGCCGTATACCAAGTTTCGTCAGTATACGTTCATAAATAAGCGAGATATAAAATTTTTCTTTTCCTCCATAAGAATAACATTAGACAACGTACTGTGTTTAGCACTTTCAATATCTCGGTAACCAACTAACGTAGAGAAATAATCAAAATACCAAATTGTGTATTTTTTTAAGCTGAATCCAATAGTAAAAACTAAAATTTGACTATTTCCAAAATTATATATAAAAAATTCAAAAAACCCATTTTTGGGGTACAAAACCCCCCCAAAATACCCCTTCGGATAGAGCGATTTGGCTGGTTCTCGAACTTAAAGTCATAAATGTTGCTTTACAAGTGTATACCAAATTTAATCAAAATCGGATAATTTTTACGAGAGTTATCGTGCTCACGGACACATATATATATATATATATATATATATATATATATATATATAAATATATATATATATACAGTATCGAACGAATGGTGTTTTTGGGGTCTGGGGACCTCAAAACGAAAAGTTATCATGGTCCCGGGCCTAGGTCTTACCATGCCGACTACGGTAATAGCTTCTTCCCTATAGGTGAAATTCGCTAAAAGGATTTTGAAACTATATTTTTATACATTTTTACCAAACATGACTCCCAATATGCATAGTATGATAGTACTGAAGAACTGTCAGACTGAGACTATCGAACTCTTACTCTTCATTGTCAACAGATCCATTTTCATACAGATATTAATTTTCTAGAAATCGTTCCAGGAAAATGTAAATTGGATTAATTAATTCGATTTTATAAAGAGGAGACACGATGGACTTTGGCAACTATCACCCAAACCCACTTTTAACATCACTTTAACAAAAAATATTGTAGGTTATCAAATTGGCTATGATTAATTTCATAACCCATACGTTGGACTCTGAGGAGTCCATTGGCTACCTTGCGGACTTCTTTAAAGAGTTTGACTGCGTTGACATCCAAATATTTACTTCTAATTATACTTATAAGATTCAAAGCCAAGCCTTCAAGTGGCTCAGTTATATCATAACAAATAAAAGATAAGTTTGTTAAAATCATTCAACAACTATAATTCATAATTCAACTTTACAATTCACAAAAACAAACTTTGCTGTTTGTCTGTTTCCACAGGGCTTGATTCTTGGACCAATAATGTTCCTGATATATATACAAATGATATGGCCAAGGCGTTGTCGGACGAGAGTCGGTTTTTGTTTGCAAATCACACGATCTTTTTACAATTGATAAAAATCCAGAACATTTTTAAATTCAATAGTTTGTAATTATGAACCAATCTTCCCAAATTGTCTATAATGGTAAAATAAACCTAAATGCTGGTAATACGGGGTATCTCTGCACATAAACCAAGTAAAGGGACAATGGTAATCGTTCCAGTGAACCCAATGTCTTTATTGGCGAGTAAAGACTATTTATTTGACTCAGTCGATTTCATGGGAGTGAGGTTAGACAGTAGCCTAACACGTTGGCTGCTGCGGATCCCAGTCAGGTTTTTTTCTCAACATAGAAACTTATTCAAATTTCAAGTTTAAACATGTTTGCAGCAGCGGAAGTGTTAAACGGGTCCTCTCAAATCGATAATGTTATAAAAATCCGTTGTGCATTTCGTATTGAGAAGAATCAGGAAATTAAACAAAATGAACATGTCAAAATTTGTTTAATCTAAATGAATCGTACATTTTATATTCCATATTTCTATGGGACAGTCTAATGATATATCTATCTTGATAAGATTTCTACACGGAAGAAAAACCATAAAAAGCCATAAGAGCTATTTATCGGATTCCTCCAGGGGAAAATTGTAGTGGTATGTCCAAAGAGCTTTATCTTAACTGTCCGTGACGTTATGTGTTGAATTCGTGATGTACCTTAGGAACCAGAGTTTAACGTACCTGGTTTGAAGAACTCGTCATTATAGCATTAGACATAAGGATAAGTAATATCAACATCACAAGCTGCATATTTTAAATACCCCCGTAGCAGCAAACCTGCATACTCAGCGAATTTCCAATGAATATATACGTATCTTAATACCACATAAAGCCACATACCAATTTTCATCAATATACATTCATAAATAAACGATTTATGACATTTTAATTATTCTCCATAAGAATAACATGGCGGCTGAGTATGCAGGTTTGCTGAAGGAAGGAAAACAAAAAATGGGGTTTTATACAAATATCAATACAACTCATTTAGGTAAAGCCACATACCAAATTTCATTAATTTATTTTCATAATTAAGGGATATAACACGTTATTTATTCTCCATAAGAATAACATGGGGCTGAGTACGCAGGTTTGCTGCTACGGGAGCCTTTGGCAAAAAATGGTTTTTTTGAGCAAATATCAGTGGTCCACAACCAGATGAAGCCGTATACCAAGTTTCGTCAGTATACGTTCATAAATAAGCGAGATATAGAATTTTTCTTTTCCTCCATAAGAATAACATTAGACAACGTACTGTGTTTAGCACTTTCAATATCTCGGTAACCAATTGACGTATAGAAATGATCAAAATACCAAATTGTGTGTTTTTTTAAGCTGAATCCAATGGTAAAAACTAAAATTTGACTATTTCAAAAATTATATATACAAAATTCAAAAAACCCATTTTTGGGGTACAAAACCCCCCCAAAATACCCCTTCGGATAAAGCGATCTGGCTGGTTTTCGAACTTAAAGTCATAAATGTTGCTTTACACGTTTATACCAAATTTCATCAAAATCGGATAATTTTTACGAGAGTTATCGTGCTCACGGACACACATATATATATATATATATATATATATATATATATAGATATATATATATATATAGATATAGATATATATATATATATATATACAGTTTCGAACGAATGGTGTTTTTGGGGTCTGGGGACCTCAAAACGAAAAGTTATCATGGTCCCGGGCCTAGGTCTTACCATGCCGACTACGGTAATAGCTTCTTCCCTATAGGGGAAATTCGCTAAAAGCTTGATTCCAGGATTAAACTTTTTTAATTTATCTCCCTTATCATAGGAATTACCAACATTGATAAACTCAAGTTGACTTTGACGAGTTACTTCGTCAAAATTTGAATGACGTGGATTGTCTTCTTGACCACAATAGTAGTTTTAGTCATTCGTGAAACCTTCTTACCCCACCCTAACTCCAGGTGGCTAACGTCATAGCTGGTAGTTTAACCTCTTCAACCCTTTGAGAGCCTACAGAAGAAGGAGAAAACAATTAACAAGTAAAATACAGTTGTTACAGTGGTAGTTCACTTACAGAGACATAACTGTTTCCACCAGAGTCGACTCGTAGCTCCATCATAACGCAAGATGCGTAAGGGGGGAGGATGTAGTTGAAGGCACCAAGGGCGTCCAGTAGCTTCATGACTGTCTCGTCATGGGCGGAATATATGTGGACGTTCTTGGTTGTTTTACCCTCTACTTTGTCTACCATATTCTTGATCATTTCTTGCAGCAGTAAACCTACAAATAAAATAAATCAAATACATTTTTAGCAATTAATTACCATACAAAGTCTACAATCCCCTTCTTAACCACAATGTCACCGTCGCATCAAACCTGCATGCATACTCAGCGACTTTTCAATTCATATTATATGTCTTAATAACAAAAGAGGCCACTTACTAAGATAAAAAAAAAACAGTATTCCAAAATAAGCGATATATAACTTTGTAATTATTCTCCATAAGAATAACGTAGAGGCTGAGTATGCAGGTTTTCTGCAATAAGGAACCAAAAGTTATGGGAGTAGTAAAGTCTATGTTCTGCGTCGAAAATGAAGAAGGTTGAGGTCGTTGTCTATGGATTCAATTCCTGGAAATTCCAAGCACTCGCGACCCTTATCAGCCCTTTTTTCTCCCGCAAATACACTTACAGTTTCCTATAGCAGTATACTTCTTAGTTATACCGCACATTTCTCTGTCAAGTTTTCGAAACTGGGTCCAGATTTAATGGATCAATAGTGTGCGCTTTAGTCGCACTGCTTATTGTACATACATCACTCTTATTTCAACTGTCGGTAGATAAAGGCAAATTATTAAATATCTTCCATTTTAGTACTTTAAAAATATTGGTTAGCAGTAAGCGAATCATATAGTGTCTCAAATACATCAGTTCAAATATTTGGTGCAAGATCCTGGGGCAAGTCTGAGGGGTTTCTCTTCATTTAACCTACAGAGTTGGCAGTACAGTAGTTGGTCCTAAGATCAGCCGGGGACTGAACAACTGCAAAATGTCATTATTAATATCGTTAAAGTGGTCCATATAACCCACTTATGCCCTCAGACCATTAATTGTTATGCTTATTTGGTGACTAGGGCTTACCACACGAATGTTCGATACAACAATGTTCAAGGTAAAAGTAAGTAGAACTATACTTGTATTTCTAGCAGTTATCTATTAGGTCTAGCGGTTGTCCCTTCTTTTGAATTCACTCACCTCATATCGACGTGCATTATTCCACCTATGATTCTTGAGTTAAGCCTTCTAGGAAGCTCCACAAATGCCAAACCTCCTCACACCTGGCACTGTAGATAGTACACGATGGACAAGAGTTATACACAAAATCCTAGATTCAATGACGTATTATACGCAATGTCATGGACGTAGTACGTAGCGGTGTGGTTTCGAATAGTAGTTGAAGAATCCGGGGACGGAGATGGCTTGGCGGGTTATAAATTCGGGGAAATCGTTTATCTTTTAACGGACAATAACGATTTATATTCATTAATTTATATACTTCCAAACGAATAATACCAATTTTACATGGTAAAAATGTTTTAAGTTTTATTGCTGAAAGTACCTAGTTTTTTAAATATTGGGAATCAGCTCTTGGGTGAAACGTGCTGTATTGCTACGTGGCTGTTGAGCTGCTTGTCCATCAACTTATCAAAATAATCTCTACGAGTTTAATGATGTTTATCAGTCGTGAATTTTACTGGATAATCGAAGGTCATAGTTGTTACCTGTCGATAGTCGGGTAAGTTTAAGATTCCACGTCATTAGCTTGCCCATGTACATGCAAGCCACTCGCATGGGCTCGGGAAACACGCTTTTAGTCCATGCAGGCAGTGTCAAGTTGTTGAAGCTCTAAAACAATACTGAGATTATTAATCACGGTCATGCCTCTAATTAGGTAAATCAATTTATTTAAAATGTAAAGCTCCGAATCATGTTAACAGTACTTTACTTGAGATATTCAGATGCTATATATGATTGGTTTAGAACCGAAACTAGGATCCTATATATTAAATCACAAAATTAAAAATCTTCCGGAAGAAACTGTGAGACTTCCACTGGACTGATTTACACGCGGGTGTTGTCAAACGAAAGGAAATAAACCCTATATTTGCACATTTTACCTTAAATGTTGGTATCTGGACAGTAACTATTACAAAAATAGAATTAAAAGTTTTCCTAAGGCCATTTAAAATGGGGTAAAATTTCAACTTTGCATTTATTTGGTTAGTTCATTTGAAGTTTCCACTGAACCGTTTTTCAAGTGGGTTGTTTTATATAAAAGATCAATCTCTCTATATTTGCACAATCTACTTACATTTTTTAAATTCATTTTTTTTTTTCATCTATAATATTGTAAAGAAGAGGTGGTCTGTTTGTCTGTCTGTCTGATGTTCCGGGTAAACGCAAAAACTACTGTACCGACTGGGCTGAAACTTTACGCAAAGGTAGATCTTGAACCCATGCTACACACAGACCTATTCACTTCCTTAAAATCCTCTTGGGCTACGCCCCGTGAACGTCCTAAGTTTCAATGTTTATATTTCAGAAAAAAGTAAAAATTCAGAAACTGTAATGCGAACAGCTGTGGACACTTCCATTTGATAGCTTATAGAAGCAAGAACAGCTGTTTCAAGCTAACTAAAATTCAAATTGCATTGACTAAAGAACGGGTAAAGAAAACCCCTGTACGAAAAACGGGTACGTCAGCTAGTTTGGAATATAAAAAAGAGCTTTTTAAACCTATTTTATCATGAATTTAATTTTCTCTAACCAGCTGATTATTAAATCACGTATATTGTGCATCTAAGAACAGACAAAAGGGAATCAGCTGGCTTAGAGAAAATCGTAGTATCTTTCAACGATGCATCGCATATATTGTAATTACTGAAGTCGATTCAAGCTGGTCCGAAGAAGAAGATAATATTTTGTCTCATATGAGCCCTATTGCAATTATTACGGGATTAACTGACACGTTCTATAAAATGTATAAATAACCCTTTAAGTAGTGATATCCCTTATATTTAGTTTCGTCCTTTGACCTCAGAGGAAACAATAGCGCTACGTTACTTACTGTTATTACTGTTAATAGGCCTGTTATTTCTCCATGGAGACACGAGGGGCGCTTAATTAAACCCACCAAATGTGAAAACAACGTTTGTTTTGTAAACAATGCATGAAACACAAATCCAACAATTTGCAAAATTTTAGACCAGCTGACTGGGTTTAATATGTCCGTAAACGCTACAAAACAATCTAATATAAGCGTGATTACGTTGAATATTTTTTACAAGTCTTCACTAGACGACAATTATCTGCGACCGTGGCTCTATAATGTTGGGGGTGTGCAGAGAAACACCTTACAATTTTGCACGTAAACATTTTTTATTTGTTTACATAAATTCAAAAATTAGCTTTTGAAATATTGAACAGCTAATCCAGCTGCTCAAATTCGAGCTAATTGTTTTTTCCATTTTGGGAATATCCAGCTAATATATTGCCTTATTACCATTGAGATGCCATTCCAAAAGTTTTCTTAAAACAGGTGACCTTTCTTCTGTACTGTTTGTTATTATCAACAGCTGTTCTTAAATGTTAAGTTACATTTATTTATATTCCTCCATAAGATTAACATTGGAACTTGAAAGCCCAGGGGTCAGAGCCCTGATGGTGGATGTCTCTCAAACCCCCAAAAGGCACTTCTAGATGCCAAGGGCTTTGAAATAGCACATCAACCATAATTTTTATCTATACCATAATTAATTATAGAATAAAAGTTTCGCCGGTAGCCCGTACACGAAAATTGCCTTATTTTTTAATAACATTTTTAACAGATTTTTTACCAAGAATGGAAAATTCCAGTTGCTGCAATGCTGCAATCTATGAGGATAATCGTAAACTACCCTAGGTACTTATATGTACCTATAAATTGTTATTTATAAACACGTATTTAAGTAATCGGTTTATTAAATCAAATAGCTCCATTAAATTACTTGAATTTGGAATTTAAATCATTGTCATGAGTAGACTTTTTTAGGTTATATAAATTATTTTTTCCATTATATTTCTTATGTTTAATTTAAAAATCAAATACCCCGTAGCAGCAAACCTGCGTACTCAGTGAATTTCCAATGCATATGTATGTATCTTAATACCACATAAAGCCACATACCAAGTTTCATCAATATACATTCATAAATAAACGATTTATGACATTTTAATTATTCTCCATAAGAATAACATGGGGCTGAGTACGCAGGTTTGCTGCTATGGGAGCCTTGGATAAAAAAGTGTCTTTTTGAGCAAATATCAATGGTCCACAACCAGATGAAGCCGTATACCAAGTTTCGTCAGTATAGGTTCATAAATAAGCGAGATATAACATTTTTATTTTTCTCCATAAGAATAACATTAGACAACGTACTGTGTTTAGCACTTTCAATATCTCGGTAACCAATTGACGTAGAGAAATGATCAAAATACCAAATTGTGTGTTTTTTTAAGCTGAATCCAATGGGAAAAAATAAAATTTGACTATTTCCAAAATTATATGTAAAATATTCGAAAAACCCATTTTTGGGGTGCAAAACCCCCCCAAAATACCCCTTCGGATAGAGCGATCTGGCTGGTTTTCGAACTTAAATTCATAAATGTTGCTTTACACGTTTATACCAAATTTCATCAAAATTGGATAATTTTTACGAGAGTTATCGTGCTCACGGACACACACACACACACACACACACACACACACACACACACACACACATATATATATATATATATATATATATATATATATATATATATATATATATGTACATACAGTTTCGAACGAATGGTGTTTTTGGGGTCTGGGGACCTCAAAACGAAAAGTTATCATGGTCCCGGGCCTAGGTCTTACCATGCCGACTACGGTAATAGCTTCTTCCCTATAGGGGAAATTCGCTAAAATATTATGGAATTACGGAGTGAAGGCGTAAGTAACATTGAGCTAATTTAGAAATACCCCCGTTGCAGCAAACCTGCGTACTCAGCAAATTTCCAATGCATAATATATGTCTTAATACCATATAAAGCCACATACCAAGGTTCATAAAAATATATTCACATATGAGCGATATATACAATTTTAATAATTCTCTATAAGAGTAACATTGGTGATGAATACATAGGTTTGCTGAAACAAGGAACACAAACAATTGTTTTTTATGCAAATATAAATATTATTTAACAAGGTGAAGCCACATACCAAGTTTCATCAATATTCAATCATAAGTAAGCCCTATATAACATTTTAATTATTCTCCCTAAGAATAACAAGGGAGCTGAGTAAGCAGGTTTGCTGCAACAAGGACCTAAAAAAATGGGTTTTATGCAAATATCAATATAACTCAACAAGGTGAAGCCACATACCAAGTTTTATTAATTTATGTTCATAATTAAGGGAGTCATTGAATTTTACTTATTCTCCATAAGAATAACATGGGGGCTGAGTACGCAGGTTTGCTGCTACGGGAATAATAAAAAAAATCAATTTTTTGTGCAAATATCAATATACCAGTACTACTTGAAGCCACATACGAAGTTTCATCAACATACATTCATAAATAATCGAGATATCAAATTTTATTTATTCTCCATAAGGATAACATTGGACAACGTACTGTGTTTAGCACTTTGAATATCTCCGCAATGGTTGGACGTAGAGTCACAATTTAAACACCAAAATGATTGTTTTGTGGAGCTGAGTTGATTGGTAAAAGCAAATGTGAAGTTTACATTAAAATTAACTTAGGACAAGCCAAAAACCTTTTCCCCCATAAGATTAACATAGGAGATTTTATGAGCAGGTTTTTTTGGACTTTCTCCGCAATCACTTAACCTAGCTTAATAATTCAAAATACCATATTATTTGTTTTTTAAGCTCTATAACATGGTCTAAACCAAAATTAAGTGTTTTAAAAAATTTAGGGTAAAAAATGCAAAAAAATGATTTTTGGAAAATTTAAAACCCACATAAATCCCCCTTCCCATGGTCCGATTTTTCTGGTTTTCAAACTTAAAGTCATAAATGTCACTTTACACATTTGAGCCAAATTTCATCGAAATCGGACCTGAGCCGGAACCTTCACCGTGGAAAGTCTACCAGGTCATGAGGGGGTACCACGAGCTGCGTGATGATGTCGACAGGGTGTGGGTGACTCGACCCTGCAGCGAAACACAATGGAGATGGTATGAGTCTGACATGGCCAGACTCGATGAGATAAAGGATGAAATTATCCGCATGGTCGATGAATTGATTGGGGAGCGGGAGCAATAGTATATATAATAAATAAATAAAAAAAATAGCAAACTACGTGTCATGGGGAGGATGACGTAAGGGGGGGTATGACGTAAGGGGGATGGCATAATGGGGGGATGACGTAAGGGGGAGGTTGCGTGTACGCAACCTGCCCCAGTAGATGTGCCCACAACTACTATTTTATTTGTTTTCTGTTTTTTTTTGAGGATTTTAAGGAATTATTTTATTTTATTCAGAATCGGTAAAGTAGATGGTGTCCAGCTATGGATGACGCTCCGGACAAGGCTCCCTACTCGTCCCCGAGCGAGAATTCGGCTGGACCTGGGGCTGCTGTTGAGGTCAACGTTGGAGCTGAGGCCGAACCCGCATCGCCATCTGCCGGAGAATCTCCCTTCTCCGCTCACGGCGCAGTCTTCTTACCACGTGCTGCTCTCGCCACCACTGCTCGTCAGCAAATCTTGGCCTCCACCGACCCTGAGGCACTTCTGTCGGCTTGACAACAGCTGAAAATAAAACAAAACCTATTAATTCTCTTTACAAATTAGTTTTATTTCATATTAAATTAATTACTTTATTTTTAAATAAGTATCTCAAAATTAACTGGACATTTTACTATTATTGGTAAAATTCAAAGTTTTAATTAGTGTTCTTCACAAAATAGTTTTATTTCATTGTGTAATGTATTTTTTATTTTCTTATAATTACTAAATCGAACCTTCTAAAAAAAAAACTAAAAATGAAAACGGACATATTATTTTACTCTCAAAAATTGTATTACCTAACCAACTCACCTATTGGAAATTCTCCACGACTGGCGGCGGAGGTGACCGGAGCAGAGACGACCACCGATAGTGCCACAGCCTTGGCAAGTTGGAGGGCCTTCTCGACCATTACTGCTGTGATGGGAGCTGGTGCGGTGAAGGCAGGAGCGGCATCGGTGGTGGAAGGAGCGGCTTCGGGGGCAGGAACAACCTCGGTGGGAGCGGCATCGTTGGCGGCGGGACTGGCATCGGGGGCGGGAACAACCTCGGCGGGAGCAGCATCGGGGGCGGGGGCGACAACGGGGGTGACAACGGGGTGACAACGGGGGCGACAACGGGAGTGACAATAAGGGCGACAACGGGGACGACATATGGGCCTCGCTCATGAGTTTTAGCATGCCTCGCCATCTTATCCCGTCTGCCGAATGAATTTCCGCAGACGTGGGTGCCACACCCTTGGGTGTGGCAGCACATCTTCATGACTACTCACATGCTGCCGGAGGTGGTCACTAGGCGCGAATGTTTTGTGGCAGATCTTACAAGTGTATACAATCGTGTCTGGTTGAGGAATGGCCGTAGCGAAGAGAAATCGACAGGAGAAAGTGAGGACGTTTAGAATAAACAAGGAAAAATGGCGTCAGGAGTAAACAACTCCAGTGCGTGTCGTGAGGAGTATGACGTAACGGGGGAGGATGACGGAACGGGGGGGATGACGTAATGGAAGGATGACGTAATGGGGGGAGGTCTTTTTTGTAATTTTAATTCTTAATTTTTCAATTTTTGGATTCCATTACATTCAAAAAATGTGTCCATAAAATTTCCCATGTTAATCTTATGGGAATACGGTTTTTAGATTTTCCTCAAATAATTTCACTAAAAACTCCACATTTATTTCTACCAATCACTTTAGCTCTACAAAACAATCATTTTGGCGTTTTAATTGTTGTTGTACGTCCAACCGTTGCTGTGATATTAAAAGTGCTAAACACAGTGCGTTGTCCAATGTTATCCTTATGGAGAATGAATAAAATGTTATATTTTGATTATTTATGTATGTATATTGATGAAACTTGGTATGTGGCTTCAACTAGTTCTGGCATAGTGATATTAGTACAAAATAATGGTTTTTGTTGATTTTTCCCGGTAGCAGCAAACCTGCATACTCGGCCCCATGTTATTCATATGGAGAATAAGTAAAGTTTTATATCTCCCTTAGTTATGAACCTAAATTAATAAAACTTGGTATAGAGCTTCACCTGGTTGAGTTATACTGATAATTACAAAAAAAAAACACATATATTATCTTCCTTGTTGCAGGAAACCTGCGTACTCAATTGTGATGTTATTCTTATAGAGAATAAATCAAATGCTATATATCACTTATTAATGAATGTATTTTTGTGAAACTTGGTAAGTGGCTCTAGGTAGTAGGGATACCCATATATATGCATTGGAAATTCGCTGAGTATGCAGGTTTGCTGCGACGGGGGTATTTATTTGTTATCTTTATATTTACATTCAGAATTTGATATAAGGCCCTTCCCCGTGTCTGTTCCATAGGTCCACCACTAGCAGGTACCGTTGTTCGTACTTGATTATTTCCCAGTACTCCTTCTCGAATGGGTAGTCTTCTAGCATGTACCTCCTCCCTTCCTCAACTACGTCCATCTCGTAATCGTTACGCGGAAAGGCGGAATGTTGGAATAACGCTCCGTTCTCCACAGCAGGTCGTTCTTATTTTTTTTAAATTATCATAGATCCTCGGAACGCATCCGCAGTAAACCTTTTGTCAAGACGCATAACACGCCTCTTCCATTCAAACTGGAAGTCCCATGGTCTCCAAGCACTTTTAACACGCCTTATCTTCAAATCTCAGTTAAATCTCGCTAATTATTTATCTCGCTTGCTTTTCGTGTGCTCACTTCCACCTGCTCGGTATCACTGCTGACTGAAGATATGATGTTACGACTCTACGGTTAAACTGAAGGCATGAGAAACAAACAGGTGTATAAGCTAGAAGCATAAAACAGACATCGGGGAGTACCGTTAACTGGGGAATTTCACTAATAGGATAGCCTCGGACGGTCACGTAGGCCATAGCAAACATTTTGTGTAAGGTAGAAAGTGAACAACGGAAAATACCAGTGACGAAAGAGGAAAGTAAACAACGGATGTCGTACCGGGAAGGTCAAGTTCAAGATTACGGGGGGACGTAAGGGGGGATGACGTAATGGGGGGATGACGTAATGGGGGGGAGGATAATCCTCTTCATTTTACTTACTGGTCTAGTATTGGCTATAGCCCCCTACTTAAAGCGAACTGTTATATTTTCACCTCCATCAGCAGACTGTCAAACACGGTGTACAAATTCATTAAAGTGACATTCTTTTCTGATTTCTCAGTCGTCCATCGTAATAGCTCAGAATAAGTTTCATTCAATTGTCTGATTTTTTCGTCGGATGTGAAAACTCTTTGATATTCTTGTTCGTAAGCTGGGCATGGAGCTTTCGGTGGCTCTGCTAAAACCTGGACACACAAAATAATCAATTTAATTAGGTATTTAAATAAATGTTAGTAATCAACGGGATTGAACCTAAATGTGTCAAAAAAGTTAACAGTCATATAACAAAGCTGTAACTGTAATGTATAATTAAAATTGCTTCGTATACCTGTGTTTATCTCTACATCTCATCATATATCTTAATCATGTGTATCACATCATAGTGTTGCTATTAATTTGATTTACATATACAACACAGGAAAACCTAATTACACGTATTACGTAAATGTCTCGTGTGGGGCACTGATGAAATAATAATTGCTCTACGTCTGTCCTTGGTGTCCAAAATGTCACTGCTCTTAAGAATATACAACTATAATCTTAACGTGTGTCATAAACCATAAATTTGGCCCATCATTGAAATTTGTCCGGAAGGAAGTTATTTACAACATCAAAAAAAGGGTAAGTCGATTTGATGCTTTGATTTTGAGATGGAGCTCGTGATGTATTGAAACAGAACACTACATTTTATAAAGTGACGGAAATGCTAACAAGTTGATGCTGTCACGTAATTTAACATTTAGCTATACTTACTTTGTCCAGTCTCTCCGGTGTCGTATGGACGGGTATAGGTTGCCAGGCCAGATCATCGGACCACACCTGGGCCCCTTTCGGAGGAAACATCCCCGCCAGGTTACACTGCGCACTCATCAGTGTTCGGTCCTTGTCCGTACTCTGGATGTAGATGATGTCCGGGTTGTAAACCTCTGTCAGTAGAGAGTCGTACCTCCTACGCAGCCACTGGCCGAGTTCGAACACTCGTCTTTTACCTGCCTGTAGATTGTACGACGGTTGGTTGTAGTTTTGTATTGCATATTCTTATTATTAAAGATGTAATATTTCCCCAGAACTGGTATCACACACTAAGTTCTTTAGATTATCTTTCGTCGTCCAGTTCCTGTCAGGTCGAGTTATGCGCCCTAGCTTTCATTGCACAATTGCACTATCTTGAGGCTTCAGTACGAAATCAGTCCATTAGACGTCCTTATCAAACTTCTTCACAAATATAATAACCCCATAGCAGCAAACTTGCGTTCTCAGCGAATTTCCAATGCATATTTATGTATCTTAATACCACATAAGGCCACTTACCAAGTTTCATTAATATACATTCATAAATAAAAGATTTATGACTTTTTAATTATACTCCATAAGAATAACATGGCGGGTTTGCAGGTTTGCTGAAGCAAGGAACGAAAATTGGGGTTTTATACAAATATCAGTATGACTCAAGTAGTTAAAGCCACATACAAAATTTTATTAATTTATGTTCATAATTAAGGGAGGTAACACGTTACTTATTCTCCATAAGAATAACATGGGGGATGAGTACGCAGGTTTGCTGCACGGGAACTATCGGCCAACAAATGTTTGTTAGTGCAAATACCAATAGACCACAACGATATGAAGCAATATACCAAGTTTCATCAGGATAAGTTGATAAATAACCAAGATATACAATTTTTCTTATTTTCCATAAGAATAACATTGGACAACGTACTGTATTTAGCACTTTAAATTATCTCTGTAACCACTTGACGTAGAGCAATGATCAAAACACCAAATTGTGCGAATTGTGTGAATATTACACCAAATATATATACAGTTTTGAACAAATGGTGTTTTTGGCATCTGCGGACCTCAAAACGAAAAGTTATCATGGTCCCGGCCCTAGGTCTTACCATGCCGACTACGGTACTAGCTTCTTTCCTATAGGAAAAATTCGCTAAAATTTAAACTGGCTGATGAAAGTTCACACAGCTGATCATGATTCTTAGTAATTCCACGGGTTAACCACAGAATTTGCACACATCATACATACCCGGGTGAAACCAGGTACGATGGTAGCTATTTTTCTAATATGTCATAAGAAAGTTACTGAACATAAATTGGACAAAACAGGTGTTTAAAAATTGCAATGTGACGAATGTAATAACTACTGTGTAGGCCAAACAGTGTGCTCGTTTCCAATAAGAATGAAAGTACATAAACCTAACCCTGGTGGCCTGTCCAGCAAAAGTCGACGTTCGCCCAACACCTGATTAAAAATGATCACAAACTAGGGAAGTTTAAAGAAAACGTTACTATCCTCAACTATTGCAAAACTTGTTTTTTATTAGATAAAATCGGCGCTCTCACCCGCCGCGGCCCGTAATAGTAGTTTAGATTTTGTCCGTCGTCTTTGTCATTTACTTTTATGTTTCATGAGTACATTTTATAGTTTTGAAGAAGTTTTATGTTTAACGATATCTAATGGGCTGATTTCGTATTGAAGCCCGAAAATAGTCCAATTTTGTGCTGAAAACCAAGGTCGCGTAATACAACTTTAATAGGGACTAGGCGATAAAAGGTAGTTTAATTAGCTACTTCTGACTATTCAGCTGTTTGACCGTAAAATTCAAAAACTCTTTCCCAATATTAATCTTATCGATAAAATTACGAACATTAAGGGCAGCTAGGGCACTTCCATTAAGTTTGTTCTTTATGGAATTTGGGCACAAACAACTTCAGACCAAGCTATATCTAATGACTCAAAAAATGTCAAAATCAGTTTATAACTGTAGGAGGAGGTCCCGTCACAACAAAACCCTAGCATATTAAATAAGTATAAATAAGAATAAATAGATCAACAGCTGATGACCTCGACCAAAATGTGTCATCAAATGAAGTTTTCATCACTCTGTATTTGAAAATAGCCCTTTACCATGCAGCTGAGATCTACGGAAATGATCTATTTCCTTTTAACAAAAAAATGATCAGCTGACTTAGCCTGTCCTAAACATTACTTTTCCTGTCCAAAACAATACTTAGCCTGTCCCAAACAAAACTTTTCCTGTCCTAAACAATTAAAGTTCCCGTTTTACACAACAGGAGCACCAGTGTAATATCGTTATTCGTTCTGACAATTCTGTGTTCAAACAGCTGACTTTGAAAATAAAATGAATCGTAAAACCGGGTTGTGTTTACTTATGGAAAATTTATAGACTACGAAATCCTATACTCTAATATGAGTAAGGTTTGCTTGCTTTCTTGCGACACTGATCTCAAAAACAGCTCGAAAGATTTCCTTCAAATGTTCGAAATAACTAATTCCTGGGACAAAAATAAGTTCTAGACAGGCCTTATCCCCAGGAAAAATCAAATAATGTAAAAAACTAAAATTAAAAGTTAAACAAATTAACATTGGGCTTATGGAGTTTCAGATCAAAACAAAAAAATTGTAACAGCTGTTCATAATCAACCAGGGAACTGTCAAAGTAATACTCATGTTGTATATGATTATTAACATGTGGTTTGCTGAGAGCAGAAATTAAAAGATTTGAGTGAAGATTACATATATATAGTAGTAAAATAAATCAAAGGGACATTGACCTATAAATAACAACTGGAGCGACCTTAAAAATGTAGAAAAGAGGCAAATACAAACCCGATTATCAGTAGAGGGAATTGGTGAAATGTGCTCCAAGTCATCTAAACAAACTGACTGGCCTTCCCCCGAGAAAAGCTCGGCCCCCAGGTACTATAAGACAATTTTGTTTACAGTTTAGTGATGATTTGCATATCATCACTCAGTTTCGCCTCGCGCGTAAAATGCTATCTTGCCCCAAAATAGGTAACTTTCGTGACTGGTAGTGAAATATATCATTTTTGATCTAGGACAAAAAATCACCCAAACAATACTTTTTTATCCGAGGAATAAATACAGCAACATTAGCATCTCAACGCGTGTGTTGTCTATTTTGATTCTGTAGTATTATCTATTTTCCTACCAAATTTAAGTTTCATCGATTTAGGTCATTGGTGTATGATTTTTAACTTGGGTACCCTAGCAGCACAAATCGTTGGGCTAACGTTTGGAAATGGTTGGCACAGTTCGTTGGCCAAAGGTAAGAAATGTCCGTTGGTGCACCGTTGGGCCAACATTGTATTTGCCAACCAAATGCCAACAATGCCAACCAATACCCAACAATGACTAGGGCCGAAAGTGGTCTTTTCCGGTACGCGATCGTGTTTTCCGTGTGAGGCGAGAGCCGAGCGGGAAATTTCATCAAAAACCGGAGAAACACTTTCAGTTCGAGTTATGAACAATATTTTTCATCTCGCTGTAAATAATAATAATAATATTAATAACAATGAAACACCTTTTTCAGACATTTTTTAAGGGTATCCTGCGTAATATTTCTCACAACATAATTACAACAATAGTCATTTCATCACACTGTGCCGAAAGCAGCTGTTTTCGATATTAGCTGTGTGTACCGACATTGGCAAGTTTCCATAGAGTAAACACAGTTTATCAGCAAAAACGCATGATCATACTGGGTAACACAATCTGTATATAATTTTGATTACAAAAGTGAGCATGACGACATTGGCATTGATCATAGAGTGATTTTATAAATTGTACCCCAGAGTCAGAGTGCAGCAGATGAAATTTAATGTTAAATAGTAATAAATACATGTTTAAGGCTAAATTATTAGAAAAAATCACATATTAGTTCTTTGTAAACAAAATTAATATCACAGTATTGTTGTTTTTAAGGAAGTATTATTATTATTATTATTATTATTTTTATTTTTAAAATAGATGGCACTAGCTGGTACCCAGCTAGACTTTGTTCGAGTGACCTTTATTAATTAACAAAGATTTCCGTTAATTTTTACTATGGTAAAAAAACTTTGGAAACTAAAATGAAATAATTTATTCTTAAGCTTAACACTAATAACTTGTTAAATTACAAACAAATGTTAAACGCCAGTAGGGCGGAGCCCCAAAAGATTTTCTGTACGGGTCTTCACGTTTAATTCTCATGTATCTATCTTTCTATAAAATTTAAGCTCCATCATTTCAGTACTGTATCATGCATGTGCTATTTAAGGGGAGCACCAATGGACTTTTGGAACGGGAGAAGAACAGTGATTGATTCGAATTACAGCGTCAGATGTTCTGTAGTTGGTTGTGAAAGTTAACTTGGGAATAATAAAGTCCTTCGGGGCGGAGCCCTAAATAATATTTTGATGAGGAGTGCCCTGTGTTTACATTGAGTATATTAGCTATCTTCCAACTGAACTTCAGATTTATAAGTCCAGTAGTAGGTGGGAAGTGGTAAGTATGATTGTAAAAGCCATGGAGGTGGAGCCACATTAGGAGGTAGGTTTTTGGAACGGGAGTAGCACAATATTTGATTATGGTGTGTAGTCTATTTTTATACCAAATGTTAGGTTTGTCGGTCCAGTAGTTGGGTGTGCGATAGTTATCATGGGAATAATAAAATATAACTTTAAATGCCAGTGAGGCGGGGCCCCAAAGAATCTTTGGATTGAGGGAACGTCTATTTTGATTCTGTTGTATTATCTATTTTCCTACCAAATTTCAGTTTCATCGATTTAGGTCATTGGTATATTATGATTAACTTGGTTATATATTAAAGGCCAGTGGGGTGTATAATATTACCAGGAGTAGGCCTTTGTTTGCTTTGAGCTATCAGCTATCTTTCTACTGAATTTTAGTAGAACGGGGGAATAGGCTTATGTATGAGTCTGATTAATTAACAGTAGAAATCTGACCGATGAAAAACTTCTGTTAAATTTAAATTTAATTTTCGGGAACGCAGTAATAGTATGTTTCATCACTAGGACCAAAAGTGAAGGTTTTCGATACGAGCTCAAGTTTAACAAGCAAAATGAGCAAAGATCGAAAAGCCACTTTAGGTCCTAGTGAAGAACTATGTTTTTCGTCATATTGCAAACAAAATTAAGATAACAACTTCACAAAAACTATATTTTTTTACTTTTATTACCATTACCAGTAGTCCAGGCTATGATTTAGGCCTAACATTGTTTCTTATGAGAAAACGTGTTGCCAACCTAAGAAAATCTCAAAACAAAAAATATGACCTACATACCAGTGGTACAAACTTGCCGTATATATATAAAGATGTAGTTATATATATAAAGATGTATAATAACGTAGTAATGATATAATGATATATATATAATATATATATAATACTATATAATGATATATAATAATGATATACAATATATATAATATATAAAATTTATAATGATAATATAATGATGTATAATAAGGTATCATATATAATAACGTAGTTACGTCACGCTACCAACCCAAGACACAAAATACCTGCAATATATATAATATCATACTACGTACTTATAATTTTATATATATATATATATATATATATATATATATATATATATATATATATATATATAAGATGTATATTATATTAAACCCGCACCGTCTATCCATACCTTTGCCAGCCACTGCCTCTTTCTCCCGACCTGTCCCCAGCCGCTGCCACTGACCTGTCGCTACCTCCTGTAACAAATAAACATATTGCATCAGCCACCTCCCCACCACTTTCTATTATTTCGTGCGCCTTCTCTCTCTCTTTGCTCCCTGCTCCCGTTGCGATCGGACGTGTTTTTGAGCTGCTCCGTTCGTTGTGTTTTGCAAAGATAAACTTGAGCGTTTGCTTACCATAATAGCTTCACTTTTCCTAACCTCACTTTTTGATTTGTATTTTAATATTTTAGAGTAACATAACCTCACTTTTAATTTGTATTATTCTGTGTAACATAAGCTCACTTTTATTTGCAAAATGGCTGTAAATCCTCTCGAGGTTCTCAGTTTAGATGATACTTATGTAAAACACTTCCGAATTTATGAAACAAGAACTATTTTCAAATTTACTAATCCTCCTCCTGAAACTACTGAAATTGATTGGCTAAGACAAGGTTTTGCCAAAATTATTAATGAAATGAAAGAGCGGGCCCATGAAAATGATCAGCTTGGTTTCACCTTGCACAGCCTAAACTTAAAAAGTAAAGAACCCGGTTTTGTAGCTTTTCGGCCCGTTGGTGAAATCGATGAGGACATCCTTTGGAAAATTTTCGGGGGTATTGTCCAGTCAAATTCAGAATCAATTAAATCTACCGACACATTTAAAGTTGAATGTACCCGAGTTAATCTCCCTATGGGTTCCGGCCGTCCTGGGAGAGTAAGGCCTGGATTTTACAACACCTTTGATGAAGAATGTAAAGCCAGGAAGGGAATAGTAGTAATTAACAACAAAGATAACTTGTGTCTCCCCCGGACTTTGGTGGTGGCCATATCAAACGTGACTTAAGACCCCCAGTATAACGCTATCCGAAAAGACAAGGGTAAAAGGCAATCGTTTAGGGCCAAGGAACTTATTCAGCGGGCTAGGGTAGAGATATCTGAGGAAGGTGCCGGTATCCCTGAGCTTGAAATGTTTCAGGACTTGCTAAAAGACTACAAAATCACAGTCTACAACTATGACAAAAAAGGCCGGGATGTTTACTTTGAAGGAGGTAATGAAGACGCTAAATTCAAAATTAACTTGCTATTTCACAACGGTCATTATAATGTAATCAACAGTTTGACCGCTGATTTTGCCTGTGCTTACTTTTGCGAAGCACGTCACGTCCCTTACGAAGACAAAGCAAAGCACAGATGCTCAAACATCTGCCCTTACTGCCAAACCATCTCGCCTCCCTATAAAGAAGAGCATGGGGGAATAGTTTGCCCTAAATGTAATATGAATATGAAAAACCAGCTCTGTTTTATCGCCTATAAGGTTGACAGATGCAAAACAGTAAAAAGTGTCTAGACTGTGGGAAACCGATTAATTTAAAAGAGAGATCCGGACCTCACAAGTTCGGGGAAGTTTTCTGTAAACCCTGCAAATCATTCAAAGATCCGAATCACAAATGCTACATACAACCCAATGATGGAAAACATAAAACTAAAGACTATCTTTTTATTTTCTTTGACTTGGAGACTCGCCAAGACGAGTCGCTTCCCTCTGACCCTGAAAAAAGTACATTAAGTTAACCTGTGCGTCTCACAACAGTTTTGCTTTAATTGTATTGAGTCTAGATTTTGCACGGCATGTAGAAACAGAACTAAAGTTTTTAAGGAAGAACCAGTAAAACACTTCATGGACTATGTGATGCAAGTTCGTAAACAGTTCAAGAATGTCTGTGTAATTGCCCACAACGGCCAGGGCTTTGATTTTCAGTTTTTACTCAAAAACATCATGGAAGAAACTAAATTCACTCCGGAACTGGTTATGAGGGGGACCAAAATTATTTTAATGGAAATGGAAAACGTGAGATTCATTGATTCCCTAAGCTATTTCCCCATGGCTCTCGCTGCGCTCCCTAATGCCTTCGAACTGCCTCCCGAGAAAAAGAAGGGCTACTTTCCCCATCTCTTCAACACCTTGGCAAACCAAAATTATGTAGGCCCTATTCCTGACAAAAAATACTACTGTCCGGAATCAATGTTTGAAAAGAAACACGACGATTTTGAGATATGGTACGAGGAACAGGTGGCGAGTAACTATGTCTTTGACTTTCAACAGGAAATCTTGGAGTATTGCATCTCTGACGTAGGGATTTTAGCTCAGGCCTCATTAAAGTTCAAACGTATTTTCTTGAAAGAACGTAACGTAGATCCTTTCCTAGAGGCAGTAACTATTGCAAGCACTTGTAACCTGGCCTTCCGCCGTAACTTCTTGAAACCAAACACAATCGGCCTAATCCCTAAAAACGGGTACAGACTGACTGACAATCAATCAGCCGTTGCTTTACAGTGGTTAATGTGGGAAGAGGAGGAACGCGGGGTGAGGATTGAGCACGCTGGCCGGGGTAAAGAAGTTAAAATTATTGGGCTAAAAGTTGACGGGTTTGACGGCGAACGAATTTATGAGTTTCACGGGTGTTATTGGCACGGGTGCCCGAAATCCTTTCCTTACAACAGAGAGGCTCCTCTGAAGGAAGATCCCTCAGATTCAATTAATTTAAGGTATGAAAGAACTCTGAAGAAAATGTCTAAAATCAGTGATGACGAAGTTGTAGTAATGTGGGAGTGTGAATTTAGAGCTTTAAAGAAGGACAACAAACTTAAACACTTGAACAACCTGCCGATCCTCAACAATTTCCCCCTCGACCCTAGACAAGCGTTCTTTGGAGGCAGAACGGGTAATGCAAAAACATACCACAAATGCGAAGAGGGAGAAACTATACAGTATGTCGATGTTTGCTCCCTTTATCCGTTTGTAATTAAATATGGGAAATATCCTTTGGGCCACCCTACCATTTATGTGGGAGATAGGGAGTGGGAGACCACGAGGATTAAATGTAGATGGTTTGCTAAAATGTAAAATCCTACTGCCTCTAGATCTCTACCACCCCGTACTCCCTGTTAAAATGAATAATAAACTAATAAATGAATAATAATGTTTGTGTTGTATAGGACTTGCGGGGGAACTCAAAACCAGCGAGACTGTGAACATGAGAGTGATAAAAGAGCGTTAGTTGGGACTTGGACTATGGATGAAATTAGGAAGGCGATTGAGAAGGGTTACGATGTACTGGACATGTACGAGTTATGGGAGTACGAGGTAGCCACATACGAGAAGGGGGATTGTTTACAGACTTTATTAATACGTTTTTGAAAATGAAGCAGGAAGCCTCAGGCTATCCTAGCTGGTGTAATACCGAACAGGACAAAGACAAGTACATCACAGACTATTCCCAACATGAGGGAATTAAATTGGACAAAAAATTTGGCAAAAGTTTGTAAGAACGGGGGTCTTAGATCATTGGCTAAACTCATGCTAAACAGTTTCTGGGGGAAATTCGGACAGGGAGAGAACCAAAACAAGGCTAAAATAGTAAGGGAATCAAA
The DNA here is from genome assembly GCA_963675035.1 of Allygus modestus. Taxonomy (NCBI): domain Eukaryota; kingdom Metazoa; phylum Arthropoda; class Insecta; order Hemiptera; family Cicadellidae; genus Allygus; species Allygus modestus. The sequence continues at coordinate 281,815,169 of OY776112.1, read as the reverse complement.
AATCTTGTTTAAAATGTTAATCAGTCCAGAATTACAAGTCAATAGGATTCAATCTGTTAACGAGGAAGTTGTTGTTGTTAACTGGGAATATATTGAGGAAGTCGGCGAACCTTTGACAAATGTAAATGTTGTAATTGCAGCCTACACCACAGACCAGGCGAGGCTTAAACTGTATGAACATCTAGATGCCCTTGGAGGACACGTCTTGTATTATGACTGGGACTCATGTATTTATTTATACAGGGGCAGTTTGTACAAGGTCTCTACGGGAGATTACCTCGGGGAAATGACGGACGAATTGGCAAGTGAGTATGGGCCCGGCTCTTATATCGTAGAGTTTGTTTCTGGGGGGCCTAAGACTTGCGCATACCTTGTCTGGTCAACCTAAAAGCAAAAGCTAGAATCTGTGTGTAAAATAAAAGGCCTCACCCTCAACCTAAAAACGTCCGAAACATTAAATTTTGAACAATTAAAAAAGATGGTCCTTAGTGAAGCTGCTGAAATACTAGAAATTGAAGAAAACAGAATCAGGAGGACTAAAGACCGTGACATTGTAACAGTAAGTGAAATTAAAAAGTTCAAAATCACAGACCTAAAAGGAGGCTCGAGGGTGAGTACAACACCTTACCATTTGGCTATCATAAAGTTCAAAGACTCGAGTAACCCGACAGGTACACTTCCCCCATACTTTTTATTATCTCGCGCGCTTGCTCTATCTTTGCTCCTTGCCGCCATAGCGATCTGACATGTCCCGGCTCTGCTCTTTACTATGAATCAACCAAAATTACTTTTTCAACTTTGCGAAAAACAAATCTGGGATCACACCCGATGTATTAACGAACTAATTTGCCTAAACATTCCCCCGGTAATTTTTGAAAAGTTTATAGAAACCCATTGGCGTAACCATTACACCATAAGTCAAGAGTATATAAAAAAATTCTATGTAGGTCACTCGGCTTACTGTAATTGTTTATATTGGGATACATTCTTACGTAAATCACTTAATTATTTTATAGAGATTTTCTATAGTCAATGTCCTTATGTTACATTATGCTCTAGAAACAACATTGACTTTGAAGATTTGGTACCTCTTAAAGTACCAGCCTATGTAAATAAACCCTTGTATATAAAATATAAATGTAAATGCTATAATCCCCACTGTATGAATGTGTGAATGGAGGTCTATGGCGCGGATGACGGAGAGCCCCGTAAACCTAAAAGGGGGTCTAGTAGATTGAGGTGCAGGGCTCACACCGCCTACTTCTTCGAAAAGACCTCGGGTGAAAGAAGGACCCTGTACATTGAGGAGCCTGGCCAACACCTAGGACCAAAAACACCTAAGAACGTTCTCCTTGGAACGGTCCAGTGGGTAAAAAAAAGTATAAAAGTAAAATATAAGAACATTTTAAAAGTAAAAATAAACGGAGAAGACAACTAGTTTGTTTTCGGAAGGTCTCCACGAGTCATGGCGGTGGAGGGCCATGACTTTACTAAAAAAAATATATAAGTTGAAGATTTGGATAATTTTAATCATTATCAAAATGGACGGTAAAACAGCTATAGCTAATGAACTACACCGACATGCCAGGAGAAATTATACCAGGCGTAAAGTCACCCTTAAGGGGCTAACAGACCTTTACCAGGCTGACCTCATTGGAATGCAGCCTTATTCCCGAGTTAATAAAGAGTACAAGTACATATTTAAGATGATAAACTGGCTGTCCAAAGTAGCGTTTGCCGTACCGTTAAAAGACAAGTCAGGACCACAAGTCGCTAAAGCTTTAGAACCTATTTTAGCCGAGTATAAAATGAAAAACCTTCACACAGACCAAGGAACCAACTTTTTTAATAAACATGTAAATGATCTTATGAAAAAAATAAAATCAATCACTAATTTACATTAACTGAATTTAAAGCCAGTATAGTAGAAAGATTAAACAGGACTCTCAAGTCAAAAAAATGTACAAACTATTTACAGCCCGTGGAAGTTACGAATTGTTAAGTGTATTTCCAGAAATTGTAAAGTAAAAGGTTTGAAACTTGTCGTGCACTGGAAAGGGTAAGATAACAGCCATGACAGTTGGATAGAAGCTAACGACCTCCGTTAGTGAGGAACAATGACTTGCCACCCAGCTTAGTGCCAATGACCTGCAGCCCGGCCACCTGGCTTAATGCCAATGACCTGCAGCCCGGCCACCTGGCTTAATGCCAATGACCTGCAGCCCGGCCACCTGGCTGACCTCCGTTAGTGATGACTTGCAAACACGTAAAACCACTCTACCATATCTTAAAACCCACAGCACTCTACTGTAAAAGCTTGCACGACACTCTACCGTGAAGTGATTACTTAAAACCAAAGCAATTAGTTGTATGTAACCAGTCACGATGCGGGTTGTAAAGCAAACGGTTGAAATCTCTGTTCAAAACTTTGACGAATATTTCACTGGATCCGGTATGGTAAAAAAGGATAAGCACGGTGTTTTATTGCCAGATTCGATACGTTACATTATAGTGGAGCCTAGTTCACGTGGAAAAACTAATGTCTTATTTAATCTGTTATTTGATCCAAACGGTCTGAGATTTGAAAACATTTATATATTTTCAAAATCCCTCTATCAACCAAAATACAAACTATTATAAAAAGTTATGCCTAAGGAGGTTGGTTATTTCGCGTATGATGATAATAGTTTAGTTGTACACCCAAACAAATCCAAACAAAACTCTATCATGATTTTTGACGATGTTTCATGTGAAAAGCACTTCAACATCCGTAATTATTTTACAATGGGGAGACACAACAATTTAGATACATTTTATCTCGGTCAGACATACAGCACTATTCCCAAACAACTGGTTAGAGACAATTGCAACTTTATTATTCTATTTAAACAAGACGATAAGAGCTTACGACATGTTTACAACGATCATGTCACTACGGACATGTCATTTGACAAATTTAAAGAAATATGCGCTCGAGCGTGGCTTGATAATTTTGGATTCCTAGATAACTTTGGACTCTTATAAAGGAAGGTACAGAGTAGGAATGGACAGTTTTATAGAAGCTTTCTAATGGCTCACTTCTACTTCTATAACGATTTAAGGGGATTTGATAAGAAACTTCATAACGTAAGGTCTAACCTCTGTACATATTATTACGAGGATAAAAAGAAATGTTGTGGAAACTATTGCAGTAGGAAGGGTAAACACGGCCATCCGTTCAATAAAAGGTGTTGGAGACATTAAAAACCTCCAAGCACTGCGATACTACCACCCGTAGGTTTATTAATGATATCTACGAGTGAGAGAACATATGAAGAGGCCAGGGGAAAAAAGATGAATGTCCAAGAGGCGACATTCAGAGAAAACGGAAATATAAACTTTCAGTACTCATACCAAAAGGCTGAACAAAAAATTAATGACATTTTAGTAGTTATGTTGTAAAACACATTCAGCTTAAATTGCTTACCTACAAGGAAATTTTGTTATAATTTTATTTATTAATAAAATTTATATTTGTATTCTTTTTTACAAATATTTTCAGGAAAAAGGATGAGGGTCCGACCGGTGAAAAAAGATGAGAGTCCATAGAATTACTAAAAAAACATTAATAAATGTATTTTATTTATTACAAAGAAAGATTTTTAGTTTGAACAATAAAATCATGTATCTTGCTTATAATATAAATGTTCTGAATGACAGTCTTTTTGCTCTTAAAACACTATAGTAAGTACGGTAAGTCCAAAAGATTACATGAAATTACCGAAAAAATTTGCCAAAATTTATTGAAGTTAATGTATCATGAAGTAAGGTTTTATAGTTTAAAAATAAAAATATAGGCCTAAATTTATATATGAGAGGCCTTTACACTTATTGAATACCAGTGTTTTTGCAGTTCATAAAACCACTATCCTGAATGTGGAAGGGTATTGAAATACTGTTGTGCTTCTTCATGGCAGAATTTCTTGAGATGCTGCAAATCTTGAAATTTAGCTTCAGACAGTGGCAATTTTTCATGGTACAACATTAAAAAACAACCCAACAGTCGAAAACAACCCTCTTCTAAAGTCAGTCTCTTCCGCTTTGCTTTGATCACTACACTTTCAGTTTGTGGTCCACTAAAAGATGATCGGTGAAGAATCATATGGGGATGATGTTCAACTACAGACATTTCTCTTACTGGTCGGCTTTTAAAGGGACATTTTTTTACATAAATGTCAGAAAGGAACTCAGACCAAGCTTTAAAAATCGTTTGGTCTTCACACGAAACTACCTTATTAAATGGTGAAGGTTTCGATCTAGCATTTTCTACAACAGTGTTCCATTCACATGGCAGCTCGACTCGAGTTTTTTGGTTTATTAAACCCATGTTTTTGTCGCATTCGAGGTAAGAATGTCCCCGAACAGGAAAAACAAGTTTAATAGATTTGAGTCTTCTTGTGAAATGAACAATGTAATGGATCAAACGGAAAACTGTGTAGTTCTTATTTTGACCACCACAGGAGTCACAAAAAATGGTCAGCTCTTTTACCTGAGGGTCTAAATGGTTAAAAATAAAATCAAAGAGTACTGATGAAACATCATCTGATCCTTTTCTCCCGCATACCTCTGGATAAGTATAAAAAATTGCTTCTGAGGTAGAGAGTGTGTGTACGTTGAACATGTAGAAAGATAACTGTCGACGGTAATAAACATCGTTCGTTTCAATGTTTGGAACTGGGAGGTTTTTTTCAAAGTCCATTGCAATTGATTCTTTTTGTGGATTCTTTTGTGCTTCTAGTCTAGCAGCTCTTTTCTTGTCATAAAACATTTTCGCCTTGCGTAAATGTAACTCCTTCTTCGTTTGCAATGATTTCAGTTCTTCATTTAACTGCTTGTACGTTTCCAAATGTGGATTAGTTTTATTGATTTTATTGTTTAGTGCATCAATTGTTACCGTAATCTCATCACAAAAGCTGCAGGGGTCACTTCGGGGATACCCGAAGGAAATGTTAAATTTTGATATAAACATTTCTCTGTACTTTTCGTAGGAAACTTTATGTTCTGGAAACTTTATGTAAACACAGAAAAGAACACTGGTAGCACTGGAAACACAGTAGCCAACATAAGTGGACCCTCATCTATCTTTCCCACATTCACTGGTACCTTCATCTTTCTTCCCTAAACCTACTAAATTTTAAACTGCAATAACATAGAACCCTCATCTTTTATGCTTACGATAAATATACTATGAGATTCTACATGTTATAATGATCAAGAAATCACCTCAAACTCAATATGTGAAAAAAATGGACACTCATCTTTTTTCCCCTGACCTCTTCATATAATAGAGATACTTGGTTAAACTTTTTACAAAAGTGTGAAGAACAGAGTGTACCCTTAGAACTTGTAATATATCACGAGGACATGAACAGTTTACCGTTAGGGACCCTCAAAAATTGATCTCTAGATTTAGACCCTTTCCGGATATATTTGGTAAAGTATTGCCTTTACGTAACCTTCATGGTAGTATTAATTTTTCTCAGATTGTTTTGAGAATATTGGAGTAGGGTTGCAAAATACCTCACGCGATCGGCTGTATAGTTTTGACAGAAAGAACTATTCCCATCTGGTCCCCCGTCAGATATACAGCCTGGGGGCCAATTCCTGACGATACTCCCAAAGGGCCGAGGAATAAACCTTTTGCTGCTGTAAATAACTACTGCCAGGGGTTATATACTACAGAGTTTTTAAGAGCAGCCCTGCCCACAGTGGCCTCACAGTGTGAGAGATTTGGTATTAGTTTAAAAACGGTGTATATAGAGTGACAAATCAAACATTATGTGAACAGTGGAAAACATTTACAGGGACCAATCCGTGTGAATTTTGGCTTCTCAACTCGTATTTAATCTACAACAGACATCATGATAAACCATTGAGAATGTTGAGCAAGTACATGGAGAAAACTGTTGAGAACGACAAGTATATAGTAACACATATATCCCAATGGAGAGACAATGTAAAGCGAGCCTTTGTTTTTAAAAGTTTAACAAACCGTTATGTAATACCGAGACACAGTCTTGTAAGAGAGGAAAGTAGATATTACAAAGGATTAGACTTTAGTGCTGGTGTTTCTTTGCAAGATGTAATACGTTACATGAAAAGATGCAAGAAGCGTGCCCTGTTTTTTAGACAGGTCGAATTGCCTTAAATCTAGTTGTGATTGCTAAAATCTATCATTTATGACTATGGAGCGAAACAGTAAACAACTGACTAGTCGACTCATAGAGTTGCGTAATGCTATTAAACGAAAATATAAACTTTTTAAGGAGGGTGCTGCGGAAAGTGATATTTTGCTTGAGAAGCAGTATAAACCGATTATTCAAGAACTTAGAAAAACGACAGCAAACACAGCCGACATAAAAACTGAACCTGAAACCTTTAAAGAAGAGCCAATGGAATACGATACCTTAGATGATAAAGGAGAAATAACTGAATTTATTCCACCGAGTGTATCTACACCTAAAACCAGAGGGTTAAAACAAATTGTATCGACCCTACGGGACTGGAAACAGCGTCCCAATATATCGAAAATCAGTTAAGTAACCCCATGACACTACTTTTAAAAGATGCTAGCGGTAAGGTCCGAGTCATTGACCATGACTACGGCCCTAGATACGAAGGCAGTACTTTAATGATGGGAGATAAGGTGTTAGACTTTGACAACGATGGAACTATTCTAATAAACAACACAAGATGTAGCCCTACTGAAGAGCTCATATTTAAGAGCCATTTAAACCCATGCCCAAAAAGCATATTTTATAAGTCATGGGTTTGTATGAGCTCATATTTAAGAGAGCCCCTGACGAGGAAATATACGATAAAGACAATCTTAAGACCTATAAGAGTATTATTATCGCCACCAACGCTCACAAGAAAGGATACAAATTCCACAATGTAATTAGAAGGGACAACAATCTAAAGTATGGAAGAATTATTGAGGACCTATTCCCGGCCAGAGTGGGCAAGGGTCTAGCGTGGAAGAATGCAAGGTCCCGTGATATAATACAATGGGATGACGCCAATTAATTATTGGATCGGTTGCGACACATTGCTATGTCAACAGAGAGTGGAAACAGAGTACATAGCAATAAAATACTAAGAGTCGTGGGGGAACTGAGAGAGGCCGGCTATATAAAAGGAGCTGGAAACAGTAGATTTAAAGCATTATTAAAATGACCATTGACAAGTTTGGACGTAGTCTAAAGCCCCGAGGTGAGACCGTCAAGGGTCCCAAGAAGAGGGTTTTAATTTAACGCCCAACGGTGACTATGATATACAAAATAAACGGTTATGTAATCTAAAAAGACCTGCAGTCGATAACGACGCGGTGATAAAAAATTTATCTCTGACAATACCTTATTATTAAATGAAAAAGAGTATTTTGACGCTAATAAATGTTTTATTCGACATGCAAAATCACCATTAAATTCCGACGACACTGCCACAAAATTTTACGTAGACTAAAATTGTATTCCTTTTACAGGACAACATGATACATGTGGCTCATGTAAAAAAGGCTCCTGACGATACTTTTTTACGTATGTGACAGTGAGGAAGAGTATGATGCTGTAAACTTGAGGATGTTAAAAGCAGAAACTAAATCAGCCTTAAAGCTCGTAGATAACACTTTTATGATTGTCAGTCGAAGCAATTAAAAAATTGTTCGGAACCTACAGATTTTCAAGACTATTAAACTTAAATTATATTGTTAGACTGTTGAGTTAAGTTTATTTGACATTTCCAATACCTTAGAAGCTCCAATACAGACAAACAAGGACGTGTGGGTAAGAGTAAACGTTATTAATAAATAGTTTTTAGACGAAAATACACGACAATTCCGTAATAAAGATGATGATGAAGAGGAAATTATAGACACAGACCCTGTTCCTTTCCCCAATTTCCTAAGGACGGGATCCGGTTTAAAACACATTAACCGGCAAACACTAATAAGTATACGCCGTTCAGCATGCGGGTTCTCTTATTGATCATTCTACCTCTTGCCTCGTGCAACAACTCAATAGATTATTTGGCTTATTACGGGTATTTGGAGAAAAACGCTTTAACACAGAACATTACTTCTGCAGTGAAACAATTTCAAGAGAATTTTCGTCTTGAGCCAACGGGGGTGATTGATAACGATACCTTGTCACTCATGTCCACGCCTCGGTGCGGTCACCGAGACAATATACTACCGTTCTCGGCTTTACCCAATAGAAAGTGGAATACATCAGTAATAACGTGGTACCAATACGGAAAACCACAGCACCCCGACTTAATACAGAAAGCTTTTGATGTATGGGCCAGACACGCAAATTTAACTTTTAAAAAGAATATAAATAATCCCACGATAATCATTTCAGTTTCTACGGGTAGACAACATGTGTTTTATTCTAGACCCGATACTTGCCCGTATGACTTTGACGGTCCTGGGTTGGTTCTCGCCCACGGGTATCTACCCAACCCGGGATATCTGGCTACAGATATCCATTTTGATTCGGAAGAAAACTGGGATTTTACTATGAATTTACCATGATATGGAAACATTTAATTTTTTCTAGCGTTAGTGAATGAAATTTATCACGCCCTAGGCTTGGACCATTCCGGTGATGATAAATCAGTAATTTTTCTTTTAACAGGGATCCTACAGGGATTGTTGACTTGAACGAATACGAGCTAAGCAACGATGACAGACTCGCTATGGATTATCTGTACGGTCGTCCCACCGTATTTGCTACCATTCCAAAAATGAATACAACAGCAACCGCACCCACTACCGTTATAACGCCAAGCAGTACAACAACAACAACAAAAACTACAGCCGTAACACCACCTGAGATATTTGAAAACGCGATATTTGCGAATTAAAAGGTCAAATTGATACGTACGTTATTGTGAACAAAAGGATATTTGCTTTCTTTAGAGACTACGTATGGATTATTAGTCTAAACCCTGCAGACAGGATTCCTGAGGATTTAACAGGGCCAAGAAGAATATCACACTGGCTCAAATTCCTACCACGAAACTTTACTGAAGTATCGGCCGTTTATCAAAGGCCGAACGGGGATATTGTGTTGTTTACGGACAGTGAAGTATATTTATTTAGATACCCTTCACTGTCCTTGATTACAATGGATAGTGTCAATAACATAGTTGGTAGAATGGTACATAAAGTTAACACGGCCTTTGCAACTAACACGGGGAAGAGCTACATGATTATTGACAATTGGTATTTGATTGAAATAAACGAGTGCAATTATACAGGTGTGTTTATGGGTATGGTCTCGTCTACGATTTACGGCATCCCAGCCCACAGTCGCGGTGCCCTTAGATATATAAACGGGATGATTTACTTTACAACATCCAGTGGCTCGTTAGAGTACAGTGAGTTTACAAACGCTGTGTCTCGTACGGTGCCTGAAATTTTTGAAGTTTTAAATATCCCCTGTATCCGTGAGACACTACTGAACAAACTCTACGAGGTTATTAGATATTTACAATAAACGGCTAAAAACAGAAGGAAACCTCTCAGACGTAAGCTAGCGCTCGTACGAGGTGGAGGTATTGTTTCATCCGTTCTGAATGAGACCATAGACCTCCTACCTGTTGAATTAAATATCCCTGGTGGTTATCAATTTTGCGGCCCTAGAACTAGACTTAGGGAACGACTTGCAAGAGGAGACAAGGGAATAAACGGTTTGGACGAGGCCAGTAAGGTCCACGACATAGCGTACTCATGGTATTCCGACAGCGAGCGGCGAAGACAAGCTGATAAAGAGTTGTCGGAACGCGCTTGGTAAAGATTCATATCTAGTAACGCCAGTGTTGGTGAGAAAGCCACTGCTTGGGCAGTCACCACGGCCATGATAGCAAAATCAAAATTCGGGGAGGCCGTAAGAAGAAACGCCCCGTTAAACATCCTACGGGCAGAGGGTTGTATCTAAGACCTTATAGGAAGGATGGTGCAGGTAAAAGGAGGAAAAGGCGAACGAAAAAAAATCTCGATACCTTTAAAACCGCTAACAAATTAGGATTTAATTAAATACGCGAGGTTATTAAAGATTCCTAACTTCAGAGGGGTTTACATGAGGGACAGTTTACCAAAACGCCCAAGAAAATGTGAATCTGCTATAGTTAACTTAGACAGTACAGCTAATCAAGGTACCCACTGGGTTTGTTATAAAAAGATTAATAAAAAAGCCTATTATTATAACAGTTTTGGAAACCTAAGACCGCCACCAGACATCTCACGATATTTGGCGGATTGCGAACTCTACTATAATTATGAGAGACAACAGACTTTTGACTCAGTTGTTTGCGGACATCTTTGATTAAAGTTTCTCTGTAATAATAATGTTTTGTCTCACGGGATCAACTAGTGTTCTATCCCACGAGCTAGCGTTCGCTATAGATGTTAGCAAGGGTGAATAAAAGCTCGGTTTAATTGAACTGACCACTTATAATTATATACCAAATATTGAAAAAGACATTAATGATAAGTTTTACTACGATGATAATAAAAGTATTGCAGTACCAGAGGGTTCATACGAAATCGAAGATATTGAAAAATACATACAGTCTCAACTGCCGAAAAAAGTAACATTTACGTTAAAGCCAAATAATAACACTTTAAAAGTTACAATATTTTGCTCTGAAACAATTGACTTTACAAAAGAGCAATCATTGGGAACACTCTTGGGTTACAAAAAACAAATATACGAGGCTAATAAACATCATGTTTCTGAACTGCCTGTGGATATAATTAAAGTTAATTCAATACGGGTCGAATATAATGTCACACGCGGGTCGTACCTAAACGGAGTCGAGGGTCATGTAATACACGAGTTCTACCCGGCCGAACCACCGGGCTATAAAATAGTTGAGCTCCCGAGAAACGTGATTTATTTACCGGTAATCAGTCAAAGGATCAACACCTTAACAGTGTCCATAAAAGACCAGGACGGTAATCTTGTTAACTTTCGCGGAGAAAGAATCTCGATTAGACTACATTTAATACAGAGTAATTGGGCTACTATTTAGGGGAATGCCCGTGGGGCAGTCAGTCAGTAGTGTTCAGAAAGCCAAGGTGTTAACGTGTAAAAACATATCGTTTCTTCGTTCTAACGGTTTTAAAGAAATACAAAATGGCTATTGGCGATAGACAGCCCGGCTGTATACGATCATTTGATAACAGGGATGGAATTTCACACGCACTTACTCTATGAAAATTCTACTTTTAATAATAATGATGAAATAAGAATACCGATATTACAGCAAGATATAATAACCGCACCTTTTGAAAGCTTTATTGTAATTCACGGTAAAGTCAGCGCTAAAAAGACAGACGGGACACCTCAGGATGTTTCCTTTGTAAATAACGCAGTGGCCTTTATGTTTGAAAAAATTCCGGTACGAGATTTGTGGCAAGGAGAATGACAGAACGAGAAAAGTTGGTATTACTACAACTTTAAAGAATATCCTGTCCATTCGCGAGCAAGAAAAAAAATACTTTTAAGAACGCCTGCTGGCTAGGCCCTGGCAACTCTGAAAAAGTAACAGATTTGATATATTCGATCCCATTAAAACATTTGTTAGGGTTTGCCGAAGATTACAAAAAGGTGCTAGTATACGTAAAACAGGAATTGATACTTTTACGCTCGGCTTCGGATATTAACGCTGTAAAGTTAGCGAACGCCGGAACTTAAGAATTAAAAATTGATAAAATCTACTGGCGTATACCTCATGTAACAATCAATGAGGCTCAAAAATTAAAACTGTACAAATATATAGAGAAAGATCCCGCGATTCATATTCCATTCCGTCAATGGGATTTATTGGATTATCCGAACCTGCCGAGTACGGAGACATTCTCCTGGACACTGAAGACGTCAATTCAGGCAGAAAAGCCTCGGTACGTCATACTCGCCTTTCAAACAGACAGAAAAAACGACTTAGTAATGGACATGTCACAATTTGACGCCTGCGACCTAACTGCTGTAAAACTTTATTTAAACTCAAACTTTTACCCTTACGATAACCTTCGAGGAAATATTACTTTAATGTATGATATGTTTGCTGCCTTCCAAAACTCGTATTATGGAAGAATCGGCTCGCCGATTTTAAACTTTGACGATTTTAAAGCAAAGTGCCCTCTGTACGTAATTGACTGTTCAAAACAGGACGATACTATTAAAACATGGTCTGTAGACGTAAGGCTCGAAATTACAACAAAAAACGCCTTTCTAGCTAACACTTGGGCATACTGACTCTTACTACACGATATACATTATTCCTATAAGCCTATAAAGGGAGATGTCAGAAAAATCTCGAGTTAGTTTCTCCAACCCGGTAGTTACAGAAATATACAGTTTGCCAGAAGAAGACAGGAAATCAGATTGGGAACAAATGGCACGGGACAGAGCCTGGTTTTTGAGACGGATCAAATTAACAGAAGAGAAGATGTCCAATGTAATTTTTAAACAGTGGTCCCTGAGGGTCACATGACTATATTTTAATCAAAAGGGGTAGGGGTAAAAGATACATTTATATGTCTAAAAGAGATAATTAATCAGTCTCTTTATTGAACCAGTTGGGTAATCATGGGTTACAACGGTTGTGTTAAGATTGAATACATTAATGACGGGGTTTTAATCAAAACAGATTAATTAGACTGTTGTGTATTTAATACCGTTAAAGCAAAGTTTCAACTGCCCTCGGGGGCTGATAGCATAATTGTTAATTGGTGTATGGATTTTGATAATATCGAGACTTCAGAAGACGAATATTAAATATGGCTTTGCAAGAATTTATAATCATTCCTAAATGTAAAGAGCCAATAGATTTAATGACTGGAATATTTTAAAAGTCAGTCCATTTCTTGGATCCCGAATTGACTAAATGTATTGTGTCCGGTATTTTTAAAAATCGAGACAATAGTCTGGGAGTGTTATTTAAGGGGCAGAAAGGTGTTGTGTTTTGGTCTTACGATTCTTACTTTCAACTAATTGACAGGCTTAACGAAGTAACTTTGGCTTTATTGGGGAATTATCAGTGTTTCATAACCATAGACGCGGGGCCTAGCATAAAGGTTAACAGTATTTTTGGGCATCAGTACGTTTGTGTCTCTGACGGAGAACACTCCTTGGCTCTTAACCGTCACGAGTGGGATCAAATTGTAAAAAATATTCCTTTAATCGGTCGCGAGGTATTTCAATTATTTTATATTGAGGATATTATACAAGTTTTTATTAATCAGGTTTTACCCGGTGCCGAAACCTGTACAGATCAATTACCGCCTCACGTAGCCAACCGTTTATATCAGGACATTTTATTATGGAAGCTATTGTGGAGTTTAAAGCTTTCCGGCGTAATAAAAATAGATTTATTATTAAAGAACTTGCTATAGTTGGGAGGTCATATAGAACACAAATAGTGTTCCGAACTCCATACAGCTTTGATTGTTTAAATAGTAAAATGAAAAGGACAGCCCGTTGGTTGACCCGTCATTATCACCACATTAAGTGGGACGATGGCGAAGTAAAGTATAGTGAGGAGCTTTTAAGCTCACTCTGTAAACCTTTTGAAACTATTTATACAAAAGGTCTTGAAAAGGCTCAATTCCTTCGGGAATTTCACCCTAATGTTAAAGAGATTAATATTGTAAATAGTAGCGATAGTTATGAGTTTGTTGATTGCATGAAACACTTAAAATGTGAAAATTGCGCCTTGATGTCCGCGAAGTACTACGCTCAAAACATATTTTCGAGTGGGGTCTAATAAAAAAAAAGACCCGGCATTCGCTCACCCAGCAGGCAGGGTTAAACCCTTTGTAAGTCCAGGGGTGTGGGGAGGTTGGCCTGAAACCCGAGAAACCGTTTGTTGTAATCCTCCGACTGTCAGGAAAAAGCAGCTTGAAAAGCGCAACAACAAAAAATATAAAAATAAAATAAAAATAATGTTTTGTTTATCTTAGTAAATGTAGAGTTGAAAGTTATTAAAATGAACAGACTTTGTCTTAGTAAATGACCGCCTTCCTCATACACAATGAAAGGATTGACAAAAAAATATAAAAATATAACAAGGAGGTAGCATTTTGTTATGGAGTGGCTACCACAGTGAGAGGCGATGGTTGGGGCCTCTCACCCCAGAGGTTAGGCCTCCAGGGGAAGCTCTGGGTAACCAAAAAGAATGCACCGATGCTCCTACGGCCTAGCCTAATGGCTTACCATGGTGTGGAAACGCAAGCGTTCAAAGTTATAGTTTAAAAACATACCTTTATAAAGTATGATTGATCCAGTTGGTGGAGAACTCGAAATCACATGCGAGGCACTTGTATTCAAGCTTCCAAGAGTAGATTAAAATAGTGCACGATACTAAATTATTGCAGTAGTCGTAAGTTAATCTAAAATTCGGGGTAATTTCGACACAGTGTCCGTCACTACAAAACCCGAATCTAAAAAACGGTTCAAAGACGCTGCAAAACACCATGGACTCTGTACACGGTGGATCCATGGTGCAGACTGAGACGACGCTAAACAAATACTGTGGACGGCCGAACCAAGCGTGACTCGGCGATGCGGGTTACGTAAAAACTACATTAGGTATTTTACCGTGACGGTTTTCAAATTACAGTAATCCTCGTGCTCACACGGTTTCGGAGGCGGGTTCTCATGGTACTCCACCGGGTCCAAGTAAATGCACACACAGCAAAGATCCCACCCCAACCCTCGTAAATCACCAACATATTACAGGAACTCAACTTTCCTCACGCCTCGCAAAAGCTATAAACTTCAGGCATGGTGGTCAGCAACTGACTGACTAACTCAAGGAAGCGCGCCCTAACCGTCATACCGCCCGCATAACGACCGGCTAAGTGCTTTTTTGTTACAGGACATTTTAACGGACAAGCCTACAGTTAAGATATATTGTACTTACAATCGATTTATGAGCATCTCAGTCCAATCCTAACCCCTGATAAAGTATTTTTTACCGGACTCTAAGGTAAATGTACCGAGAAGTAAACATAACCTACATTAACAGGAACATTCTCGAGACGTCGTGGATCCTTGGAACCTCCCTCACTTGAGGCAGTACTGGGACTGAGAGTACGGCCGGCGCAGGTGGTACCCTAGGCTCACGTTCCCCCAATACCAACAACTACCATTGGCTTGAAACCGATGGGGTGCTTGTGCATAGATCTGTAAAAACAAAAAAAAAGAGTTATACACAGTAGTAGTCTACCCTATGATCGAGTCTTAACACGGTTTCTTATGAGAAAACGTGTTGCCAACCTAAATGGATTGCAAAACAAAAAACATGACCTACGTACCAGTGGTACCAACTGTAGTTATATATATAAAGATGTATAATAAGGTAGTTATATATATAATTATGTATAATAAGGTTATATATATATAAAGATGTAGTTATGTCACGCTACCAACCCAAGACACAAAATACCTGCAACATACTACTTAGTTATATGTATAAACATATATATATATACCGCTTCCACTGCTTCTCTCCTTCTTCTTCTTCTCTTTTTTGAGTCTGATTATCCTAAAATCGCTAATATCTCGAAAACGGTAAGTCCTAGAGCGATTCTGATAACAGATTTCGCCTACTACGTAGTGTAGGCGCGCGCGAGGGACACCTACCCAAATGAAAAATATTAACCTAAATGTTGCGGGTTGCATCTAAAAAATTGAAGGGGCAAAATTTCAAAATTAAATATCATGAGAACGGCCCGACCGATTTTGATGAAACTTGGTATGTATGTACCTGTTAACCTCCGCTATGATTTACAAAAACCTAAACTCCGTACTGCGGGACAGTATCTGAAAATCGAAGGAGCCATAATTTAAAAATCAATATCTTAGAACCGCTGGACCTATTGTAATTAAACTTGGTATGTGGGTACTTGTTAACATTCTCTAACTTTCACTTTTGCTGGAGGGTAGGAAAGGGTTGTTTAGGGGATGATGGAGGGTGTAAAACTTTAAAATGTAATATTTTGAGAATGGCTTGGCTGATTCTCATGAAACTTGGTATGTATGTACTTGTGAACCCCCACTACATCTTAACAAAACCTAAACTCTGTACTGCAGGTAAGCATCAAAACAATTGCAGGAGCTATACTATAAAATGTAATTTATCGAGAACGCCAGGGCCGATTTACATAAAACTTGTTATGTATGTACTTGTCTACCAGCTAAATTAAAAAAAAAATACTTACACCCTGTACTGCGGGCAAGTATCAAAAAAAGAAGGAGCTATACTTTGAAATATAATTTATTGAGAACGGCAGGGCCGATTCGTATGAAACTTGGCTGGTATGTACTTGTTAACCTCCGATACGTCTTAAGAAAACCTAAACCCTGTACTGCGGGCAAGTATCATAACAATGTAAGGAATATTTTTAAAAACCTTAAATCCCACAGCATGATTGGGGGGTCGCGGTGGTCTAGTGGTTAGCGTCTTGGACTACGGTTCAAGGGTCCTGGGTTCGATACCCTTCCTAGCTTTACATTCTTCATCAAACGTGTTGTACATCTCTGGACGTACTCTCCCTTTACCTACTGGGACGTTAATCCTCGTAACATAAATTTTAAATGTGTCACTAGCAATAGTACTGCCTCGAGGAACGGACATTGTTCAAGAAGCAAGGCTCTAAATCTGACAAATGCCTGGGTTAAAATCTTGCAGAGAACATCGTCAGGAACATAGCAGGATCCAGGCTAAGTAAGGCAAACTCCCACAGGGGAATCTTTTAAAACTACAAACTAACACGTAATAGAACAAAGAAAAATACAAGTCATAATCAGTCACAATAAATCCGTCACTCTATCAACTGTGTCTTGAACATATATATGTAGTGCACCTCCAAACAAACATCAACTTTTAAGTGTTGTAAGTGATCCCAAACCTATGGTGAAATACTTGGTCGAAGAACACCAGAGCAAGTGCACTATACTGGGCCACAACGCCTATATGACTTCATTTAGAGGTGTTTACTGTTCATATTGTATAAAGTTAACTATAGATACCCTGCCAAATACGTTTTTCCTCTGGGATCTGAGAGGGTACCTGAGAAAAACCCCGTTTAATCCGGTTTTACACTGCAACACTTGCGGGATCATTGCAACATAATCTTGGAGAGATTGTCGCTGTCAAGGCAAGATATTTATTTATCTTATTAGTTCAAGTTTTTTACCTCACCTAGGGAATCATTTACCTTTGTCGGAGACTTCTAAAAGTGTTAAGCTTCCGCTGGACAGTATCGCTTGGGAGGTAAGACAACATACCTCACCAAAGCCAAAACATCCTATACCAAAGTCACCATATCCTAAGACCCCACCCAAATACCATACAATAACATAACATACCAAACCAATACACCATCATACCATACCATACCCTACCCTACCATACCTCCCAATACCCACACCATACCAAACCATCAAATCCCATACCATACCCTACCCTACCATACCTCACCAAATAAAATGAAATTAAACATAATAAGGAAAGTTGTATAAGGCCAAAAACCTGAAGACGGTGGATTTTTAGAGTTAGAATTACTGGGGAGAGACGATTGGTCAATCACCAACTCCCTCCAACACACAAACTCTGCTCAACCCGAACCAGTCAAGCTCACTTCATGATGAACACTCCGCTTAGCCTAACTAAACTTTTTTACTTGACAACATTGTACAAATAAATGCCCCTTACCTTATCCAACACAATATTATATTTTAGCACAGAAAAAACTGCAATTCAGCACTACAGTCCATATTACCGTTGGGAAGGAAGGAGGTATTTCGAAGAGTGCATTACGGTAAGTAAATGAGATTATAAAAGACAGATATATTATTCATTAATATTGTTATTAATATTGTTCTTTTTTCATTGTAACTAAAACTGCTATTATTAGCGTTTCCATATTTTATATTCTAAAATCCCAGCAATGTATTTTGCTTTAAACCACGGATTGTTTACAATTCTGTTCTTGTTTGACAGAGATAGCACCCTCA
Source organism: Allygus modestus (assembly GCA_963675035.1). Classification (NCBI taxonomy): domain Eukaryota; kingdom Metazoa; phylum Arthropoda; class Insecta; order Hemiptera; family Cicadellidae; genus Allygus; species Allygus modestus. The sequence continues at coordinate 281,797,101 of OY776112.1, read as the reverse complement.
AGCTCTCGAGGCAAACGTGTGGTAGCAGTTTAAAGTCCCGCTCGGGTATTCTACCAGCCAGCCGATTCAACCACTCATATATTGCAACTGCCAGAGGGCTTTAGCAGGAGGATTGTTGAACAGCTGCACTTGTGTGAGTACATTTAAATTTCTCGGTCAAAATATTCCGAAGTCCGTTAAATTGTTTGCCAGGGCCGTGGTGTATTTTGACGGTGTAATAACTTGACCAATTGTATCCAAGTCCGCTGATAACTGCCCCGGGGACCATGATGTACTTGGCCTGGAACGTTTTAAATTCTTCGGGCAGATACTTCCAAGTCAAACGTTTCCCTGCGGCCAGTGTTCCAGCCTAGATCCATCGAGTCTCCACCGTCTAGGACCCCGGGCACTCCGTGACACAGTATTCATGTATAACCACGCAAGTCAGAAAAACACTAATACATAAACTACGCAAGTCAAAGCAGAACTACAAGTTACCGAAAGTCAGAAAACAACTCTAATGAAGGTAGCAAACACTACTCTAACCAAAACTGCATTAAAGAAAAGTGAGATTACTGTTAAGCAGCACATACAAATACAACACTACTCTTGACACAAGGATGTGAGGTTAGGAAAGTGAGGTTATGTTAGTCAATACATACAAACAACTGCTCTAACCAAAACTGCATAAAAGAACAAGAATAGAAAGTGAGGTTGCTGAGGTGAATTTACTGTACAAAAGAACCAGGGCAAAAAATCAGGTTACTGGAGGTTATGTCAGCCAACACAACACTACCCTAGCCACAAGGAAGTGAGGGTTTGTTTACTTTATTTACTGTAAACTACCAAATCAAACAATTAAATACAAACGTAACACTACTCTAGCCAAGTCAGACAGTGATACTGTTTAGAAACCTCAAGATACTATTAACAGTAGCTTAAAGGAGAGAAAAGTCTTGTAAACACTACGACTAAGCAAAAATGGACAGGCAAGAAAACTTACACTTTACCCCCACTATTTGCTATTATCTCCCGCGCTTTCTCTCTCTCTGCTCCCTGCTCCCGTTGCGATCGGATGTGTTTATGCATTGCTCCGTTCATTGCTATAGCACTTGACGTTACTTGTTATTATAGTAATTATTTTATTCGCTTCACCATGCAGAGAAAATTAACTGTCAGCTCTTGTGAGACAGAGGAGAAGTGGAAAAAAGGTGTGGGTTGGATCTTTATAAACCTATTATGTAACGGAAGGCCTGTTCGTAAGATAAAGTTTGAAGGGAAACCGTTAAAGTTGGAAGTGAAATCAAACGAAAATTTTGACAGAATAGAGGTTGAATTTTTGAGCGGGAAGGCGATGCTAAATAGCGGATTCTCTAAAGAAAAGATTATGAAAAAAGTAGCTAAATTCTCCAAGTACGATGAATTAGATGTTAACATTTACTTTGACAGCGGTGATAAAGAACTGAGGAGTCAGAATGATTCGTTTGTGTTAGATGACGAATGGGGCGAACCGGAAGATCGCCCCTGCATAGACCTAACGGACTTTGTGGAATTTAATAAAGAGGATGTGCACTATGTGTTAATTAAATTTAATAAATCTGACAACTATTATTTTAACAAACTTGTAGTAACGTGAAAAATTCAAGCAACCCCGACAGGTTGCGTCACTCTTCCCCCACCATTTGCTATTATCTCCCGCGCTTTATCTCTCTTTGTTCCTTGCCCCCGTTGTGACCGGACTTGTTTTTTTCTGCATTGCTCCGCACTTGACGAAGATAACCTCAAATGCGTAACATAACCTCACTTTTGATTTGTATAATAATAATAATAATTATATTTCGTTACTTCTAACCTTACTTTTCTGTAACATAACCTTACTTTCGAGTACTTTGTTTAAAATGTATCACTTGACTTCTTATATATTTAATGATCAGCCTGTATTTGTACAGTTTGATAGTGAAAATAATCCATGGTTCAAAACCAAGGATGTAGCTAAAATATCGGGCTACGATAACCCTCAAGAGGCAATCCGAACCCATGTTAGAGAAAAATATCGTAAAACAATACCTGAAGTACTAGTCAAACCCCCCTTTCCCACAACGCACCCTTTGAATTATCAATCAAACACCGTATACATCAATGAGCTGGGTCTCTATTCGATAATAATAAAATCTAAATTGTCCATTGCTGAGAAGTTTCAAGACTGGGTCTTTAAAGAAGTTTTGCCTTCCATTAGAAAGTATGGAGAGTATAAAATCAAACATGTAAATAATCAGCTAAATAATCAAAACTCTTAACATGTGCAAGAAATTACAAATGTTATGGAAACTAACCAGCACCTGACTCACATTAAAAACCAGCTTTAATCTAAAAAAACGAAATGATGGATAGAATGTTAACCGACCGGGAACCTAAAATAGCAGTGTTGCCTGAAGACCCAGAACTTAACATGTATTGTGTATCCTTATTAAAGAAAATCCGTTGCAGTTGTACGGAGTCTGCGAGTACAAGTGTATCCGCACTCAAAAAGAAATAGAATTTAACAAAGCTTTAAAATAACGCGAAGAAAGAAGGTTTTATAATTTGTTTCATAAAGTCATCTGTCCCTAACGGGATAAATGTTTTAAATAAAACAAAATAGGTAATGAGGAGTTATGGTATGCACTTTGACTCTGCCTATAACAACATCCTCACCTCACTGTATGAATGTGTGTGTGAATGAAGGTCACTGGTGCGGGAGACGAAAAGCCCCGTAAACCTGAAAGGAAGTTTAGTAGATCGAGGCGCCGGGCTAAAACCCTGGCTACTCCTTCGAAAGACCCATGTGTGAATGAGGGGTCCAGTAGATTGAGGCGCAGGGCTAACACCCCGGCTACTCCTTCGAAAAGACCTCGGGTGAAAGAAGGACCCTGTACATTGAGGAGCCTGGCCAACACCTAGGCTACTCCTTGGAACGGTCCGGTGGGTAAAAAAGTATAAAAGTAAAATACAAAAAAAGTATAAAAACTCTATCCTTTGTTTGCTCAAAGGGATAGGACATTAGTCTATACCGGGCATCAACCAGGTAATCTGGATTGGCTCACGTACGGAATAATGTTTAACCTGGGTGCACAAGCACGAGTGGTCTCAAACCCCACTCAAGCAGACACTTACAGGGGTTTATCACGACGTGCCCCGGGGTCCTAGGCTTCTGAATCAAACAATAATAAAAAAGTGACAGTCATTTTAGACCATATAAACATTTTAAGAAATTACTATAATTCATTGGAAATAAGCGGTAGAGGTTTATCTAAGTAATTTAGTTGTTAAGAACGATACAGAATAGTTTACACTGGGTTTGGGAAACGGTCTGGTAAATACTTGTGTTGGTTATAATTTGTTGTTCTTCACCATTCGTTATGCGATTTATTTTGTATTTTTAGGGTACTGTTGCAGGGTATACAATCATAAACTAAACAAACTAAAGTATACAATTCAAACTAAAGTAAACATTTAACATCCCAAGAGTAAAAACAAACAAAACAAACAAAAAACAACAAAAAAACACGCTCTTCAAGATACCCAATGAAAGTGAGTAAACGTAACTCCTCTTTGACAAAAAAAAAAAAAAAGGATCAATAAATCAGAAACATCTCCGCCAAGTATGAAAAGTAGTCGATACCATCTAGGTATCCTACGACACCACCGATGTAAACCATTAGAAGAATCCTACCAAAGCAAGAAAATACGCATAACAGTAGTAGTAGTAGCAGTAGATTTTGTTATAATTTTTACCAATAATTTTAAAAGGTTCGGGTAAAAGTAATTTAAACCAGGACTACTGGCAAATGCATATGATTAAAACATATTAAACAAACACACATACAAGAAAACTTGTAACATACCAAAACAAACTAAATTATACTTTGACTGACTGTTGATTATCGTTGTTGAAGGTACCGAAGATAAAGGGTCAATACACCCCCTTCGCTAAAATGACCCTATGGATATTTTTACCTGTTATTATGTATGAAGAAAAGTATCTGTTAATAGAGTTTGTTGACTTTTTAGCTGTTATGTAGAGACATATCTCTGTCTTTTTATTAGATCATTAGAACAATAACCGGGGTTTAGCTTCATGAGTGAATAATTGTAGCTGTTGTGTATGCCTGTAAATTAAGTGTTACTAAAGAATTACTTTGGGAAACTTTCAATGCATTTAATTGTTTAGAAACCTCTAATAACTTAAAGGAGAGAAAAGTCTTGTAAACACTAGCAGAAATGGACAGGCAAGAAACCGATAACCCCACTCCATAGGTCCGGAATCGGGACTCTCTTTTAATAAAAATGAACTTAAGGTAGTTTGGTCACGTTTCGTACCTCAACGAAAGTATGAAAACCAGCAAGGGTGAGCAATTCCCGCACCCCTTTTATATCATTACTATGGTATTGGTAGGGTATTGTATGGTATTGGGATGACATGGTAAGGCTATGGTATGGTATGTTATGGTATTACTTTCAAACCCCACCGTAATGGCGGGGTTAGATTTCTCCTATTAATTTGGTCAGTATCACTACTTTGCCTGCACCCCTTGATAAAATTACACTTGTAGAAGGTCTATGGGATAGACCTATATACACGCAGGGTCATGTGGCCGGAGGTATGGGGAACGAAACGTTCCCGTTGATAAGAATTCTAAGTGTCCCTCCGGGTCCACTGTGTTTGAATTTAAATTAATTTTCCAAGAAAAAGACAGGTGACAGTAGGGTATTTTGTAAATTTAAAAAAAATACATAGATTAAAGACCTTAGAGTTCAGATGTGTCTTCCTGTTGTAGTTATGTAGTACTTGCTTAAACAACTCTGTTACGATATACTAAAAAACAGAATCAATATATAATCCTACCGCATTTTCTAGTCAAATATTGTAACCAACACTAACATTGGAGAGTTGGTAGCAAATCATACATCATGGGCAAGAGTATATCTTAAAATACAACAATCGGTGAAATACATTCCTTAGAAGGACACTAATTATACAGTATTTTGTTGTGAATCTTTAAACTTTGTTGGTAATTTGTGTCTAAGTCCTGTAAAACGACGGGTCACCCTACAGTTGAATTTTATAAATTCTCGGTCGAATGTTCCTGAGTCCACTGAAAATACTTTACCGCGGGTTACATTTACAATGACCACAATGGTTTTAAATTTCTCGGTCAAATGTTTCCAATGTAACAAAATGAAAATGAACCTGGATGACTTGGGGATTGGGAATTGATGCAGTGGTAGGGACAGGTCAACCAGTCCCTAGCCTGCCCAAACCCTTACCCATAGCCTGCCCAAACCCTTACCCCTGTTTCAAGCCATCGGTACCAAACTGATCTACCAAGTTGGAAACATTGCTGGGAACCAGAGATGGGGATCTTTTACCTAGACCAGAAAGCAGCGCCAAGCCAGCTTTGACTTACTTAATTAACTGAAAAACATTGAACTAACTAACACCTTCCAAAACTGATGTTACAGTATTTGTGGTTAATTAAAAGGGCCTAATAATACTACAACTGATTTTCAAACTGTTCATAACTGTGATTTAAAACTACAAGTGACTCTAAAACATCTTCTGGGAGAATCTGTTAATTAGTAAAAACGCGGTTTTAATCCTGACCAGATGGAAGGTCTCCACGAGTCATGGCGGTGGAGGAGCCATGACTTTACTAAAAAAAAATATTGGATAGTTTTAATCATTATCAAAATGGACGGTAAAACAGCTATAGCTAATGAACTACACCGACCTGCCAGGAGAAATTATACCAGGCGTAAAGTCACCCTTAAGGGGCTAACAGACCTTTACCAGGCTGACCTGGTCGAAATGCAGCCTTATTCCCGAGTTAATAAAGGGTACAAGTACATATTGACGATGATTAACTGTTTGTCCAAAGTAGCGTTTGCCGTACCTTTAAAAGACAAGTCAGGACCACAAGTCGCTAAAGCTTTAGAACCTATTTTAGCCAAGTATAAAATGGAAAACCTTCACACAGACCAAGGAACCGACTTGTTTAATAAACATGTAAATGCTCTAATGAAAAAATATAAAATCAATCACTATTTTACATTTACTGAACTTAAAGCCAGTATAGTAGAAAGATTAAACAGGACTCTCAAGTCAAAAATGTACAAACTATTTACAGCCCGTGGAAGTTACAAATGGTTAAGTATATTGCCAGAAATTGTAAAATCTTACAACACAAAGCATAGGACTACGGGTATGAAACCCAAGGATTTTAAACAAAAAAAAACATGTCAATGATATTCTACAGAAAATAAATAAAGTAAAGAAACCAAAACATGAAATCCTTAAACAAAAATTAAAAGTAGGCGACAGCGTTAGAATCAGTGTGGAAACGCGAGCGTTCAAAATTATAGTTTAAGAAACATACCTTATAACGTGGATATAACCCAGTCGGTGGAGAACTCGAACTCACACGCGAGGCACTTGTAGTCAAGCTTCCACGAGTAGACTAAAGTAGCGCACGATATTAAATTGTTACAATAGTGGTAAGTTAGTCTAAAATGCGGGGTAACTTCGACACAGTGCCCGTCGCTACAAAAACCAAATCTAAAATACGGCTCGAAAACTCCACAAAACACCATGGACTCTGTACACGGCGGATCCATGGTGCAGACTGAGACGACGCTAAACAAACACTGTGGGCGGCCGAGCCAAGCGTGACTCGGCGATGCGGTCCGGTGACTGACTAACTCAAGGGGCGCGCCCTAACCGTCATACCGCCCGCATAACGACCGGCTAAGTGCTTTTTTTTGTTACAGGACATTTTAACGGACAAACCTACAGTTAAAATATATTGTACTCACAATTGATTGAAGAGCATCTCAGTCCAATCCTCTTCCGACATGTTTGCTATGGTGTTGAGACAGCGGCATTGGATGAGTACTGGGTTTATGCGTTTCCGCTCCATACACGTGAGGCATCTTTGCAGAGGGGGTCGGGGTTTTTTTATATGTAGCCCAAGGACTCCAACTTCTCATACCCTATTTCAAATGAGTCCTGTAATATAAAAACAAGAATAAAACAACAATAATAATCAATAAAGGGTTTGATTGCCTTGTATTACCTACTTACTTACCAAGTAGCAGTTTCCACAAGTCTCATATAGGTAAAATCTAAAAATACTTCTACGGATAAAGTATTGTTTAAATGTCCATCATATATTGTAATGCTCTGAAATTAGTATTTGTTTAATAGGATTTGGAACGTTTAGATTTTGAATTTGGAAAAATCGTGGGTTGGGATACCGCAAAGCGTAGACGAGACCATACCCATAAACACCCCCGTATAATCACACTCGTTTATTTCAATCAGATACCAATCGTTAATAATCATGTAGCTCTTCCCCGTGTTAGTTGCAAAGGCCACGTTAACTTTATGTACCATTCTAACGGCTATGTTATTGGCATTATACATTGTAATCAAGGACAGTGAAGGGTACCTAAATAAAAACACTTCACTGTCTGTAAACAGCGCGATTTCCCCGTTAGGTCTTTGGTAGATGGCAGATATTTCAGTAAAGTTTTTGTGGTAAGAATTTGAGCCAGTGTGATATCCTTCTTGGTCGTGTTAAATCCTCGGGAATCCTATCTGCAGGGTTTAGACTAATAATCCATACGGGAGATTTGTTGCTGTTTAATATGTAAATTAAGACGTAGCGATTAAAGGAATACATGCAGATTATGCTTATGATAGCAGGATTACTTTGGAAAACTTTCAATGCATTTAATTGTTTAGAAACCTCTAATAACTTAAAGGAGAAAAAAGGCTTGTAAAAACTAGCAGAAATACACAGACAAGAAAACTATACTCTTACCCCTTTAATAACATTCATTTGAAAATGGTATACACGACGGGTCATGTGGTCAGAGGTATTGGAAACGAAACGTTCCCGTTGATAAGAATTCTAAGTGTTAGACTCAGCTACACGCTGGATCACTGGCTTTTAATTAAAACTAATGTGTAATAAAGAGACAGGTGACAGTAGGGTGTTTTGTGAAGTTAAAAAAGTACATCGATTAAAGACTTCAGTTAGTTGCTTGAAAAACTCCGTTACGATATACCAGCCAGCCACCAGGATACATACTTTGCCTTAAATACCTGTAGTTTACATTCACAAGTCAAAATATTGTAACCATTACCAGAACAAAAAATTGTATGAGGAGACACACCATAGATAAGAGTACATGTCTACAGGCAATTGAATCATAAAACGCATTATTTATAAAGGCAATAATTATATAGATAATCTAGGAAACTTGATCAGCCGTGTCTCATCGTTAGGTTATGCTATGTTCTGTTAAATAAGGTTTGTGCATAGAAATAGGAAACATCGTCAGTCGTATCTCGTCGATAGGTTAGGTGATGGAGTGTTAAATTAGGCTGGTTGATGGTTATGCCCCGTTAAGTTAGGTTTGATGTTAAGTATTTAAAAACTGGCGGCCAGTTTTTAAATACTTAGCATCAAACCTAACTTAACGGGGCATAACCATCAACCAGCCTAATTTAACACTCCATCACCTAACCTATCGACGAGATACGACTGACGATGTTTCCTATTTCTATGCACAAACCTTATTTAACAGAACATAGCATAACCTAACGATGAGACACGGCTGATCAAGTTTCCTAGATTATCTATATAATTATTGCCTTTATAAATAATGCGTTTTATGATTCAATTGCCTGTAGACATGTACTCTTATCTATGGTGTGTCTCCTCATACAATTTTTTGTTCTGGTAATGGTTACAATATTTTGACTTGTGAATGTAAACTACAGGTATTTAAGGCAAAGTATGTATCCTGGTGGCTGGCTGGTATATCGTAACGGAGTTTTTCAAGCAACTAACTGAAGTCTTTAATCGATGTACTTTTTTAACTTCACAAAACACCCTACTGTCACCTGTCTCTTTATTACACATTAGTTTTAATTAAAAGCCAGTGATCCAGCGTGTAGCTGAGTCTAACACTTAGAATTCTTATCAACGGGAACGTTTCGTTTCCAATACCTCTGACCACATGACCCGTCGTGTATACCATTTTCAAATGAATGTTATTAAAGGGGTAAGAGTATAGTTTTCTTGTCTGTGTATTTCTGCTAGTTTTTACAAGCCTTTTTTCTCCTTTAAGTTATTAGAGGTTTCTAAACAATTAAATGCATTGAAAGTTTTCCAAAGTAATCCTGCTATCATAAGCATAATCTGCATGTATTCCTTTAATCGCTACGTCTTAATTTACATATTAAACAGCAACAAATCTCCCGTATGGATTATTAGTCTAAACCCTGCAGATAGGATTCCCGAGGATTTAACACGACCAAGAAGGATATCACACTGGCTCAAATTCTTACCACAAAAACTTTACTGAAATATCTGCCATCTACCAAAGACCTAACGGGGAAATCGCGCTGTTTACAGACAGTGAAGTGTTTTTATTTAGGTACCCTTCACTGTCCTTGATTACAATGTATAATGCCAATAACATAGCCGTTAGAATGGTACATAAAGTTAACGTGGCCTTTGCAACTAACACGGGGAAGAGCTACATGATTATTAACGATTGGTATCTGATTGAAATAAACGAGTGTGATTATACGGGGGTGTTTATGGGTATGGTCTCGTCTACGCTTTGCGGTATCCCAACCCACGATTTTTCCAAATTCAAAATCTAAACGTTCCAAATCCTATTAAACAAATACTAATTTCAGAGCATTACAATATATGATGGACATTTAAACAATACTTTATCCGTAGAAGTATTTTTAGATTTTACCTATATGAGACTTGTGGAAACTGCTACTTGGTAAGTAAGTAGGTAATACAAGGCAATCAAACCCTTTATTGATTATTATTGTTGTTTTATTCTTGTTTTTATATTACAGGACTCATTTGAAATAGGGTATGAGAAGTTGGAGTCCTTGGGCTACATATAAAAAAACCCCGACCCCCTCTGCAAAGATGCCTCACGTGTATGGAGCGGAAACGCATAAACCCAGTACTCATCCAATGCCGCTGTCTCAACACCATAGCAAACATGTCGGAAGAGGATTGGACTGAGATGCTCTTCAATCAATTGTGAGTACAATATATTTTAACTGTAGGTTTGTCCGTTAAAATGTCCTGTAACAAAAAAAAGCACTTAGCCGGTCGTTATGCGGGCGGTATGACGGTTAGGGCGCGCCCCTTGAGTTAGTCAGTCACCGGACCGCATCGCCGAGTCACGCTTGGCTCGGCCGCCCACAGTGTTTGTTTAGCGTCGTCTCAGTCTGCACCATGGATCCGCCGTGTACAGAGTCCATGGTGTTTTGTGGAGTTTTCGAGCCGTATTTTAGATTTGGTTTTTGTAGCGACGGGCACTGTGTCGAAGTTACCCCGCATTTTAGACTAACTTACCACTATTGTAACAATTTAATATCGTGCGCTACTTTAGTCTACTCGTGGAAGCTTGACTACAAGTGCCTCGCGTGTGAGTTCGAGTTCTCCACCGACTGGGTTATATCCACGTTATAAGGTATGTTTCTTAAACTATAATTTTGAACGCTCGCGTTTCCACACTGATTCTAACGCTGTCGCCTACTTTTAATTTTTGTTTAAGGATTTCATGTTTTGGTTTCTTTACTTTATTTATTTTCTGTAGAATATCATTGACATGTTTTTTTTTGTTTAAAATCCTTGGGTTTCATACCCGTAGTCCTATGCTTTGTGTTGTAAGATTTTACAATTTCTGGCAATATACTTAACCATTTGTAACTTCCACGGGCTGTAAATAGTTTGTACATTTTTGACTTGAGAGTCCTGTTTAATCTTTCTACTATACTGGCTTTAAGTTCAGTAAATGTAAAATAGTGATTGATTTTATATTTTTTCATTAGAGCATTTACATGTTTATTAAACAAGTCGGTTCCTTGGTCTGTGTGAAGGTTTTCCATTTTATACTTGGCTAAAATAGGTTCTAAAGCTTTAGCGACTTGTGGTCCTGACTTGTCTTTTAAAGGTACGGCAAACGCTACTTTGGACAAACAGTTAATCATCGTCAATATGTACTTGTACCCTTTATTAACTCGGGAATAAGGCTGCATTTCGACCAGGTCAGCCTGGTAAAGGTCTGTTAGCCCCTTAAGGGTGACTTTACGCCTGGTATAATTTCTCCTGGCAGGTCGGTGTAGTTCATTAGCTATAGCTGTTTTACCGTCCATTTTGATAATGATTAAAACTATCCAATATTTTTTTTTAGTAAAGTCATGGCTCCTCCACCGCCATGACTCGTGGAGACCTTCCATCTGGTCAGGATTAAAACCGCGTTTTTACTAATTAACAGATTCTCCCAGAAGATGTTTTAGAGTCACTTGTAGTTTTAAATCACAGTTATGAACAGTTTGAAAATCAGTTGTAGTATTATTAGGCCCTTTTAATTAACCACAAATACTGTAACATCAGTTTTGGAAGGTGTTAGTTAGTTCAATGTTTTTCAGTTAATTAAGTAAGTCAAAGCTGGCTTGGCGCTGCTTTCTGGTCTAGGTAAAAGATCCCCATCTCTGGTTCCCAGCAATGTTTCCAACTTGGTAGATCAGTTTGGTACCGATGGCTTGAAACAGGGGTAAGGGTTTGGGCAGGCTATGGGTAAGGGTTTGGGCAGGCTAGGGACTGGTTGACCTGTCCCTACCACTGCATCAATTCCCAATCCCCAAGTCATCCAGGTTCATTTTCATTTTGTTACATTGGAAACATTTGACCGAGAAATTTAAAACCATTGTGGTCATTGTAAATGTAACCCGCGGTAAAGTATTTTCAGTGGACTCAGGAACATTCGACCGAGAATTTATAAAATTCAACTGTAGGGTGACCCGTCGTTTTACAGGACTTAGACACAAATTACCAACAAAGTTTAAAGATTCACAACAAAATACTGTATAATTAGTGTCCTTCTAAGGAATGTATTTCACCGATTGTTGTATTTTAAGATATACTCTTGCCCATGATGTATGATTTGCTACCAACTCTCCAATGTTAGTGTTGGTTACAATATTTGACTAGAAAATGCGGTAGGATTATATATTGATTCTGTTTTTTAGTATATCGTAACAGAGTTGTTTAAGCAAGTACTACATAACTACAACAGGAAGACACATCTGAACTCTAAGGTCTTTAATCTATGTATTTTTTTTAAATTTACAAAATACCCTACTGTCACCTGTCTTTTTCTTGGAAAATTAATTTAAATTCAAACACAGTGGACCCGGAGGGACACTTAGAATTCTTATCAACGGGAACGTTTCGTTCCCCATACCTCCGGCCACATGACCCTGCGTGTATATAGGTCTATCCCATAGACCTTCTACAAGTGTAATTTTATCAAGGGGTGCAGGCAAAGTAGTGATACTGACCAAATTAATAGGAGAAATCTAACCCCGCCATTACGGTGGGGTTTGAAAGTAATACCATAACATACCATACCATAGCCTTACCATGTCATCCCAATACCATACAATACCCTACCAATACCATAGTAATGATATAAAAGGGGTGCGGGAATTGCTCACCCTTGCTGGTTTTCATACTTTCGTTGAGGTACGAAACGTGACCAAACTACCTTAAGTTCATTTTTATTAAAAGAGAGTCCCGATTCCGGACCTATGGAGTGGGGTTATCGGTTTCTTGCCTGTCCATTTCTGCTAGTGTTTACAAGACTTTTCTCTCCTTTAAGTTATTAGAGGTTTCTAAACAATTAAATGCATTGAAAGTTTCCCAAAGTAATTCTTTAGTAACACTTAATTTACAGGCATACACAACAGCTACAATTATTCACTCATGAAGCTAAACCCCGGTTATTGTTCTAATGATCTAATAAAAAGACAGAGATATGTCTCTACATAACAGCTAAAAAGTCAACAAACTCTATTAACAGATACTTTTCTTCATACATAATAACAGCTAAAAATATCCATAGGGTCATTTTAGCGAAGGGGGTGTATTGACCCTTTATCTTCGGTACCTTCAACAACGATAATCAACAGTCAGTCAAAGTATAATTTAGTTTGTTTTGGTATGTTACAAGTTTTCTTGTATGTGTGTTTGTTTAATATGTTTTAATCATATGCATTTGCCAGTAGTCCTGGTTTAAATTACTTTTACCCGAACCTTTTAAAATTATTGGTAAAAATTATAACAAAATCTACTGCTACTACTACTACTGTTATGCGTATTTTCTTGCTTTGGTAGGATTCTTCTAATGGTTTACATCGGTGGTGTCGTAGGATACCTAGATGGTATCGACTACTTTTCATACTTGGCGGAGATGTTTCTGATTTATTGATCCTTTTTTTTTTTTTTGTCAAAGAGGAGTTACGTTTACTCACTTTCATTGGGTATCTTGAAGAGCGTGTTTTTTTGTTGTTTTTTGTTTGTTTTGTTTGTTTTTACTCTTGGGATGTTAAATGTTTACTTTAGTTTGAATTGTATACTTTAGTTTGTTTAGTTTATGATTGTATACCCTGCAACAGTACCCTAAAAATACAAAATAAATCGCATAACGAATGGTGAAGAACAACAAATTATAACCAACACAAGTATTTACCAGACCGTTTCCCAAACCCAGTGTAAACTATTCTGTATCGTTCTTAACAACTAAATTACTTAGATAAACCTCTACCGCTTATTTCCAATGAATTATAGTAATTTCTTAAAATGTTTATATGGTCTAAAATGACTGTCACTTTTTTATTATTGTTTGATTCAGAAGCCTAGGACCCCGGGGCACGTCGTGATAAACCCCTGTAAGTGTCTGCTTGAGTGGGGTTTGAGACCACTCGTGCTTGTGCACCCAGGTTAAACATTATTCCGTACGTGAGCCAATCCAGATTACCTGGTTGATGCCCGGTATAGACTAATGTCCTATCCCTTTGAGCAAACAAAGGATAGAGTTTTTATACTTTTTTTTGTATTTTACTTTTATACTTTTTTACCCACCGGACCGTTCCAAGGAGTAGCCTAGGTGTTGGCCAGGCTCCTCAATGTACAGGGTCCTTCTTTCACCCGAGGTCTTTTCGAAGGAGTAGCCGGGGTGTTAGCCCTGCGCCTCAATCTACTGGACCCCTCATTCACACATGGGTCTTTCGAAGGAGTAGCCAGGGTTTTAGCCCGGCGCCTCGATCTACTAAACTTCCTTTCAGGTTTACGGGGCTTTTCGTCTCCCGCACCAGTGACCTTCATTCACACACACATTCATACAGTGAGGTGAGGATGTTGTTATAGGCAGAGTCAAAGTGCATACCATAACTCCTCATTACCTATTTTGTTTTATTTAAAACATTTATCCCGTTAGGGACAGATGACTTTATGAAACAAATTATAAAACCTTCTTTCTTCGCGTTATTTTAAAGCTTTGTTAAATTCTATTTCTTTTTGAGTGCGGATACACTTGTACTCGCAGACTCCGTACAACTGCAACGGATTTTCTTTAATAAGGATACACAATACATGTTAAGTTCTGGGTCTTCAGGCAACACTGCTATTTTAGGTTCCCGGTCGGTTAACATTCTATCCATCATTTCGTTTTTTTAGATTAAAGCTGGTTTTTAATGTGAGTCAGGTGCTGGTTAGTTTCCATAACATTTGTAATTTCTTGCACATGTTAAGAGTTTTGATTATTTAGCTGATTATTTACATGTTTGATTTTATACTCTCCATACTTTCTAATGGAAGGCAAAACTTCTTTAAAGACCCAGTCTTGAAACTTCTCAGCAATGGACAATTTAGATTTTATTATTATCGAATAGAGACCCAGCTCATTGATGTATACGGTGTTTGATTGATAATTCAAAGGGTGCGTTGTGGGAAAGGGGGGTTTGACTAGTACTTCAGGTATTGTTTTACGATATTTTTCTCTAACATGGGTTCGGATTGCCTCTTGAGGGTTATCGTAGCCCGATATTTTAGCTACATCCTTGGTTTTGAACCATGGATTATTTTCACTATCAAACTGTACAAATACAGGCTGATCATTAAATATATAAGAAGTCAAGTGATACATTTTAAACAAAGTACTCGAAAGTAAGGTTATGTTACAGAAAAGTAAGGTTAGAAGTAACGAAATATAATTATTATTATTATTATACAAATCAAAAGTGAGGTTATGTTACGCATTTGAGGTTATCTTCGTCAAGTGCGGAGCAATGCAGAAAAAAACAAGTCCGGTCACAACGGGGGCAAGGAACAAAGAGAGATAAAGCGCGGGAGATAATAGCAAATGGTGGGGGAAGAGTGACGCAACCTGTCGGGGTTGCTTGAATTTTTCACGTTACTACAAGTTTGTTAAAATAATAGTTGTCAGATTTATTAAATTTAATTAACACATAGTGCACATCCTCTTTATTAAATTCCACAAAGTCCGTTAGGTCTATGCAGGGGCGATCTTCCGGTTCGCCCCATTCGTCATCTAACACAAACGAATCATTCTGACTCCTCAGTTCTTTATCACCGCTGTCAAAGTAAATGTTAACATCTAATTCATCGTACTTGGAGAATTTAGCTACTTTTTTCATAATCTTTTCTTTAGAGAATCCGCTATTTAGCATCGCCTTCCCGCTCAAAAATTCAACCTCTATTCTGTCAAAATTTTCGTTTGATTTCACTTCCAACTTTAACGGTTTCCCTTCAAACTTTATCTTACGAACAGGCCTTCCGTTACATAATAGGTTTATAAAGATCCAACCCACACCTTTTTTCCACTTCTCCTCTGTCTCACAAGAGCTGACAGTTAATTTTCTCTGCATGGTGAAGCGAATAAAATAATTACTATAATAACAAGTAACGTCAAGTGCTATAGCAATGAACGGAGCAATGCATAAACACATCCGATCGCAACGGGAGCAGGGAGCAGAGAGAGAGAAAGCGCGGGAGATAATAGAAAATAGTGGGGGTAAAGTGTAAGTTTTCTTGCCTGTCCATTTTTGCTTAGTCGTAGTGTTTACAAGACTTTTCTCTCCTTTAAGCTACTGTTAATAGTATCTTGAGGTTTCTAAACAGTATCACTGTCTGACTTGGCTAGAGTAGTGTTACGTTTGTATTTAATTGTTTGATTTGGTAGTTTACAGTAAATAAAGTAAACAAACCCTCACTTCCTTGTGGCTAGGGTAGTGTTGTGTTGGCTGACATAACCTCCAGTAACCTGATTTTTTGCCCTGGTTCTTTTGTACAGTAAATTCACCTCAGCAACCTCACTTTCTATTCTTGTTCTTTTATGCAGTTTTGGTTAGAGCAGTTGTTTGTATGTATTGACTAACATAACCTCACTTTCCTAACCTCACATCCTTGTGTCAAGAGTAGTGTTGTATTTGTATGTGCTGCTTAACAGTAATCTCACTTTTCTTTAATGCAGTTTTGGTTAGAGTAGTGCTTGCTACCTTCATTAGAGTTGTTTTCTGACTTTCGGTAACTTGTAGTTCTGCTTTGACTTGCGTAGTTTATGTATTAGTGTTTTTCTGACTTGCGTGGTTATACATGAATACTGTGTCACGGAGTGCCCGGGGTCCTAGACGGTGGAGACTCGATGGATCTAGGCTGGAACACTGGCCGCAGGGAAACGTTTGACTTGGAAGTATCTGCCCGAAGAATTTAAAACGTTCCAGGCCAAGTACATCATGGTCCCCGGGGCAGTTATCAGCGGACTTGGATACAATTGGTCAAGTTATTACACCGTCAAAATACACCACGGCCCTGGCAAACAATTTAACGGACTTCGGAATATTTTGACCGAGAAATTTAAATGTACTCACACAAGTGCAGCTGTTCAACAATCCTCCTGCTAAAGCCCTCTGGCAGTTGCAATATATGAGTGGTTGAATCGGCTGGCTGGTAGAATACCCGAGCGGGACTTTAAACTGCTACCACACGTTTGCCTCGAGAGCTTGAGGGTGCTATCTCTGTCAAACAAGAACAGAATTGTAAACAATCCGTGGTTTAAAGCAAAATACATTGCTGGGATTTTAGAATATAAAATATGGAAACGCTAATAATAGCAGTTTTAGTTACAATGAAAAAAGAACAATATTAATAACAATATTAATGAATAATATATCTGTCTTTTATAATCTCATTTACTTACCGTAATGCACTCTTCGAAATACCTCCTTCCTTCCCAACGGTAATATGGACTGTAGTGCTGAATTGCAGTTTTTTCTGTGCTAAAATATAATATTGTGTTGGATAAGGTAAGGGGCATTTATTTGTACAATGTTGTCAAGTAAAAAAGTTTAGTTAGGCTAAGCGGAGTGTTCATCATGAAGTGAGCTTGACTGGTTCGGGTTGAGCAGAGTTTGTGTGTTGGAGGGAGTTGGTGATTGACCAATCGTCTCTCCCCAGTAATTCTAACTCTAAAAATCCACCGTCTTCAGGTTTTTGGCCTTATACAACTTTCCTTATTATGTTTAATTTCATTTTATTTGGTGAGGTATGGTAGGGTAGGGTATGGTATGGGATTTGATGGTTTGGTATGGTGTGGGTATTGGGAGGTATGGTAGGGTAGGGTATGGTATGGTATGATGGTGTATTGGTTTGGTATGTTATGTTATTGTATGGTATTTGGGTGGGGTCTTAGGATATGGTGACTTTGGTATAGGATGTTTTGGCTTTGGTGAGGTATGTTGTCTTACCTCCCAAGCGATACTGTCCAGCGGAAGCTTAACACTTTTAGAAGTCTCCGACAAAGGTAAATGATTCCCTAGGTGAGGTAAAAAACTTGAACTAATAAGATAAATAAATATCTTGCCTTGACAGCGACAATCTCTCCAAGATTATGTTGCAATGATCCCGCAAGTGTTGCAGTGTAAAACCGGATCAAACGGGGTTTTTCTCAGGTACCCTCTCAGATCCCAGAGGAAAAACGTATTTGGCAGGGTATCTATAGTTAACTTTATACAATATGAACAGTAAACACCTCTAAATGAAGTCATATAGGCGTTGTGGCCCAGTATAGTGCACTTGCTCTGGTGTTCTTCGACCAAGTATTTCACCATAGGTTTGGGATCACTTACAACACTTAAAAGTTGATGTTTGTTTGGAGGTGCACTACATATATATGTTCAAGACACAGTTGATAGAGTGACGGATTTATTGTGACTGATTATGACTTGTATTTTTCTTTGTTCTATTACGTGTTAGTTTGTAGTTTTAAAAGATTCCCCTGTGGGAGTTTGCCTTACTTAGCCTGGATCCTGCTATGTTCCTGACGATGTTCTCTGCAAGATTTTAACCCAGGCATTTGTCAGATTTAGAGCCTTGCTTCTTGAACAATGTCCGTTCCTCGAGGCAGTACTATTGCTAGTGACACATTTAAAATTTATGTTACGAGGATTAACGTCCCAGTAGGTAAAGGGAGAGTACGTCCAGAGATGTACAACACGTTTGATGAAGAATGTAAAGCTAGGAAGGGTATCGAACCCAGGACCCTTGAACCGTAGTCCAAGACGCTAACCACTAGACCACCGCGACCCCCCAATCATGCTGTGGGATTTAAGGTTTTTAAAAATATTCCTTACATTGTTATGATACTTGCCCGCAGTACAGGGTTTAGGTTTTCTTAAGACGTATCGGAGGTTAACAAGTACATACCAGCCAAGTTTCATACGAATCGGCCCTGCCGTTCTCAATAAATTATATTTCAAAGTATAGCTCCTTCTTTTTTTGATACTTGCCCGCAGTACAGGGTGTAAGTATTTTTTTTTAAATTTAGCTGGTAGACAAGTACATACATAACAAGTTTTATGTAAATCGGCCCTGGCGTTCTCGATAAATTACATTTTATAGTATAGCTCCTGCAATTGTTTTGATGCTTACCTGCAGTACAGAGTTTAGGTTTTGTTAAGATGTAGTGGGGGTTCACAAGTACATACATACCAAGTTTCATGAGAATCAGCCAAGCCATTCTCAAAATATTACATTTTAAAGTTTTACACCCTCCATCATCCCCTAAACAACCCTTTCCTACCCTCCAGCAAAAGTGAAAGTTAGAGAATGTTAACAAGTACCCACATACCAAGTTTAATTACAATAGGTCCAGCGGTTCTAAGATATTGATTTTTAAATTATGGCTCCTTCGATTTTCAGATACTGTCCCGTAGTACGGAGTTTAGGTTTTTGTAAATCATAGCGGAGGTTAACAGGTACATACATACCAAGTTTCATCAAAATCGGTCGGGCCGTTCTCATGATATTTAATTTTGAAATTTTGCCCCTTCAATTTTTTAGATGCAACCCGCAACATTTAGGTTAATATTTTTCATTTGGGTAGGTGTCCCTCGCGCGCGCCTACACTACGTAGTAGGCGAAATCTGTTATCAGAATCGCTCTAGGACTTACCGTTTTCGAGATATTAGCGATTTTAGGATAATCAGACTCAAAAAAGAGAAGAAGAAGAAGGAGAGAAGCAGTGGAAGCGGTATATATATATATGTTTATACATATAACTAAGTAGTATGTTGCAGGTATTTTGTGTCTTGGGTTGGTAGCGTGACATAACTACATCTTTATATAT
Organism: Allygus modestus; assembly: GCA_963675035.1. Taxonomy (NCBI): domain Eukaryota; kingdom Metazoa; phylum Arthropoda; class Insecta; order Hemiptera; family Cicadellidae; genus Allygus; species Allygus modestus. Next base: position 281,777,547 of record OY776112.1, on the reverse strand, counting down.
ATATAACCTTATTATACATAATTATATATATAACTACCTTATTATACATCTTTATATATATAACTACAGTTGGTACCACTGGTACGTAGGTCATGTTTTTTGTTTTGCAATCCATTTAGGTTGGCAACACGTTTTCTCATAAGAAACCGTGTTAAGACTCGATCATAGGGTAGACTACTCACAGTTACGCACACAGTAAAAAATGTTAACCTTATTAATAATTGTACCCACCGAGTAACATATACTGCAATAGCCCCGCCCGAAGATATAGAAACTTGCTGAATAACATTTACTTTTGTGCTCTTCAATCAATAAATCTTTTATAAAACATGGAACGTTTAAATTTTTAATTTCCTCTAGGAATTTAAATTTCAAACAATAGTGCTTAAGACAAAGTTGAGTTAAGCTCGGAGGCGACATCACGGGTAACTGAGAGAGGAGCACAGTATGGGGGGCGCGGCTAACGGGACTCACCGAATCCGCGGGTTGTGATTGGTTGGCTGTTTACACCGGTGTTGGAAGGGATATCGCGTATAAATACGGGTCTCTGACCCGGTATTATGGTACTATGCACTCTGCAGTGGTTGTTTTAGTTATCATGTTGTTCCATGTTTTAGCTGTCGTGTGCCTTCGCTTGGTGATTGGTTTCGACCAGGATGAAAACATCCCGCCCAATAATCAGGCAATCAAAGTCTCAAGCAATTCCACTGTAGATTTACCCACAATAGATTTAGTAGTTTACTTAGTTAGTAATTTTTTTCAAGATCTGTCATCGACAACTCCTCAGGATGGTGACCAAACTCCCCAACCCCTTAGCCAGGATATGTTTTTTGCTGATGATCTTGACGTGCTGTCTATACGTTCAGTAAGTAATTTGTTTTCTCTTTTAAACTTTATGGTAGTTGAAGAGGGTTGGTATTCAACCCATCAGAGTGTGTATTTTAGACAGTTTATTTTTGTTTTCAGAGTGGTTCGGGACTAAGCAGTTCATCCCAGCGCCTGTCACAACAGGTAAAAATGTACTTACAAATATTTTTTAATACAAGAGTTCAGGTTTTTAAATAGAAATGAGGTTAATTGTAGTTTTTTATTTTTTCAGAGCGGGTCTTCTACGGTTAGCAGTTTACAACCCATATCTCAGGTGGGTTAATTTATTTAGTTTATATATTTGTTATGATTATATTAGCCTTTATAACAGCGATTGTTTATACATGTTTTTATGTGTTTAGGCCGAGTATAACGGCAGGCTTAGGCAGATGTTAAGATTGTCTTGCGAGTCTGGGATATATATCGAGACCTCGCGGACCTTCCTTGATGACGGCAGTTTGTTGACCAGAAATAGGTTTACGGTTAGTATGGGTTTTATTCCGTGTTTCTCAAAGTTTATAGTTTTTTTATTTATTTAATAGTATTATTTGTTTTTTTTTGTTACAGAACGATATTACCGGTCTAAGCCCTGAGGCCCGGGAGGCGATCTCTCGAGGATTAGAAAATCTAAGTCTAAATTTGGTTTTATTTATCTGTTGCAGTATGACATAGCTCCTGAGCTTATAGAGACTAGCATGCGAGAGTTAAGAACTGTAAGTTTTATTTTTGTATTTAGCTTAGTTTACTAGTCCAATACTTGTACTTTTTTATTATAGGTTAGGGGGTGTTTTATGGTTTTCTCTAACTCTAATGTTTTTTCAGTGGCAGAGGCCAGCGTCTCCTGGCAGGTGGACACTGCTCAATATTATTAGACGTGGCACCTCGGTAAGGACATATCTTTGCTATGTGATTTTTGTTAATAATGTAGTAAACAATTAGTTACAATATACTGTTTGCTTTTCAGGTAAGAGACCAGTCTCCACATCCACGGCCCGATACCCCAATCACTACATACGCAGTTCATCTGGCTAACACTGAGGTAATTAATTATTATTATATAGGTACTTGTTTTTTCACTTGCTTATTTTTAGAATTGTATAATTGATCTCATATTTTCTTTTTCAGCTCGTCGGTAGTGATGGTGAATCCCAATATTTTATAAGCGAGGATGGATACCTGCTCCTTATACGTGCTGTAAGTATTTTGGTGTAAGGGGGAGTATATGGTTTTAAGTGCGGGTATTTTATTACACTAATTGTTTGTTGTTTCCAGGACAACCCCAGAAGCGTCAGATTCCCGCCACAGTACCACCAAGTGACGGAGTCAACGTATACTCAGCGGAGGCTTGAGTTAGGGGCGGTGATTAACAACACTTACAAGACGGGGTTGTACTCGTTTGGAGAGAGGGCCATTATCGCTGGGGACGACTGGTGCCTTACACGTTTAATGGTATGTTTTGGCGTCAGTGATTTTAATAAGATGTAATATCTCTAGGTAATAATATTTTATACCATTGTTTTTATTTACAGAGGGGTGGTGAACCTATACGACGTACTCACTTGCCCGAACCGCCTCTACGGGTAACATCGGGTGGGCCGGTTTCTCTTTATTCAGACGAAGCGAGTGCAAGGACGCTAATTAGCTATCTACACTATACGGTAAGTATCGTCGTATTGTTTAAAGTATTTTTAGTCATAGGTTTTGATAATGGTGTTAATGGTCTCTGTTTTTACAGGGGCAGAACGTAACAGGTGCAAGGATGGAGGAGGAGGATGTGCGTTGGCGGAACAGAGTTTTGGAAGCCCGGCCGAACAGCCCTATACCCTCAAGGGTACTCCCCTCCTGGCGTAGTCGGCCTTCACTGAATAATCTTGTAAGTAATAAGGTTTAACGGTTGCGTATGTTTGATATATATTTTATGTTTTAATTATAATAATAATATAAACATTATTTACAGGGGCAGAACGTAACTAGGATTAGGGCGGTGCAAGAACCTGTGATACCGTTTGCTGATCGGGACGTGGCCGGTGCAAGGGTGGAGGAGGAGGACGTATTCGCCTTTACCTCGGAGAGCTCCCAGACTTCTGGTAATTTTTATTCTGTTATACTGTTGTATGTTGTTTTTTTACTGTGACTCTTTTGTACCTTGTGATAATTGATCGTTTGTTTTTATAGTCGATACCAGAGGTCCGCATTGCTGCCTTGGAGGAGAGGATAGACAGGCCGAGCACCGGTGCAAGGCAGGTAGCGGGACCGCCAAGACGGGTTGAACCTATTGTAAGTATTTTTATCGAGGTTAGGGCTTCTTTTTTATAACCCATGTTCTATATTTGGTTTATAATGTTTCAGAACCTACGGTGTGAGAAACAGATGCCCGCGGCCGGCCCCCCTGCCAATTGTGACGTCTGCCGCTTTGAGAAAGGCCTGTTACGGATGAGGAGGCGGCTTTTTGAGATGGTAAGGTTACAAGTTATTCGATTGTAAGATATAGAATAATTAACTTTACGAATAGATTCTTACCTGATGTGGTTTTCAGGAGCGTGGGACAAACACCACCGAGGATGTTCCAGGCATAGTCAACCAGATCGCAGCCGTCCGGACAGAGCTGGGTGAGGCACTGGCCTTGACACGTAACGCCTTGGAGGACACTGAGGACAACCAAATCTGTGAGGTCGCTCCGGCTGTGTGGGAGGAGCTCCGTGCCACCATGGAGTTGATACTCAGCTATAACGATAGAAGGATGGATGATCTAATTATCCGTGGCACACCCCACCCATGGAGCGGCCAAGGTACATTGTATGCCAGATTTGTGTCGCGGCTTTACCAACTGTGGAACTACATCCGTGCGGGCATACTTTGTGCCCCGCATGTAGTCGCCGGGTCACCTGCTGCCCCTTTTGCAGGAGTGTAGTGAGTTGCCGCACAAGACTGTTCTTTAATCATTAGGGCTTTTTTAACATTGTAGATAATATTTGCTAAGTTTTTTAAAGTATAAAGTAAAATTAAAAAAATAATAATTGCGAGGTTTTTCAAAATATAAAGTAAGTCTTGAAATGTTTTAAGGCATAAAGTGAATTTTTGCTAAGTCTTGTAGTATTGAGTAAATTTAATGTACTTAGTAGATAATATTTGCTAGGTTTTTCAAAGTATAAAGTAAAATTAAAAAAATAATAATTGCTAGGATTTTCAAAGTATAAAGTAAGGGTTGAAATGTTTTAAAGCATAAAGTGAATTTTTGCTAAGTCTTGTAGTATTGAGTAAATTTAATAAATTAAAGTCCTGACGTGTTTCAATGTATATAGTAGATAATATTTGCTAAGTTTTTCAAAGTATAAAGTAAAATTAACAAAATAATAATTGCTAGTTTTTCAAAGTATAAAGTAAGTCTTGAAATGTTTTAAAGCATAAAGTGAATTTTTGCTAAGTCTTGTAGTATTGATTAAATTTAATAAATTAAATGCTAAGTGCTGAAGTGTTTCAATGTATTTAGTAGATAATATTTGCTAAGTTTTTCAAAGCATAAAGTAAAATTAAAAAATAATAATTGCTAGGTTTTTCAAAGTATAAAGTTATCCTTGAAATGTTTTAAAGCATAAAGTGAATTTTTTCTAAGTCTTGTAGTGTTGAGTAAATTTAATAAATTAAATGAAGTGTTTCAATGTATTTAGTAGATAATATTTGCTAAGTCTTAAATTAAAATTACAACATCATCTCAGAACCAATACATATAGAAAAAATAACATTAAAATTTAGAGAATTTAAGCTAGAGACATTTTTGAAGCCTACATAATTTGTAATTGTTTTTTCGGCACATAAATATTTTTGTTGTATTTAATACATTTTACTAAGTTTTAAAATGTGATATCATAACAGTTTAGCTTGAGTATTTAATTCTGTGTTACGTTGTAAAGAATAAATAAATGATGTTTTTTAAAATGATTTCTTTTTACTTACCTGGTGTGATGTGATGTGGTACGGTGTCTGCTACAAACTGAAGATGTTGGCTGAGATCAACTGAGTAGAGTCACTCAACTGCGTAAGAAACACTCAACTATGATAAGTGTTTCTAATGGGTTGTTTGTAATCCCTTGAGTGGTTTTTTAATGACACGAGGCCAAACGTTGCCTCGTGTCATTAGAGGGTTAGCGCTAAGTGCTCTGTGGCGAGCGCTTGCCGGGGAAGCGATACGCACGAGCGCTCGTGCGTATCAGTCTCTGCCGGTTATTCTCTCTTACATTATAATACTGCAGGTATTGGTAGCGTGACATAACTACGTTATTATATACATGATACCTTATTATACATCTTTATATATATAAAACTACGTTATTATACATCTTTATATATATAACTACATCTTTATATATATACGGCATGTTGGTACCACTGGTATGTAGGTCATATTTTTTGTTTTGAGATTTTCTTAGGTTGGCAAAACGTTTTTTCATAAGAAACAATGTTAGCGCTCATTCATAGGGTACCCTACTATTACCATATTTGATCTTGCTCCTCAAACAAACGCTGTTTTACTTTTTACAAGTTGAATAAATCATTCAATTCGTATTTAAAAGCTGATGGCCTCGATCAAAAAGTGTCACCAAATGATGTTTTTGTTACTAGCACAATAAAGAACATCAAAGCAATACTTTTTTCTCCAGGGAATAAAATGAACTACTTTAGCATCTTAATGCACGTGTGTTTGAAATAGTGTGATGAAAAGAAGATTTACGCGGGTAGTCAAGGATTCTAGACTTGCAGGTAGGCGACTAATGTATCTTACTTTCTCAAACAAAATTACAGAGGTGTTAAGACGGAAGAGACTGAGAATTTTATTACTTACATTTGTTAGTTGACCAAACCCATCTGGCCAGTAAGATTTGTCCAGGTAAGGGTCCGTGGGATAAAATCTTGCGGGTGTTCTGTCTCCATGCCTGTGAAGCTGAATTAAATTCTAATTACTACCAAAGCATGTGATTTAAAATACACTCCCGTCACAGCAAACCTGAGTACTTAGTGAATCTTCAATGAATATTCAATATGTCTCACTACCACATAGAGTGACTTACCAAGTTCCATAAAAATACATTCACGAATAAGTGATATACTGTAAACAATTTCGTTTTTTCTCCATAAGAAGAACATTAGGGCAGAGTACGCAGGTTTACTACAACAAGGAAGATAAGAAACATGTTTTTATGCAATTAACAGTATAACTCAACCAAGTGAAGCTACTTACAAGATTGAATTAATTTAGGTTGGTAATTAAAGGAGATTCTAAAATTTACTTATCCTCCATAAGAATAATACTAGGTGTACGCTCATTCTTCCCGTAAGAGGATGAACGAAGACTGAATTTTTAAAGATATGTAGGCAGGTACTGGATTGGTAACACTCTTCTGTTATCCGTTTTAACTCCACAACAGCAAGAACAGATAATTAATAAACCAAACATTTTATTAATGGAATGGTAACACCATTCCCATATCCGTTTTAACTCCACAACGGCAAGAACAGATAATTTAGGACTAATGTAAATAAAAAATACTACTGACTACTGGAGTGGTAACACCCTTCTCATATCCGTTTTAACACGACAGTACCTGGGGGGCCCAGCTTTGCTCGGGGGAGGGCCAATCAGTCAGTTTAGATGACTTGGAGTAATATTTCATCACTTTTCCCTACTGATAATCAGATTTGTGTAACTCATTTCCTCTTTTCTACATTTTTAAGGTTCCTCCAGTGGCTATTTATAGCTCAATGTCCTTTTCATTTATTTTACTACTCTATATATATATAATCTTCACTCAAATCTTTTAATCTCTGTTCTCAGGAAACCACATGTTAATAATCATAAAAAACATGAGTATTACTTTGACAGTTCCCTGGTTGATTATGAACAGCTGATAAAATTCTTTTGTGTTGATTTAAAACTCTATAAGCCCAATGTTAATTTTTTTAACTTTTCATTTTATTTTTTTTTTACATTATTTGATTTTTCCTGGGGATGAGACCTGTCTAGAATTTATTTTTATCCCAGAAATTAGTTATTTTGAACATTGGAAGGAAATCGTTGGAGCCGTTTTTGAGATAAGAGTTGCAAGCAATCAACCAAGCAAGCGAGCATGCAAACCTTACTCATATTATAGTGTAGGATAGGATTGAGTCAAAATAATTCAGCATTTGTATTGATTTACTATAACATATTTTTACTCTTAGGCACATAGAATGTACACGAGACAGGGACAATGATTCTGGATTCTAGCATGTTTGAAGTTCTGCATACAGACGGCCAGGGCTGAATTTAGGTCTGTACAGGCTCTGGTCTACACCCTAAATGCAAGTGCGGGCCCTTACCAGCCCGGCCAACTTTCCTGTTTGATTTATATAATATAACCTACGCTTATATCAGGCTCTACAGATGGCGTTGTGCAGTTACTTAAATTTCAAATTGCTAAAATCCATATTGCTGCCTAGTGTATATTAACGTTGTCATGGCAAGATATTATTAAGTGATTTTCATTATCTAAATACATAAAACAAAGTCGGGATTGTATGTTAGTTATTTAGTTTCATCAAACAGCTGTTATAAGGATGATATCTAAACATACTTGAAAAGCATATAAACATATGTTTATTATAGACATAATAAATCTATTTGAATAGCAACTCATTTTCAATACCGAAGCAAGCTCTATATAAACATAGGCAAGTGAGCGTAGCTAACGAGCTCATCTTGAAAAAAGAACGAGAATCTTTGACATAAAACAAATTCAGTGACATTAGGATAGAATAATGTCTGTCTGACCAGCTAGTAGTACTCAACCCGAATGCTGACCCGAACTCCCGAACGCTTACCCAAGGATCATCTTTCCTCCATAAATTTAACAAGGAAACTTTTAAAGCCAGCGAGGCGGAGCTCTAAGGTCGGGGTTAAAAGAAAATAACAAAAATTTTTTGTATAGTTGAAAATTTTCTAAAATTACTAAAAAAGGTGTAAATAATAACAAAGAAAATTTTCCTGTGCGGTGGAGGTCTATGGTTGAGTAGGGCGGCGTATCAAACGTGGGGACATCTTTCAGGAGATGCTGCTTTAACAAAATAAATCCAACGAATCATACGTTAAAATTAAAAGTTGGGAGTGATAGTAAAGGCAGAGCCCTGAGGGAAGAACAAAGAGGTATCCATAATATTTTGGTACCCAACAACGTAGTATATAGGTCTGGAGCAGTTTTGAGGAGCCGCTTTCGAAACCTTTGGATTTTTTATTTGGTGGTTTATATTAGGTTTCTAATACCACCTGATTTTTTAGGAAAATTTGGGTTCAGAAATTACAGGGCTTAAGAGATCCCAAACTTCAGTTTTTTACCTTTCTTAGTACCATAAACTTTAAATATTTTTAGCAGGTTTCAACAGTTTTATCTCATTGCCATAAAAAGCTCTAAAAGATGAAAAATTATTACTCCAATCCACACACGGTTAAATTAGTATTTCGTTAGTAGGCTATTCGGCTAATGGTTGTGGAGAATATTTCAATTTCCATTCAGCAGTAAACTAAGTATATTGTCCGATGTTATTCTTATAAGAAATAAAAAACATATATCTCTTGTATACTTATTAATTTTATTAAAACTTGGTGTGTTAGCATTGACCAATAGAGAATATTCGTCCCAGGACAACCTTAAAACTGGTCTATACCAGTTTGGATGCTGACATTGGGTACAGCAAATGAAATTGTCATTACATATGAAGTTTTTTGGATGTCCATTATGACAAACTTCCCTTTCACCTTTGGTCCCTCCACTTGCAGCGGCTCGGGGCGGAAACTCAGGGGTTGGTCCCCAACCTGAGAATGTATGGTCCCTGGCTGTTGTACATGGATACCCCATCCGTTGAGTTGGCCAGTTGGAGGGCAGAGCGGGTCCACATTGAGCCTGATCACAGCTGTCACAAGGCACGGGAGTTGGTACTCTGAAGGCCAATTTGGCTGCCTGTCCCATCCCACCCTTTCCTTTCCTGCTATATCCTAACCTTCTGGTAACCTGCGCAAAATTCCCGCTTATGGAAAACGTGCCTATAGCAGCTATGCTGGGGTTTCCTAATCTAGCAACAATGAATAGAGAATATGCGGAATACGTTTCCATCTAACCCTGGAGGGTGAGGTGGAGCAATTAACCTCTTAAAACCACTGTGTGTACCTAGCAAATTAGATTAAACTGATTGCGTTTATTTGGTCACATGTCCTAGCTCCTGTTCACGCTTTTTTAAGACTCGGCCAATGACTAATATATTTTTGGTACCGGATGGTTTTCGACGAGTTTTAAATATATAACCTGAGAGAAAAGTTGCCAATAATTATTAGACCTTTTAATTTCCAGCTCCAAAATCAGGGGGTTAAACATACAGTAATATACTTGTTTTAAACCCATTTAATGTAAAAAAAGGTATTCAATGATTTATTTATATAACAGTATCTTATAAAATTTATACCTTAAATTTAAAAATGTTTACATCATTAATATATGTTACTTTGAATTTAAATACACAAGCTACTGAAATCGCAGCATGAGAGATTTAAAAGCAAAATCCAACATCTACATTAATGACAATTTTTCAGGAGGGCAATCTGTCTATATCGTAATTAGTTGAACAATGTAGACGGTTGGGATTACGGAGTTTTGGACATCTTGATTGTTTATGAAAATCAATATTAACCACAGAAAATGCAAACAAATATAAACTGTAACCAGACTATTTTACTGACCGGTAGATTACAAAACTTTAATCCCATGTCATTAGGTGACAGTGAGGCTTATTTGGTACATTACAGGTAATAAAGATAGTTTGCACGTATGATAGTTTAGTAAGTCTGCCATCAAGTAATTTGTTCACAATGTAAAGAAACTACTGTAGGTCTACAACACGCTTGATTATCAATCACAGTCAGTCGTGTTACAGAGTTATACTGTCCCAGTAATTCAAAAATTCCAAAACCTATTGTATTAATTTATCATCACTAGTCCAAACACTTAGCTTTTACATCGAAGTTTTCCAGTAAAAAATAAACTGATAATAAATCTAAATAGATACAAGCATTGTTTTAAACACGACAAAACACTATTAATTTACATAACACTCACGTTTTAAACTATTTCGAAATAAAAAAAATTGATGGAACAAAACATAACCAAATCCATAGTTTTGGTTATGTTTACATTTGAGTAATTTATAAACAAATATGCAGTGTTTCCACTCTACGGTAAAAATATGCCACGCACTGATACAAAAAATCCCACTTTATCCCAGACTCTCCCTTATAGTATCCCTCGTCATATCCCACACTTTCCCACTGATTTGTTAAATATTGCAACACAATTAATGTTAAATATTATATGATTATTGAATAATGTATTAGTACAATATTTATACCGTTAGATAGAGCTTATTTATATCTATCTACTAATTACCTATAGGTATTTTACATTTTAGTACCTCGAAGGATTTTGAGCAATGCGACATAGGTTAAATGATACGGTGAATTAACTAAATTAAATAATTTATTTACGTGAGAGGTCCTAATATTTTAATGGTAGTACTAAAGAGTACGAAGTAGGTACTAAATAATGGCAAATAGTTTGCTTGTTAATTCCAACATGGCTTGGCCAGCGAAATTGACATGATTCAGTGTTCGTTCTGTGACGTTTATAAAATCATAATAGGTGCGGACAGCGAGGATAAAAATGGGAAACCCCGCAACTGCCAGTACGGCGAGAAAATCCACTAGAAGTGCTACTGCTAAGGTGCTCTAGTCGTAAGTTGTAAGCAAACTAGTAGACGTAATGCCGATTTCAAAAAAATCCCACTTTATCCCACAATCCCATTTTATCCCACAAGCAGTCAAAATATCCCATATAGGGGATACAAATCCCTCAAGTGAAACACAGACAAATCCCAGCTGACATTTTAAAGACAACCATAGTCAATAGCTTACTACGAAAACAAATTCAACTACTGAATATCAAACATTAAAATTAGTTTTAATAATTATTAATAATCCAAAATAAAATACGAATGCTGTGTTAAAACATCCCTTTGGTATCCCAAATGACTCCTTCAAAATTTCATTAAGAAATGTTTTACAGTTTTTTAGTATTTCGATAACACACCCACACACACACACACACACACACCCACACACGGCCACTGAAACTTCTTCATCAATACAGTGATTCACTTCGTTCATCAATTAGAGCTGAGAATGCAGGACTTCTGCAACGAGGACGATCACAAGTTTTTTTGTTTATATATTATTATACCACCACCAGGTGAAGCCACGTACAGCGGAACCTCCATTAACCGTCACCTTCGGGACCGGGACTGTGACGGATAATAGAAATGACATTATAAATTATATGTCACTTTTATAATTCATAATTATATAAATATTAAATAATTATATTATAATTATGTCACAATCAAGTCACTGCCCAATACCGTGTGTCCCAAAAGTCCAACCCCCTCCAGATTTTTTTAACGGCTCCAGATAATGAGATTATTTTTTCAGGAAGTCTTAAGTACCGAAAAAGGAAAGATTAAATGTATGTTAAATTTTAGCCCCCCTCCCCCAAAATTGGGTTTTTTGGGGGAAACTTAAAATGTTTAAATGTAAACCCCCTTCGAGTGACACTTCATTTTAAAGGTCTCCGTAAAAGAAGAAGAAAGGCAAAAGTTAGAGTTCTGTATCTTAACCCTGTCCGAAATGATAGCCAATGAAAATGTTTCAAAAATTAGCTGCAAACGTACAGTTACATCCTTGTAACTTTTGAGCAGGTTACAACAGTGGCGTAGGTACGGGGGGGGATCAGGAGGATATATCCCCCCCTTGTAACTTGAAAAATTAAAATTTATATCCTCCTTAAGTAAAGCGTATGCTTTGATTAAAAATAAATGCTGTTACTGAAAATAAAAAAATATGTGTGCAATATCTCGAAAATATCTTATTTATGTATATTAAAAATATTGTTCGCGTACAATGTAGCAGATGAACTGCACCGGCACACGGCACGCACGGTATTTCCCGCACAATTGGGACGTGAGTCACCGAACAGTCAACCTCACCCCCTAGCAGCCAGTTCGTCAACTAGCGCACCTGACCTTGACCTTGACGTCTAGACGGTCTTAGCATAGACAAAGTAATCTATAGATTCGTTTCTCTGTGGTCTTAGTGATGTGCTTAACTTACAGTTGCCATATTAGATTTGTAATTTAGTTAACCGGAGGGAGCCATAAATATGCATACTGATTTTCTTCGTTCTATAACCGCAAATATATGTAAAAGTCAATGATATTTCCCGACAAAATAAAGCCAAAGAGTAACAAATAATAGAGGTTAGAGTGAACAGGGAAATAAGGGTTTAACTTACTTGGCAATCGTTGTATGATGATGAAGTTGCAAACGTAAATACATTTTCGTTCACAGATAAAATATAAAAAATACTGATTACTTTATATCCATGGTTTAGGTCGTGGATGTGTAGGCCTATCAATAATTATGTATGTAAGGGATACGTCAACGATGTCTTCATTTTTTATACCGGTATCCGCGCTAGTCACGATTACAGGTTTTTGTTTTGTATTTCCAAATGAGATATCCCCCTTTTGACAAAGGTCTATCTACGCCACTGGGTTACAATAGGAAATTTTGACTCAGCATATCTTCATAAAAGTAAAAAATAAACATTTTTATTAGTACCATGATTTTGCCCCCGCCCCCAAAATGGGGTATTTTGGGGGCAGCTCACAGGTTTTCAATGTAAAGCCCCTTCGAGTAACCCCTCATATGAGAGGCTTTTGCAAAAGAAAAGAAAAGAAAAATAAACAAATCGTCTCGTCACTTAACCTAGGTTAATGATACAAAATATTAATGAATTTGTTTTTCTTTTTAACTCTTATGGTCAGAACCAAAATTGTTTTTTTTTATATTTTAGAGTAAAAAATGCAAACAAATTTTGGAATATTGGATTTTTGGAAAATGTTAAACCTCCATAAAACCACCTTCCCATTGTCCAATCTTTCTGGTTTTCGAACTTAACGTAGGATGTTATTGTACACAAATAAGCAAAAAAAGTTCTTATGAACATATGTTCTAAAACGTATAGTTTTCCATCTATCTGTCTGTATGTGTTTTTTTTATAATTTAACATAACTTTTTAAGGTATAAAATTCAAACTTGGTACATGATAGATATATGGAAACCTAATACGACCCATTTTGGTATGAAATATCACGTTTCGACTTTATACCATTTCAAAATGGCGGCCATTTTTGTTATTCAAAGCTAAATATCTTAAAAACCGTAATATTTATGGAAAAACTTAACTATCAAAAAGCTTGTGTCATTTTGCCCTAAAAATAATAATATAAAGACTTTAACTATACGATTTTAAATAACTGAGAAATTGTAAAATTTGTTCAAGTAAAAACAGTTTAGGCCATTTCTGGTCCAAAACATCATGTTTCAACTTATAACAATTACAATTTCCCAGTTATTTAGAATGTTATGGGTTAAATCTTCATATCATTGTTTTAAGGATAAAAAGCCACAACTATTTTGATTCTTACAGTCATTTTATAAATATTAAAGTCTTTGAGATACTTAACTTTGAAAAATGAAAATGGCCACCACTTTGAAATGGTATAAAATACAAACATCCCATATTCACGTACAACTTCCGAAGTTCCCATGTTAATCGTATCCCATGTTAAGTTCGAAGTTAATACTTAAGTGGTTAAATTATGTTCACATACAGACAGAGAGACGGACAACTATACGTTTTAGGACATACTAGTGGCTTGAAGGGGCCATTGCCCCTAACCTTGCTCAATACTCTGTCTCGTCTAATTTCTTTACTCTTTACATTTAGTAAGTAGGAACGCATGTCAGTTCGTAAACAAAGAAGACACTTAATCACATGTAATGTAATTTAATGTAAACAAAGCAGACGTTTTAAAATCCCCATGATTTTCTTATGAGTGATGTTTTACGTTATTACTCGTTTGCTGGTAACCTTTTAGAACTACTGCTATTTTGCCCGAGTACCTGGGATGAAGACCTTTTATTTGACCCGTCTCCCACCATCCTGCGGTTTGCCAAACTCCCACAATTTTGACTTAAAAATTTCGCTTACAGAATCTATATACTTAAAAAATTCCTGCTTTTTGCACACCCACTTCCTGAAGTTAAATACTTAACCGATTTCGATAATTCTTTTTTTATTTAAAAGATAATTTAAAGTTTTAAATTATTTTAGAGTCAGCATTTCTATTTAGGCCCCAGGGCACTGCCCCCACGGGACTTCCAAGTTTTTCATGTTATCCATATGGAGTAGATTTTTATTTGGTTTATGCCAAATGTGTTTTCTTGATTCAATAAAACAGCTGTTACAATGATTATATCAGCAAAATATTGCTAGGGAACAGATCGTTATATAAAAAGAAGATGTTCATAGGAACCTTTTTGCCTCTTTTTATGTATAAAATATTATCCTAAATTATTGGAAGTTGTTTTCTTAATACCCTGTATAACAATTTAATTACTCTCCATGGGAGCATAGTAAGCAGGTTTGCTGCAACCAGGAATAAAATAAAATGTTTTTTTCCAAATATCATCATTATAATTACGTTCTCCTTATATAAAAAATACTATTTGTCAATTTTCATAGGACAAACAATGACTACTATATTATAAATTGGTGTGCTAGAATTCAACTTATTCTGTATTCATATTGTTAATTTATAAAAAACATACAAACCAGACAATACATGTGAGTCGATGAGGTAGAAGTGCTATAAAGGTTTTTACAACTGTCGTTCGGGGATTTTGTATGCCTGGACATTTTGCTCTCAACCTCTCTATTGCTTTCAACCTCTCTCAACCTCTCTATTTAAATTCTTTTCTGTGTTGGATTAACTCTTTCTAGTATTTATTTATACATATCCACATTAAAAGTCATAGAAGCTCTCCTTACCTCTGAAATTTTACCTATAAATGACTTTGTTTTTAAATTTTAAAAATGTTGTCCATAGGGAAGAACCTATAACCTTAGTCGACATGGTAAGACCTAGGCCCGGGACCATGAGACTGTAACGAGGTAAATTATAGGGGGGGGATAAGAATTAATCTTTATTTTGAAGTAAAGTGCTATTTCAGCCAAATTGGCAGGTTTATTTATCCACTCGGCATTCGTATTTATTTTCCGGATATTCGAGCAGTCACGGCGGGCGACGAGGAATATGAAACAAAGGCAGGGTTCCTGAAAGTGCATGCACGAGGTGGCCCCTTAGTCGTCTGCGTTTCAGTGCCTCACCACCAGAGCGCCAGTGTTGAGTAGACCACCGGCCACCAGGGGCTCTCTGGCCACGGCCACTCTGGTCTCGGGTCTCGGGCAGTAGACACTACGTTTCGTTTCGTGGCATCTGCCCGAAACCTGAATACGAGTTTACAGTAAGTCTTACTGTGGATATTCCTATACAACAATAGGATTAAAACTGTTGTTGCTTATTAAGTATGTTCGTAACGTAGAATTTATTCTGTTGAGTTAAACCCATAATTGAATTATCCGGTGTGTTTAATTTCTCGTCGCATTTACACGCACTCTTGCCTGATAAGTCCTGTCGTTATTATTACTGTACGTTTTAAAATTACCGCAGATACTCTTAAACTATTTTTTTATTTCGATAAATTGGGTGAATTGGTTTAATCACATTTTTCTCGACGGTTAGATAACATGGAATAAATTTCCTTTCCCCTTTTGCAGACCATATAATACAGGTTATTCGAATTCTCTACTACGGTTAACTCAGTTGTTATTAAAGAGATTAATTAGTTCCCGTATTTATTAGATTTTAGTTTATTTTAATTGAGAAAAGGGAAGGATGAACATTAGATTACTAGGCGATGATTGTTTACTATAGTGTTGGAGACCTTCCACACAAACTATTCGCGCTGAATTATTATATTTTAATCACCTCATCAATGGGTGTGTAGACTTGCCACCCCTATGGCTTTTCCTCGGTAGTCAAAATATTTTTAGCAGTCGGGAAACCGTAAGAAATCCGCCAAGGGTCCAAGATCCAATTAATCAAAGGTAATTATCGCCCTTTTATTAACTTTAAAATATAGTTTTTTTTTGTTTATTTTATTTGTTGTAATACTTTGGAGTTAACAGATTATGTAAGCTATCGTGACTCTTTGAATTCTCATATACAAAGTCTAACGAGTATAATTACTCTTAACCATTTGCCTTTAATTTAATCCTTAGATTTATTCGTTGCTCACCTTACAAGAACCCTGGGAAATATCGCGGTAGCTGAGCCGCCAGAAATCACAAATTTTAAGTGTGAAGGGAAATCTTAAGATTTAAATTAGTTTGGCGAGATATTTTCCCGCAATGATAGATTTCTCGTTACAATAAGTTTCTTTTTTGATGTCCCCAGATGCCAAAAACACCATTCTTTGTAAGCTGTAGGCCTATATGTCCGTGGATGCCATAACTTTTGTAAAAACGGATCGATTTTGATGAAAGTTGGTACAATTGTATAAAGCATCATGTATGACTAAGTTCGAAAACCAAGCATTTAGACAGATCTGCAAGTAAACATTTTGCCTGTTGCCTTAATTGATTTACCGTGGTTTTCACGCTATACAATACTTACTATTATTAAAATGAGGTCACGCCATCACGCCAAAACGTTACGACGTCAAAGTCGGACAACGTCAAACCCAGGCAATTTCAATTTTGAACCTGACTGCACAGACCCTTTATCCAGATGTCAAAGACGGCTCGGTCTTCTCCCGTTTGTTGTTATTGGCTCGTCGTCTACCCAATCAGTCATCTGAGGTCCTATAACCCTGTAAACAAGACCGTCCCGAACATAGAGAGGGAGGGGTGGTGGTCATTACCACTGGCTGCCTTAAATTCAAATAAATAACTTGGCCTAACACATACTATAAATTATACGGCTGATTGCGAGACCTAAGTTTACCAAGTGAAGACAAATATTACAAAAATTGAATCACAATTAATTCAATGACACTCCGTTGATTTTTTACGAAGGTCCTAAAATTAGTTCGGTTGTATTTTATTTACTTACCAACCAGTCAACAGATTTGTAAAAGATTTATGTAATTCTATGACATACTACTACATTTTATCCTAGCATGGATAACTGATAGATGAATTTTATGTGTAAATACCCCCGTCGCAGCAAACCTGCATACTCAGCGAATTTACAATGGAGATATAAATGTGTTGATACTACATAAATCCACTTACCAAGTTTCATTCAAATATATTCACAAATAAGCGATATATACAATTTTAATTATTCTCCATAAGAATAACATTAGGGCTGAGTACTCAGGTTTGCTGCATCAACGAACACAATAAATGGGTTTTATG
The DNA here is from genome assembly GCA_963675035.1 of Allygus modestus. NCBI lineage: Eukaryota > Metazoa > Arthropoda > Insecta > Hemiptera > Cicadellidae > Allygus > Allygus modestus. The sequence continues at coordinate 281,760,223 of OY776112.1, read as the reverse complement.
CTAATATCAATATAACTGATCTAGGTGAAGTCATATACCAGTTTTTATTAATTTATGTTCATAATTAAGGGAGACATAGTATTTAATTATCATCCTTAGGAATAACATGGGGCTGAGTGCGCAGGTTTGCTGCTACGGGAGCCTATGGCAAAAAATGTTTTTTTAGCAAATATCAATAGACCACAACCAGATGAAGCTATATACCAAGTTTCGTCAGGATACGTTCATAAATAAGCGAGATCTAAAATTGGTCTTTTCCTCCATAAGAATAACATAGACAACGTACTGTGTTCAGCACTTTCAATATCTCCGTAACCAATTTACGTAGATAAATTATCAAAATACCAAATTGTGTGGTTTTTTAACCTGAATCCAATGGTAAAAACTAAAATTTGACTATTTCAAAATTGATATGTCAAAAATTCAAAAAAAAAACATTTTTTGTGTACAAATCCCCCCCCAAAATACCCCTTCGGATGGAGAGATCTGGCTGGTAAGTCGTAAATGTTGCTTTACACTTTTATACCAAATTTCATCAAAATCGGATCATTTTTACTGGAGTTATCGTGCTCACGGACACAGGATATATATATAAAGTTTCGAACGAATGGTGTTTTTGGGGTCTGGGGACCTCAAAACGAAAAGTTATCATGGTCCCGGGCCTAGGTCTTACCATTCCGACTATGGTAATAGCTTCTTTCCTATAGGGGAAATTCGCTTACAACGAGGGCAAATCAAAATTGTAGTTTCCATGCAAATATTAATAGACCACAACCACATAACGTTTTGTCAAAATACATTCATAAATCAGTAAGAAATAGCATTTGATTTGCTCACTATAAGAATAACATGGGATACCACAATGCCCATATGTTTACATAGCATGGTGGTTTACTGCTGCGGAGGTATTTTTTGCGGATATTATTAGATCACACCCACAACTATTGGTTGCGATTGTTCAGTTTTCGTTTATAAAGTTGTAGATACAACTTTTGTTTGCTGCAGACGATGTTAAAAATAAAACTAACTAGCCAATCCAGCTACTCGAATTCGGGCAGTTTAAATTATGATGTCATTCCATAACTTAGCTTAAATCAGCTCATCTTGCTTTTGTACCGAGTTTTGCTACCTTAAACAGCTGCCAAATAATCAATTTCAATGAGTGCTGTTCTTCCATAAGATTAACATTGCAACTTTGAAGGGCTGTGGGGCATAGCCCTAAGAACAAACGTGAATCCTGAGAAAATTCGGCAAATCTACGCATTAAATTTATTTTTACTCGTAAATCCTGTAATCGGTTCAGTAGTCACTGAACATAGCATTTAAACCCTGTACTAATACTGCATATAGGACAATTTGTTTACGTACAGTAACTATATTTCAATCATCTCTCCAAATATAATAATTGTAGTCGTTATTGAAACCTCAAAAGCCTAAATGTTTCTTGCTCAACACAACAATGGGCAACAAGTTTTATCTAATTAAGTCCAGTCTTTGTTTATGAAACGCAGACAAAATATGGCTTATGAGCGCAACAAACTTCAGACTAAAAAATTTCAGTGTCTACAATGCGGCCAATCATAAAACATTTCAAGACTCAGCGCGATGTAGGAGCAACAATATTCCCTATCTTACATCAGTAAATACGAAAAACCTCTACACCTACTACCACGAAATGTGTCATGCACACTCTTTCCATAACCTGGGTAACCACTAAGAATGGATTTTAAGAAATTCCCATATTGCTCCGCGCCACGGGGAGTCAAAGTTCCAATTGAGTTAAGTTCCAATCCTATTCTTAAGGTTCGTTTCCACTATGCCTCTGATTATGTTCAATATTGTATGTAACGTTGCATGTCTCTTTTCTCTCGCAACTTGCGTCTTGTGACTTGCGCCATGCCCTTTGCCTATATGTTCCACTACCTATGCGGCAATTGCGTGAATTGCGTGTAATTCATCAGTTTGTGAATGCCGCCAGAGCGACATTTGCGTGCTGCTAATGTCGCTGCAGCCATTAGCATTTGAAGTCTGGGAAAAGAAGGAAGATTCCTTATTTTTGGATTAGTAATTACTGGTAGCGTATTGAATCTAAGATTTTCGTGCGATTTTTAATATTTCCATGTGAAACCGGGTACGATGGTATCTAGTGTTGTATATTATAACAAAAATCTGCTTAGCCTACTAATTGTCCAAAAACTGTTAAAACACAGGCATGTGGTTTTAGTACATTTACAAAGGCCAAAACGAAGATTACTTATGGTCTCAGTGTACATGAGTGATGAGTTTAAAACTACATTTCCCGAGCCTGACACGAAGCTTTGCTCGGTTTGGAGCAATGGGCACTCTAGTTTGATTTTTAGTTTAGAAAAAACTCAAATCCGGTTAAAAATTTGTTAAGTTTGTTTTGAAATATCTTTAAAATCGTATGGTGTAAACAATCAGATGCGAAAACTTCTATAAGCTGTAGAGTGAGAATGGTTTGTAAACATAAGGATATAGAGTAAACACTACGTGATAATAACCCTATGATTTATTTTATGCGGGAAATGCCGCGAAAAGCAGCAAATAAACTAGATACTTATCCCAAGATTCTGAGTTAACCACGCGAGGGATTTTCATGACTCTTTTCGAAGCAAATGCAATTTGGATAGAAGGGGATGACGAAGCCATAATTACTTTACTTTCACAAAATTGGTTTAGAAAAATAACATCAAGTTCAAATTAAAAATTGACAGTGAAATTTTACTTTCCTAAACAAGTTTGTTTAAGTGTGGTAGCCAAGGGAAACATTTTAAATTTTTTATCAAAGACCTTACAAATACTACGGTGTAAACCGTTAGCTGAGAAAAATTTTATCCTTGGGATAAAAATAGTGGAGTGAGGAATGATCGTGAATCTGACATATCGTTGCATGTCGAACTTCCTGAAATGATGAAAGTTATAATTCATCAAGCAGTGAGCAACGAATATAAATTCATAGAACAAACAAACAATCGGTTGATGAAATTTTTTTCGATATCGTAACAAACAATATTAGCGATATTGAACCTCCCGTGTAGGCGATAATGTGCTCACCAAGAAAAATTTGATCCACGTAATAAAAATAGTGGGGTGAGGAAGGTTTGTAAACCTTTCAAGGATATTAAGGTTTATAAGGCTGTAGAGTAAATGCTGACTGTTCATAATCCTATCTTTTAATGTATGCGGGCAGGGCTGCGAAAGCAGCTGGGATGATTTAAATAACACTTTTAAACATTCATACATACAAAGAGAATATGTAGTGAACTTTAAATACAGCGACACGAGGGGTTCCAGTTAAAGGCTTGTTTTATTCACTAACAATTCGCAAATCGCGTTCACTCCCCAAATAATTTGCCAATAAAAAGCTCTATATAAATAAACAACACTAACCAGCATGGGAGGGTTACTCTGCTGCTACACGGACTGATGGTGGTAAAATAAAACGTTGTTAACATTAAACGAGTTCGCACGCAGCACGCTGACGCGAGGGAAGTGAATTTCCACATAAAAAACTATAAAAACTCAAAATCAGTTAAAAATATACATTTATTCAAATTTTTATTCAAATCTGAAAATATTGATTTGTTGGCTGTTCTGATGCTCCTGGTTCTATTTGTACCTGCAATGGTGGGAATACAATTTTGCACATTATAAGGCTAGGAGAAGGTCCTGTAAGGCTTTAAAGTAGGCGTGAGGTTGTTGGGGATGATAAAAGTACACCAACAAATGAATAATAGGCTTTTCTAATGTAAAATCCCCATAAGACAACGTACTGTGTTTGGTCGATACACATTTCCTTAATAACTCGGTAAATATTTATGCTGGAATAACGAGAGGGGGCTTAAAAGTTTCGTCACACTAATTCCCATCTTTTAACATGCGTTAATTTCACATCCGGGGCTTTTCTGACCCTTTTTGGGTCCAAAACCTCGAAATTTGAAAGATTAATCCCCAAAAAAGGAGTTTAGAGTTTTCCGATTGTTTTGCCCAACGAACTTGTCCAACAGATTATAGAAAGGAACGTCCCTACCAAATTTGAAGTAAATCGGACAAACAATGGGACCGCTAGAGTGCATACACACACACACACACACACACACACACACACATATATATATATATATATATATATATATATATATACACATATATAAAATTTTGAACGATCCCCCAAAACGTGTTCAGGGGGTCACGTTAGGAACTTCTATGGTGGTCCCGGGCTTAAGTTTCACCGTGCGGGTCATGCTAATAGTTCACTTTCCATAGGAAATTCACTAACAAGGTAAAATTGCTCCTTTTGTATATGTTGGACTAAAAAGATAATTCTCATGTTATTGACTGAATTTAGTCTCTTTGCGGGGTTTTAATTATTCCTAATTTAGTACATCCGAGGATTACATCTGATTGTGTGTTTCCTTTTAAAGCATTACAATAATGTTCGGTAAATTTATCTGTCACTAGTGATCGCGTGGTCAAAATTCGACCACAGATTAGTCTATAACTATTACATCTACTCAGAATAATTAATTCTGGACGTTACAGAGAATGAATAAAATAACAAAATATTTCCTATTCTGTACTGATGATCATAAACTCAACCACATAGGCATTAACATAACTGATAGTCATGGTAAATGTTGCTGATGTTTTCTGTTAAATGGAATTATGATTTATAACTTTTAATGTTTACCTCTTTACTGATGATTATGGAGAAAGTTTGTGATTCCTAATAGTTTAAAACCCGGTAAAATCATGGGTTTAAATTTTTAATGGGAAATTAAACAAGATAACAGAATGGTTTTGCCATTCAAGTAGTCTTTTTATATGCATTATGCATGAAGCATTTGTTCTTTACGTTGTGCTTGCAATTGTTATTAAGTAATTAGCAGTAAAATATGTAATACAATTTAAAACTTTTTTTCAATAATATTTACATTGAAACTTTGAAGGCCTATGGGGTGTAGCCTTGAGGACTGTAGTAGACTGTAAGGGATATCTGAAAATCTACACTACAATACGTTTCTTACAGCATGCGTAGATTTCTTCTCCGATGCACAACGATGAGAAGGCTACCAAAATATTTACGATTGCTTCTTAATATATAACGATATTATTTAAATACATTTATCAGAAAAATGCCTTTTGTGATTTTGCAAAGAGATCAATAGTGCAATAAAGGATATCAAATGAATATAATGTGTTTTAAACAAACTTAAAATACTTAAGCTAATTTTTTTATTAATTTAAAAAGGGTCTGCTTTTAAGAAGCGATTGCAGTCACAGCGGTTGGCTTCCTGTTTATTTTCACCTATAATAAAATCTTCTAACACATCCCAGAGGAAATGTGTTTGCCTAACTACTTCAACCTTTTGGCCCTCTCGCACATCAAACCAAGATTATGTAAATACAGTAAACGTCATTGAATCCCTTAAATTACAGCGTATTTTGCATTTCCTTCTACTATATTATTTATGGCTTTCTTCATTACATCTTTTCACAAAATATATTCCAAAATAAAATAAAAACCGAACTATAACTAACTATCCACATACATAAATTACTGTTTGGTGTAAATAAATGTCAGAACAAATTGAAATATACAGTACAATTGATTTAAACTAGATAGCTAAGTAAAAATATTCTGCGATTAAAATCCTATTAACATGGACATGTTTAGGGATAAAATAAAAATACCCCCGTCGCAGCAAACCTGCGTACTCAGCGAATTTCCAATGCATAATATATGTCTTAATACCACATAAAGCCGCATACCAAGTTTCATAAAAATATATTCACAAATAAGCAATATATACAATTTTAATTATTCTCCATAAGAATAACACTGGGGATGAGAACATAGGTTTGCTGAAACAAGGAACATAAACAATTGGTTTCTATGTAAATATCAACATAACTCAACTAGGTGAAGCCACATACATTTAATCAATTCATAAATAAGCGATATATCCCATTTTGATTAATTTCCATAAGAATAACATGGGGGATTAGTACGCAGGTTTGCTGCAACAAGGAACGACAAAATGGGTGTTTAGGTAAATATAAATATAACTCTGCTAGGTGAAGTCATATACAAGGTTTTATAAATTCATGTTCATAATTAAGGGAGACATAGCATTTTAATTTTTCTCACGCAGGTTGCTGCTACGGGCACCTTTAGCAAAAATTTGTGAGCAAAATTTTTTTAGCAAATATCAATAGACCACAACCAGATAAATACCTAGTTTCGTCAGTATACGTTTATAGAGAAGCGAGATACAATTATTTTCTTCAATATTTCTTCAATTATTTTCTCCATAAGAATAGCATTGGACAACGTACTTTGTTTAGCACTTTCAATATCTTGGTAACCGATTGACGTCAAGGAATGATCTTATTACCAAATTGTGTTTTTTTTTAGCTGAATCCAATGGAAAAATTTGATTATTTAAAAAATATATGTAAAGAGTTCAAAAAACCTATTTTTGGGGTACCAAACCCCCCCAAAAATACCCCTTTAGATAGAGCGATATGGCTGATTTTCGAACTTAAAGTCATAAATGTTACTTTACACGTTTATACCAAATTTCAATAAAATCGGACTTTTTTTACGAGAGTTAACGCACCCACGGACACACATGCACACAAACACACACACACACACACACACACACACACACACACACACACACATATATATATATATATGTATATATATATATATATATAAGTTGTAAACGAATTGTGTATTTGTTTGGGGTCTGGGGACCTCAAAACGAAAAGTTATCATGGTCCCGGGCCTAGGTCTTACCATGCCGACAACGGTAATAGCTTCTTTCCTATAGGGGAAATTCTCTAATTCCCTAAAGAACAAAATCCCTAATAGTATAGCTATTATCAAACTAACAATTAATAATTATTATCGGGGAAAATAACATAGAAACTTACTTATGACAAGGTTTACCTCAAAGATAGAAGTATAAAGTGTTGTAAACAAACAAATACTGTATGTGAACAACTATATTGCTCCACACCAAATAAATACAAGACTGATTGATTTGTTGGCTGTAGAGAAACAAAATGGCTTTAGTTTTTGTACACCTGCTTACCGATTAAATAGCTAACACATGGAAGACAGAGAACTGTGGAACCAACAAGAACACAATCAAGAAGAATCTCAATAATTAAGTTATTTAACGATTTCTCATATGCTTAGTGTACTGAATTCTTATAATCTGTTGTTTATGGTTTAATGTATTGTGAATTTAGTAATTCTTAGAGACACCAGGTTAATATTTTTTTGTTTGAAGTCTACGAAGAAGCAATCGTATTGAGCAGACATGTTGATAATAGATTTGATTTCCTCTGTTCTTGTTCAGAACTTGTATTCTGTAATATCCTATACTCTAATATGAGTAAAGTTTGCTTGCATGCTTGCTTGATTGCAAGTCTGATCTCAAAAACGGTCAAAACGATTTCTTTAACATGTTGGAAATAACTATTTTTTGGGTTAAAAATAAATTCTAGACAGGTCTCATCTCCATGAAAAACCAAATTATGTAAACGAACTAACATGACAAGTTGAAAAATTTAACATTGGGAGTTTGAAATCAAAACAAAAGAATCAATCAGTGAACTGTAAAAGTAGGGATGAGTCGATTCTCGATACCGATTCTCGATACCACCGATTCTTGGACATTGGTATCGGTATCGAGATTCACTCGTTCAATGTCGATACCGATACCATCGATACCGGCACCGTAAGATTTTTGACAAAACATATTTTTGTACTTTTATTCGCAAAGACCGTGCAATCTGAAACTGATTGATTCATGTATTCTAATTTAATGTTAGGACGATAAAGTTTAAAATACGACAAACTAATTCAATACTGAACATATAAACTATGAAAAATATATAATTATTCATTAAGGTCTTTTCGATGCGGTAACAATGCAACCGTCGTCTGGCGGGCGTTGGCCTAGCAACAAATCGTTGCGCCAGGTAAGTAGATCCGACATTTGTTTGATTTATTTATATTATTTTAAAAAGCCTAGAGCTTAAATTTGAATAAAAATGCAATCTATAACTAAAATGTACATATGAAACAAACATTTCATATTAAAAACAGTACTACGACCTCAACATAAATATCATTTCAAAGATGTAAGAGGTTTCCTCATTGGTCGAAACGGGACGTTGTGTGGGATGATCAGCCAATCAGACGTGTTGTGAGACTTGGAGCCGGGAGGAGTTGACGATACAATGGCGTAGTGACAACTAATATCGTATCGAACCGAGTCTGAGTCACCGATTCGCGATATAATCTTATTATCTTATTGGCCACATAGTATCACTTTCCCATTAACGTCTTCATTAAGTTGTACAAACGCCCAAAGTTTCTGAACTTGAGTGAATTCTTTATAAAGTGAAAACGAAAACAGATTACTCACCCGAAAGACTTTTCAGTGTGCCGATATACCTTACGTATCGAAAATAGAAATATCGAAATGAGCAATGTGATATTTTGACACAGTTAGAGTTAGATAGACACTAGTACTAGTATTCGTCATCACTTTCACTTCCACTTCTCAATTACTGCGCATTTAGTATCGCTGAAGTAGTTAACAGTTTTGTTGTTTTAACGGACACTATAGTTAGAAATAAAATTGAAGTTGTGCGTGCATCTGTTGAGCAAGGACATTTTTAAAGCGGTTATACTATTATTTTAAGCGGTTAATTTTGTGGTTAAGTTCAATAAGGAAAACTAAATGTGTAAATAAATATTGTGTGTAAAGTTTGTACAAAGGACTACATTTTTCGTTCTAATCTTTTATTATACTTTCATATTTTTGTAGACATTTATTATTCAGTGTGTATAATGGCGTCTGATGCATGGAAGTACTTTAAAATCGACCCAACCAATGATCAATTCGCCAGATGCACTATTTGTGACAAACTGGTTTCAAGAGGTGGCACCAGTAAAACGACATCCAACTTATGGAAGCACTTAAAAAGTAATCACAAAAAAAGAGGACAAACACTGGATAGCAAAGTATTAAATAAGCCTAGATCTCAATCCCAACTAGTGTTAAATATAAGTGGACAAAGTAGTTCAACTAGCTCTGTAGCAAGTAGCAGTAAGCCTAACACAATTGATACATTTTTAAAGCCACAAACAGAAAACAGGCCTAGGCCTACTTCAACTCCGCCTGGCAATATTCATAGCAGCAACACATTGGATGCGTTTTTTAAACCACAAACACAAACAGAAACTAGGCCTAGGCCTACTTCAACTCCGCCTTGCAGTATTCATGATATGGACTTTTTAGAAGAATTTGATAATCCTGATGACCCCACCAGCCTTTGTGTAGATGTGAGTGACAGTATTAGTATTGATCCTTATAGGCCAATGTCTGCAGACTCTGGAGCTCATCAGTTGGTGAGTGCATTGTCCCCTACATCTGAAACTTCAGTTTTGTCCCACGATTTGAACTTAATTTCACCGAATTCAGAAACTTCAATTAGAACATCATCGTCACCTTACCCAAAGGTAATTAAACTTAAAGATAGGAAGCAATTGACCCTTGAAGGCACTTTTGACAGAGTTTCTAAATTTTCACAACATGATGAAAGAGCGAAGAAAATAAATAATCTGATAGCTGAAATGATCTGTAAAGATCTTCAACCTTTTTCAGTTGTAGAAAATAAGGGGTTTTTGCATCTGTTGCATCATTTAGAGCCCAGGTACACCATCCCATCAAGAAAGACTTTTTCTAATAAAATTTTGAATGAGATGTACACAAAACTATCCTGTGAGGTGAAAAATGAGCTTCAAGACGCTAAGTATGTAGCAATCACCACCGATATGTGGACTTCTGTAGCCCAAAATGATTTCATGGCTGTTACTGCTCACTTCTATAAAGAGGAGGTAAATGCATTGACTCTGACACATAGGTGTTTAGATGTGGTGCCTTTTCCAGAAATCTCCCATACGGGGGACAACATCCTGAAATTTCTGAAATCGGTTTTTAATGAGTGGGGGATCGCAGAAAAGGTAGTTGGGGTAGTCAGGGATAATGGCACTGACATAACGGCTGCTCTAAATAGAAGCAACTATGAGGCTTTTCCTTGTGTTGCTCATACATTGCAACTCGTCATTAAAGATGGATTTATGGACAACGCCAAGATAAACAATCTTATTAAAAAGTCAAGGAAATTAGTACTGTAAGTATTTGTCAGTTGTAGTTGGTACGACTGGGCAGGTGCCTGAGGCGTGACCGATGATATTCTTGGTTGGCAGTGATAACGACGACAACAACCCCCGTTGTGTTGAATTACATTATTTTAATCACTATTCTGATTTCTTAAACAGAAACTCAAATAGTCTGAATAATCTTTCATAATAAGAAGCTATTCAAAACATTTGGATGATTTTTTGGTATTTTTTGACTCATTGGATGCCAGTTTGGATATAATTATTTTCTCGGAATGCTGGCTGAGTCAGGGGTCGGGGGAGGGGTCACTCATTGACGGTTTTGACATTCACACAACTACTACACAACGAAATCGGAGCGATGGCGTCACTGTTTACACTAACAAACTACTTTCAGCTACGTCACGACAGGTAGTATTAGGGGACGTTCACGGTATTTCTTTGGGCTTTACGTATTTCAATAGAGATTTTAATTTATTAGCCGTTTACAGAACTTTTGACAGAGATCTAGAACTATGCGACTGAGTTAGGAGGATACTACAACAGTGTTGATAAACGTAAAATGTGTATTATTATGGGGGACATAAATATAAATTTACTGAATCATGATGCACTGAATTAATTATATTTAAATAGCTTACTAGGTGCTGGACTGATACAATGCGTAGATAAACCAAATAGAGTTAAGGCGGTCCCACACTACTCGCAAACACGCCCGAACATTCGGCCGAACTCCGAATGTTCGGAGTATTCGCGAGAAGTATGGGAGCTGCGCGAACTTTGAATATGGGACCGAATGTTCAGTGAACATTCAGTGAACATTCGGGCGAATGTTCAGCCGAACATTTCGACAAATATTCGGGAGACTCCCACACTGTTCGCCAACATGCATTATTGCATCACAGCATTATTGATAGTCATCGATCTTGTTCTACTGAGACAATACTATAAAACATTCGTATTTATTTGTATGCGTACCATATTTATTTGTTGTGCTTTCAAGTAAGTATTGAATACCACTTAAGTGGTCATTGGTAATGATTAATCAATAATTAAATGTTAATCTCTATTTGTAATGACATACTATGCGTATGTCAGTTACAATTATAGCTATAAACAAGTTATTTTACTGTTATTTGTGTAAATTGAAGTTTTGTTTTAAGGCATAGGGGGTTGACATCCATTAGGGTACTGTCGACCGATTCTGCAGGATTCAGGGCTTGAGTCATTTCTTCAGCTCAGCAGCACTATTTTGTCAGTGTGTCTGTCGACTTGTCTGTTCCGTTTCTTTGTCCCATCTTAGCAATCCCTTAGGGCTTCGCCCCAGTCCCTTAAAGTTACAATGTTACTCTTATGGGCAATAGATTTAATGAATCAGGGGAGTAGATGTTTAGAGTAGGATTTTAATCAGCCCTGCGAAATATTGTTATACTTGATATATTTATATTTGATTTTTTACTCCGTAAAAAATAGGCGTCTCATGTTTTCGTTGGTTTCTTCTACACGAATAAATTCTACACCTTTTATAATTTATTACATCAGGAGAAGACATATTTACTCGATGTTAATTAATTTCCGACAAATGAAAACATTGTTATTAATATGAATATTATGAATTAATTATAAACAAGTCAAATACAAAGCGTTTCCTTGTGCACACTGAAGGCAGAGTGGTCAACAATGGACGATCGTCACGTCAACGCCCAAACTAGCAGTTATTACAGCTGATTTCCAACAATTGTTTATAATCAGGTGATTAGCAAAATCAAACAGGCGTGTACCTGCTATTGCAGAAAAAAATACTACTGTAGATGCAAAAACAGTGACATCATCTGTAGAGTCGTCCATCTTTTCACGACAATACTCGTTGGACACGACGGACAAACACAGAATCGTAAAAAATACCCCGCCGTAGCAAACCTGCGTACTCAGCAAATTTCCAAAGAATATATACACATTAAGCCACTTACCAGGATTCATAAGAAATATATTCACAAACAAGCGATACCAGTACTTCTACTAATTATTACTAACTACCAGTACCAATTATTCTCCATAAGAATAACATGGAGAATGAGTACGCAGGTTTGCTGCAATAAGGAACACTAAATAACGATATTTTGTGCAAATATCAATAGAACTCATCTAAGTGAAGTCACATACCATGTTTAATCCATATACGTTCATAAATAAGCGATATATAACATTTTAATTATCCTCCTTAAAAATAACATGGGAACTGATTACCTAGGTTTGCTGCCACGGGAACCATATGCGAAAAATTGTTTTTTTGTACAAACAACAATAAATCACAACCAGATGAAGCCATATACCAAGTTTCGTTAGTTTATGTTCTTAAATAAGCGAGATAAAACATTTTTAATTTGCTCTATGAGAATAACATTGGACAACGTATTGTGTTTAGCACTTTCAATATCTCAGTAACAAATTGACGTAGAGCAATGATCAAAATACCAAATTTTTTAATTTTTTAAGCCGAATTCAATGGTAACCATAACATTTGATTAAAGTAAAAATTACATGTGAAAACCCCAAAAAAAGTTTGGGGTGCAAAACCCCCAAAAACCCCTCTTCTGATGGTGCTATTCGTCTGGTTTTCGAACTCGTTCAAATAAATGATTCTTTACACATTTGTGGCAAATTTCATTAAGATCAAACCTTTTTACGAGAGTTATCGTGCTTACGGACACACACACACACACACACACACACACACACACACACACACACACACACACACACACACACACACACACACACACACACATATATATATATATATAAACATATACAAATTTGAACGAATGGTGGTGTTCTTGGCATCTGGGGACCTCAAAATAAAAAGTTATCATGGTCTTGGGCTTAAGTCTTACCATGCCACCTATGGCAACAGCTTCTTCCCTATAGGGGAAATTCGCTAATAACGAAATTACACTCGTTCTCCTACTGAGTAAACGGGAACTTCAATTGATTAGGACAAGAAAAGTTTTGTTAGGGACTGGCAAAGTATTGTTTGGGACAGGAAAAGTAATGTTTAGGACAGGCAAAGTCAGCTGATCATTTTCGAATTTCCCCTATAGGAAAGAAGCTATTACCGTTTGTCTCATGGTAAGACTTAAGCCTGAGACCATGATAACTTTTCAGTAGGGTGCTATGGCCGGTTCTGGACCACCTTAGCAAACTGAGGAGCCGAGGAGCCCCCCCCCGTGACGTCATCCCCCCCCGTGACGTCATCCCCCCGTGACGTCATCCCCCCCGACCCCCCCCCCCGTTCACGTGTTGTTTACTTTCCTTGTTTGTCACCGGATTTTTCCCCATTACGGGATGTTTACTGCTCCTCCGCACGTTAACGCTCATTCCACAAGCAGAAGGCTATGTCGACTGCCACATATACTTTGTGGAACCACCAGGTCATTCAGGACGTGATTGGCCTGGTGGAAATTGCCATCATGGACCAGTTGGTCATTTTGAGATGGGGGTGCCTGGGCCCGGACGGGCGCAACCACTTCATCAGGCGGCGATACGTCGCCAACCAACCCGGTCACCTGGAGGAGGTGCAGCAACGCCTCTACAACCTGATTGCAAATGAAGAGGTGGCCCTCCTCTGGGTTAAACGCATTCCTTTAGTTTAGGCTTATCATTATATCGTATTGTAAGTTTTCATTCTTCATATGTTGTATAACATTCATGAATCATCTTAGATTTAAGCATCACATTTATTGTAATGTATTAATGAAATAAAATTATAAAAACAAAAAAAAACAAAAAAAAAAACCCCCAAAAAAAAACAAACAACAAAAACAAAGTGACAAGTTTAGCAAGCTGATGATTGGGAGGACCAGCCCTGTGTCCCCCCCCGACCCCCCCCCCGACCCCCCCCCCCCCTGACCCCTCCCCCGACCACCATCATCCCGGTTTTATTATTTTGTTTATTGCATTTTATTTTTTGTTTTTTGTTTGTTTTTTTTTGTTTGTTTTTTTTGTTTTTTTTTTTTGGACAAAGGAATCATTTATTTATCAACAAAAAAAAAACTTATAACTATTCCTCGTTATCGGCCGCCTCCTCTTGTTCCTCCAAACGGTCCAATTCCTCATCTAGTTCACGCAGCCTGGCCATGTCGGCCATGTACCATCGCCAATGTGTTTCGTGCTGCGGCTCAACCACCCACACTCGGTCAACGTCGTCCTGAAGCGCCTGTCGCTCCAGGTACACTTGTCTCGCAGTCCTCGGTGGTGGTGGAGGGTCCTCAGACGAGTCGGACTGAGGCGATGGAGGCGGTGATGGAGACGGTGTGGGCTGAGGCGATGGAGGAGGAAGAGGCCGCTGCAGCCCGCTAGGCCCAGGCTGAGGCGATGGAGGAGGCCGCTGCAGTCCGCTCGACGCCGGCTCCAGGCGCTCCAGATCCCGTATTTGCTGCGCAAACGTTTGTTCTAATAGAGCCTCTTGCTCCAACTCATCTACGAAATTTGCATTTTCAAGTGCAAACTCGTAGTCATAGTCTGTCATATCATCCTCCCACGGAGCAGCCATGCTTAACGACTGAGCGAGAGCCTGTTTGTGTAGGAGATAAATCGGACTTGTTATTGTTGGGGAACTTCCCTAGTAAACACATTTGGACACCCCCCCCCACCCCCAGCCCCCCCCCGACCCAGCCGCCGCCCCCCCCCGACCCAGCCCCCCCCCCGGATTTTTCCAGTACATGCCGTTTGCTTTCCTTGTTTATCGCCTACGTGATGTTTACCGCGCGCGCCTCCGCTTTCACCCGCCGGTTTCTCCAGGTCTTAATCATTCTTACTGCAGCCGCGATGGAGTACACTTGTATGTATTGCGACAAGCGTTACTCGCGTAGCGACCATTTGCGCCGGCACATGCTGACGCATGTAGATTCGACACTTTACCCATGCCGAATTTGTGGAAAGCAATTCGGCAGAAAAGACAAGGTGGCCCGGCACCTTGCCACCCACCGATATGCCCCGGCCGCTGCTCCAGCTGCCCCCGCTGATGCCCCGGCCGCTGCTCCTGCTGCTCCTGCTGCTCCAGCTGCTCTTGCTGCTCCCGCTGCTCCTGCCACGAGGTGCGCCTCCACCCAGACGTGCGCCCTGGCTGCTCCTGGCCCGAGGCGTTGTGGTGATGCCGCCACTCAGACGCCCACCCAGATGCCTACCCCCAGGACACAGGAGGGAAAACCAGTTGGTGAGTAGCAATCCTCAGTTTCTCATTGTTATAATATGAATAAATCTCATTATTATAATATCAATAAATCTCATAAAAAAAAAGAATATTAATGTTGGTTCGTTATTTACAGCTATCGTCAAGCCGACAGCCGTACCGCAGGGATGGTGGACCCCAGAGTTCGCCGAGCAACAGCGGCGGCGAGAGGAGGCGGAGGCCAACAGGGTCCACCGCGAGATTCGCCGGGGGTTGATCCTCCAACAGTATCGGCCTCGCCCAAGACCCCAGCTCCGGCGCAGACCACAGCAGCCGCAGCAGCAGCCCGAACCAGAGGCGGGGCCGAGTGGGGAACCGAGGCCCGAGCCAGAGCCCGAGCCAGAGGCGGGGCCAAGTGGGGAACCGAGGCCCCACGTTGTATACATAAACTCCTCGGATTCAGATTAAATAAAAAAAAAACCTATTTCCTTTTTCCTTATCTTAAATAAATAAAGAAAATAATTACACAACAAACAAAAACAAAGTGACAAAGTTTAGTTGAGGATTGAGAGGATCAGCCCTGTGCCGACCCCCCCCGACTTTCCCCATAGCCAAGCTCAGACCCCCTCCCCCCGACCCCCCCCAACCCCCCCCCCGACCCCCCCGACCCCCCCGCTCTTTCCATTATTTATGTTATTTTATTATTTTTGTATGAATTATAATTTTATTTTCTTCATCTTTATTATAAACTAAAAACTTAAAATTACTTTTGTGAAGAAGTCTCAGCCCTCTCTTTCGCTTGAAACTCCTCCATTGCAATCTCAAGAGCACGAAGACTCTCCCAGTCTGCATTATATTGTTCCCATTCTTCATCACATGTAGGTTGGGAGCACCAACACGTAGTTATCCGTTCCCACATTGTTTCATATTCCCTTCGCAGTTGGAGAGCATATTCCTCTTCTATCACCTCAACGGTAGCGAGGAGTTCTTTATCAGGGATATTACCTTCCCATACGCTATAAGCATACTTTTCTTCGATTCCCTCAACGATCTTGATGAGGTCCTCATCAGGAATACTGCTCTCCCATACATTATCAGTGTTCATATTGATGGCAATAGTTTGACTCTCTGACTTAAACTGAAACTTAGAGAAACTCAATCTGTTTACTCATTAGTGGACTTGTTGTTCACGGAGGATAAATCCTTCATTAAATAATTTGTTTACTCATTAGTGGACTTGATGTTCACGGAGGAAAATCCCTCATTATATAACTTGTTTACTTACTAGACTCCTCAAGCTAAGTGCTTGACCAGTCTGAATCTTGAGTTAGTCATGGAAGCATACAACCCACTGTCACTAGCTCAGCAATCGTGTATTGTAATAAGAAAGAATAAATACATTCTGTGTCAGGGGATTGCACAATTGCCAGTGCCTATACAGCGATAGGTTGGATCTTGCCTCAAGGGGTATGTTCGGGAACATGTGTTAGTGCTTAACAACCCCGAAACGGATCCTCAAGTGTTAGACTTGTATAATAGATACAATGGCAAGAGAGTCTATCAATGCCGCTACTGCCAGTACACTGAGCATTATTGTAATAGAGTTCTGTATCCTGCAAGAATTGTTAAAGTGTATCGCTTTTCAGACTCTAATAATTTGCAGCACACTTGTTTTTGATGTGGTAAGAGTGCTTGGGAAGCGGATTGGCCACAAAACAATGATTACCTATCTACTTTGGTGATTTTAAAGTCAATGACCATAAAAACAGTTTGGGAGGGCTCTAGTCACTCTAAATTCTTTTTCTTCTTTCAATAAAGAAAAAATAAAAGATAAAAAAATAAAAGGAAAAAAAAACCATAAATAAAATACTCCCTTCCCCATCATTTTCTAGTATTACATGTTTTGGTAAGGACTACGTGACTGCCTGAGGTTATCTCATTAGTGAGAGTTCTCCAGTTATTTATGTTAGAATCATTTGCTCACAAGCTCCTACACTGACTAGACCTAACAAAATGTTTAATGTTGGAATTGATGTGTCACTGGAAGGTGAATATTATCATACAAAACCATTTACAGTTAGATCTACAATTGAAGACATTGAGTCAATCGATGCGGAGATATTCCTACAGACGGTGAAGTATTACACAACGGGTCACTTTGCCGAATTGTCCATCAGGATGTGGATTAAGAAGCGGTTGCCTGAACAAAAACGCCTACAAGTTCAAGCTGCTTTGGATGGCATCAATAAACCGCATGTTGCTTGTCAACGCGTGATTAATTTACTTCTTTTAGAATCCGACCAGGTCTTTGCAAAGGTTATTGTAAACGGGGGTTAAGTAAAGATTATAATAAAAAATTGTAAATAAAGATTAAATATAAATAAACAAAATTTCCTTTATAAAAAAAAACTATAAAAATAAACGATATTCCTTTATCAAAAACTATATGGTTGTACCCCCCCCCCCCTTTAGCCGATTCAAAACCAGCAAAGGCGCAGTGAGGATGCGAGGATGTAAGGTCCCCCCCCCGGCCGATTCAAAACCAGCAAAGGCGCAGTGAGGATGTGAGGATGTAAGGTCCCCCCCCGTTTGGTCTACATGCGGCTTAAAAAGCCCCCGCCGACCGGGAGCGGTTGGCGGCGCGTGTCGGGGGACGGTCCTGAAGGAGTTGCCCAGGAAGGAATTACTCAGCGGTTTGCTGACGCTCAAGGTTGCACCCTTGAATTGCTCAGCGGCTTGCTGTCGTGACGCGCCCTCTTTGGCCGCCACCGCTCGGCGGGGACATACCCGGTTGCGCGCGCTGCCGGTATATAAACCTGAGGTTCGCTACCGCGGCCTCAGTTTTGCCCGAGACGCCATGAGCAGCAGCAACAGTGCAACCGAGGTGGATCGAACCATCCGCTCTCTGATGGAGGAGCTTGATGCCATGGATGAGAATGCTAGACCGCCTACCATAACTAAGAAGAGGAGCAAGAAGCCCGTTGTTGGATGGACAGTGGACAGGAATACACCTACCGATTCTCCTTCATGCAGTTGGAGCGATGCTGAATGTCAATATACAGTAAATAACCCTACCAACTTAGGAAACGTTTTATTGAAGATGTCGGTATTCAAAGGCGGACGCCCTACGCATAGTTGCGGCCTATACTTGGACGAGGATAGAGACGATGAAATTTGCATATGCCTCACGGACCTGTTAACGAGACTAGAAATTATGTGGATTAATAGCGATACCGGAGTGCCTAAAATTAACGGAGTTAGTAGGATCGTGACTCCACTACCCGCCTGGCGTAAGACCCGCGATTGCACAACAGTTTGCGAGGGAAAACGTAAGGCTGGAGGCAATTGCGTCATCCCAAAGCGCAAGAAGTAAACACCACAACGACCCGGAAAACACACACAATGACGTAAACAACTTGTTGACGCAGTGAGCCTATATAATACGACTCGGTGGTGAGCCACAACCATTCCACATCCAGACACTCAACGAGCAGCATGGACCAAACAGGAGACCTCAAGTCAGCCCTCAACAGCTGCAAGGCGGGGGGTTATACCCGCATAGCCGATCTGCGGGACAACATAATTTACCCCATCCGGTCATTTGAGCGGGTGGATACTCCTTATGGCGAGGCGATAATGGCCACTTTGGAGGGGCTAACTGGTGACGACCCGCTGAGGATCTACATGCCTCGTAGATACTTGGCCGTCTTGGGAGACCATGTCATCGGCCAGTACAACGTTGGTGTGGGGTCGAGGATGAGTCTGGTCAAGAGGAGCGGTCCCCCCGGCAGCAAAGGAGCTCTTCTGGAATTTGTTTGAATAAATAAATAAAAAAAAAACCTTATTCCTTTATCCTTATTAATTTAAAATAAAAAAATAAATATAAAAATAAATATAAAATAAAAAATAAATATAAAAACTCAATTAATTATAAGAGTCGAGGCGGTGCGTGGCTGTGTTAGTAGCCACCATGGACTTGAGGTGGAAACACCCGTTCACCGCCATCGTAGCTGGACCTTCGGGCAGCGGCAAGTCGCACTTTGTGGCTCGCTTCATAGGGCATGCCGACCGCATGTGCGATACGCGCTTCGCCCGTATCACCTGGCACTGCGGTAGCGGCGGTGGAGGAGGAGCCGATGACCCTACTGTGCGCTACGTAGCCGGCCTGCCCGACCTGGACGACTACGATGGTAGCGAGCCCTCCCTGGTTATCGTCGATGACATGATGCGTGAGGCTGGCCCCGACGTGGCGGACCTGTTCACCAAGGGCTCCCATCACCGCAACATGAGCGTGTTCTTCATCACGCAAAACCTGTTTCATCAGGGTAGGGGCCAGCGCGACATATCGCTGAACGCTCATTACATAGTGTGTTTCAAGAATCCCCGGGACCGCGCTCAGATCAAACACTTGGCTCGCCAAGTATACCCAGAGAACCCCAAATTTGTGGAGGAGGCTTATGCGGACTCCACGCGCGATCCTCACGCCTATCTGCTGATAGACTTGAAACAGTCTACACCCGAGGAGATGCGGGTACGTTCAGCCGTTTTCCCAGACGATCCAGTTAACTACGTGTACCTGCCCAAGAAAAAGTGATAAATAGGCTGAGTGCGCGCCAGTGTCAGTCATCATGTCACACCGCGTGAAGAAAGACACAGCCCTGCTGACTGCTCTGGTGCACGCTACACCCAAGGAACGCAAGGCCCTGTTAAAAGCGTGCGAGAATAGCCGTATCGGGTCAGTGTGTGAGTGTGCGTACAACGTGTTACGCGGGAACGTGCCGCTCACCACCTGTCATAAACGAAAGTTGAGAAAGCACAAACAGGCGCTCAGACGGCTGGTGAAACGCGGTGAGGGTTGGGTCAAGAAGCGACGCTACCTTGTACAACGGGGCGGTGGGATCCTCCTGCCCTTGCTGTTGAGTGCGGTGTTACCTGTGTTGATGCAGAAAGTAATTTGAAAAAATGGAGCACGCTAAGAAAATGGTAGTTGTACCGCAGGAGCTCATCGAGAGATTGCGAGAAGGACCAGGACCAGGAGGAGGAGGAGGAGCAGGCAGTACCAATAAGCCAGCCGGCCTGGACGCTGAGATGCATCGCATACTGAGCGACAAGCGGCTGAACGATACGGAAATATGGAAACAATATCAACAGGTGTTACAGCGGTTCCTGCACTTTTCCGCAGCTAAACGTCAACCCATAGGCCTATCAATCATCGAGGGGGAGGAGGAGGGAGAGGCAGGTCCGAGTCACGTGAAACGTGAGTCTAGCACCTCGGAGGAGGAGGGGGTGTTGGCATCATTCCCAAAAATCTGCAAGTCGGTGGCGCGCAACTTGTTGCGGTTCATGACCCAGCAAGGCAGCCCCATCGCCTGGGACGCCAGTGGGGTGGTGTATGTGAACAACGAGAAGGTCCCCAATTCCAATATAGTGGACATCGCGCACAGCATAGTGAGAGCGCGAAGGGCGGACCGATTGCCTACCGGTTGGCAACAAGTGATGACCGCCTTGAAAAACATGAACGTGCCTAAAGAATACATGAGCAATCCCACGGCGTTGCGTTACCTAAACGGGGGGCTGGACACTGCATCGAGCCCCTGGGGAGACACGACGGCCTCCTCATCACCCCTGTCACCGAGGTTGACACCAATGCTAGACCGCCTGAGACCGCGACTTCCGGCAGCCAGGAGAAGGATAATAACCGAGGAACCTGACCAGGAATCGTCATTGGACAACTGGGAGCCGTTCTCACCGTAATGAAGAAGCTGTACTATGACCCGAGCCAGCCCGGTTCCCTCGGCGGGGTGGCTGCTCTGGCCAGAGCCGCGCGCCTCCCGAAACGCAGAGCGGTGGAATGGCTGCGTGCCCAGGACACCTACACGCTGCACAAGCCTGCGCGCAAGCGGTTTCCCCGCAACCGCTACGCCGTTTTTGGGCCTCAGGAGCTGTGGCAGGCGGACCTGAACGACATGCGCGGTCTCAGCCAGCACAACGACGGGGTCAACTACCTGCTGACTGTGATTGATGTATTTAGTAAGCGGTTGTTTGCGGTACCACTGAGGAGGAAAAGCGGGCAAGAGGTGGCGGCAGCGTTCGAGAGGATATTCTCCGAGGCGACTCCTCGCTGTCTACAGACTGACAAGGGGACGGAGTTCACCGGGGCCGCTACCAAGCGAGTGTTCAAGAGTCACGGTGTCATATACGTCACCACGCAGAACCCCGATGTGAAGGCGGCGGTGGTGGAGCGAGTCAACCGCACGCTCAAGAACCGCATGTGGCGCTACCTAACCTACAAAAACACGTATCGCTACATCGACGTGTTGGACAGGCTTGTGGATGCCTACAACCGCAGCCCGCACAAGAGCCTGGGTGGTGGTCTGCGACCCGTGGACGCGGACAGCGGCGATGGAAAAACGGTGTATAAGGTGTGGCGTCACATGTATGGAAAGGCGATCCGGCGACGCAAGCCTAGGTTCGAGCCTGGTGTCACGGTGCGCATAGCCAAGGAGAAGGGCACGTTCGCCAAAGTTTACGAGACCAACTGGAGTAAGGAGCTGTTTGTGGTGGATGACGTATACGGGTCGCATCCTCTACCATTGTACGTGCTGCGAGACCTGAACGGGACGCCGCTGGAAGGGCGCTTCTACGAGCATGAGATGCAAAAGGTAACGGTTGCCCCGGACCGTATGTACCAAATAGATAAAATACTGGACACTAAAGGGCGAGGCCGCAGTAAGCGCTACTTGATCAAGTGGGTCGGTTACGGAGAGGACTTCAACTCGTGGGTACCTGCATCTGAAGTGCAACAGCTGCTATGACGACTAAGCGCAGGCAGCTGTACCTGACGTTGCCCAGCAACAGCTCAATGGACTATTATCCAAACAACACCGTGGCTAACTACATCACCCATCTACCGTCAGTCGTGCGATTGGGTGGCGATGGTGAATGGGAAGTCGCTTTAGTCGAGGTCCATTACCCATGCTCGTTTGTGACAGTGGGGGAGGACGCTCGCGTATATCTCTACACTAAGGATGACACCGGCAAGCCTGAACTGACCGCTGTAAAGGTGGAAGCTGGAAACTATAAAGACATCGATGAACTGGTCAACGCCATCAACGCCATTCCAAAATTGGACTTATACCAATGCCAGTTTGAGTACGACAAAGAGATTGGGAAGGTGGAATTGATCTCGATAGACCAGACTGTGGAGCAACTGGAATTTAGCCCCACCCTAGCGTTACAGTTGGGATACGACGTGCACAATGTGGATTTGATCAAACATAGAAAAGCTATAAGACCGCCCAACTTACTGGCCGGGATCCCTTCGCACATGTACGTGTATTGTGACCTGGTGGAACCTCAGCTAGTAGGTGACACTGTTGCGCCCTTGTTAAAGATTGTGAACATCGACGCAAAAAACTACATCTACGGTGCGAGTATCACCGTGCATTTCACCGACCCTCACTACGTGCCGCTGATGAAGAGCTCCTTCGATAGTGTGGAAATCGATTTAAGGGACAGCGTTGGACGCCATCTGCCATTCCACTTCGGGACTACGTGCATGAAGCTTCACCTGCGCAGAGAGTAGCAACAGCAATGAACCTGAACGACCCCTATCTGGCGTACTACCGCCAACAGCAGTCTGGACATGGAGTGTCCACGGTATTCAGAGGAGCCACTTTCCAACGCGGTCATGGCATCGGCAGTTTCCTAGGCGGGCTGATGCGTACAGTGGTCCCGTTGATCAGATCCGGCGCATCGGCGCTGGGCAAGGAGGCGCTGAGGTCCGGTGTGGGCTTCTTGGGCGACGTGGCGGCGGGCACAGCCAACCCCCGAGTCGCAGCCAACGCCCGACTCAGGCAGTTTACCGGGTCGCTGAAACGTAAGGCTGATGAAAAACTGGATCGCGTGCTGAGCGGTGGTGGTGGTGGCACCTATAAGAGGAGGCGTGTACAGCGAGTGACCCCTCAGTCTCTGGCTAAACTCCTCGGAGTTAGGAAGAAGAAGCGCGCTGCGCCTAAGAGGAAAAGGAAGCCTGCAAAACGCGTCGCTAAGAAGAGGAGGAGCAAGACCGTTGTGCGACGTAAGAAGAGCAGGAGTACTGCGAGAGACATTTTTGGATAATGGCGTTTCTACATCAGAAGTCGTGCGAGTGTGTCAAGACCGAGTTGGACCTGTTCTCGCTACCGCCCACGCAGACCAGTATAGAGAGCGGTAAATGGGTGCAGTACAAGCCCATCTCCTCCCTGACAGACGACTCACCCGTTGAGTTCATAGTTCCGGGTCATGGGGACGAGTACACGGATCTGTCACAGACGCTACTGCATGTGAAGGCTACCATTAGAACGGCTAATGGAGGCGCTGTAACGGGTGATCAAGCGATAAAAGAGGTGGGTCCGATTAACAACTGGCTGCACTCGCTGTTCAGTCAAGTGGACCTGTACCTGAACAACAAACTGGTGTCTCCTCAGAACAACACGTACGCCTATCGCGCCTACCTGGAGAACCTGTTGTCCTATGGTGGTGATGCCAAGACATCGCATCTCACCGCGGAGATGTTCTTTGAGGACTATGCCGGGTACATGGACAATACTGAGGAGGATAATTATACCGGGCTCAAGAAAAGGAGAGAGTTTATCAAGGGAAGCCGGTACGTGGACATGGTCGGATATCTGCACGTTGACCTGTGCAACCAGGAGAAGTTCATGTTAAACGGTGTGGAGATGCGCTTTCGTCTGATCAGGTCAAAGAACTCATTCTCCATCATGTCTAAAACCGTGACAGACTACAAAGTGGACATCGCCGAAGTCAACCTGTTTATGCGCCGCTGTAAGATCAACCCGAGCGTGCTGTTGGCTCACAGCAGGACGCTGGAGTCGGGCACAGCCAAATATCCCATTACACGCGTGGAAGTCAAATCCTTCACGCTACCTGCCGGTATCAGCAGCAAGACTCTGGACAGTGTGTTTCTGGGTCAACTGCCAAAACGCATTATAGTTGGCCTGGTCAGCAATCAGGCGTTCAACGGGGACTACAAGAAGAACCCGTTCAACTTCACCCACAGCCACGTGAACTTCTTCGCGCTGTACATAGATGGTGAGCAAGTGCCATGTAAGCCGCTTCAACCGGATTACACGTTCGGTCATGAGTTGTGCGTGCTCGCCTACCACACGCTGTACACTGGCACCGGCATCAATTTCTCAGACTGTGGTAATGAAGTCATTCGCAACGAATACCCCTATGGATACTGCCTGATGGCGTTTGATCTGACGCCCGATATGGCGGCCTCTCAATCCAGCCACTGGAACCTGGTGCGCAACGGTAACCTGCGCATAGAGATTGGGTTCTCCGAAGCCTTGGCGGAGGCGTTCAACTGCATAGTGTACGCCGAGTTGGACAACGTCGTGGAGGTGGACCGTCACCGCAACGTGACTGTGGACTTTGGTGGGTAAAACGGGTTATCTCCTCCGCCGCTGCCGCCGCCGCCCTCCCACCTACTTAAGGCCGAGGCAGCGCGCGCTCGCTCTCAGTTCAGCCGACCTCGCGAGATGGACGTGCCGCCACCAATCTACAACGAGCCTACCGCCACCGCCACCGGCCTAGTGCGCTGCCATCATGGAAGCGTGGTGATGGACATGCAGTGCTTCAAGGACAGCGACAATGACTATTTGCTGAAGGAGGTCTGCGTGGTGGACGTGACTACCGGCACGCTAATCATGCATCACATCGCTCGTCCGCCCTTCAATCGAGACCTCCTGACCAGCGAGAAACTGCGCGAGAGCGGCTGGCTCACGCGTCACTGCCATGGGCTCGAGTGGGACCAGGGCGATATCGCCTATGTCGCCCTGCTGGACAAGCTGCGGGCCTGCTTCATCCACCGCCCCATCGTCTACGTCAAGGGGTCGCAGAAGAGGACTTTCGTTCAGCGGCACCTGATCGTCGAGCCTGCCGCCACCACCGTGCAGGACATGGACGACCTGGGTTGCGGGTCCCTCAACGGACCACCCTCCTGCCGGACCCTGCGCTGCAGCCACCATAAGAGCGCCCTCAACCGTTGCGCTCTGCACAACTGTATCGTCCTGCGTGATTGGCTGATGGCCAATGACAGGTCGGACTCGTCAGCCCTAGAGTGTTGCTGCTGCTTCCGCCCACGATGAACACCACACAGATCGAGAGGAGCCTGGCGCAAGTCCCCGGACTGAGGAGCGTTCTGGTCTGCGCCTCTGACCGTCTGCCTCACTCACCCGTTCAACCCCAGACCGCCATAGTGGCCAACACCATGTCACACACTGAGAGAGGAGACCACTGGGTGGCATTCTACTGCTCTGAGGACCGGCTGGAATACTTCGACAGCTACGGCAGGTCCCCATACCAGGCGGACTACCAGAGGTTCCTGAGGCGCAACTCGCGCCGCCGCTATGTCTACAACAGGTATCGACTCCAGGGCTATGGTACTTCCGTTTGCGGCCACTACTGCCTCACCTACCTGTACTGCCGGGCGGTCCTCGGTATGGCGCTTGGTGACTACGTGCAGCTCTTCGATCTGGCGTCCCCCACGGTCAACGACGCTCTGGTCCGCAGGCTCTTCCACTCCATCTTCTCACCACTACGTTACTGATACTTTATTTTATTCTTTTTAATTGTGTGTTTGTATATTCTTATTATGTTTTTGAAATAAATACGATATATTGCAATCACTTGTTGTTCATTTGTCCTTACTTCAATATTTAAGAAAAGTACATGTCCAATATCTCGATTTTTTTATTTAAAATGTTTTTAAATTATTAAATTTTATAAATTACATTTTAAATTATTTTAATTTGAAAAAAAGTTATAACTTGGACATGTTGATGATTTTGAAAATATAATGAGGAAATACGGGTAAGGTAATAACAACACAGATATCTGCTGTGAACTAAAACTTTTACAATATAATTGCTTACAAATACTATTTACAAATAAATTATAAACGCTATTTACAAATAAATTAAAAAATACTATTTACATATAAACATAAGCCTACACAGGAAACTCTTCATCAACGTCCTCCTCCTCATCCACCTCCATTGGCTGCTGTTGCTGTTGGTTATTGAGGTGGTCTCGTCCTCCTTCAGCCAGTGGTGGGATGTCCTTGTGTCCCCAAGGCAAGGTGTGGATCCCATCCGCCAGGACATAGCGCTTGTCATCTTTCGGGCTCAGAGAAAGTTTCTCCACCTGGACTGTGAAGACGTGGTGCAGGTGGGACTGGAACCAGGTGTTGACGGTGGTCTTCAACACCTCGTTGAACAGGCATTCCCTGTAGTCGTCGGGGGTAAGGATGTTCTTGACGACCCCCTTGGCGCGCTTGAGAGCCTTGGATCCCGTCTCCTCGCTCGGGTCCTCGATGTCCATGAAGTAAAGCTTGGAACGAAGCCCGAGGTACTCAAACAGGGATCTGCCAGCGCACTCATCCTTGAACTTGCCGATGACTTTAGCGTTGATGGGGCTGTAGCAGGGGTGGGACCTGGGGTATGCACTGGTGTCAAAGTCCTCCAGGTGTTCCATCATCTCCCTGTAGATGTCCTGAGAGATGATGTCAAACACGAAGCTGTCCGTGTCCATGTAGTCTACGGTCAGGCGGTTACCGTAGCGGTCCTTCATCTTCCGCAAGAACTCGTACATGAGCCACTTGCTCAGCTCCAGGACAGACATGCCGATGTAGATGGGTTTGTCCAGAACGATGTTCACCCTGGCTAGATGGATGAGGGCTACGTCCTCTGTGTAGTAAGTGCGGTCCAGGAAGTTGGACTTGGCCACGTATTTGCTGAACCTCTCCGGAGTGCAGACCAGCTTGACGTTCAGGCGCTTGCGCACGTTCTCGATGGTCTTGCCGAAGACCGCATTGTTCATGAGCTTGAAAAAGTCCTGCTCAAACTTGGTCTTGGCCTTCTTCCTCAGCTCGGTGTTCATCAGGATGTAGGGCTCGAGCCATCGAGACTGGTGGAACGAGACGGCCCTGTGCACAGCCACAAGCTCCAGTCCGTTGTTCAGCGCCTGCTGCAGGATCCTGTAGTGGCAGATGTAGTGCTCCTTGTTGTCCAGGGTGGTCACCAGCTTGGGGAACTTGCCTATTGGAGGCCGCTTGGTCTCACAGCAGTAGGGGAGGTCCCTGTGCAGGTCGTGGAGACGGGCGGGGTAGTTGAGGTCCACCTCCAGTATGTAGCCCCGGTCGGCTTCCGCGTCCAACGAGGCGATGTCCAAGGCGTCAATCTCCTCACGGCTGAGCCACTGGAAGTCTCCGGTGGGTAGGTACTGGGACATGGCCCAGCCGTACAAGTTATTGGCATCCAGGTACAGGAGGTGGCGTGTCGGCTCGTCGAGGCGTCGGTCCTCAGGGCGGCATCGCTCGTGGTTGGCCTTGGCGTAGCGGGTGATGGCCTGGGAGATACCTCCTCTGATGCCTTGCTCCACGAAGACGTACATGTCAAAGTCCCGTAGCGTGTCCAGCTCCACGCCGCAGGTCTTGAGCATGACGTCCCACGCGTAAGAGGGCAGGGTGTAGTAGTGTGCAGGGTCCAGTCCATACTCAGCCAAAGAGGTGTCGCGGAACTGCTCGAACACATCGGTGAGGAGGGCGATGTCACAGCGCAGGTACTTGTCGGCATAGTCCTTGAGGTGGTTGCAGTCAAAGACTCGCCACACGTTGAGGGCGTGCTCGTACTCCTCCTCCTTGATATCCTCCAGGGTCATGCTGTTTTTGAACGCGGCCCGAGGAGGAAGCTGTCTGGTGGAGTACAACGTGTCGTACGACGTGACAAAGTCGTAGGGGAACACGCCCTTCCTGCGCACCAGGTCGAAGAGCCGGTTGTCGGGGAACCGCTTCCTGGTCTCACGCATCTTATCCGTGGGAAGCCCCGCCGCCAGGTTGGCCAGGCTCATGGACAAGAACCTGTAGGTGTCCAGGAACCACACCGCGAAAGATGACTGTCGTTGGTTGTCCCCGGGCTGGCCAAAGTGGAACCGCTTGGTGAAAGCGATGTAGCGCTCCTCCGTTGTGCGCCAGCACGTCCACATCGCCGGGGTCAATGGCCAACTCCCGCACTATGAAGTGAGCGTCATAGTTGGACAGGTTGTGGAAATAGCAGTTGATGACCCGCTGCTCCCTGTACCGTAGGTTGCACGAGCGGTGCGCCGCTCCTCGGAACTCGTAAGGTGGGGCGTGGTTGTGGTCCCGCACCTTGACGTCCTGCTCGGTGAACTCCTCACCGCAGAGGTAGCAGCGAGTCGCCGCCAGGTACTCTTCCATCTCCTGCCGGGTCAGAGAAGGGTGCAGAGCTCTCATGCTGAACAGGAACTCCCACAGCATCAACACGTCCATCTTGAGCCTCTCCATAAACACCTTGGACGCGTCGACCCCGAAGTAGACCCGGGGTTCAAACTCGTCCAGCCCCAACGAGTCCATGATCTGGTATGCAAAGGCGTACGGGACGTGCATGCGCATAGGTCTGGTCCCGGGTGGTGGTTCCGCAGGGTCGTCAGCGACGGGCTGAAGGGAGCACTCAAAGTCCGCGTAGATGCAGAACCTCTCTCGCCGGGTGTACTCGGGATGCGCGAACCGGATCTTCTCCTTTTTTTGCATGTCCAAGCGGAGAGGAGCCTTAGCGTAACAGTAACGCCTGTGCTCCTCCAAGCGCTGAGCACCCGTCAACCCAAGCTTGTTGGGCCGGTTGTCAAAGTAGGCGAAACACCTCTTGCAAATGTAGATGCTGTGGTCATGGGTGGTGAGCTGAGGGCGGACCAGTCGGCTCAAGTTCCTGATGAACGCGTAATGGCTGTTACCCTCAGTTGTCACGTACAGCAGGTCGCGATGGTCTTGGAGCTCCCGCCTACATATCTTCAACGGGTATACCCTGTTCTTGAACTCAGGTGTTCCACCAGGCCGTCTCCCCACCATCGCGCGCTCTATCCCATACACGTTCACGCTGATGGCGTTCTTGCGCTCAAAAGCCTTGATGTCCTTCAGTGTGACGGGGAAGCGCAGGTCGGTCCAGTCGTACCGGGCGATGATGTCCAAGGTGTACCTTGCGGGTCTCTGCTGATGCTCCGGGACGAACGCGGCCAGGATCGCGTACATGAAGCACATGTCATCGTTGTTTTGGACATTGATGACTGCGTGCGTGGCGTCAATGTCCTTTGGCAGCGGAATAAACGCCCTGCCTCCGAGCGGTATGTACTCATTCACGCGGATCTCCAGGTCACGTATGCGCAGGTAGGTCCATCCACTGCCCACCAACTCGCACTGCTCCTTCTTATTCTTGATCGTGTCGAACGTCGCGGAGAGGAAATCCCCCAAGTCAGAGGCCTCGGTCAGCGGGACGTTCTTCGTGTTGAAGGAGCGCAGGCAGGTGGCCCCATGGATGTTGGTGAACTCACATTCCAGGACCATGTTCACCTTGATGCTGGGATGCCTGCTCCTCACGTCAGTCAAAAGATCAAAGACCTCCTGGAACAGGAAGACGAGCGCTTCCTCAACTGTCAGCAGGGCGTCCATCGGTTGGGACAGTCGAAAGGTGAGGAGGCGTCTGCGGAAGGCTCGATGCACGAGCTGGAACGCTGGGAGACCGGCACCCTCCATCGGCTCCTCCTCCTCACTAGACCCCAGTTGTGGCTCCCTGCTAGGCCCCGGTTGCGGCTCCCTGCTGGGCCCCGGTTGCGGCTCCCTGCTGGGCCCCGGTTGCGGCTCCCTGCTGGGCCCCGGTTGCGGCTCCCTGCTAGGCCCCGGTTGAGGCTCCCCGCTCGGTCCGGGTTGAGGCTCCCGTGGCTCCGCGATGGGTGATGGTGGTGGCCCGAAGTGGTCTCGGATGAGGTTCAACGCGATAGGGCAGCTGCGCGTCTGGTGGCGGTCCCGGTTGTGACGGCGCATGAAGTCCCTGTCGCAGAAGGCGCAGCGGAACCTGGCTGCCCGAGCCTCCAACTCTGCTCCTCCGTCTACAACATATAACGAGAGTTACTACGCTTATAAAACGACGGGGGGGGGGCTTGGTTGGTTAGGTTGGTTGGTTAGGTTAGGATAGAGGAAGCATGAACGGGGGGGGGCTTGGTTGGTTAGGTTGGTTGGTTAGGTTAGGATAGAGGAAGCATGAACGGGGGGGGGCTTGGTTGGTTAGGTTGGTTGGTTAGGTTGGTTGGTTAGGTTGGTTAGGTTAGGATAGAGGAAGCATGAACGGGGGGGGGACACTTATGTGAAGCATGAACACTTATCACAGTTTATTATGTAAATTTTTAAATTCCAATTTAAAATTAAAAATTTAAATTTCTTTAAATATTAATTATGAGAAGCATTTTATAAAAAGGTAGCCATGATTATAGTTACTAACCTTGGAGCTCCTCCACAGGCTGTTGGTGGGCAGTAGTAATGTGCCGATTGAGGTTGTCCCTTCTTGTAAATCGTCTACCACAAACGTTACAGTCATGGCGTCTGTCGTTGTGGGTAGACTCTGCATGCCTCCTCAGGTTTTTGAAAAGGCTGAAGGTGTGACCACAGACCTCACACAAATGTTGGTTGTTCATCTACAACAACAAAGGATACTTAATAACGTTCTAGAGGAATGAAAAATAAAATATTAAAAAGAAACAACCATGATACGCTCAGAATAGCTTCACTGATTTATGTATGCCTCAAACATTGTAATGTCAGGTTCGAAATCAGTTAACTGGAAATTATCATTCGTTGGAAAGGCATAATACATTTAATAAAGAGCTGTTTTAAAACAGGGTTTAATTAAATTTCATTAGTAAATAAAGTGTTGAGAGTACGTCCAAAATAAAATAAAATTTAAAATGGTTTAGTTAATAAAAATATTTCTACTTACGTTTAATTAATGAAGGTAATCGAAGCAGGAAGAAGTCACTGGTTAGGAGCACACAAATGAGCACTCAAGTACATTCACAGATAAACTGAGGAGGATCATTAGGCACCGCTCATTAAATAACATAGGAAAACCACAAGTAAACAAGCGCTTGCCTCGAGGTATAACGGGGATGGTGACATCATGTGGAGGAGGGCTTTGTGTAACTATTTACTTCAATTAATATTCATTTTAGTTCTTATAAATTTTACAAAAAAGGATTTACTGCAAACTGTTCCCCGTATCTGTTCCAATCGTTCACCAATAGTAAATACTGCTGTTCATACCGGATCCATTCCCAGTACTCCTTCTCGAATGGATAGTCCTCCGCGAGGTACCTTCTGCCCTCCTCTACCACCCACATCTCATAATCATCACGCGGAAAGGTATGGATGTTCTTGTACCGCTCCGCTCTCCACAGCAGGTCGCTCTCGTACTGTTCCAAGTCGTAATGGATCCTCGGAACGCACTCTGCCGTAAACTTCTTGTCAATACGTCGAACGCGCTTCCTCCACTCGTACCGAGGTTCAAATGGTCTCCACGCAGACTGGTATCTCACTCGCCTAACTTTCACAGTCTTTCCCTCCTCACCAACACTCACTTCAACTCGCTCAGTATCGCTGCTGCTGTCAGAGGACATGGTGCTGCGACTCTCGACCGTTAACTGAAGACAAGAGAGGAGTAAACAAGGTCGACCGTTAACTGAAAACAAGAGAGGAGTAAACAAGGTTAAAATAAAGGTGGGTGTGGTAAACGGGGGGGGGGGTTCTCATTCCTCCTCACACGCCTGTGCTCGCCAGCCTATGTTAGGTTTCCGCCAGGTCACGTGACGGGGGGGATGACGTCACCGGGGGGGGATGACGTCACCGGAGGGGTGACGTCACCGGGGGGGTGACGTCACGGGGGGGGGCTCCTCGGCTCCTCAGTTTGCTAAGGTGGTCCAGAACCGGCCATAGCACCCTACTCTTTTCATTTGAGGTCCAGAGATGCCAAAAACAAATTTCGTTCAAATTGTTATGTATGAATATATATGTGTGTGTGTGTGTGTGTGTGTGTGTGTGTGTGTGTGTGTGTGTGTGTGTGTGTGTCCATAAGCACGATAACTATCGTAAAAATGTCCGATCTTAATGAAATTTGGTACAAATGTGTAAAGTACTATTTATTTGAACGAGTTCGAAAACCAAACAAATCGCACCATCCGAAGGGGGGTTTTGTGGGGTTTGAACCCCAAAAATGTTTTTTTTTTGGGGTTCCCACTTGTAATTTTTATTCAAATCAAATTTCAATTTCACCATTTACTTCAGAATTAAAAACAAACAATTTGGTATTTTGATCATTGCTCTACGTCAATTGGTTACTGACATACTGAAAGTGCTAAACACAATACGTTGTCCAATGTTATGCTTACGGAGAAAAAGAAAAATTGTATATCTCGCTTATTTATTGAACATAAACTAACGAAATTTGGTATATAGCTTCATCTGGTTGTGGTTTATTGTTGTTTGCAAAACAAAAAATTTTCACCAATGGTTCCCGTAGCAGCAAACCTAGGTACTTGGTCCCCGTGTTATTCTTATGGGAAAAAATTAAAATGTTATATATAGCTTATTTATGAATGTATATGGATGAAACTTGGTATGTGTATGTGTCTATGTGTATACTTCACTAAGATTAGTTCTATTGATATTTGCATAAAAACCCATTATTTTATGTTCCTTGTTGCAGCAAACCTGCGTACTCATCCCCAAGGTTATTCCTATGGAGAATAATTAATATTTTAAATATCGCTTGTTTGTTAATATATTTCTAATGAATCCTGTTAAATGTTTTAATGTGTTATGTGTTATATATTCATTGGAAATTCGCTGAGTATTCAGGTTTGCTTTGACGGAGGTATTTTGTTATGTTACAAGGAAATCGATAATTTTTGTAGGTCTCAGATTGCATGGTAGTGGGCTATTTTAGAATACAGAGTGATGAAAAGCCAATAAATGAGCACTCATTTTGAGAATTTTCGTTGTCAAATTAACAGTAATTCTTGCTTATTTACTTGTCAAACTACTGGTGGCACCTTACTGCGACAAGTTGAACTATCTCAAAACAAGTGTTTCAATGCGCTGCGCACGAGTGTTTATAGTATGCTAAACCATTCACTAACAATCGCCCAGAGGTCAACACTCGACAAAAGAAATTCTACGTAAACCCAAAGCGGCACATACTAATAATGGCTGTTTGCGTGAATGTTTTACCACATGCTGCGTGGGCAGATAAATACAATGAATTTAACCCATATCCTTATGCTGAAGTTCACTAATAACCACCCTTTTTCTCCCTCCCTCTCTCCCCCTCACAACCAGGCTTATTTTTTTTTATTTAAGAGAAGAGTGATGCCATTCCAGTAGTCAATAGTATGTTTTTATTTACATTAGTTCTGAAACATCTGTTCTTCCTATAGCGCTAGCATTTTGTATTATATCAGCTGTGAAATATACAGTTCAATTGATTACTGTTCTTCCTTAAGATTACCATTGAAACTTTGAAAGCTAGTGAGGTGTAGCCCTGAGGGCCGATGTAAATTATAAGGGGTTTCTGCACATCTACACGACAATAACGGTAATGCGTGAATTTCTCCTACGATGCACACAACCTGAGAAAAGAAGAGGGGCAGTTTTGAGGTTGCCTATTAATATAAAGATTACTTATAGTTGCAAATAGTAATTTAAAGTTGTAAGTAGAATGGAATATTTACATTTCATTCATATCAGGTATAAAATGTATATATATATATATATACCAAATTTACTGTCCTACTGTGTCACTTAATTTCACTTAAATATCTCAAATCAAAATTACAACAAAAATACCTACTTTAACTGGTTTGTTACTAACTATAACGTAAAAAATCCACGTGGTAACAGCGAGAGCATTTATAATCAACGTGTGCCTTTAAAATATGTGTAAATAGAAAATGTGTGGGTTTTACAAGCAGAAAAATTGCTCATTTTATCCCCAACTAGGTTTCAAGCTCTGACTGCATTGCTACTTTGGTTCTAGAACTTTGACGAGGAGCGTTAGGCGTTGCTTGGCAAACATTTCCGTGGTGACTTGATCCTGAACTTGTAAACTTGGAAACCCCTTGCAAAGGTAGGGTTTCGAACCCTTCCACTAATTTGTCACAGTAATCACTCATGGGCGGGTTTGAACGTAACTCTATTCTGCTTAAATAATTTAACATCACATTTTTTACATTTTAAATAGAATTTTATTGCAATAATTCCAACTTTATAATTGCTAATTATATGATATTTGATGGTTTTAACACCAAATTTCAATTTTGTTGACTTTTGATATCGATTTTGGAGCGTTAAATTTTAATTATTGTTAAAATGTTTTTATACTTATTGTGGAAAATTATTTGTGTAATTTAGGTTACACTTATGCATAGAAAAAACCTTTGTTTCACGATAAATTTTACTTTTTGATCCAAATTATCATTTTACTCATATAATTACTGGGGAATCTTGTATGAAATTAAGACGAATTCGAGTCTTCACAACAAGCACAGTATTTACAAGCTAATATAAATCACCAATTTTCAAAATATTGCGTCTAGTGTAACTCTTAATTTATTGTTTCTAGCCAATAAATTATGGAGTGAGTGCAGGGAAATATACTGAGATGGAAGCTACTCATTCAGTCGTAGCTGGCTCATAAGGTTTTCTACATACAGGGTGACTGAAAAGTAACTTGCACCCCCCCTTAACTTTTTAACTATTTGAGATATTTGAAATCGGTTTGCGGCAACCTTCTTGTATATGAGGGGCTACAATAATTATGGTTAGTTTTAAAATTTTTACCCTTAGGGGCAGTGGGGGTAGGGGTAGCTCAAAATTTTCAAATGGGAAGTATGGTCGACTTTCATATCATTTTATAGGTCTTGATGAAACAAAAAAATTGACATAAATAAAATAAAAATCGGACCACTAATAACAAAATGGTGCCCTTAAATGATTCAAATCTAATCAACCAGGACAACAATAAAAAACCATGACAACATTAATTAACAAATCTTAACCAACACACAACAATCAAAAAGTAACTAGGTGTACAGTATGGTCATAGCTATTTTTAAAATCAGCTGTTATTCTCAGCTGGGAAAATCCAAACAGCTGTTCCAAGTGCTGCTGAACTTTCACCCAGAGATAAGAACTGAATATTACAAGGAAAAAGTCAGAGATTACTGATAACAATATGGGGAGTTGGGGATTTTCCAGGCACTATTTACTAACCATTCAGATCTTATTAGCAATGATCTGAACTAAAAAAAGTTGCATTATTGATACAAATAAAAAATTAATAAAATAATAATAATTATTTTTTTGACTACCACAATAAATGCTGTTTAAGACGCGGGTTATTAAAGGTAATTTTTAGTTGCCATTTCGTTATTAGTGGTCCGATTTTTATTTTCTTTATGTCAATTGTTTAGTTTCATCAAGACCTATAAAATGATATGAAAGTCGACCATACTTCCCATTTGAAAATTTTGAGCTACCCCCTACCCCCACTACCCCTAAGGGTAAAAATTTTAAAACTAACCATAATTATTGTAGCCCCTCATATCCAAGAAGGTTGCCGCAAACCGATTTCAAATATCTCAAATAGTTAAAAAGTTAAGGGGGGGTGCAAGTTACTTTTCAGTCACCCTGTATGTCGTTGGGGCTTGAATAAATCCTGGTTTCATGTTAAATGTATGACCACTGTAAAATATATAACATACATAGTTCCAACAATGACTGTAGCTTATTAATTTAAAACTTATTGAATTGTTAGAGTTAATTAAAATTATTTCATCCACAATTTTACACAATTATTAGCTGTCAAAAATTACGGGATTAAAAAACTAACGAAATATTGTCCATTAACAATGAAATAAGGTTATTGGATTCTAAATTACTCGTTATAAATCTATATTTAAAACGCTTATTTTTAAATGCTTGTAAACACTCGGGAAATCCACCTTGTAGAATAGGTGTTACTGTAACAAAGCACATAAACAAATTCCATATTGAAATATTTATCAGAATCAGTCAAAATTTAGAACATGTCTTTTTAAGATAGACGTTTACACCTGCATGTAAAACAGCCCAAAAAAGGAATTCAGTGGTTTAGACTAAATGTTGTTAGTTTAGTTTTGGATAGCTATCGATTCGGATCCAGATTTGTGACACTTAAAGCCAAATTCTGTTTCTTAGGAACTGAAGTTAAATTTAATAAATATTTACAATTTTGTTCATCAGGCTTAAATATTCAATAACAATTAACCGGACTACATCCATTGTTTTGATAACCAAACGATAGAAATGGTGAGCACTTTTTCGCCTACACTGATGGTTCAATATCGCTAATATCCTTTGTTACGATATCGGACAATTTCATCAACCATTGTTTTTTGTTTGTTTTATCGAATTAATTTATAATAGTTGCTCACTGCCTGATGAATTTGTAAC
Source organism: Allygus modestus (assembly GCA_963675035.1). Taxonomy (NCBI): domain Eukaryota; kingdom Metazoa; phylum Arthropoda; class Insecta; order Hemiptera; family Cicadellidae; genus Allygus; species Allygus modestus. Next base: position 281,723,425 of record OY776112.1, on the reverse strand, counting down.
TTTCATGTAAATCGCTAAGCTACGGTAGCCCAGTAGATACAATGTCAGATCCACACGAGTGTGGTCCCGGCTTCAAATCTCATTTTTTATGATTACTTTTCTGAAATTTTCTTCTTAATTTTACTTGAATTTGTTCGGGGTTAAAACTTACTTTTGTTGTTTACTTTTTTAGGTACGAAATTCCTGTTTAATTTTACTTTAATTTATTCATACTAATCAATTCATTTGCAATTATGTTGTACAACGAACAGGCGCCATACAGCGCTCTGTGGAAGTTAGGTTAGGTTAGGTTAGTATAGTTTTTTCGTGAATCGCAACCTAGTTTATTGTTATTATGTTCACGCAATTCAATTTGTAGATACAATTTAACATTGCATTTGTATTCACAACTTTTATTTAACTTATATCTGTTTGACTTTGAATCGAATCACCATTTATGCTTTTCCACCACAAAACATCTATCCATTTATCGTAGTCGAAAATCCATTCGATAAAACGAACAAGCCTTTTATTGGTTGGTAAAATGTTTCAATATCCAACCAATATTGGGCCGACAGCGTAGGTGAAAAAGTGCTCACCGATAAAAACAGTTTACATATTACCAACTTTCAGTTGTATTTTGTCTGCATACATACAAACTATCTAAAGACAGTCCAACATAAACCTAATTAGCTGAACTGTTTGTATAAATATAGTTAGTTTACGTCTTCTTACTATTAGTTTACGTCTTCACCTGCTGTAACTTTTATCTGTGACCCATTTGTTTTACGGTACCTGGGGGCTGGGGGCTGGGGGCCTGGGGGCTTTTCTCGGGGGAAGGCTAGTCAGTTTGTTTAGATGACTCGGAGTAATATTTCACCTTTTCTCTCTACTGATAATCATATTTGTATAACTCATTTGCCTATTTTCTACATTTTTAAGGTCCCTCCAGTTGTTATTTATAGCTCAATGTCCCTTTGATTTATTTTACTACTCTATATTTTTAATCTTCACTCAAATCTTTTAATCTCTGCTCTCAGGAAACCACACGTTAATAATCATAAACAACATTTTAGTATTACTTTGTCAGTTCCCTGATTGATTGTGAACAGCTGTTACAATTCTTTTGTTTTGATTTGAAACTCCATAAGCCCAATGTTAATTTTTTTAACTTTTAATTTAAGTTTTCTTACGTTATTTGATTTTTTCTGGGGTTGAGGCAACCCCAGAAACGTTTGAAGGAAATCGTTGGAGCCGTTCTGAGATCAGTGTCGCAAGCAAGCAAGCAAGCAACCCTTACTCATATTAGAGTATAGGATTACATACGATTTTATTATATGTTTACATTTTGTTGTTAACACACTTTGATTAGTTTTGTATACAACTGTGTACATATTAATACACCTTTTGATATTATCTGACGAAGTAGACCAGATGAACGAAGATTAATACAGATTTTCAAATTTTACTCTAAAGAGAACATTTCCTGTATCTAAATAACTATAAAGCCTCTAATTTTCTAATAAATAACAATACAACCCGACGAGTAACTCACTCACTCAAGTATACGAAATCTATACCAGTTCTATATGAGGTAGAAAATTGAAATTTAGCATACAGGTAGCTAAAATACAAATTTAAAATCTGTTTAACCTCTAAATTTTACCGTGAAAATTGGAAATTTTACCTTTGGGCTTATGGAGATTCATAACAGCTGAAGAAAAATATCCAGTAAACTATCAATGTAACTTTCACATGGTAGTGTATAAACAAATGATAGGACGTTTGAATAAGATAAAATCTAGAGTGGATACTTCCCAAATGAATCAAAATAGCACACTATATAAAAATTACTAGAAGGGACATTGAGTAACAACTGGAATGACCCCAAGCGGGGCTCTGGGGGCCGAGCCCTCAGCGAGCGAAGCGGGTATCTAAATAACTATACAGCCCGATGTGTAACTCACTCACTCACTCACTCAAGTATACGAATTCTAGACCACTTCTAGATAAACAGTGAAAAAAGAATTCTAGATAAACGTGAAATTTGGGATGTACCCAATACAATTGTCAAAAGTTACAATTTATAAATTTTAAACCTCTAATTTTTACCTTGAAAATTGGAAGTGTTAACATTGGGCTTATGGAGTTTCAAATCAAAACAGTTGTAGCAAAATATCCAGTAATTTGTCATTGTAACTTTCACATGGTGGAGTATAAACAAATGATAGGACCATTAAATAAAGATAAAATCTGAAGTGGATGTATCCCAGATGAATCAAAATAGTATACTATATAAAAATACTTAAAGAGACATTGAGTTATAACAACAACTGGAGTGACGCCAAGCGGGGGTCTAAGGCGGAACCTTCAGCGAGCGAAGCGAGTATACTGGGCGACTCAGACCACCCGTCCAGCATGTATAACGGGAGAACGGTTTGGTCTAAATTCATCAAACAAAATTCTTACCCACTAAAACGCATATGGCCAATTAATTAAAAATATTGTTATCAAAATCCATGTACAGAATGTTCCAAAACTGAAGGTCACGGTTCAAATCTCAACATTTTATTATGTGACCATAGGGCAAAATTATAAATCATGTTACAGGTCTTGTTAAAAGAGCAATTTTGGCAAAACAGAATTTACTTACCTTTATCCGTTTCAAAATGGCGGCCATTTTTGTGTACAATATTGGCAGTTACGGAATAACCTGTATTTTCTAAACCACTAATCGTATTTTTTTCTGATTCAAATTTCTTACTCGTGATAAACTCAGCTTTACTCTGGTAAGCTACATAATAGGCTTTTTTGAAAAAAATCTAAATATCATTAATTTTTTTTTAATACCTGTATGCCCAAAGTTCAAAAAAGTCAAATGATAGCGTATGTCAAAAATCATACCGTTGAAATGGTCTTGTAAATACTAGCAAGTTTCTAAGTTACACCAACCTTGTATCTCTTTTCGTTTTTCTGAAATCAGCAAAATTAATTGTTTTCCCATGTAAAATGCATGTTAATTGCACATAAAATATTAAATAAATTTTACCACAGAATACATGCAAGTGTTATGCAAATTAAAATAAATTTCATATGGGAGAATCATGTTTTTGGCTGATTGCACAAAAACGAAAAGAGATACAAGGTTGGTGTAACTTGGAAACTTGCTAGGATTTACAAGACCATTTCAACGGTATGATTTTTGACATACGCTACCATTTGACATTTTTGAATTTTGGGCATATAAGCATTTAAAAGAAATATGTTATTGATATTTATATTTTTTCAAAAAAAGCCTATTATGTAGCATACCAGAGTAAAGCTGAGTTTATCACGAGTAAGAAATTTGAATCAGAAAAAAATACGAGTAGTGGTTTAGAAAATACAGGGTATTCCGTAACTGCCAATATTTTACACTAAAATGGCCGCCATTTTAAAACGGATAAAGATAAGTGAATTCTGTTTTCGCCAAAATGTTTTTTAACAAGACCTTTAAAATAATGTATAATGTGTCCTATAGTCACATAAGACAATTTTGAGATTTGAACCCGTGACCTTCAGTTTTGGAACATTCTGTACACGGATTTTGATGAAAATATTGTTAATAGATTGCCCATATGCGCTGTAGTTGGAAAGAATTTTGTTTGTAGACTACAAACCAAACCTTTCTACCGTTATACATGCTGGACGGGGGGTGAACGACTGTAAATTATCAAACATATTTTGTTAAATTTTACTAGCATAAGTCAAAGTACTTTTTTAAATGGTCAAGGGTTTTAACCCTCACTCCTAAATAGGGGTTGTTGGGGTGGTTTTTATTTTTCAAACATCAATCTCTAACAAGTTGCATATTATTTTAAAAATGGTAAAAAAAAGAAAATGAATTCCTCAAACTAGCCCTTTCTGTTTTTTTAATCTAATGTTATGGCCCGAAAAAAATCGTCCTCTCCTTACCATATATACAGAGAGGGAAAATCCAACTTTCCCTTGTCCAAACCTTTAAAAAAGACCATTTAAAGTGCAAAAAGTAATATGAAACCTTCTTTGTTTTTGCCAAGAGGTGAATGGATGCCATGGTGAGCAGATAGTTCCCAAAAAGGCGCGACACAAAAGAATTCTGACTACCCTATGTGAAGGAGTGGGGGAGATGTCTTCTTCTTCTTCTCTGTCGTTCTCTCTTGCCATAATTAAATACACAGAACACCGTTATCGCGTTCGTGAGTAAGTAATATCTTACTTCTTAATTCTCTTACAATTTGTCTCGGGAGCAACATTTTTATTTTGTAATAGATTTTAACGTTGAAACGTCAAATTAAAGGGATTTTCCTGTAGATAATTTCAAAGGAGTTGGGTTTTCCTTTGCGCGTCTGTGCTGTTAAATTAGATAAAAACAACTAATAATATTAGAAGTGTCTAACCACAGACTTGACAGTCACTATTGTTTATATTTCAATTGTATGCTGAATTGGTTTTAGCGAATTTCCCTTTTCCCTTCTTGTAAATTGTTTTAACATTTCTCAAAATCCAATGTTGGGTTTAGCCGTTTTTTTAGTCCAAATACTAAACAATTTATTCATTTGAGTAAATAACTTTTAAAATGACTAAATGGTGTTCACGAAAACCCAATCAAATTTGCTAAATGTACCATGTTAACTTATTCATATTGAATAGCCTCCAAAGCTGATAAGACAATTAAAACATACAGGTTATTTTACCTCCGTCTTCATCTTTAAGCTCATCCATACTGGACTACCATGGTTTCAGGAGCTTATTGTGCTTTAATCTTCAGGTCTTGAATATCGTTAAATTCTGGTATATTAGCAGATATATATATATATGAATGAATTATAAACTACAAAGATAACTAATAAAACCAACCCTTTTAAACCACAAATGAAATATTGGCATCGTTATGTTGATGACGTTCTTTGCATTTTTGAAGGTACTAGAGAGGAGGCAGACAACTTTCACATCTATCTAAACTCACTCTATAACAAACTTTAATTTTCAAAAGAAGTACAAAATAATAAAATTAATTTTCCAGATATAACGATTTCTAAGGAAAATAACAAACATTCATTTGAAATATATTAAATAGTAACTACAACAGAAACAATAATACCTATTCAAACCACCCGTGGCTACACAAGTTAGCAGTTTTTAATTCAATGACTTATCGATTAATCAACTTCCTATGTCGGATAACAATTTCAATAAAGAGAAAAATCTTATAAAAAAACTTGGCAGTAAAGAATGACTACAAGCCGACTATAATTGAAAGAATGATAAGAAAGAAGATCAAAAAGAAAAATGAAAGAAGAGAAAGGTCAACGGAAGAAAACCAAAAAGAATATATATATTTATATTCCTTTTAATACAATCATAAATACAGCTACAAGAAGAACATTTTATGATTCCAATATTAAGACCAGCTATAGAACAAAAAATAATGCTTATAGAATCATGAACAATAGAGTACTATATGAAAGAAACAACTAAGTAAGAAATTTAAACAAAGCAGGTGTCTATCAGAGTAAATGCATGTGAAATGATGTGATAAATGATGTGAAAACTACTACATCGGGTAAACCAGTCGAAGTTTTAATACGAGATTTAAAGAACACATCCAAGCCCTAAAATCCGGAAACAGAACAAAAATTAAATCAAAGTTCGTTGAACATTTAATTAAAACAAGACACAGCTATAAAAGTATCAATGACCACCTAACAATAAGAGTACGAGAAAGAAAGAGGTCAATTATATGTAAAAGAAGACATATATATATATATATATATACATATATATGAAATACTAAAATAACTTGCTGAATAATTTGCTGAACACCATGAACATACGCTTCCCCGCCGCCACGGCCACCCGTAATCTGAAATTTGTCAGTGGGATCAATGTGGATTTCCTCAATATTATTACTCTCAATAAATTCTGATACCTTTTTATTGTACTCAGTTTTGTTCATGACAATAATAGACTGTTCTTTGTCTGCTTTAGTAATAATGCAGTCATGTGGATTAATTTTCCTTTAATACTTTTTAGGACAAGAATATCGTGTTTGTTAGGTTGACTTTTAGATTTGTTTGAAGATAAAATTAAGCTCACCTTCTTATCAATTACGTGGCGTACATAAATTTTAGTATTTTCATTTTTAATGGCGTTTATGGCAATTTCAGCATTGAGAATTTCATTTATTAAATTTCTGTTCCGGTTTCCAACATGAACATTATGTTTTAAACCTTTATTCAAGAGCTGCATTTCAATATCAGAAAATATTACATCAGTACAATTTACAACTCTTGGAAAGAACTGGGGATTTATTATGAACTGTTCAATTGGTTTGGATTGTAGGCTAACTAACTTTTGAATTTTCTTTTCCTGAGTTTTCTTCATCTTGTTAATTATGCTACTGATATAATTTTCGATAGTATGCATTAATTTTCCACATTGGGATGGGTGAACGGATCTTACTCTTACTAGATATAATAACGAAGTAAAATATAAAATATACAGGAAGCCTACTGGAACAGACCAAACAATCCACGCCTCATCTAACCACCCACAAGCCCATAAAATGGCATCTTATTATAGCTTTGTTCAACGGCTACTAAATGTACCTTTGTCCAAAGAAGATTATGAGTCAGAATATAATATTTTAAAATACATTGCTACAAATAATGGTTACGGGAGCACTATCATTGATGAAATTATAAATAAGCATAAAAGTAAAGTAAAAAAAACGAGAAGTTAAACCAGATAGCACATTTGTTTCAATTGAGTTCGGCCACAATCTACATTATACTTTAATAAATGAGTTAAAAAAAAGCAAAACATAACTTTCGCATGCAAAACTTCTGGAAAATTGGAACAACAACTTAATTGTAATATAAAATCAAAGGATAAAGGTGATGGATTATATGGCACTGGTATATATAGGTTGAATTGCAACGAATGCCCAAAATTCTATATAGGACAGACAGGACGATCTTTTCAAAAACGTTTCAATGAACACATCCCGTAACCTAAATTGAAATCGCAACGGTCCACATTTGCTGAAAATTTAATAGAAGAAAAACATGGTATTAACAACTGTAGAGAAAATTTGGAAATACTGCATAAATGCACCAAAGGACCATTAATGAATGCACTTGAAAATTATGAAATATAGAAAAGTACAAAAAAATCACCAAATGATGTAATAAATGAAAAATTAAATTCTGGTTCAAATATTTTATTTTACAGGATAGAAAGGTTGCACAAAAGAATAGGAAATAGTCAAAACAATAATCAGCTGTCCAGGCTTCTACAAGGTCAAAGTCCCCAAGTGGGCATTGGTTAAACCATCATGTTTGCCCTGCACTGTTCCTGTTTGTCAGTCTGCTCTTGTCCTTGGCCGGCCACACATGGTAAATAGAGTGTAAACTTATTGAAACATTTTTAAATGTTTAATGTTTCTATGTGTCAGTATACAAGTTTGTGTTTAGTGTTGAAATGTTTTTAAACTCAAGACGATGACGGTATTTTATTCTGTGATACTGAAAGATTTGATAATGGGACAAATCTAGTCCCGAAACTAGTAATCTTATAAACTAGTGGATTGATGACGACAAGGTATATAACCTTATTTTGTAAGTTATTTATGATTGAGTATTGATGAAACTTGTTATGTGGCTTCGCCTAGTTAAATTCTTTTTATATTTGCATAAAACCCAATTGTTTGTGTTCCTTGTTTCAACAAACCTACGTAATCATCACCAATGTTATTCTTATGGAGAATAATTAAATTTGTATATATATCGCTTATTTGTGAATATATTTTTATGAAACTTTTCGGCTTTATGTGGTATTAAGACATATATTATGCATTGAAAATTCGCTTAGTACGCAGGTTTGCTGCGACGGGGTATTTTATGGTCCCTATGGCAGCAAACCTGAGTACTCACAAGCTATTTTGTTATTCTTATGGAGAATAAGAAAAATGTGATAGGTATCTTGCATGTTTATGAACATAAATTGGTAAAACTTGGTTTGTTGCTTCATCTGGTAGTAATCCATTGGTATTTACATAAAACCCCGATTTTTGTGGTCCTTGATGCAGCAAACCAGCATACTCAGTCCTAATGTTTTTCTAATGGAGAATAAATAAAATGTCATATCTAGCTTATTTATGAATATGCTTTGATGAAAGTTGGTATGTGGCTTCATGACGTAGTGAAGAACCATTCGAACTTCGCTGATTATGCCGGTTTGCTGCATTTGGGGTATTTGTCCTTAACTTATCATAAGTTAGACAGGTCTAAGTTGCGGCATTAATTTTCTTTAAAAAAAATAAAATACTGGAATAAACCAATCTTCGAATAATTCAAAGTAGTGCTATTCGTACGGAGTTTAAGTAAAATTGTATACCTCGCTTATTTATAAATGTATATTGATAAAACTTGGTATGTCATTTTATCTCAGTTCTACCTGGTTGTGGTCTATTGCTATTCATACAAACGCCCAATTTGTTGTCGATGATCCATGATGCAGCAAACCTGTGTACTCAGTTTTAATGCTATTGTTATGGAGAAAAAGTAAAATTTGTATTTGCATAAAAAAATTTCTTTTAGACATTTCCCGTACTAGCTAACCTGCGTATTCAGCTCCAATGTCATTCTTATAGAGAATAAGCAAAACGTTATATCACTTAATTATGAACATAAATCAATAAAACTTGGTATGTAACTCCTCTTAGTTTAGTTCTATTGATATCTGCATAAATACCCATTAATTTGTATTTATTGTTGCAGCAGCGCACTCAGCCCACATGCTATTCTTATGGACGATAATTAAAATGTTAAAAACTTCTCATTTGTGAATATAAATTTTATGAAACGTGGAAAGTAGCTATTTGTGGTATTAATACACCTATATGTGCATTTGAAGTACGCTGAGTGTTCAGGTTTTCTGTAACGGGGGTTATTTATTTTAGGTTAACCATAATATGTATTGTAATACAAAATATTTATAGTATTTGTTAAATATAACTTTACAAAAAAAAGGTGTACACAAAAACCAAACTTACCACGTTAACAAATATAACCTTTCCAGTTTCATTCTCTTGTGAAGCTGCCTTAGTCGCACTGAATTCAACAAGGGCAAAAAGAAACACCTGCCTCAATATGGACATAATATTACTTTTTTCAGTTTTTTTCTAGAAACGAATACATTGCTAAACAATTAGTCAAACTGGCGTTTTGATCGTTATCTAATAAACATACCAAAAAAATCAGTTTTACAAAAACACGATCTTTTATTCTATTTACAAACAACTAATTATAAAAACAAACATTTAAAGCAACAAGGATAAACAAATAACACATGATAATTTAGAATAAAACATACTAGTCACCCATCGCGGTTTCGCGGATAGCCTTCAGATCACAACAGACGAGTATTTTACTGTCTTAAATATCGACTATAGTACTATGGACTATCGACTCTAGCTCTTTGTTTTATAACATAATACAAATGGATTTACGTGTAAAAGATATTAACAAATTATGCTGCAGTTCACGACAAATCTATAGTAACCTAACATAACCTAACTCCGTTGAGCGCTCTATGGTGGCTCTCCGTTGTGCCACAAACTACAAATAAATGAATTTGTATCTAAAAAATACAAAGTAAATTTAAACAATTAATACATACCTTAAAACGTAAACACCAAAAATAAGAATTTAACCCTAAAAAATTAACGTAAAATAAAAAATTGCAGACCTCAAAAAATCGAAAAAAGTAAGATTTGAACCCAGGACTGCAAGATCGTGAGTCCGGTACTATATCCCTTGGTCAACAGTTAGTATCTAGAATAATTATACGGTAGGCATCATAAACAAGATGCGCAGTAGACCAGTGACGTCAGTGGTGCCCAACAGCTGTTTATAACACAATAAAGCTCCCATCTGGTGAAACTAGACTGGATGCTGTTGTTTTGACTTTGACAAGTCCATTATAATTTTGTGTTGATCTGGAATTTCAGCAAAACAAATATGTAAACAATGAGACGTCACTGGTGCCCAACCAACAGAAGACGGGTATAAAAGATGCGCGTGATACCAGCCGTATAATTATTCTAGGGACTGTGCATTGGTTCACCGTAGCATTTGTCAATGGGAAAGTTACAATATAACAAGCTGTGAACGCTATGGGTCCTCTAGACGCTAGTTGAGTAGTCGACTGCGATAATCAATAGTTCATAATACAATAGTCGATATTTAACCAAATGATCGACCCATCTGTTGTGGACTGAAGGCTATCCTGGCTTCGCTCGCAATCACGGTTGTCTACAATGTTATGTTTAAGAAGTAAGCTTAATTTTTAAAGCACCTGGGGGACCAAGCTTTTAAAAACTGGGGGACTGGCTCTAAATCTAGTCCGTTTGTTCAAAATAAGCCGAGAGTACTTATCTTCACGGTTAACCTCTTCAAGGAGAGCATATTTGCTTTGCTTATTTGCTCGTTTCTTTTCATTTCGGACATGCCCGCTTTATCTTCAATCTTCCTTTTTAATAATTCTAGCAATTTAAACATAACTTAATCATGTATATTACACTTGGCGCAGATTATCTTGAGCTGTGGAAACTATTTTCAGTTCAAACAGTTGGAGTTGAGAGAGATTTAGATATCGGCCTAAAATCTGTCATCTGTTGATTCCATTATCTGTTCAGTCCATTAATCGTAATAGTTTTGTTAAGTAACTGTAATAACTGTTGTGTTTTGTAATAAATGTTCGTCAGCATTCCATGTTCAGTAGCTCAGCTGGTTATCTCAGTCCCTCCATTATACAGTAGAGTAAGCCACGGCTCAAGATATTCCGCGTGAGTGTATCTTTATTTATATACTGGTTCTAATCACTACTATCACAAAACTCACATGATTCTTTTTCAAGTGAATGTTATTTTTACACCTGAATGGTTTTGAACAGTTGTCATAATTGTTTTGTTTTTATTTACGAATCTGAACCCTAACCCCAATGCTAGTTTTAAAATGATTTACTGTACTATACAAAAACTATATTTTTTAGGGATGAGGCATGATTAGAATACATTTATTTACCCATCAATTTTATGGTTCCAACTTTTGGAGAGCCCTAAAACATTTTTGGAACAGGGTAATCAAAGGTTTTATTCTGATATATTAACTATCTTCCTAACAAATCCTAGTCTAATATGAGTAAAGTTTGCTTGCTTGCGTGGTGCGTGCTTGATAACTTGCAACTCTTATTTCAAAAACGGTTCCAATGATTTCCTTCAAATGTTGAAAATTTATAATTTATGTATACAAAAAGTTCTAGACAGGTCTCATCCCCAGGAAAAATCAAATAATGTAACAAATGAAAATTAAAAAAAATTATTATTGGGTTTATTGAGTTTAAAATCAAAACAAAAGAATTGTAACAGCTATTCATAATTAACCTGGGAACTGTTAAAGGAATTTTCATGTTGTTTATTATTACAGTACTTACTTGCATTTTTCTTTAGGTTTCAGGGACAACATTCTACAGTTGAGCAAGTCCACCGAGTAGCTAATTTAATTAAACAAGTCTTGGAGAAGAAGCAAAACTGCACAGCTGCGTTCTTGGATGTAAGTCAAGCATTTGACCAGGTGTGGCACAAAGCCTTATTATATAGCATTAAAAAATGCTTCCACATACATTTTAAAAAATTCTTTGCTCGTAATAAGCAAAAGATTTTTGCAAATAAAACTTAAATACGTCCTATCAGGTTTCCACGCAATAGAGTCAGGAGTACCTCAGGGTAGTGTGCTAGGGCATATCCTGTATGTGCTGTACACTACATATCTCCCAATATGCGACGGGACAAATAATACTGCTACGTTTGCAGATGAAACAGCCATACTAGTCTACCATCATAATGTAGGAACTGCCACAACAATATTTCAAAGAAGCTTAAACTGTATACCAGACTGGCTGAAGAGGTGGCAGATAAATGTTAATGAAGGGAAATCAGCTCATATAACATTTACGCTGAAAACCGATACTTGCCCTGTTGTTTATTTATACAATGTTTTTCTACCACAAGTTACTGAAGTAAAATATCTAGAAATGCACTTAGACAGAGGACTAACGTGGAAATCTCACATTTGGAATAAACGATTGAATCTAAATTTAAAGTAATAATAATAATATTTATTCCGTGACAATGTTTAACAATGTGTTGGAATTTACAAAACGAAATATTAAATTTATGGGTACATCTTTAAACCAGTACAGAAAAATATCCCGTCTTCTTCAGAAAAAACTCAAAACTGGCAAACGAAAACGATATTTTACAGTACAAAGTGATTCTAAAACTTACGGTATACAACTGTGGGGAACTACCAGCACCTCCAACATAAAAATCATTCAGCGATTTCAATGTAAAGTGTTTCGAGCAGTACTTCAAACACCTTGGTACGTCAGCAACTTCACTCTTCATCAAGATACTATCTTCAAATAGGACGTTACATGAAGATTTCAAAATTCCATTAGTAATTGACCAGATAAATTGATTCACCGGAAGATATCTTACAAGGCTCTACAGTCATCAAAATCTCTTGGCGTTAAACTTATTGGACAAGAGACACAACATTTACCGTTTGAAGAGACTCTCAACACTTTATTTGCCTTTCCGGCTTTGAAAAAAGAATGCACAACATGAATTTAAAGTACGTAAGTGCAGCTACTGAAAATTAACTTATTCAAGTTGTTTAATATGTTTAACATCAATATGTTATTAAGTTTTACTCATTGTTCTCTGTTACGAACAGATTTAAAAAATAAAACACTGATAAAAAAATATGTGAGGTTATATTGTTAATAGACTTTGATAATGGCCTAAGCGCACGAAACATGTCAGTCTTAAAAAAAACACGTTTTTATAAAAAAGATACGGTTAAAATATGAAGATACATCTATTAAGATTAGTATACCTAATCAATCATTACAACATGCTGTATATATATATATATGTATATATATATATATATATATATATATATATATATATATATATATATATAGCAAAGTGTTTGTGTGTGTGCCCGATACCTCGATAACTTTTGAAAGAAACGCCCGATTTTTATGAAATTTTGCACAAATGGAGAGTAACATTTATGACCAAGTTCGAAAACCAGATCGATCGGACTATAGGAAGGAGTTTTATAGGGGAATCAAATTTGCCAAAAATAAGTTTTTTTGAATTTTTGGTTACAAACTCAATTTTGATTATAACCATTTTATAGAGTTTAAATAAACAAATAATTTTGTATTTTGAATCATGGATTTTGTATCAGTTAATTGGTTATGGGGAAAGGTAAACAAAAGTCGTCCATAAAATATCCCATGTTAATCTTATGGGAAAAGGTTTTTAGATTATCCTCAGATAATTTTACTAAAATCTTCACATTTTTTGTTACCAACACGTTTAGCTCTACAAAACAATTATTTTGGTGTTTTAATTGTTGTTCTACGTCCAACCGTTGCAGAGATATCCAAAGTGCTAAACACAGTACGTTGTCCGATGTTATCCTTATGGAGAATAAATACAATTTTATAGCTTGATTATTTATGAATATATATTGATGAAACTTATAATGCGGTTTCAGCTAGTTGTGGTATATTTATATTTGCACAAAAAAAGTTGTTTATATTTTTATTTTCCCGTAGCAGAAAACCTGCATACTCGGCCCCAATGTTATTCAAATGGACAATAAGTAAAGTTGTTCATATCTTAGTTATAAACCTACCTTAGTACCTTAGTTACCTTAGTTACCTTATACCTTAGTTATAAACCTAAAATAATACAACTTGGTATGTCGCTTGGTTGAGTTACATTTATAATTGCAATAAACACATTTCTTACCTTCCTCGATGCAGCAAAACTCAGCCCTATACTTCATATGAATGTTATTCTTATGGAGAATAAAGAAAATATTATATATCACTAAATAAACGATATTTAGTAAATTTATAAATATGAATGTAGTTTTGTGAAACTTGATAAGTGGCTCTATGTAGTAGTGATAGATAGTAGTGACATATATATGCATTGGAAATTCGCTGAGTAACAGGATTGCTGCGACGGGCGTATTTCTCTTGCTGCTAAAATACTTGTTTTCCTCTGGTTAGCCAACATTTTTGTTATTTTAGCGAATTTCCCCTATAGGGAAGAACCTATTACCGTAGGTTTCATGGTAAGACTTAAGCCTGAGACCATGATAACTTTTTGTTCTGAGGTCCAGAGATGCCAAAAACACAATTTGTTCAAAATTGTATACATGTGTATTCATATATGGATGTTTATATATATATAAATATATATACATCCATTTATAAACATATATATATATATATATATATATATATATATATATATATATATATATATATATATATATATATATATATATATATATAGTGTGTGCGTAAGCACGATAACTCTCGTAAAAAAGGTCCGATCTTAATACAATTTGGAAAAAATGTGTAAAGTGCCATTTTTTTGAACGAGTTAGAAAACCAGAAAAATCGCCCCATCCACAGGGAGGTTTTGGGGGGTTTGTTACCCCAAAAATGGGTTTTTTGGGGTTTTCACATCTAATTTTTATTTAAATCAAATTTTAATTCATACCAATGAATTCAGCTTAAAAAAGAACAAACAATTTGTTATTTTGATCATATCTCTACCTCAATTGGTTACTGAGATATTGAAAGTGCTATACACAGTACGTTGTCCAATGTTATTCTTATGGAGAAAATAAAAATTGGATACCTCGGTTATTTATGAACATAAACTGACAAAACATGCTATATCGCTTCATCTGGATGTGGTTTGTTGATGTTTGTACAAAAAACCAAATTTTTGCCTAAGGTTCCCGTATCAGCAAACCTAGGTACTCGGTCCCCATGTTATTTTTTTATGGAGGATAATAAAAATGTTATATATCGCTTATTTATGAATGTATATAGATGAAACTTGTTATATGACTTCACTTAGATGAGTTCTATTGATATTTGCATAAAAAACCATTATTTTGTGTTCCTTGTTGCAGCAAACCTGCGTACTCATCCCTAATGTTATTCTTATAGGGAATAATGAATTTTTTAAATATCGCTAATGTATGAACATAGTTCTTATGAATCCTGGTAAGAGGCTTAATGTGTTATTAAAACATATATGTTCATTGGAAATTCGCTGAGTACGCAGGTTTGCTGTGGCGGGAGTATTTGTCGTTTAACTGTGTTATTTTGAAAATTTGCATCGAAAGACAACATGACTCGTCAAACTTATTTTCTAACAATTCAGTTTATTTAATGATATCCGGCTATGTAGTTTTCCTTAAGCTGTGTTTAAATTGCATTTTGTTTTCTTTACAATTATTTCTTACCCTTGTTGTTAAACTGCTGAATTCGTGGTTACATATTATTTTTAAGGAGATTTGTCCTTTTGAGCTGCATGATCCGATAGACCATGTTCGAAGTATGTACGAAGTCAATTGTAGACCGTGAGGTTCTTGTTATTATGGTAGCTAGGCAGGTCTCATGAGATGTTAAGCCAAAATAATCTTCAACACGAAATATAGTTCTTGGTGAGCTTTTTGTTTGTTTGTTTGCAAAATTTATCTTGGAATCTAGAGGAAGAATTTTGTAAACAATTTGGAATTAATTAGAGGCTCTTGGACCTAGAAATACGATTGGTAAAAATCTCAATGCCAGAAAAATTCATATTTTGTTCAACAAAACTGGAAATGTTATCACTAGGCTTATCGAGTTTAAAAAAAACAAAAGAACCATCATAGCTGTGAATAAATCAACCAGTAAACTCTCAATGAAAACCTATGAATTCTTTCAAACATTGACTAGATCCATTGAATAAAGATTGCATATAGATTTGACATATTTTTCACCCGCGAAAGAATCAAATCACCGAGCATGTTACTGAGTATTTATCCCCGTTACTGAGTATTTATTGGCTTAGCAAATTCTATTAAGACTATAAAAAATGTACACTAATTAGTTTTCTTTGTGTCGTCAGTATACATGGTTATTATATATGATTGTTCACGCGATGAGTCTGAAACAACACTAAAAGATACGTCCTAATAATCCTTCATTGTATTTAGGCAGTCATCAAATCACATCTATTGTTATTGCTTATTGTGATGTCTCCTAGTTTAGAGATTCTTTCTAGCTTGAAATAATTTAAAAGTGCAATTTAATTTAAAATTTTGGAGTTGTATTAACTATTTTCATGTTTAGAAAAAGTGGATCATCATGCACAATTGTATTCGTTGCATTGTGAGTATTTATTTACTTACGAATAATTAGTAGCAACAAATGTTTAAGATGGAGAAATTCAATGCGTGAGATATGAAAGTGGTTAATGAATTATGCATTATGCTGTTTTTAATAAGACATTTTGAGTATACCCATTCTGAAATCCTATACTCTAATATGAGTAAGGTTTGCTTGCGACATGAATCTCAAAAGGGGCTCCAACGATTTCCTTCAAAGGTTCGAAATAACTAATTTCTGGGATAAACATAAGTTCTAGACAGGCCTCATCCCCAGGAAAAATCAAATAATGTAAAAAAACTAAAATGAAAATTTAAAAAAATTAACACTGGGCTTATGGAGTTTCAAATCAAAACAAAAGAATTGTAACAGCTGTTCATAATCAACCAGGGAACTGTCAAAGTAATACTCATGTTGTATATGATTATTAACATGTGGTTTCCTGAGAGCAGAGATTAAAAGATTTGAGTGAAGATTACATAAATAGAGTAGTAAAATAAATCAAAGTGACATTGAGCTATAAATAACAACTGGAGTGACCTTAAAAATATAGAAAAGAGGCAAATGAGTTATACAAATCTGATTGTCAGTAGGGGGAAGTGGTGAAATATTACTCCAAGTCATCTAAACAAACTGGCTGGCCTTCACCCGAGCAAAGCTCGGCCCCCCAGGTACTCATTATATTAAAAGAATAAGGTGTTTTTTGTGCGGAAGATTATGGTCAAACTACTGGGTCGATTTTGATGATTTACGTGTCGTTTGGAAGCCCTTAACGTCTCGATGTGCCTTTTGGGGGCCTCCAGTCAGTGCGTGGAACCAGAAACCCTTGGGAAGCCCTCAGAGTACGGTTTTGACCCATTTAAATAACATTGGACAGCAAATCAAAACAAAAGAAGCAGAACAGCTGGGATTAAAGATACCAACATATGGTTTGCTAGTCTTTATATTAATCGGTTAAGGGAATTTTTGTAGTACAAATTTCTTGGATATGCGGCATCGTCGAATTATGAAACTTGGCACACATATTTAGTACTATTATGAGAAGTGTCGAATGTAAATAATTTTGTTTTTGGACATGTAGGACTATGCCCTTTTGGCTTTTAAGGTTTACATGTTATCCTTATGGGAACATGCGTTCTGATTTTCGTATTTGTTTATAATTTTAATTTCATTAATTAGCAGCTGCGTTATTCAAATAAATATGTAGGACAACAGCAAAAATAGATGGTTCATAAATACAACATTTTACTGACTACTGGAATACCAACAATATTTCTTAACCATTTTTAACCTGTTTGTGAGGGGGTAGGATGAGGGATGTGGTGAAGATGAGTTAGAGAGATTTCTGGCGTAAATAAAAAGGCTACTGACTACTGGAAAGGTAACACTCTTCTCTTCTCCGTTTTAATTCCACAATAAACGGGGAGAGGATGAGTTGGAGAGGTTTCTGGCTGAATGAAAAAGCTACTGATTACTGGAATGATAACACCCTTCTCTTCTCAGTTTTAACTCCACAAAAGCCAGAACAGATAATTCAGGACTACTGTAAATACAAAATATTACTGACTACTGGAATGGTAACAACCTTCTATTATCCGTTTTAACTCCACATTGAAAAAGTGAAACCTTTTTGTGAGGGGGGAAAGATGAGGAACGGAGAGTAGATGAGGTTTAGAGGTTTCAGACATAAATAAAAAAGACCAATAATTACTGGAATGGTATCACCCTTCTCTTATCAATTTTATATCCACATTAAAATAAATTAAACCTGTTTGTGAGGGAGTAGGATGAGGGTTGGGGAGAAGATGAAAGACGGGGAGAGGATGAGGTGAAGAGGATCAGGTGGAGAGGTTTCAGGCACAAATAAAAAGGCTACTGATTACTGGAATGGTAACCCCCTTTTCTTATCAGTTTTAACTCCACAACAGCAAGAACAGATAATTCAGGACTAATGTAAATAAACAGTTGTACTGACTACAAGAATGGTAACACCCTTTTCTCATCCGTTTTAACTCCACCTTTAGAAATAGACCTGTTTGTGAGGGGCTGAGGATTAGGGACGGAGAGAGGATGAAGTGGAGAGTTTTCAGGCATAAACAAAAAGGCTACTGATTACTGGAATGGTAACGCACTTCTGCTCTCCGTTTTAACTCAACGTCAAAAAGGAAGAGGATGAGGTGGAGAGATTTTAGGTTTAAATAAAAACGCTAATAACTACCTGGAATGGTAACACTCTTATGCTATCCTTTTTAACTGCACATTAAAAAAAATCTATCTTGAGGGGGGAGAGAGAGAGAGAGAGAGAGAGAGAGAGAGAGAGAGAGAGAGAGAGAGAGAGAGAGAGAGAGAGAGACCACTAGATATTAAACTTTGTTTCAAATATTTGGTCGAATTTCGACCATTGGACGGTCTCTAGTTATAAATTAAAGTTTAAACAACGATTCAATTTAAACAACGGAACAAACAACGTTTCAATTGGTTCGGTTGAGTTTCAGTAACATCAATAATACTTCAAAGCAAAATCACTATCGCAAGAACTTGGCTGTAGCACTTAATTTGCAATCGATTAATGTTTAAAGAAGTAGTAAACAAAATTAATGTTTGTACATTTGTTTTAACTGTTTAATTAAACATGATTGAAATAAAATACCAACACCTTTTTTATCAGGCAGCTTGTTAATGTCACACAATAATAAAGCTGT
Organism: Allygus modestus; assembly: GCA_963675035.1. Lineage (NCBI taxonomy): Eukaryota > Metazoa > Arthropoda > Insecta > Hemiptera > Cicadellidae > Allygus > Allygus modestus. The sequence continues at coordinate 281,704,400 of OY776112.1, read as the reverse complement.
TAAATTTTGTACATTTCATTTAATTTATTTCAACGTCAAATGCCAATATTTTTATAATGTTTGACAAAATACAATCAATTTCAATTATTATTTAAGCCTTGTCCACACTAAGCAAAAGTTTGACAACCATGTTTGAGTTTTTTAGTGTTTTAACAAACATTGTGATGTGTGGCAAACAGCCACAAGAAGGATCAACAAACAGATAACTTCTATCAAAGCAAAAAACTGCGATAAAATTAAATAACACCAGCAATAATGTACAACAACGTTTATGTCCTTTTAAAATCAAAAAGAAACATTTTCGTGTCTGTAAAAATTAGTAAACGTTGCTTGTTAATAATCCTATGTTTCAGTTTATACGTGCAAGGCCACGACAAGCAGCTAGTATCATATAACATTTCCACTATCACAACTATACTTCAAGCAATTAACGCTTTTACAGTTAAAACTTAGGGTGAATAAGAATAGTTTAATCTTTAAATCTGTAGATATTGCAGTGTTACATTTTTACTACTTGGTATAAAGAAGAGATGAGTTTGTTTTAGCTCAAGGAATTTATTAATTGTAATAATCTTTTATAACTTCCTTTGTAAATCAAATAAATTGATATATATATATAACCACTGTTGGATATGTTGCCAAATATTACAACCTAAAGGATGTTTTAGAATCCTTGCGCTGACAAGACTAGGCGTGGTTGGGGACTTATTCGCTTCAGTCAATGACATGGAGGACCTTGCCCATCAGGAGCGTCGGCTGCTGATTTCTCTATATGATTACATCAGCACTCAGCAATCAAAGCTGAGTCTCCTCAATGCGTAAGTAGCTAAGAATGCCAGTAGGTTTTAAGGAGTGGAGAGTGACATGCATGTATCTGGAATATTATTCCGAATTTATCTTCAAACCATTTTATTATCTCTGGGTACTTCAGGATATTAGTATAGACTGTAGAAAAATTGTGTGTTAGTTCCCTTGGAAATATTTTATTGTGTTGTTTTCCTCTTGGAAATATTTAACTTTCTGGTTCTTTAAGGATTATACTAATTTTGTGATTATGTTTAAGTTTTCTACACAAAAAAAAACGTTAGAACTGTATTGTATAAATTTTCATCAGATGCGTTTTACTCTCTCTCCCTTATACATGGTATTTGGAGAAAGTATTGTTTTCGTCAAAATTTTCGAATTTGAATTGTTGGACGAAATATATGTTTTGGTGCTCCTTGAATCCAAAAAAGTGATTTTTACGTGATGTCTGTGAGTCTATCTGTCTGTATGGATGTGTACAGAGCTAGAGCCCTAACCAATGGTTTGATTTTTATGAAATGTAATATGTAGGTACTAATCCACGGTATCTCCAGGTATTATTTTATCTTTTTGAATTTTAGATTTTTAAGGGTAATTATCCCCCAAAAACTGTCAAAAAACATGAAAAATCAAAATTTCTCAAAAACGGGTCTAAAGATTTTAATTAAACTTTAGTCGTTTGTAGATCTTTAGTTTTACAACACAATTACACCACCCGCATTTCTGTAAACATTCAGGTTCCGAAATTACAGGACTTAAAACATCAAAAATTAATTTTTTTTATTTAACAAAATAAATAAATAGATATCAAAAAATATTTCTATTCACCATTAAAAAGAGCTAAAAAAACTAAATAATTTAGTATTTTGAATAACTATTCTACGATTGCTGGTACGTTGTCCAATGTTATCCTTATGGGTAATAAAAAATTACTATTTCTCTCTTATTTACTGATCAATTTTGTTCAAAATTGATATGCTTTTCAAGTTAGCATTGGCCAACAGAGGAAATTCGAAATATTTTGCCCCTTAATAACCCGGGAAGAGGGGGAATAGGGGGCATTTCCCCTCTTAAAACCACGTGTGTAGCAATGGATTCTGTAGTGCCTCCAAAACAGGGATTTGGGTGGATATTTTTGAAAACAACTTGTTTACAAGATTTTCTGTACATTCGACCGTGTATTCTATATTTAGCAAATAAAAAGTAATATATTCATTAAAGTTGGGCTAAAAGGGAGAAAGTATGTGTCAGTTTCCTGATGCCGTTTATTTTTAAACTATTTTCTGAGCATATTTGTTAATAATGAGAAGTAATGATGTTCATAGTTTTTTTAATGGATTTTATTGTTATAACACACCAATTTTAGCTTACTGTTTTAATATACTATTTTATAAGAAAATGTTTTTTTTTTGTTATCAGTAATAGTTTTTTAATCCTTAAGCGTACCTTAGAGTTGAAAAAAAACAGAATTAATGTACATTAATTCATTTGGAATGCAAAGGAAAATAAGTTAATGAAGTGACTGCCTTTATAACTCGAAATATTACTGAGCAAGAATATTAACTTTCCATAGCAAAAATTAGAACCATGACGCTAGCTGGTTTGCAAAAATATAATTAAGTTTCGTACTTACATTTATATACACACGTTTGAGCCAAAGCTTTTCGCAAAACGAAAATCACCATATTAATTGAACAATGAGGGTGTTGTCTATCTCTATAGAAAACTGGAGCAGATGGCGAAGCTTAGGCCACCAGAGCAGACCGTTGAAGAACTGATCAGTGACCCGATCAATGCATATTCCCTGGTCCGACGACTTGCAAGAGAATGGCCCCTCATACTCAACTTAATGATGCACACCGTTGGTAAGTTTTTGTACAACCATTTTGTCGTAGTTTATAAATTAATGATAACCTACATCAATCACGGGATGTTAAAGCTTTATAAATTTTGCCAGAAACATCTTCCCTAGTCAACGCACCAGGTTTTTGGTTTCTTCTTAGAAAAATATATCCTATAATGCAGGGAACCACATATTTAGGGGACCGAATTAATTCAAGCATCTTACTCATTAATTAAGGACCTCCACTCTCTTTATTCAGCAACAAAAACAATTTATTCTACTGGCGTAATGGTCTAGTAAGCGAAAGTTGTCAGTAACACTGTTAGATGTAGCTGGTAGTTTGATGTATCCTGAAACGGGTCTGAGGTTACTTTTCTCCTCATTCCCCCTCCTCTGGAGGTTAAAGCTGGAGTTGATCATGCCTGGATTCTTAAAGTTTAAAATTATGTGAATGTACGTAATTCAAATTGTACCACCTGAGGCAACAGGATGTTCAAAATAAGTTTCATCACGAATTATTTTGTTTAGCACTTTTAAAATGTAAGTAAAAATGCAGGTATTTATATAAATTTGCTTATAATCAATTAAGTATCAATAAAAAAATATTGTTATTTGTTTTGTAATTAACAACGATTAAACAGAAAAATATGTGGTTTGAGGAATAAATTAATAATGTATACAAAGATTTAAAGAGTCAAAGTTTGGTTTCGGTTGGAACTCAAATTTTCCAACCCACTTTTAAGATGATTTAATTTGAGTTCCAAGGTGACAAGCATCTTATAAGATTGTAACGCTGGAAGACCGATAGCCTCGTTTAACGTAAAATTAAATAAAAGTGGATTACCCTTTAATTTTAATTGCAGTTTTTTAACGAGGATCTTCTTTATACCTGAAAATTAAACAAAATACAGTTTAATTAATTTTGTAAGATGATTAAAAAATTCTGGTCCTAGAACGTTTCTGATGCATTTGTCATATTATTTCAGTAAGAGGACTGATATTGTGTAAATGAGCTTTCTCCGTGGTCTTAACACATGTTTGACACTTAGAAAGAATGATTCAGTTACAAAGTACAGTATTGTGAAACTATTTTTTTTAATGTTTGTTAATTAATGTTAATATCTCACAAACAAGTGATGGAACACCTAGAACTCAAATAGGCCTATAGCCTATAGCTGACGTACCCGTTCTTCGCACAGGGGTTTTCTTTACCCGTTCTTTATTCAATGCAATTTGGATTTTAGTTAGCTTGAAACAGCTGTTCTTGCTTCTGCCCTTTAAGCTGTCAAATAGAAGTGTCCTCAGCTGTTCTCATTACAGTTTCTGGATGTTTACTTTCTTCTGAAATGTAAACATTGAAACTTAGGACGTTTACGGGGCGTAGCCCGAGGGGATTTTAAGGAAGTGAATAGGCCTATATGTTGCATGGGTTCAAGATCTACCTTTATGTAAAGTTTCAGCCCAGTCGGTTCAGTAGTTTTTACGTTCACCCGGAACATCAGACAGACAGACAGACAGACAGAAACCATCTCTTTTTTATAATATTGTAGATTACATACTTCTTTTTAACGAATTTCCCCTATAGGGAAGAAGTTATTACCGTCGTCGGCATGGTAAGACTTAAGCCCGGGACTATGATAATTTCTCGTTTTGAGGTCCCCGGACCCCAAAAACACCATTCGTTCGAAACTGTATATATATGTGTGTGTGTGTGTGTGTGTGTGTGTGTGTGTGTGTGTGTGTGTGTGTGTGTGTGTGTGTGTGTGTGTCCGTGAGCATGATAACGCTCGTAAAAATGATCTGATTTTGTTGAAATTTGGTATAAACGTGTAAGAAACATTTATGACTTAAAGTTCGAAAACCAGCCAGGTCACTCCATTCCGAAAGGGTATTTTGGGGGGAGTTTTGTACCCTAAAAATGGGTTTTTTGAATTTGTACATATAATTTTTGAGATGGTCAAATTTTAATTTTTACCATTGTACTTAGCTTAACAAAACACAACATTTGGTATTTTGTTAATTCCTCTACGTCAATTGGTTACCAAGATATTGAAAGTACTAAACATAGTACGTTGTCTAATGCTATTCTTATGGAGGAAAAGAAACATTTTATATCCCGCTTATTTATGAACGTATACTGACAAAACTTGGTATATGGCTTCATCTGGTTGTGGTCTATTGATATTTGCTAAAAAAATGTCCCAAAGGCTCCCGGAGCAGCAAACCTGCGTACTCAGCCCCATGTTATTCTTATGGATAATAATTAAATGCTACGTCTCCCTTAATTATGAACATAAATTAAAAATACCCCCGTCACAGCAAACCTGCGTACTCAGCGAATTTCCAATGCATAATATATGTCTTAATAACACATAAAGCCGCAGATAAAGTTTCATAAAAATACATTAACATATAAGCGATATGGGGTTATGGCACTGAAACTCTTGAAAAATGGCCAAAAAATGAATTTTTGTTCTTTATAATGTTGAAAATCATAAAAAACATTCAAAAAGCAAAAAAAAATTAAAATTTTTTTTACACTTTTTATAGAGTGCGCCATTGATGTCTAAATTAGTTTATCGGGCGACTTATTTGAAATACGATATTTGATATAACTTGAGTTCTATTTATTTGATTTGAATGATTCAAACGTTAATTTGTAGGATATTATGTCCTCTATCAATTTAGGTAGGCTTATAGCTGTATCTCAATTACTTTCATTTTTTTATTGAAATAATGAAAATCCTACGTAAAAATTGGTTTTGCGATATATTTATTTTTTTATTTATTCAAATGTGATTATACTTGAATAATTCTACCTAAATATTTAGATGACAATAGCCTACACATTGTGTAAAAATTTGAACAATGTAGTTCAAATAGTTTTTGAGTTATATTATTTTTAATTTCACAATTTTGATCAGATTTTTCGAAATCGCACTGAAAATGATGAATAAACGAAATGAGTCGAATCTTTAACTCGCGATTGCCGAAAACGCGTTTTTTAGCAATTTTTAACATTAAAATTGATATAACTCAGAAACTATTTGTACTACAGTATTCAAATTTATATCAAGTGTTAAGGGTAGTGTTATCTACATATTTAGGTAGAATTATGAATTTATATTCATTTTAAAAAAAACAGGAATTTTTTTATATCGGAACAAATTAAAAATATATATATATATTTTAGAAACAAATACAAATTTTAATCATCAAGTTACAATCATAGTTCTACCTAAATATTTTAAGGTAGTTATGTAGTGGGGGTTTGCGGGTGCTGGCTCACTTGATTTATGGCTTCCGGTCACGTGACCGGAAGCGCTGAGTGATAAAATACGTTATCTGAGGCTGAGCCAGTGACGTAGGCGGTTTTGTGACGAAATGAGTTAAAGTTCAAAGTTCAAGGTTACGGGGAGGTAATTTTAAAAAAGTACTACCTCGCACGCGTAAAATCCGATTGTGATTCGATAGTTTTAATTCGATAAAATATCGAATGAAAATTATCGAATGAAGCAATCGAATGATACGAGTGCGAGGTAGAACAATTACAAATATTACTTTATTTTATTTACAATAATTCATATTACAAATATTACTTTATTTACAATAATTCATGTTTACAATAGTTCCCCGTTGTTGGTTGTCATCGATGTTGTTGATCCGGACGAGTTGCGGCCATCACTTTGTTTTCTGAAGAAAGACGGTAGATACTTCGATCCCTGCGCAGAGTCCATGTTGTGTTTTTGACACCTATCTGTTCTGTTAGGTGTTTGCATTTCATTGCTGTCAGGAGGAAATAATACGTGACGGCAATGAAATAGAAACATCTATCAGACCTTGAGTGAAATGATATTGTTATTTTGTGAAGAGCGTCTCGGAGAGCTCGATGTTCACCGGTCGAGAGCCGGAGGTGTACTGACTATTCGCTAGCTAGCGTTCTGGTATCAAACAAAATGGTGGGGGTAAAAGTGTAGTAGAACGAAGCAGATGGTTGGTGGCAGGTGGCAGGCGGCAGGTGGCAAGTGTGCGGCAGATGGTAGTCCCCCCCCCCACTACACCAGTCCCCCACTACACCAGTCTCCCCACCGAGTTTTACATCGCACAATAACTAGTTTACATGTGTTAGTTAGGGTTTAGCTCTTAGACTGTCAAGACCTTAGCTCCGTAACTAAAAACTTCAATAATGTTTGCGCTTCAACGCTGTATAAGTATAACAGCTACTATGATCTAAACCGGTGCATGTATTCATATGGTTCTTTTTGCGAAGCAAACAACTAGCTAAAAGTGTTTCAACCTCGATTATTCTTCGACGAAACCGCTCATTGTCCACTAAAAGTGTAGACCTTCTGTCTTCATTGTCAGGGAAGTAGAAAGTAGTGTCAAGGGGACTACTGAAGGTCACCTTCCTCATGTTCCTGTAAAACTGCGACATTTTTCAGACTCTCTAGGTAGATGTTCATCCGTCAAGAGCTGGAAGAATAATGATGGAGCGTTATCATGTATGATAGGCACCTAACCCCCACCACAACGTTACCTTGTCCTTCAAACCATCGTTTTTACGCTACAGATGCTATACTGTTGGTTAGATTTAAATTTAAATTGCACCTTCTTGTTTGTCTTGGCAAGCCGCGTAATTGAAGTATCCACATGTTATACTTTGAACCAAAAACAAAGAAGTTATTTAGGTTTGTCCTTGAAAATAGGTGTTTTTTCGCTGTTGCTGCTATACCCGTTGTCGGATCTGAATTCTGTTTGCACCAACTTGTTCGTCTGATCAATCCGCGTAATTTGAGTACCCACTTAATATACTTTAAACCGTAAATAAAGAAGTTATTTAGGTTTATCCTTGAAAATAGTAGTTTTTTCGCTGTTGCTTCTATACCCTTTGTCGGATCTGAATTCTGTTTGCACCAACTTGTTCATCCGATCAATCCGCGTAATTTGAGTACCCACATGACATACTTTGCACAAACTTTATACCCCCCCCCCTTGGGTCATGGTCATGGTCAAGGTCAAGGACCTTGGGACTTCGAAATTTTTACAAAGTGGGCTGCACACAAACATAGGACTAACAGTCTCCTGCCTATATACAGACCAAGTCCCTAACTTGAAATGCTTAGGGTGGTCCTGAAAAGGGCCGTTTTTGATGCCATGAAGAGGAGTCCTGAAGGAGTTGCGGTTAGTCGAGGTGGAGGAAATGGACAAGGGCTGTGACAATTTATTTAATTAACCAATGCGCCTTGCCCTCTTGTCTGACGAAAAACAGTTCCTTTTTGGATGGGATTCTAGGCGGTTGCGGCAGGGAATGAGGCAGTTGGACCTTGAAGTGAAAATCTTCATGTTGTAAAATATAGCTGTTTCCGCTGAGCCTTGCCACAAACTTGTATTTGATATTTGTTTTTAGTTTTCTAAATTTAAGTGATTTGAAGTTTAGAGGAGTGACTAATTCTTCTTCCTTCAACACCCTCGTCCGCTCCATCACCTCATCCACGGTGAGAGGTGGAGTTGAAGGTCGAGGCTGACTTGTAGTCGAAGTCGAAGGTCGATGCTCAGATGACGGATGTTGGTTGAAGTAGAGCGGATGGTTCTTAAAATTTCTTCTTATTGTGGCCTTGAAAGAAGTTGGTCTCTTAAAACCACTTCTTCTCTCAACCGTCTCCTTCAGGGATTCCTTCAGACGTCGCAGTTTCTCAAGGTTCACAGGGGAAGTCATCGTAGCGCTGCTGATCGGCACGTAGTTTTAGTTCGAGAGACAAAGCTGGAATGAGTCCTAATGTCTTGACTTTTGAAGGGTCAGACGGTTTATCTCGTTGATTAGGTTTTTGGCGGCTTGCCAAGTGTAACCTTGACACTTCCATATACGGGTAGAAAGCTAAGAACCGGTTCCCCTTCCCTTCATGTCCCCCCCCCATTTGGGTCATGTCCCCCCCCCAATTTGGATCATGCCCCCCCCCCATTTGGGTCATGTCCCCCCCCCCCATTTGGGTCATCCCCCCCCCCCTGACGTCACGGGGCGGAGTCACCTCCCACCACTGACCGCCGCCTTTATAAGCGGGAGCAGTCCGCAGTCTCTTCGCAGTAGGCTGCCGCCCGTTCGTGATCTACGTCCGTCCGGGTTGCATTCTGCTGCAGCGTAGGTCTTTTAAGTGTGCGTTGGGCCCGACGCGCAATTAAGAGATCCGCGCCTTTGCATGTGCATGGTAGTTTGTTAAGCATGGTAGTTTGTTTGTTAGATTATTGCTTGTAGATTGCTGCTAATTAATGTAGTTAGTTTAATGAATGTTGGTGTTGGTTTTAAGTGTTTTATTTAATGATGAAATATGTACCTTTCTTACAGATCCTTATCCCTGGGTAAAGTCTTTATATCCGTGGGGTTTGTTATCAAAGTAATTTAAATGCCGGTCTTTGTAAATATTTAATGATGAAATATGTACCTTTCTTACAGATCCTTATCCTTGGGTAAAGTCTTTATATCCGTGGGGTTTGTTATCAAAGTAATTTAAATGCCGGTCTTTGTAAATATTTAATGATGAAATATGTACCTTTCTTACAGATCCTTATCCTTGGGTAAAGTCTTTATATCCGTGGGGTTTGTTATCAAAGTAATTTAAATGCCGGTCTTTGTAAACTACCTTGGTCAAAACATTGGTTCGCAGTAGCCTGACGCCCGTTCGTTGATCTACGTCCGTCCGGGTTTCAGTGTTGCTGTTGTGACCTTGTTAAACTGACCGCAGTATCCTGACGCCCGTTCGTGATCTACGTCCGTCCGGGTTTCAGTGATACTGATTGTTCTTTGTAAAATTAACGTTAACTCTAACTGACCAGTTTGTTTCAAAGTAATGTAATTTGTTTCTCATCCCTTTCCTAACCCCCTGACAATAAGTTTCGGCCCTGAAAACCGGACTTGTCAATACGGCCATGTAAACCGGTTGACATTACCTTTCTTAGCCTGAGAAACTGTTGTGATTTTCCTTTTTTTTTGGGTTTTTTTTTCTTTATTTTTTGTTATTAAAATCATTGCTTGTAATTCCCTGTCCCCTAATACTGAGCGGGGAATAGAGCACCAATTTGTGCTCTACCGGACTTGTCAATACGGCCATGTAAACCGGTTGACATTACCTTTCTTAGCCTGAGAAACTGTTGTGATTTTCCTTTTTTTTTTGGGGTTTTTTTTTCTTTATTTTTTGTTATTAAAATCATTGCTTGTAATTCCCTGTCCCCTAATACAGAGCGGGGAATAGAGCACCAATTTGTGCTCTATTCCCCGCTTTGGCAACAAGTTCAGATGACCTTGACCCACTGACAGGACTTATAAAACCTCTGTCTGGTTACATATAGGAAAATTAATATTTTAAACCATAGCCTATCCCCCTTCCCCTTTCCCCTTTCCCCTTCCACTTATATTGGGTATAAAAGAGGCTTCCCATTACTGGTAAGATCATTCTGCTGCTTGTGCTTGCTCAACTCAGAACTATGGAGTCACACCCGATATCACTACCGACTTCTGCATCACCCTCTACTTCTACATCACCCTCGACTTCTGCATCACCCTCGACTTCTGCATCACCCTCGACTTCTGCATCACCCTTGACTTCGGCTGCTGGTTCAATTCTTCGTCAGGCTCTTTTAATGTCTCTTATCATCCCTGAGAAGACAACTTCACCACCCATTATGGATCGACCAACTTCTCCTTCACCATCATCCTCGAGATCAAGGTTTTCGTCGAGCTCCTCCTCCTCATCATCTACCTCGAGATCAAGGTCTTCTTCGAGCTCCTCATCATCCACCTCAAGATCAAGCTCCACCTCGAGATCAAGCTCTAAAATATCTACAAAACCCCCAATTGAAATTTCACCTTCCACTAGTTCAACCAGACCTTCAGTAATTTGCACAAATATTCAATCTCCTTCAGAGAAATTTAATCAATTAAAGTCATTGCATAGAAGGTGCATACGTCCTGCACAACTATGTAATTATATCTTCAAAAAAGGTGCAAAGAAAGGCGAACGCTGTGCAAAACAGTGTACTTTAAATGAAGAACTGTGCAATCTTCATTTAAAAAATACCGCTTCTCCTTCTTCACCACATCCAACAGTGAAACCGGCTAAGACTCGGATTAATAGGCTAGCTAAAAACAAACAATACGTCTTTGTAAAAATAATGGGATTCCTGAAGGTCATGTTAAAATGTGAAGACCGCCTTTACATTTTAAGATTACCTAAAGGCATGCGTCATCCCAAAAACCCTACAAAAAAGCACTATCTAATCCGAGCCGATTCAGGAACCACTGTGTGGAATAAATTGTAAAAAAAAAAAAAAAAAAAAAACATTCTTTCCAAATTAAATAAAGTTTTTCCAAATTAAAAAAAAAAAAAGTGTGGACAACCTATTTACAAATTGTAGCATATGCTGCAAAGTGTAAATAGGTTGTCCACACTTTTTTTTTACAATGTTACAACGACCTTGACCTAGATAACGGACTTGGATAATTTATACACTATATATTTTACACTAAGACAAAGATAAACGTAAAAGGAAAAAGGAGAAATATTATACTAAAGATATTATTCAACAGTGAAGAAGGGAGGGGGTAAGCGGGTATTTAAGCAAGCGATTCGGAATATAATTATTAGTTGTATCATCATGAGCGTCAACAGCAACACATGGGGAAAGGAAATTAGCGAAGAGGAGTTGTACGCGATTGCTGAGGCTGCTGAAATTACCGAGGTTTCTAAGATTGATAAGGTTGCGGAGAATGATGCCCAGTCACAACCGCAACAAACTACATCATCGATGCGGTCTACAACGCAGCAACCAAGACCCTATCATGTTATCCTGGAGGAGTATAATGAGGCAATGAGGTACGCCTTTACAAAGTGGTGTGGACAACCGCGTTCTCCTGAACAATGGGAGGAGCACGATGCAGACTTTCGCCTGGTTGCAGACTTAGAACTTGAGCTTCAAAGAGCAAAGGCTGCTCAATAGTGTGAAGATTTATTGTTTACTTTAAGAAATACAGAGCGGGGAATAGATCAGTTTGAGGTCCAAGTGAGAACCACTTACTGCTCTATTCCCCGTTTTGGCAATTTGTTCAGATGACCTTGGGACTTAGAAAATTTTGTTTGGTAAAAAAAAAAAAAAATATTGAAATATATATTTCTTACAAAAACATCCCCTCCCTAAAACTTGCACTCCCACCACTTCCATTGGGTATAAAAGAGACACCTTATCGATGGTAAAATTAGTCTGCTGCTTGTATTCGCCCACCTCAGACACCATGGAGCACATCAGAAAACCAACTTCTGACGCCTCTTCTTGTACTGTTTCATCTTCTGCTGCCCCATCGATACTTGTCCAGGCTATGATTCTATCCAACATTTTTCCAGAGACTAGTAATACTTCGCCAAACTTAAACTCGAGATCTCTCAAAACCGAGAGAAACAATGCTAGTTCTCGAAAAATGAGAACAAGGATCGCTGATTGTTATAAAGTATTAAGACGCATATTACCATCTTCCAATCCGTATGATTCTAAATTAACCACTATACAAAAGTCAATAAAATACATTTCAAACCTTCAGTCGCAGCTTCAAGAACCGTCCTTAATTCACAAAGAAGATTTACACAACCCTCCACCTTTTGAAGCTGTTTTTCTTAAAGAGGATGAGTTAGCGGACCAACATTTCTTCGCTGAAGAACCTTCAGCTTACAAACAAATCTTCCTCATGGATGAAGATCAGGACGAGTAACTATCTTAAAAAAACTAAAGTCCTTTGAAATACAAAGCGGGGAATAGATCAGTTTGAGGTCAAAGTGAGAACCTCTTATTGCTCTATTCCCCGTTTTGGCAACTGGTGTAAATGACCTTGGGACTTAGAAAATATTCGTTTGATAAAAAATAATGAAAGATCTTCTTATTTCTCACAACAACAATATCTTTTCCTAACCCCCACCACTACCTAAACTAAGTATAAAGGAGGTTCTCCATCGCTGGTAAAAATTAGTACTCTGCTGAAAATGAATGCATCCACTACTTCTATCTCTGCAGCAACTATAATAGTTAGCAGACGGGTCGAAAACATTGATCAGTTGCTTGCTGTAAGGAGATTACTGCTACGGTATCTTGATATAGAGGTTAGTTGTCAATTGTGCATGTGGAGACCAACAGGTGAAGTTTATAGTAGTGAAAATGAAGCATTTGAAATAAACTACAGTAGAAAGTTATATAAAATCTTTGGTAATATGGTAAGGTTAGTCAATAATGGATGGAACATTAATATAACATTTTATATTGTTCCAAACCTGTAATTAAAGCAAAAAACAAAAAAAACGATGGGTATATAAGCCCGATGTTACAGAGACAATTATCACTTTGGTTCTGAATTGCGTCAAGAGAGCACCTACCATGGTATACCTCCACTATATTGACTCTACTGCTAAAGCGGATACTTTTATCCAGCGTGTTTACCAACTGTTAACGGAGTACCATCATGTTCAGGTCAAAGGATTGGGTATTCGTGGAACAGAAGAAGTAAAAATAGATGTAAAACCAATCCCTTTGAAGAAAAAAATTGACCAATTATTACAAGAAGGCTACACACTGTGCCTTTATTACACAACCTCATAAACTAAATAAAACGCCAAAGGGGGGGGGGGAATACAGAACGGGGAATAGATCAGTTTGAGGTTTGAATAAGAATCTCTTACTGCTCTATTCCCCGTTCTGGTAATAGGATAAGGTGACCTTGACCCACTTACAGGACTTAATCATTTGTGTTACAATAATACCTCTTCCCTATCACTTTTCCCTACCACTTGCACTTTCAACACTTACCCCCACCACCACCGAAATCAGGTATAAAAGGTGGTTTCGTATTAGTAGTAAATCAGTCTGCTACTTGGAATCATGTCGCCCAGAGATAACATTTTCCCTTCTAAGAAGACTATACTAGAATTGATTAAAAATATTCCATTAAATTTAAACGAAGATGAAGACGAAGACGATTCAGAGATGGAAGGTGAACTATTTAGTGAAGGTGAACTATTTAGTGATCTTGAACTACTGAGTGAGTTTGCTAGCAGTGAACCATATCTTGGAGAGATGGAGCTGTTGACTGACGACGACGATGTCGATAATAATGAACCGGAATTTTATCATCAGTTGCTTTGCTTGGAGGAAATGGACCTTGTTGATAGTGAAACCCCTCCAAGCAGTATTAATATCGATGATGTAGTTCTAGATCCAGTCACAGGGAACTTTTGTGTTCGTCGTCGCTTATTTAGTGATACGAGCTCATCATCATCATTATCATCGGAAGAATCTGAATAAGTTTTTTGTTGTCTTCAAATAGTTTACTTTAAATACAAAGCGGGGAATAGATCAGTTTGTGGTTATAGTGAGAATCACTTACTGCTCTATTCCCCGTTTTGATAATATCGTTGTATAACCTTGACCCATTTACATGATTAAAAAAAAGGGGTAACTTATACATTTAATGGTGGGGGAACGTCTATTTAAAGACGATGCAACAGTGTATATTTATCATATAGGCATGATGAACCCACCAGGAAACTCCGTTTGCTACAGCTTTCCCCTCATCGATATCGATGATGTGATAAAACTTACATCAATAACAAAACGGTTTGAACTCGAAAGGCGACTCATAAAAGTCGACGTAATTCCACAAGATCTTCGTTCGGCAATGTTGACTATTGAATATGTTAAAGATGAATCTACAACTGAAGATCCCTATTGTTTTATGAAATTTTTAGTTGATCAAGATGCAATGTGTACAATCCAACTTCACATCCGAGTTTAAAATTTATCAAATGTTTTTGTTGGAGAAAATTGTCTTAGTTAAATACAGAGCGGGGAATAGATCAGTTTATGGTTTAAAATGAAATCATTTACTGCTCTATTCCCCGTTTTGGCAAATATGCTCAATGTCCTTGACCCAAATACAGAATTTTGTAGCCTCCAGCTACAAACTTAAACTTAACCTAAAACGTACCCCCACCACTTTTTCTAGGATATAAATAGAGGTGCATTTGCAGTGTTTTTTCATTATTGCGTTGACCCTTGTGAAGAGCACGCCTACATTATGAATCGCTGCGATATTTGTAAAGCTTCTTTCAGAGATGAATGGCTTTTAACCATTCATAAAGAATTGAAACATAACACCAATACAAATACTGAAGAACCAAATGAAGAAGAATTAGATTCAATCAACCAACAATTAGCAAAACATCAAGAAGAACAAAATGAAGAAAAACACAACGAAGAAAAAGAAGAAAATGAAGAAAAAGAAGTTTCAAGACCAAGTGTCATTCATTATGCGCCTGGACCATCAGTAAATGTGGAACTACACGCCCGAGCACTTCCGGGTAATGTTGTAACCCACTTTAAAATTGACAATACAAAATTGAAACTTGAAGAATTTTTAAACAACGCAAAAGGATTGGTTAGCAAAACTCTGAAAAATGAATTAAAAAGATTAAATTTTATTAAATTTGGACTATTACTGGATGCTTTATTTACAAACATTCAAAATGAAACCTCACCGAGAGGTTTCTTAACAAAAAACCGAACTATTATGTTTTCCTCAGATATTGATTCAATCGTATCTGAATGTTTCGAAGAGCTAATGACAAAAATACAAGAACACGAAGGAAGAGGATCTGGATGGAGTTTGTTAAGCATCACAGGGCTAGACTTAAGAGTACACAAACACGGTTATGGAATTCGTGGCAGTAGCTATATCCCTTTACCAAAAAAGATTAGTGATACCAAATCCTGCATCAATGTGCAAAATCAAGATACTGAATGTTTTAAATATGCTATGTTGGTCAAATATGTAACAGACAATCCGATAAGACCAAGTCACAAATATGAAGAAGTACAACATAGATATAATTTTCAAAGGATGACTTACCCTGTTGCTATAACAGACGTTTTGAAATTTGAAAAACAAAATCCTTCAGCTTCTGTCAACCTATTCGGATTGGATTCGTCAAACAATGTGTACCCCTTGCGTATAACACCAAATGAGCGCAGAGATCATACCGATTTGTTATTAATTACTAAAGGTGATATTTCACACTTTGTGTATATCAAAAAATTTGAAAGTCTTGTTTCTAATCAATTATCTAAGCATAAAAGAAAGATGACAATTTGCAAAAGATGTTTTTGTCACGTGAACAAAGAACTAAGAAGGGGAGGGTCAGATTGGCTAGTAGAACACCAACGGCTATGTAATGGAAACTATGAAGTAAGAATTAAATTGCCGCATCCTAGCAGAGCACAGATAAAATTTGATAAAGTAATACAACAATATCGTTTACCTGTTGTTGTGTATGCTGATTTTGAGGCGTCTTTACTTCCGCTCGAACATCAAGAAGAAAACGTAACAAGAAGAAGCAAATACCAGCAGCACACACCAAACAGCTACTGTTTGATGATAAAATCAACACTGTCTGAAGAACATTTGCGAAGATATGAATTAACCACAACACCGAAGATATATCGCGGTGAAGAAGCAGCTCGAAACTTCGTCGATGACTTATATACCATAGCTGCGAAAGTTGAAGAAATGTACAGAAATGTGGTACCGATGATTCCTATGAATGAAAATGAAATTCAACGACACGACTCAGCAACAACATGTTATTTGTGTATTAACACTTTTACACTGACCAACAGTAAAGTGCGAGACCATGACCATCTAACAGGAGCTTACAGAGGTGCAGCCTGTAACTCTTGCAATCTAAACTACAAACTTCCAAACTTTATCCCCGTTGTTTTACATAATCTTAGTGGATACGACTCCCACTTTATAATCCCAGAATTGGGCAGAGATAATGGAGAAATAGATGTATTGGCAACAACCATGGAAAAATTTATAAGCTTCTCTAAAAAAGTTGGTAAAATAAAACTAAGATTTGTTGATTCATTCAGATTTATGCCTTTTAGCCTTGCAAAATTAACTAAAAATTTAAGAAGACAAGATTTGATTGAAACAAGCAAAATTGTGCCTAATGATAAAATGGATTTAGCTCTTCGAAAAGGAGTCTTCCCCTATGATTACATTGACGGACTGCATAGATTTGATGAAACATCACTTCCTACACCAGATAAATTCAAAAACAAACTTAATGATGAAGAAATAAAACCTGAAGATTATCAACATGCACTTCGAGTATGGAACGAGATGAATATGGAGACCTTAGGGGATTACTCAGACTTTTATGTCAAACTAGATGTGACCCTTCTTTGTGATGTGATTGAAGAATTTCGAAACACCTGTTTTGTCGCATATGGATTGGACCCTTTACATTCGTATACTTCTCCAGGATTAGCTTGGCAAGCCATGTTAAAAGAAACAAAATGCAAACTCCAACTTTTAACAGATATTGACATGGTTTTAATGATTGAAGCAGGTGTAAGAGGTGGATTGGTTCAAAGTGTTACCAGGCATGTTAAAGCCAACAACAAATACCTTCCTAATTACGACGAAACTAAACCAACAACCTATTTGGGATATTTCGATGCAAACAACTTATACGGATGGGCTATGTCAAACCCACTTCCATATGATAATTTCAAATGGATTAACCCCGACTCTATTGACGATATTTCACAAATTCCAAAACATGGTGACACTGGATATATTTTAGATTGCGATTTTGAATACCCGGAGCATTTACACGATCTCCATTACGACCTCCCACTCCTCGCTAAAACAGAAGTTTCTCCAACTGGAAAACACCCTAAATTAATGATGACTCTAAATAATAAACAACGCTACGTGGCTCACTTTTGGGTAGTCCAACAAGCCATCGAATTAGGACTACGTATTACAAAAATTAATAGAGTTTTGGAATTTTCTCAGTCATGTTGGTTAAAACCTTACATTGATTCAAACACCACCAGAAGAGCAGCCGCTACATCAGAATTTCAAAAAGACTTTTTTAAATTAATGAATAATGCGATATTTGGAAAAACATTGGAAAACAAAAGAAGACACAAAAATGTTAAACTTGTTACTGACGCAAAAAAGCTACAGAAACTCGTACAGCAGCCAAACTTTGGATCATCTATAATTATTAATGAAAGACTTGTAGCAGTGTCTATGAAGAAGACGAGTGTGAAGATGGATCGTCCTTTATATATAGGCATGTCAATCTTGGACATCTCAAAAACACACATGTACGATTTTCATTATAACAAAATGGTTGCCTTCTATGGAAGAGAGAACATCGGCATTAGCTACATGGATACAGACGCTTTTGTGTATTGGATTATTACAAATGATATGTATCAAGATCTTCGTACATTTGTTCACAAAAATGAATTCGATTTTTCTGACTACCCAAAAACCCATCCTAACTACGATCAAGACAAAAACAAAAAAGTACTGGGCAAATTTAAAGATGAAGCAAATGGAGTTCTACTTGAAGAGATTGTTGCACTTATGTCAAAACTGTATTCTTTGAAACTATATGATGAAAAAGAAGACGAGAAGAATAGCTATATTAAAAAAGCTAAAGGTGTAAAGAAATTATATTTAGAAAAGAAAGTTATTTTTGATCAATACAAGCAATGTTTATTTGAAGATAAAGTCATTACAGCTAAATTCAATACAATTAGAAGTTTTAACCATCAGATATACAGCCTAACAGAAGTTAAAAAAGCACTTTCTTCCAATGACGATAAACGACACATTCTTCCAGACAACATCCACACTTTACCATTCGGCCACTACTCCCTCAACCCTATTGACGAGTAACCTTTTCATCGTCCTAGATCCTTTATCCTTTTCCTTTCCGTAAAAAAGGGGAAACACAGCAATGTTAAGCTGTGTTTCCCCTTTTTTACACAAGGTTTGAATGACCTTGAACTATATGTGTGTATATATATATATATATATATATATATATATATAAGGAGATTTATACCAAAGAATATTTAATACCATATCAGCTGCCTTCGTGAAACCATCATGTCAGACCTGAAGGAGAAGATTATTAATGAACTACACAAACCTGCAAGAATAAAGTTTCCAAGAAGAAATACTGTTATAAAAGGGATAAATGATCTATATCAAGCGGATTTAATTGAAATGCGACCGCATAGCAGAATAAACAAAGGATTTAAATATATACTCACTATTATTAATTGTTTTACAAAAGTTGCAGACGCTTTACCTCTAAAGGACAAGACTGGTAAAAGCGTAACAGAAGCCATGGAAATAGCCATAAAAAGAGATAAAAACAAAATTAAACATTTACAAACTGATGATGGAACAGAATACTTTAATACAAACTTTGCACAGTTAATGAATAAATATAAAATAAATCATTATTCTACAAATTCAGAGAAAAAAGCAGCTATTGTAGAAAGATTCAATAGAACCTTAAAAGGAGCACTATATAAACAATTTTCAAAAAGAGGTTCTTACGTATGGTGTGATGTTTTACCACAATTAATAAATGAATATAATAACAGGTTTCATAGAACTATTGGTATGAAACCTAACAAAGTAAATAGAAGAAATGCAAAAGATGTATTAAAACGCATAAAGAAAAATACAAAGCCAAAAGTAGAAAAAATGCAGCCAAGAAAATTTAATGTAAGTGATAAAGTACGGATTAGTAAATATAAGGGAGTGTTTACCAAGAAATACCTTCCCAATTGGACGAATGAAGTTTTTACAGTGTATAAAGTGCAACCGACTGTACCTGAAACGTATATCTTAAAAGATAACAAAGGAGATTTGTTGCAAGGTGCATTTTATGGACATGAAATGTTAAAGTCAACAGTAGGTGATGTATATCTTGTTGAAAAAGTGTTACAAAGAAAAAAGGACGCAGTTAAAGTGCGGTGGTTAGGGTTTAACAAAACTGAGGATTCATGGATACCTATAAAAGATTTGATTTAATGCAAGCAACTCATTTCATCGTTAACCTTTGAGCAGGATGGAGATTATTCACCATAAAGATCGATTCAATATTAATAACATAGATGATTTAACTGTGGATAACGTTAAAATCAACAATGGTAAACACGGTAGTTTACTTCCAAACACTGTTCGATGTATAGTAAGTGGACCCTCAAACTGTGGAAAAACCAATGTTGTCTTTAATTTGATCACTAATCCGCAGGGATTAAGGTTTAATAACCTATATATTTTTTCAAAGTCCCTACAACAACCAAAGTATCAATTGCTAGATAAAATCCTATCTGATGTGCCCGATGTTAATTTTTACAAATTTAACGCTAGTGATAGCATTATACAACCAAACGAAGCGATACCGTATTCTGTATTTATATTTGACGATGTATCTTGTGAAAATCAGGATACTATTAGAAACTACTTTGCCATGGGAAGACATAATAACATCGATAGCATATATATAGGACAAACTTATAGCAAAATCCCGAAACAACTTATCAGAGATAATGCAAATGTTTTAATTGTATTTAAACAAGATGATACTAACCTAAAACATATATATAACGATCATGTGAATGCTGATATGGCATTTGAAAAGTTTAAAGAGCTTTGCGGAAAAGCATGGGCGGAAAAGTATGGATTTCTGGTTATTATGAAAGATCAAGCTATAAAAGACGGCCGTTATAGAATAGGTTTTGATAAATTTGTTTTACTACACTGATTAGCAGTATTACTATACAAGTCGTCAAGGTGTGAAGATGGTTAACCAGGAAAAGCTACTAAAAGAAATAAAATCACTTAGTGATTCTATTAGACAAAAAAACCGAGCTTTAAAATCAGGTATAAATGAAAGAGAGCAATTTTTAGAAACAACATTCAAACCTGTTACTGAACCTTTAAAGCGATTAGCACAAAATATGGAAAAACCTTCAATTCGCTTCGAAGGAGACAAAATGCTACCAATTTCCAAATATGAAGAAGAATTTCAGAATGATGAAAGTTTTGACCAGTTACAAACATCTGAAGAAAGCGACGAGTATGAAGAAAGTGGAGATATAGGAGATTTAAGGGAAAAGAACATTGCAGGAGATACAAGTACAGAAGATACAAGTGCGGAAGATACAAGAGCAGAAGAAGAGGATATCAACCCATCCAACTTAAGCAAATTAGGCACAGATATTATGTTTAAAGGAACACTTGGAAGAAAATATACATTAAAAATGTTACATGGCACACATGCTAATCGAAATTATCATACATATGGAGCTAGAATAGAGGATAAAGGATTAATGATTGGAGATAGAAAGTTAGATATAAACGAAAATGATGATATAGTTATTGGTGATAAGAAATATAAAGGTACAACAGGTTTGTTTGAACTCATCTTTAAAAATAATCCTGGTAAATATACTAAAAAGGATTTACAATTGTTTAAAAATATACTAGAGTATACAAATGCACATAGAAAAAAATATTCCAAAGAAAAACCTATTCATAGAAACAGGTCAATAAAATACACAAACATTATATCTAGTCTTTTCCCCTCGAAATCAAATAAAGCTTCAATTAAAAGAAGAGCTTTATCTTCTGCTGAATTAAATGTTTTGCATAAAAAAAGAAAAACAACTGATCCTACTACATCTGGAAGGGGATTATTAAAAAATTTGTATAAAACCAATATAATATATTACAACGATATAAATAAGTTAGTTGATCGAATGAGGTTATTACATGAAGCTATGGAAGCCGGGCACACTGGTTTAGAAAACGAATGGGTAGCTTTGGTTGATGAACTGCGAAAACGAGAAATAATTGTTCAGTAGACGTATATATATATATATATATATATATATATATATATATATATATAGTAAGAACCTAAACGATAGCGATTCAGTTACATCATGAGTGTGGACAAGTTCGGACGGTATTCCGAGTTTGGAGTAAAATCTGGATATAGTGAAAAAAGAGCTGGGTTTCCATTAACACCTGATGGTAATTATAATTTTGAAGGAAAAGTAATTCAAAATGTTGGTGATCCGCTTTTGTCTTCTGATGCGGTTACGGTACAATACATGGATAAAAGAACCCCAACTGTACACGAAGATCATTGGGGGTTTTCCGGTAAAAGGTTAAGTAATATACAACATCCCGTTTATGATGGCGAAGCAGTAAATTTAGCTACTCTAAAATTGTTAACGATTTACCAAAGGAATGAAACTGACACAAGCTATGATGTAAAAAAATTAAAATTATCAAATGTAGGTGATTGTGAGCAGGATGGAGACGCTGTAAATAAGAAAATGTTTGATATTGTACACAAGAAATGGACTACGGAATATGAAAAACATTTGGAAAGGTTTGGTGCAGCTCTATTTCATTATATCCATCGGGCTTCAGGAAGAGCTGCAGCTTCAGATGTTGACAGCTACAATTATTTAGACTGGAAAAATATACACAATCCAGAGAAACCTAATCAACGAGATAAACCGTCTGAGCCTTCTAAAGTCAAGACATTAGGAAAGGATGATAAAGTGAATGTGATTAATGAACCAACAGAAAACAATGAAGATTACATAAGAGAAAAAAGAATTTAAAATACCCATGATAAGGGACAAAGCATCAGTCATATTCGAGAGATGATACAGAGAGGATGATGGAATCCAATATTACTGCGTGGAGTTTAATATCTCAAGAGCCGAGATTTCCCCAAGGAGTGTTGACAGATGGTTTTGTTCAACGGTTTGATAGATATATGGATTGGGAACAACTTTCCATACATTACCTCTTTACAATGACTATGTTAAGAATTTATTTTCACAGAGTTAACTGGATCCATATTTCACAAAGACAACAGTTTTCAGAAGACTTCCTCGTAGAGATGACATCAAATTTTAATAACTGTTGGGAAGTAATAAGTAAATATCAAAATCTCTCTGAGAATTACATTGACAATTTTAAAGATAAACTAGACTGGGATGTGTTATTCAATTACCAACGATTAAGCGGCAAGTTTCTAAGGGAACATGACAACTATTTAAAGTTTATTCATTTTACCGAAGACAACGATACCATCACCAGCGGAGAAACATCTGGAACATCTTCATTTACACCTTATTTCCATTTTTACTACTTTTATTTAATATGTATACATTTAATTAATAAATCCATTTCTATATAATAAATGGATTTTAAACAGTATATAATACAAGAAACCAAAACTGATATTACATTCATTGTGAAATATTTATAGAGTGCACCTACTGATTGTAGGTTTTGCTATAAATAGTCATGTCGAGGGTTAAACGCATCAGTCATAATCGAGAGAGATTACGGAGAGGAAGGGGAATAGCATCAACAGCATTTTCTCTATTGAGTAAACCGGTTGGAGCTATAGTTAACAAGGCGATTGATTTATTACCTGTGGAATTACATTTACCTGGAGGATATCAATATTGTGGTCCTGGAACCAAATTAAAGAAACGACTTGCTAGAGGAGATCCTGGAATAAATAAGCTCGATCAGGCTTGTAAACAGCACGATATAGCGTATTCCAAATTTGGTGATACTAAAAATAGATCAATAGCGGATAAAGCACTTGCTGAGAAAGCTTGGCAAAGAGTAAAATCTAGTGACGCAGGTATTGGTGAAAAAGCAGCGTCTTTAGCAGTAACAGCAGCAATGAAAGCAAAAACTACGTTTGGAGGAGGAAAGAGAAGAAGGCGTGGGAAAAAACCCGCTAAGAAACAAGGAGGTAATATCAGAAGAAAACGTCGATCTACCAGTGGTAAAGCTAAAAAGAAACCAACAATATGGTCAATGATAAAAAAGGGAGGAGGATTATACCTAAGGCCGTATCGTGTGTATTAAATAAGAAAGAGCAATTAATAATTAAAAACAAAGAATTGACCAATGAAGAACTGATTACATATGCTTCTTGTTTGAAAATCCCATTTTTTAGAGGAGTATTTATGAAAGATGAATTACCGGTTAAAATGTGGAAAAATGAGACTGGTATTGTAAATTTGGATAATAGTGAAGGATTAGGCACTCATTGGGTGTGTTACAAGAAACTTGGTAAAACCATTTATTATTTCGACAGTTTTGGAGACCTTCCACCACCGAAAGAACTTCAACAATACTTTCGTGCGGCAGAAAACGTTTTTTACAATCATACAAGAAAACAACCTGATGATACATCCATTTGCGGTCATTTATGTTTAGACTTTTTAGCTAAAAGTGTTAGTCAACTTTAAGATGTCTTCGTATACAGTGTCATTAACCGGTAACTCATGTACTTTGCGCAGTATTCTGTTTCCAGCGCTACGTTTGCAAAAAGGAAGACTATGGGAAGCCGCATTATTGGATTTAACAACATATAACTCTATTCCAAACGTTAGTGAAGGAATTAATAACAAAATATATTATTACAAGACAAAAGATGATAAAGGAAAGTATTCAGCTTTGGAAGAATTCAGTTTACCAACAGGAGCTTATGAAATTGATAATATAAATGAAGTTATACAAAAACATATGGGAAAAGAAAATATAACGATAAAAGGCAATAACAATACAATGAAAGCCGAAATTACGTCTAAGTATTATATTGATTTTAGTCAAGAACATTCAATTGGTAGTTTATTGGGGTTTTCTAAGGAAACAAAAGTTTTAGAACCTAATAAAACTCATTCTGGGAATAAAACTGTGACGATCATCAAAGTTAATAGCATAGACATTACATGTAACATTATACAAGGATCCTACAGAGATGGAGAAAATCGTCATATATTACACACATTCTACCCATCAGTTGCACCAGGTTTCAAGATAGTAGAAAAGCCTCAAAACCTTGTGTACCTACCGTTAAACACCAGTTTCATTTCAGACATCGTGCTGAACATAGTGGATCAAGACGGAAACCTTATTGACTTTAGAGGAGAAGCTATTACTGTAAGAATACATATAAAATCATCCGCTTAGACAATGGGGTTATCATTTAAAAAGAGAGAGCCATCCAGCAAAGAGGTCAGTAGCTCATCAGCTGTAGAAGGATTAACAAGTGACAACATTCGTTTTCTAGAAGAAATTGGATTAAAGGTCATTAACAATGGATATACTGGATATAGCGCAGGGTCCAACATTCGACGAGACCTTATGGGAAAAGGAATATCACACGCACAACCCTTACGCTTCGTCCAAATTAAACAATAACGATGAAATTAGGATTCCTATACAACAACAAGACATTTATACTCTTCCATGCGAAAGTTATTTATATATTGAAGGAAAAGTAACAAAAACTGATGGTACTGCTGGAACCACTGTTCCGTTCATAAATAATCCTATGGCATTTTTGTTTGACGAGATTAGATATGAAATTTCGGGAGTTACAGTCGATTCAACAAAAAAGGTTGGAATTTCCAGTACATTGAAAGGATTAGCGTCTTTAACACCAAATGAGAAGAATCTGTTAGCTGTTGCAGGATGGGTTGCACCAGACAAAAGTACATTCGCTCCTGACTCTTCGGGAAACTTTGATTTCTACGTACCTTTAAGATTACTCCTAGGATTTGCTGAAGACTACAGAAGAATAATAATAAATGTAAAACAAGAACTAGTTTTATTAAGATCATCAAACGATAATGATATTATTAAAGCAGCTGCTGGAACAACTGATGCCAATTTAGACTGGAAATTAACATTAGACAAGATTGTTTGGAGAGTACCACATGTGCGACTAAATGATGAACACAGGATTACATTATTAAGAAAGTTAAAATCAGATCGAGACATTGTAATGCCATTCAGAAGCTGGGAGTTTCATGAATACCCCGTTTTACCTACAACACAACGGCATACATGGACTGTAAAAACTTCTACTCATTTGGAAAAAGCGAGATATGTAATATTTGGATTACAAACGAAGAAGAAAAGTATAATAACTGAAAATGCTGGTGAATTTGACCATTGTAAATTAACAAACTGTAAAGTGTTCCTGAATTCACAATTCTTTCCCTACGACAACTTTAATATTTCTTTTGATAAAAAAAGATACAGTGTTTTATACGACATGTACGCTAGGTTCCAAAATTCATATTACGGCAAAACAAATACACCTCTACTATCTCCCGTACAGTTTGAATCGAAAGCTCCGATTGTTGTAATTGATTGTTCCAAACAAAATGAATCTGTAAAATCGTCTAGTGTTGATATAAAAATAGAAATGGAATTTCAAGAAAACGTACCTGCAAATACATCTGCGTATTGTTTAATTTTGCACGATAAAATTGTTACATACACACCGTTGACCGGTATTGTAAAGACAGTATTGTAAAACGTTGTACCACCATCGGCACCGCCACTGTCGCTAACCTATAAATAGCGGAGCAACAATGCAGGTCTTCAGTTGATCGTCTATCGTCGCATGGGTAACATCTTCTACAAAATGAGTTCTCCATCTGTTGTACAAGGTGATGCAGAGGTAGCACCGTTATTGGAACGTGATAATACTAGTGAAACAGAAATCATCAAGGAAATAACTGCATTTTTAAAGTTTGGTAAAAGAGATAGAGAGGAGGAAATTAATGCAGACCCATCAAAGGTAGTACCAAAGAGGAAGAAGAAAGTTGAAGAGAATATTCCTCCTCACATTTTAACTGAAGTTTTTCTGCGAATCTTTTACCCCATCTCAGCATGCATCAGTAAAAGTGTATCAGTTGGATTGATGAAATCATTGGATTATTCCCCTACAGTAATACTACACCATGGAACAAAAAAGGTTTTATTTTCGCAAAATGCTTGGGAGTCATTTTTGAAACATGTACATTTAATAGAATGTTATTTAACTAACAGTTTGTGTGGAAGGAAAACACATATTCGACTTTTGGATTGTGACAATGAAATCGATATTGTTAAACATCGTGGACAACTACAAGTGCGAATTAGAGACTTGACTCAACATGAAAATAAGATTCTACTGTCACGTGAAGAATTCTACGTTTTAAACTACGCAACAGAACCTATTACAAGGTACATGAGACAGTTGGTATTTGCAAGCGCTATTATTAAAGAATATTTGGTCGATACTTTGGAAAAACAACCTGATAGCACCATCGTGTACGGACCTGTGGATACATCTATTTTTAATAGAATACCTCATGAAGTTTGCATGTGGAGAAAGTTAAAGGATTTTGAACCACTTGTAGAAATCGCTACAGAAGCTACAGAAGAAACAACACAGGAAGAAGAAACGGAGAAACAAGAAGAAGAAGAAAACGAAACACAAGAAGAAGAAGAAGTTAAAAAAGACTAAAGTTTGACTTTGTAAAGAAGAACACACGTGGGGTAGGCCTATTGGGGACGGTGCCCACGTTAAATATACACCAACGCGCCTGCAACTGTACGGCCTGGTATTTAACCTACCGTGGTGTGGAAAACAGTTTAGTTGATCGCTAGGTGCCATGATGAGCGGAGGGGATGAAGAAGTGAGTGTAAAGCCTTGTGTAATAGAATTTCAAGCATTTCGAAATAATGATGATAGGTTTATTATCAAGGAATTAGTAATTTTAGACTTGCTTACATTTGTAGCCTACCCATTCACGTTTGAAGCTCCTTTTTCTTTTAACAAACTTAACACCAAAGCGAAAAGTACAAACAAATGGATAACAAACTACTTTCATCACATACATTGGTATGAAGGATTTATAAGCTACAGTAATCTGCACAGTATTATGTTTAACTTTTGCAAACAATATTCACATATATACACAAGAGGATTAGAAAAAAAGAACTGGATACAAAAGTACACGCACGGTGATGTTTTCGATATAACTATCAGTAAGGACTTTGACATTAATCTCGGTAATATTTGTGTCGCTGCAAAAGATCTTAAACACTGTCAAACAAACTGTGCATTGTACAACGCATATCGTTTGGCTGCTTATTTGAAACAAACGCAGGAATGTGGTGGGGGTAGCGGAGAACAGAAATGTGGTGGGGGTAGTGGGGCCTATAAATACGAGGAGGCAGCACCGCTCCAGCACGAGTATTATTCGAGACTCCGAAGAGGCAACACCACAACCACCACTGACGAAGATGACATCACAACAGTTTCTACAAACACTGGTTGATCAATTCAACACTCATTCAAAATCCGACCTTCTGCTAACTAAAAAGTGTTCAGAACTAAAAGAACAAAAACACTACATTATTCATAACATCAAGAAAGTGGAAACCACACATGGAGAAGCAATTCTAGTTTCATTGAGCGAAGGACCTTTCACTCCAGGAGATGAGCCGAAGTTTCAAGTATTTCTTCCAAAACGATTTGTTCAACTGCTACAAAATGAAGATTTGCGAGATATTCAACCGGGGACGTTGTATTTGGTATCACACGGTGTAAGCGGCAACAACTCGACGGAACTCACTCTGCACATCACGCATCCTTGTACATAATGTCTTTGTTTGTATTTTTCTGTTTGTATTTCTAGGCATCAATGTTAGACTTAAGCTTATTGTATTGTAAGATGTTTGTTTAATAAAGAAAATATAAAAAAAAAAAAATAAAAACAGCAACACAGCAGTATATTATTTTATATACTGCTGTGTTGCTTTTTTTTTAAAATTCAAATGGATGACCTTGAACTTTCATTCAGGGTTAACTTATGAAGAGGTATAAAAGAGAGGGAGCAGTGAAGTTAGTCTCAGTCTTGTCTAATACACGCTGCAGCTAACATGTCGGTGTCACCTATGAAAAATTTATTTTTCGATAACAATTTGAAGACATATTGTTGCGAGTTACAATGTTTTAAAATACCAGGCGATCAAGTTGACGGGAAAGCTTGTCGTAAGTGCAAGTGTTTCAGCTATTGCATATGTAGATGTAAAACGTATCAAATGAACCGACAAGATAAACTACAAGAATTACGCCGAAGGATTGCATTACTGTGGCAGCGAATGTAGTAGCAACCAGCTGCCACCTGCCGCCTGCCATCTGCTGTCCGCCATCTTCTCCGCCCCACCACACTTTTACCCCCACCATTTTGTTTGATACCAGAACGCTAGCTAGCGAATAGTCAGTACACCTCCGGCTCTCGACTGGTGAACATCGAGTGCTCTTCACAAACGTAAAACATTGTATTAAAATGTCCATTAAAATTAGGTGTATTCATTATGACTCTATTCATCTGGCGACTTTCCAAGACCTCGAGGTTTTTAATGAAGAGTTAAGACTTCTCATTGCGTCCGGTTACGATTTATCTTTGAAACTTTACGCATCAAAAAACAACATGGACTCTGCGCAGGGATCGAAGTATCTACCGTCTTTCTTCAGAAAACAAAGTGATGGCCGCAACTCGTCCGGATCAACAACATCGATGACAACCAACAACGGGGAACTATTGTAAACATGAATTATTGTAAATAAAGTAATATTTGTAATATGAATTATTGTAAATAAAATAAAGTAATATTTGTAATTGTTCTACCTCGCACTCGTATCATTCGATTGCTTCATTCGATAATTTTCATTCGATATTTTATCGAATTAAAACTATCGAATCACAATCGGATTTTACGCGTGCGAGGTAGTACTTTTTTAAAATTACCTCCCCGTAACCTTGAACTTTGAACTTTAACTCATTTCGTCACAAAACCGCCTACGTCACTGGCTCAGCCTCAGATAACGTATTTTATCACTCAGCGCTTCCGGTCACGTGACCGGAAGCCATAAATCAAGTGAGCCAGCACCCGCAAACCCCCACTACTTAGTTATGTGTTACAAAATTATGGTTCATTTATGAAAATCTAACTAGTAGAACTGGAGTTATATCTAATTTTGTTAATTACCAAAAAAAAACACAAAAAAAATCATTTTAGGTAGTTGCGGGTGAAAGTTTTTTTTTTTACCCTGTATTTGTGTATTTTTATGCATATAAATCACTTTGAACAAGTTTCAAATGCTTAGTGTTAATATTAAAGAAATTAGCAGTTTCAGTGCCATATCCACTGTGTATCCATATAAGCGATATATACAATTTTAATTATTCTCCATAAGAATAACATTGGTGATGAGTACGTAGGTTTGCTGAAACAAGGAACACAAACAATTTTTTTATGCAAATATAAATAGAATTTAACTAGGCAAAGCCACATACCAAGTTTCAATACCATAACATACCATAACATTTTAATTATTCTCCATAAGATGAACATGGGGCTGAGTAAGCAGGTTTGCTGCAACAAGGAAAAAATGGGTTTTTATGCACGTATAAATATAACTCAACAAGGTGAAGACACATACCAAGTTTTATTAATTTATGTTCATAATTAAGGGAGTCATTACATTTTACTTATTCTCCATAAGAATAACATGGGGGCTGAGTACGCAGGTTTGCTGCTACGGGGATAATCAACAAAAAATCATTTCTTTTGTGTAAATATACCAGAACTGCGTGAAGCCCCATACCAAGTTTCATCAATATACATTCATAAATAATCGAGATATCAAATTGGATTTATTCTCCATAAGGATAACATTGGACAACGTACTGTGTTTAGCACTTTGAATATCTCTGCAACGGTTGGACGTAGAATCAAAATTTAAACACCAAAATGATTGTTTTGTGGAGCTGAACTGAGTGGTAAAAGCAAATGTGAAGTTTAAATTGAAATGAACTGAGGAAAAACTAAAACCCTTTTCCCCTTAAGATTTACATGGGAGATTTTATGATTAGGTTTTTTGTATTTTATCTGCAACCACTCAACCTAGATTAATAATACAAAAAACCATATTATTTGTTTTTTCAAGCTCTATAACATGGTCAAAACCATAACTAAGTTTTTTTTTATTCTAAGGTGAAAAATGCAAAAAACAGATTTTTGGAAAATTTAAAACCCCCATAAACCCCCCTTCCTATAGTCCGATTTTTCTGGTTTTCGAACTTAAAGTTATGAATGTCACTTTAAACATTTGAGCCAAATTTAATCGATATCGGACGTTTTTTACTCAAGTTATTGCATTCACGGACACATATATAGATATATAGAAATATATATATATATATATATATATATATATATATATATATATATATATATATATATATATATTTATATTTATATATATATATATATACATATATATACATTTGAACGAATAGTGTTTTTGACATCTGGGGACCTCAAAACAAAAAATTATCATGGTCTCGGGCTTAAGTCTTACCATGAGACCAACGGTAGTAGTTTCTTCCCCATAGGGGAAATTCGCAGAAAACTGGTATATGACTTCACCCAGTTGAGTTATACTGATATTAGCATAAAAGCCCATTTTTTATGTTCGTTGGTGCAGCAAACCTGTGTACTCAGCCTCAATGTTATTCTTATGGAGAATAATTAAAATTGTATATGTATATTGCTTATTTGTCAATATATTTTTATGAAAATTGGTAAGTTACTTTATTAGTATTAAGACATTCATACCTCCATTGGGAATTCACTGATTATGCAGGTTTGCTGCAACGGGGGACCGATATTCACATCTTTCTGTTATTTTTCTGTTATTTAGACCCGTTTTTACATCTTTTCCAGAGCTGTTACCAATCACAACCCTAATTTAATATATGTTTTGTTAAACTCTATGTAATACTGTATTCTAATGTGAAAGTGTTTGTGAAGACATACAGAAGGAGTTATCTCGTCTGCCGAAGGAGGATGACATGGAGACTGCTGTGAGAGGCCTGACGAGGCTGCAGGACGTTTACAGACTGGACACTAGACAACTGGCACAGCAGTCCCGGGGCATTGCCCACCTTACTGGTCAGTTTGTGTTGTTTTTCTTTTTCTCTAAGAATAACTGTCTTTCTTTAATAGCTGGGCCAATAACATAAGCTTCTTATTCCTTTGTATTAGAGCTTGAACTCTCCTGGCTCATTTACTTTTGTCATAGGTGGATCATCTTTAAGTTTATGAAAATCTTAACCCATATGAAATATCAGCTTCATTATCCCGATTCTCCAGTGAACACATCGGGAGAAAACTATATAATAGAATTTCCTATGCGCAGCCTGCGCATCCTGTTTTTAGGAGCGAGAAAAGTAAATATTTAAATAGTAAACAAACATCGACAGTTTGTAAGTACAAACCTTATAACATCTGTTTACTTTATTGAATTGAAATTAAGAAAAAACACTTCTGACATAAACAAAGCAAAACTTGAATAACATGGAGACTTGGAAGTCCCGAGAGGTGGAGCCCTGACGCCTAAATCGAAAATCTATAGCCAGTTTGCACATCTGCACACCTAGACGCGCGTTTTAGTGTATAATAAGTAGGGGTAAATATTAAAACATGAAGCCTTATTGTTTACAAAGTTTGCATGCAGCGTACTAATAACATAGCCAGATAGATATATTCTTTTATATTATATTTAGCTGATCCATTTCATTAATAATAAACATAATTTTACAATTAATTGTATTTACAAGCTGTTCAATACAACGTGAACAATAAGCAGATGTGATAGAACGTTACATAACATGAGTTAGCTTCACACCGCTGTGCTCTGAACAGTTATTGGGTCAATGATCAGGCGCTGGGAAACGGTTAGGATTGTAAAGGTACGTGAAAAGACTACTACTACCTCAGTGAGCAACACACATTCGAACACAGTAGGTCTCTGTGTCCAGTCCTTTCCTTGTGCTTCCTTAGCATTCATTACGCATTTATTTATTGTTCCAATCATTATCTTTCTTCTACTTCCCAATATTTCACTCAATTGTTTATCCTGTCAATAGCGTTGGATTGTTTTGAGATGGGCAAGTACTCGTTTAAGGAGAAAAAATATGAAGCTGCAACGTCATGGTTTAAAGAAGCGTTACAACAAATTTATAACAAAGATACAACAATAGAGCAAGATAACATTTTGCCACATTTGTTCCTTGCTACACTTCACTCAGGTAAGTTTTGATCTACTTTGAACTAAGCAATGTAAAATGTATAGGTTTTCCCTCAACAAAACGAATCTTGAGGCAAACAACTAAAGGAACTGGTTTAAAACTTGTACGTTTGGGGATACCACACGAGCATTATGTGGAGTGTTTCAGTAGTAAATATTTTAGACCTTCTAATTTAATAAAAAAAACTCACAAAGACTGAGTTATTGATTTATCGAGACTTGACCACACAGTGTGAGTGCGACAGTATACATGTGTAAGGGAACGGATAAGAGAAGGTGAATGTTGATAAATGCGTGTGATAGAAATAGAGACAGCACGTCCATTTGTAAGCGTGTGCAAGTATGTGCGTGACAGTGGGAGCGAAAAAAGGTGCAGATAAATGAATGGTTATCCTTAATTCTGTGCCAGGACAAATAATAGTTTGGTAAATTTCGATTTACATATCCTGCCTCAGCGCTTGCACGTTGACTACTCGAAATGTTTTTTTTTTTTATTTTTACTTTCTCCCCTTATATAGTATATGGAGAAAGTATTGTTTTCGTACAAATTTTCGAATTTGAGTTGTTAGTGAAAATATTTCTTTGGTGCTCCCTGAACCCAAAAAAGTGATTTTTACATGATGTATGTCTGTCTATCTGTCTATCTGGAAGTGTACAGCCCTAACCAATTGTCCGATTTTTATGAAATTTGGTATATAAGATCTAATCAATGTTATATCCAAGCGTTTTTTAAATTTTTTTATTTTTTATTTTTAAGGGTAATTATCCCCCCAAAAAACGTAAAAAAATGGAAAAATCAAAATTTCTCAAAAACGGCTCTAACGGTTTTAATTACAATTTAGCCGTTTGTATAAATTTAGTTTTCCAACAAAATGACACCACCCAAATTTCTGTAAAAATTCGGCTTAAGAAATTACAGGGCTTAAAACATCAAAAATTCAGTTTTTTGGATTTTTACAAAAAAACATAAATATAAAATAACTATTACTATTCACCATTAAAAATAGATAAAAAACTAAATAATTTAGTATTTTGAAATACTATTTTACGATTGCTGGTTGTGGAGAAAATTTTAATTTTATTTTTGCGGTAAACGCAGTACGTTGTCCAATGTTATTCTTATGGGGAATAAAAAATTACTATTTATCTCTTATTTACTGATCAACTTCGTTCAAACTTGATATTTTTTTCAAGTTAGCATTGACCAACAGAGGAAATTCGAAATATGTTGCCCCTGGGGGGAATAGGGGGCATTTCCCCTCTTAAAACCAGTATCATAGATAAAGCATACTCTCATGCTTAATCTATGCCAGTGTGTAGCAATGGATTCTGAAGTGACTCCAAAACAGGGATTTGGGTGGATGTTTTTGAAAAAAAAAACTCGTTTACAAGATTATCTGTACATTTGACCGTGCTTTTTATTCTATATTCTATATTTAGTAAATAAAAAGTAATTTATTCATTAAAGTTGGGCTAAAAGGGAGAAAGTATGGTCAGCTTCCTGATACTCTTTATTTAGATTTAATATCTATTCGATTGTTGATATATGGTGAAAAATATTTAGTATACTTTAACTATCCGTATAGAGATGTGAACAATGTCATGCTTTAGAGAAAGATGCTTGATGTTTATCATGCTAATGACAAAGATGGACACTAGATTTTTATTTCAGTGAATAATGACTCGGTGCCTAAACACTAACGTGCTAGTTCACATTGTTTAAATGAAAACATATTTTGTTGTCTTCGCGAAAATGAATAAATTTAAGTTTGAATCTCTTCGATCATCAATCCGAAGACTCTATCAACCGTCTTGACTTTATTCAAAGATGCAGATTATGTGGCATAGCTAAATGCATACTTGAATTTCCTATCCCATAAACTAAATATAATCTGCAGGGTTAAGTTGTAAGTGAAGACTCGATTTCCAATTGTAAATCTACAATAGCTGTCTGATTAAGTCCAATCAAATCACGTTCTTTAGAAAAATAAAGTAATTCGAAACTAAAAATATTGAGTTTTCAAATAAATTGTTATAGTAACCCTGCTACACTGCGTGGCTGGTAAAAACTGTCAAATAAACTAAGGCAAAAGTAGTATTGTATTATAACTACGAAAGTACTACTTAAATATACACTGCTAGTTTTTTTAACATAATAATAGGATAAGATTTAAATGTTATTTTTGTAAATAGATTCTTGTATTTATACGGAATGATCTTGTCTAAAATATTTGGATTAGAATCACGTGAAATGAGTTGTTCCTAGTATGACAAATACCCCCGTAGCAGGAAACCTGCGTATTCAGCGAATTTACAATGCATATATATGTTTCTCACTACCACATGAAGCCACTCAGCAGTTTTCATAAAAATACACAACAAAATAAGTGATATATAGCATTTTATTTATTCTCCATAAGAATAACATTGAAAGATGAGTAAGAAGGTTTCCTGCAACAAGGAACACAAAATATATGTTTTTATACAATTATCAACAGTACCGGCTCTAGGGCAGTGCGAGCCGTGCTCCAGCA
Organism: Allygus modestus; assembly: GCA_963675035.1. Classification (NCBI taxonomy): domain Eukaryota; kingdom Metazoa; phylum Arthropoda; class Insecta; order Hemiptera; family Cicadellidae; genus Allygus; species Allygus modestus. Next base: position 281,669,313 of record OY776112.1, on the reverse strand, counting down.
CGGGGCGCGCAGGGCGCGGCGCTTTTGGGGGGGCGGCGATCGGCGCTCATAACGGGTCGTGGGATGCGGCCGCAGTGGCGTATTGTCGTAGTTGGGTATAGCCGCCTTTAAAGGTGGCTTTGAGTTGGGAGCCTGGGCGGCGGATATATTGTTAGGGGCTATATATACAGTAGGGATTGAAGAGGAAAGCCTATTCATATGTATGTGTACGATGATTAGGGGCGTGCGAATACTCAAAATTTGAGTATTTAAATAGTCAAATGGACTCAAAGTTTTGAAAAATACTCCAAAGTTTGAGCGAGTATTTCTCGCCAATCTTTGGACGATCGCGACATGCCAAATCACGTAGTAAACGGCCGCCAAAGACGATCGCACTACGTATAATCGGCCGAAAATTCCGAGACATAACATTATGTATTACACATGAATCGGACATAAAAAACAACCTAACTGTGTAAATGGCGACCGAACCACGTTTTATCGGCCGTAGTTGAAGACGTTACAGATGATATAATCTGGAATTAACGTCCTTGCCGCGTAATATCGGCTATAAACGTCGACGGAAAACAAAATACGGTCCAAAAATGACGACTTTACTACGTAATAACGGCCAAAAATATGACAGAAGATCGGTAGCGATTCTCCGGAGATCGGCGGAAAATACTCGCTCAGACTTTCGAACATTTTTCAATATTTGAGGGCCTATGCCAAAGCGGGGCCTGGGGCGGACCGCCTCCCCCTCGTCAGTACACCACCTGATGCGGGGTGGGCGGCATAGGCCGTAGCGCTAACATAAAGTATTTGTAAATATATCAAAACCAAACTGATTCTGTAAATTGTTGTATATTAGTATTATAAGTTGTTGAAAGGCAATATTTGAAAGAAAGTTATGAACATTCACCATGTTTTGCACCTTCATCATACTTAAACATTAAATTTACATATCAGACAATACAACTTCTGCTCCCCTCTATTCCAAAACGAGCAGCTGTTTTGACCTCTAACGGTTTGTGACAACTTCAGGGCATACTGATTGGTATTGAGAGTTAGAATAAAATTCGCAATACGATGCAAGAAATTTGCAATGTTAAAATATAAAGTAACACAATGCAACTAATTGTTTTAATCCGCCCACGCCGATTTTTTAAAACTAGTTCCTATAGATAAGGAAAGATATGGTTTGGAGGCTGGAGAGTATTGAATAGGGATTTAATCTATTTGAGTTTAGTATTATATGAAATAAGGGGGAAATATGGTGCACCCTCCTCAGATTCTGGCGCCCCCTTACATCGTTACTTGTAAGGTTAACTCTTTAGTTTACTTTGAAAAATATAGTTTATCGTTCTGTCTGTTTAGTAACCATTTTAACCAAGTTCTTACTTGTTAACTGAGCCATTTCGGAGTATTGGAGATTTAGTCGGAAATGTTAAGAATTAAACATATACTTCTCCTCATTACAGATTAAGATTATTTGAGCTCTGGTCGTGGTTAATTGACTAATCATCTGTATTTCTTACTAATTGGCATTACTTTAAATAAGTTGCGACAGTATATCACAGTATAGTACTATCGAAAAAACATTTTTACACCCAACTTGAGTTTTTAGAGTCACTGGTGTTAAACTTAATGGATCCAAACACTTTTAGAAGATAAGTTTCGATATATCACAGAATAAAAAAAAATTAAAAATAAGCTTTATAGCTACACAAAACCTTAAAGATTAAATATTCGAAGATATAGTCAGTATAACTGAAAAACGTGTTACACATTAAAATCATTAAACAAATAATATATTCAGATATCATTAGTTTTTTTTCAAAAACAAAAATAACTCAACAACAAACTTTGCTGTATCCATCGAAAACTTCAGCCTTACAGATTCCAGGAACCGTCAGAATTGCGGTCGGTTTTGAACAGCGTTTTGAATATTGTTTTGGTTCCCCTGGACGAAATCTTTCCCACGCTCAGAACAGATGTACTGTTATCAGTATGTACTTCACCGTTCCTGCTCAGTTTTAAGGGTTTGTTTTCATTATTATTTTTCTTAAAGAAACACATAATTGTTTTATGATACACAGTGTATTGTGATACGTTGATTACAAGTGTGCACATTTGTTGTTTTAAAATTTTAGAGTTTTTAATTATTTGAGGTTTTTAATTTTTTTATGGCAAAAAGTTTAGTGGCGCGGAAGATCGGAAACGGGATACATTTCCAGGACGATAATATATGAAATCAAGATTTTGAACTTCACAAGTCTCTTTTCTGAATGTGTTCCATAGCTTGTCATTTCAGGTGATTAGCTTAGCACGGAACCAGAAACATCGCAAACGCAACAACAAGCGAGGGAGAGATTCGTTCGTTTCGTGAAATTCCAGTGAACGGGAAAGTCCCTGGCCCATTGTGGCTGTTTAGGGCGCTTGGGCCCTCTTCAGCCGAATAAGGGAGAGAGGCCGAATAAGGGACGTGTCAGTCTATCTCAGAACTATGGGGGTAGGGAGGTTTTGGATTATGGTGGGGGGCGGCAAATTTGGTCTTTGCACGGGCGCTGAAAAACTGACGGGCCGCCCCTGATTATCAATATAACATAACCAATTGAAGCTGCATACCAAGTTTTATTAATTTATGTTCATAATTAAGGGAGACATTACATTTTACAAATTTCCCATAAGAATAACACGTGGGCTGAGTTTGCTGCTGCGGGGAAAATCAGCAAAACATTATTTTGTGTGAATATATCAATATGCCAGTGCTAGGTAAAGCCACATGCCAAGTTTAATCAACTTAAATTCATAAATAATCGAGATATCACATTTTAATTATTCTCCATAAGGATAACATTGGGCAACGTACTGTGTCCAGCACTTTGAATATCTCTGCAATGGTTGGACGTAGAATCACAATTTAAACACCAAAATGATCGTTTTATAGAGCAGAACTGATTGGTAAAAGCAACTGTGAGGTTTAAATTAAAATGGACTGAGGAAAAGCTAAAAACCTTTTTCCCATAAGATTAACATGGCAGATTTTATGAGCACGTTTTTTTATTTTCTCCGCAACCACTTAACCTAGGTTAATGATTCAAAATACTATATTATTTGTTTTTTTTAACTCTATAAAATGGTCAAAACCAAAATTAAGTGTTTTAAAAATTTTAGGGTGAAAAATACAAAAAAAAATGATTTTTGGAAAATTGTAAACCCCTATAACCCCTCTTCCCAAGGCCCGATTTTTATTGTTATCGAACTTAAAGTCGTGAATGTCACTTTACACATCCGTGCCAGATTTCATCAAAATCTGACATCTTTTATTCAAGTTATCCTGTTAACGTACACATATATATACACTATATAGAATTCCATCACTTATATATATATATATATATATATATATATATATATATATATATATATATATATATATATTAATTACCATGCCACCTACCGTAATAGCTTCTACCCTATAGGGGAAATTCGCTAAAACTGGAGGTGATTATTATGTATTTTATAAACTGCCTTCTTATTTGTCTTTTTAGCGAATTTCTCCTATAGGGAAGAAGCTATTACCGTAGGTCTCATGGTAAGACTTAAGCCCGAGACCATGATAACTTTTCATTTTGAGGTCCCCAGGTGCCAAAAACACCATTCGTTCAAATTTTAGCGAATTTCCCCTATAGGGAAGAAGCTATTACCGTAGGTCTCATGGTAAGACTTAAGCCCGAGACCATGATAACTTTTCATTTTGAGGTCCCCAGATGCCAAAAACAACATTCGTTCAAATTTTTATATATGTATATATATATATATATATATATATATATATATATATATATACATATATATATATATATATATATATGTCCGTAAGCACGATAACTCTCGTAAAAGAGGTCCGATCTTAATGAAATTTGGTACAAACGTGTAAAGTACCATTTATTTGAACGAGTTCGAAAACCAGACAAATCGCACCATCCGAAGAGGGGTTTTGGGGGGGTTTTGTACCCCAAAAATAGGTTTTTTGGGGTTTCCACATGTAATTTTTTTTAAATCAAATTTTAATTTTCACCATTGAATTCAGCATAAAAAAACAAACAATTTGGTATCTTGATCATTGCTCTACGTCAATTGGTTACTGAGATATTGAAAGTGCTAAACACAGTACGTTGTCTAATGTTATTCTTATGGAGGAAAAGAAAAATTGTATATCTCGCTTATTTATGAACATAAACTGACGAAATTTGGTATATAGCTTCATCTGGTTGTGGTTTATTTTTGTTTGTACAACAAATCAATTTTTCGCCTATGGTTCCTGTAGCAGCAAACCCAGGTACTCGGTCCCCATGTTATTCTTATGGAGAGTAATAAAAATGTTATATATCGCTTATTTATGAATGTATATGGATGAAACTCGGTATGTGACTTCACTTAGCTGAGTTCTATTGATATTTGCATAAAACCCCATTATTTTGTGTTCCTTGTTGCAGCAAACCTGCGTACTCATCCCCAATGTTATTCTTATGGAGAATAATTAATATTTTAAATATCGCTTGTTTGTGAATATATTTCTTATGAATCCCTGTTAAGTGGCTTAATGTGTTATGTTATAATTCATTGGAAATTCGCTGAGTATGCAGGTTTGCTGCGACGGGGGTATTTATATATGTATACATATATATATATATGTGTGTGTGTCCGTAAGCACGATAACTCTCGTAAAAAAGGTCCGATCTTAATAAAATTTGGTACAAACGTGTACCATTTATTTGAACGAGTTCGAAAACCAGACAAATCGCACCATCCAAAGAGGGGTTTTGGGGGGGCTTTGTACCCCAAAAATGTTTTTTTGGGGTTTTCACATGTAACTTTTATTCAAATCAAATTTTAATTTTCACTATTGAATTCAGCATAAAAAAACAAACAATTTGAAATCTTGATCATTGCTTTACGTCAATTGGTTACTGAGATATTGAAAGTGCTAAACACAGTACGTTGTCTAGTGTTATTCTTATGGAGAAAAAGAAAAATTGTATATCTCGCTTATTTATGAACATAAACTGACGAAATTTGGTATATGGTTTCATCTGGTTGTGGTTTATTGTTGTTTGCACAAAAACATTTTTTCGCCTATGGTTCCCGTAGCTGCAAACCTAGGTACTCGGTCCTCATGTTATTCTTATGGAAAATAATTAAAATGTTATATATCGCTTATTTATGAATGTATATGGATGAAACTTGGTATGTGACTTCACATAGCTGAGTTCTATTGATAGTTGCATAAAAACCCATTATTTTGTGTTCCTTGTTGCAGCAAACCTGCGTACTCATCCTCAATTTTATTGTTATGGAGAATAATTAATATTTTAAATATCGAATGTTTGTGTATATATTTCCTATGAATCTTGTTAAGTGGCTTAATGTGTCATGTTATAATTCATTGGAAATTCGCTGAGTTTGCAGGTTTGCTGCGACGGGGGTATTATTATTTGTCTTTTTGTTTAATCATGTTTAGATATTTCAGGTTTCAAGAATGTTTTTAAATAAAGACACAGGTAAACAACGTTAGTAAATAGTTTTATCTCAGCTTTGTATAGATTTCGAATTTGTTGTTATTGATTACTGCATTTCAATTTTCAACTTATATGCGAGGCCCAGCATTATATAAAAATATAAATTAACATAAAAATACCGTCTGCTAAAACGTTTTTGGGTCAGCAAATTATAGTGATGTTTATTTTTAGTTATAAAAAAATTATTAACTTTTTACAGGATGTAAGCATGAAACTAGTTCAGGAGGTAATGCTACAAATATGTTGCATTACTTGATGTCTCAGTATCCGAACTATACATTAGACAAGGAGTCTGCTCCACTTTTCAGACAAGCACTTTCTTTTGACTGTCATAGGCCAGAGAAATTGGTGAGTTTCACAGCACTTCAATTAAATAATATACTAATATTTTGACGAAGTACGGCCTTCTACTTAGAACTTGTACACCAAACCTCGACAACGTTATGCAAAAAGATTAGCTCTTACGCCGGAAACCATTTTCAGCCTTCAGGCCATTTTACATTATTACAATGGCTTTGCATTTACTACGTTTTCATCTTACTGTGGATGTGACTGTGTTTACTTTCTGTGTTACTGGTTGTGGCTGTGTTTGATGGTTGAAGTTCATGAAACATGGTGCAGTTTTTCAGAAACATGCAATTTTATTTGATGAAGAAATAAAGACTAACAAACGCGCCAGTGACCATATAGTCAAGGCGTTTTATGATACAATAAAACAGTACATAACAACTATAGAAAGTATTACGGGTGCGTTGATTTGAGTTTTGATCTAAAAGTTCGAGTAATTGGCCTAGAGGACGGACTCCAAAACCATGGTAACGGACCCGCCTCAGGGTGCAACCCCAGTCAGGCAGTACTAACAAACTTGTACAGTAACGGGTCAATCCCCTTTGATGGATAAGCTCCACGTTCAGGCCTGTAGTCTTAGACAGTGATTTAATGATGTAATTGTGTAATGATTAATGATTTATGACGACGCGCAAATAAGGTAAGCAAGACGCAGCCTCCCCCTTTTAGGAAAAAAAGCAAACCAATTTGAATAACTATTTTTGTAACTGCAAAATACTTTGAACGGACATTACATTTGTGGAATGTTCTTTGTAATCATCATATTATTAAAAATAAAGGCGATTTTTGTTAGGAGGCTACCGGCAAAACTACTATGACATAAATCAAGGTTAATGTATTATTTTAAAACCCGTAACGTCCAGATGTGTCTTTTGGAGGTTTGGAAAATATCCATCTTTAGGGCTCAGCCCCTTGGGCATTCAAAGTTCCAATTTTACCTTATGGGAGAATATAAATCAATTTAATTGAATATTTAAAATCCGTTCTTAGTGGTTACCTACGTTATGGAAAGAGTATAAGTGCCAAATTTCGTGGTTGTAGGTTTGGCCTGTGAGATAATCGGGTTGTCGTATTTATAGATAGTACCTGGGGGGCCAAGATTTGCTCAGGGAAGGCCAGTCAGTTTGTTTAGAAGACTTGGAGTAATTTTCACCACTTCCCCCAAATGATTCCCCAAATCAGATTTCAATAGCTCATTTGCCTTTTTTATGCATTTTTAAGGTCACTTCAGTTGTTATTTATAGCTCAATGCCCCTTTGAACTATTTCGGATATGACCGCTTTGCCAGCTTTGCAAGTAAATGAAACCAGGAGTATCAGAACAGCAACAAAATCAATGTTTTCAGATTTCAATAAAAATAGGACAAATGTATGTTTTTACACTGATTTTGAGTTTAAAAAGTTTTTATTTGGAAATTCACTTCCCTCACGTCAGCGTGCTGCGTGCGAACTCGTTTTTACATTATTAGTGAATTTCCTTTGGAAAGTGAACCATTAGCATGACCCGCACGGTGAAACTTAAGCCCGGGACCACCATAGAAGTTCGTAACGTGACCCCATGAACAGGTTTTGGGGGGTTGTTCGAAATTTTATATATATATATATATATATATATATATGTGTGTGTGTGTTTGCACTCTAGCGGTCGCATTTTTTGTCCGATTTACTTCAAATTTGGTAGGGACGTTCCTTTCTGTAATCAGACAAGTTCGTTAGGCAAAACAATCGGAAAACTCTAAACCCCTTTTTTGGGGTTTAATCTTTCAAATTTCGAGTTTTTGGGCCCAAAAAGGGTCAGAAAAGCCCCGGATGCAAAGTTAATGCATGTAGAAAGATGGGAATTAGTGAGGCGAAAGTTTTAAGCCCTCTCTCGTCATTCTTAGCATAAATATTTAACGAGTTATTAAAGAAAATGTGTATCGACTAAACAAAGTACGTTGTCTTATGGGGGTTTTACACTAGAAAAGCCTTTAATTCCTTTGTTAGAGTACTTTTATTATCCCCAGCAACTCACGCCTATTTTCAAGCCTGCCTGGACCTTCTCCTAACATTATAATGCGCAAAATTGTATTCCCAGCTTTGCAGGTAAATGAAAACAGGAGCATCAGAACAGCCAAGAAATCAATGTTTTTAGATTCAATAAAAATTGGAACACATGTATGTTTTAACACTGATTTTGAGTTTTACAAGTTTTTATGTGAGAATTCACTTCCCCTAAGTCAGCGTGCTGCGTGCGAACTAGTTTTATTTTTACTGGGGATGAGACCTGTCTATAACTTAGTTGTATACCAGAAATTAGTTATTTCCAACATTTGAAGGAAATCGTTGGAGCCGTTTTAGAGATCGGAGTTGCAAGCACGCAGCTTGGCACGGACGCAAGCAAGCAAGCGAGCGAACCTTACTCATATTGGAGAATAGGAGATAGATTTTTTGTAATACGAGCATTTACATTTACCTAGAACAAATTAAACATTTTACTAACAATTATTTGTCTCATCGTACTACATATTTACTTTGATAATTTCCAGGACAAAATAAAACTACGTCTCACAAAACTACACCATATATTTACACATATACTGTACTTACATACAAGACGGTAAATATACAAAAGATGGCACAAGGCCAAGATGGGGCCAAGGATGGGGTTTTTGATAATTTTAAACTTTTATTATTTAATTCAGTGTGTGTACCGGGACCCCCACATGAGCTTCTGTTTAGAGATCTGATTGCGGTTGGTACCTTAACTGTTCACACTAGACTGATTCTTGGTTTATATCGTCAGGATATATCAGCGGCTGAAGAAGCTGCCGCATACTACAATCACATCTACAGCGATGCATGCCGAGGGATTGGCATCTACAACTCCCCAAAACTGAGATGTTATTACATCCACTACAACAACCCCAGACTGTTGATCGCCCCCTTCAAAATGGAGGAGAAAAACCTTAACCCTCCATTATTGATGTTTCATGATGTCATCTCGGACCAGGAGATAAACAAAATGAAGGAAGCCTTCAACAAAGTTGTGAGTTACACTTCTTATTTTGTTTGGTTTGTGGTATTTTATATGTCTCGTTATTCAATAGAGATTCTATTGTTTATAACTGATAATTTTTTCTTCAAGTTGTTTAAAATGCAATCGTGAGCAAACTACACAAACTCAATTTTATTTTTGTTATTTTCTCTAATTTTAGTAAGAAGCGAGTTTTAAAACCATTAGGTAATTTACTATTAGATTTAAAGTCATGGTTGATGTGTTATTTGAAATCTCTTGGAGTCTAGATGTGCCTTTTGTGGGTTTGGAAGACGTTCACTTTCAGGGCTCTGTCCCATGGGCTTTCAAAGTTCAAATATGTAATGGAAGAATATGTAATTGAACATTTAACAGCAGCTGTTGACACTAACAAACAGTACTTGAGGTAGATAAGCTGTTTTAGGTAAACTTCTGGAATGAAATCTCAATGTAAACTAATGGGCTAGATATTCCCAAAATGGAAAGTAAATGATCGAATACTCTCACTTACAACTAACTATTCTTACGTTAAGTTAACAATTGAAATTATATTACCTGTGGGGCGAAGCCCATAGGTTAGAGGGAGATGACAATAGGTTTACGTAATACTCAGGCATATACACTATTTCCATGCAAAATATCAGCTTTCTCTGTCCAATAGTTTTTGCATGCTGGAGATACAAACATCCATCCACAAAATCTTTCATATTTATAATATTAGTAGGATGATATTTAGTCTAAAACATATACAGCCGCATGTGTAACTCACTGACTGACTGACTGACTGACTGACTGACTAACTGACTGACTGACTGACTGAGATATGCGAATTCTAACCCATTTCTAGATACGCTAGGGTCTTGAAATTTGGCATGCACGTAGCTTAATGTTTGAAAACTCTAGGAAAATTCACAAAATTTCCAATTTTATATTACATTTCCCTTAACAATTTAAATAAATAATTTAGTTCCCGTTTTTGAGGTTAACTGATGTCGGTAATGCAGTATGAAGATCAATTGGTAAGTTGTACTGGTTGTATTACGAATTTAAATATTTTTGTTATTAAACTTATTTATTTTAAAAATGTTTCATGTATTTTGTACATAGGCCAGGCGTACAAATGTATATCTTATACATCACAAAAATGATCTAATTTAAGTATTTAAAATTAATTTGTTAAATTGTTCTCTTAATGAAAGTTTCTCATGAACACCACACTGTGAAACGGATTCTAGACGATCTACAACGAGGTTTTATCATTGCAGATAATATTTACAAATTACTTTAATTAATTTGAAGTATTTACTCTCAAATAAACGCTAAAAACAAATAATTAGTACATTAAGTAGATTTGTTGGTCTTTTGGTTGGTATTTGTTTCACATAGTTTGTGGGAAAAGCCACATTAATTAGGTTAAATATGTTACGGTAGTCTAATCCATTTAAAAATACAAGTTGTCAAACGGTACAGTCAACAGCATAGGGAAAAACGAGAAAAAGCGGTATGCGGAGAAGGGGTCTGCAGTATTATGTGATTCAGCAGTCCTCCTGTATACGAATTTTAACGCCTGAAAAAACAAAAATAAACATGATATGTTATTATTTTTTGCTTAGTATTATTGTATTTTAGGGCCACTTAAAGGATCAAAGGGATTGCTATTTAGGAAACATAAACAACAGATAGCTATTATATATGGTATGTTTGTGTTGTGATGATTTAAATATTTACAAATTAGAAAACTTCACATTTAAAATATATTTATTTGTTGTACGGATGTAAATTATTTCTTTACAATAAAATGATACATGGAGGCTTGTATTTTGCCACATACTATTTATATCTTAGTTCATCGCATCAAAAATAAAATTGTGATTGAATTATTCTTGTAATAAAAGCTTCTCGTGAACGCCACTGTATTCTAGACGATATACAACGGGGTTTCCCCCTACAAAATCAGAAATCACATCTTGATGGCTTATGTATGAAAATCAGTTTCATTAAGTTTTTACTTAAAAAAAACGCTAGAAGCCTTGTAATCAGAACACTATGTGGATTATTTTAAGTATTAATCAACATTGTTTAGTTGCTACAAACATAATATTTTATGGTTGCAATAGTTTTTGAAGGTAGTTTAAGCCATTTAAAAATACAAGTTGTTACATAAGGGTAAAACTTAAATATTTTCTTTTGGATATCAATTTATTCTACACACTTAACTTGTATCTGATGGCCTATTAATTGTCACACGATATTTCCCTTCCAGGGCCTCTTTTCCTAACCAAACCTAGAGTTTTATAATTTAGCATCTAATTTCGGAATACTATGACCTTTACAAAACTATAGTCAAATTAACAATTTCAATTGTTTCAATCCCTCAAAAATTGGTTAAACATTGTTTCATGTTTGTAAGCTATGATCCTGTAAAAAAAATCTTTGCAATACTACAAATCTTCTGACACAAATATAGCATAATAAGGGTTTTTACACCCGGTTAAGCACAAAGTGCATAACATACAAGAAAAAAGCATTAAAAAAAAACTATCAAAGTTAAAATATTTCTATTTTTTGGCTATTTTAACCATCAAAACTGGTTGTCTCACTATACAGATAAATACACAGTATGATGCTAGATTTTAAAAATTTTACTATTTGTAGTTTTAACTGCATTAAAAAATAAAATGGCAAATAATAATCAATTCAAAATGTAGTACCTTTTTAGTTGAGCTCTAGCAGCCAAACGGATGGTCCCATTGAAAAACGAAGAGCTTCACGTGGCACGGATTTGAGACGATCTACAACTTTATCCTATGACTTTTTGCCGTTTCTTGACCTATTCACCCTTCACGCTAGATTTTTCAAATTTTAGCAATTTTTCAAGATTGATTCGTTGTTTTCAATTGTTTGTCTTTCTAATATATAACATAGAGGCCTAATATTTGACACACAGTATCCCTACATTACAATAATTATCTAGCAGGAGTCATACGCCCAAATTCTTTCACTTAAACCTCCCAAAAAATACAACGTCTTTAAGCTCCTGGCGATTTATTGGTTTTATTTTTATTTTTGTTGTATATTTTACATGTTGCGGTCCACCAAGGGCAAACCCCCTTATAAGTTACGCCCTATTTGCTGCAGAAGGCTTCTAGTTACTCAGAAACATAGCAATTTAGACTGTTATTGGTGCTTTTATTCCTTATAAGGTTCAAAAGATGTCTTATAACAGTTTACAGACAAAGTTTAAAGACGACAATCAGGGTAGGGTTTTAATTTTTTACAAGCATTTACAATATAATACGTGGAGGGCTTCAAATTTAACATACAATACCTCTTCAAAACAAAGTATAATCCAGCAACAGCCAACAACCATCCTTATGACCATGCAGTTTTAATGATTTCAACCCCCTCAAAATAATTTAAATCTTGGAAAAGATTATTCAATTTTAGGTTATTTTCAGAGATTCTGTGGTTTTCCCCGTCACTTTAATGTACTTGATATATGCCTAATGTTTGGCACTCAATACGTTTACACCACATTTGGTATATAGCAGAAATCATATGACCAGTTTTCATAATTCATCCCAAACCATAAGCCATCAGTTTCATAAGCCATCAGAAAACTAAAAACCTAAACATCTGCTAAATTATCTTATTTCTACTAGACAATTTTTCATTTTAACCCCCCTAAAAAAATATTTAATTTCCCCCCAAAAAAGGCTTATTTTAAAATTCCATTTTTTGAGCTCTAGCGGTTAAACGGATTGTCCTATCAAAAAACAGACAACACTATGTGCTACGGATTTTGCAAGATCTACAACTTTAGTCCTGTGACTTTTTGTCGTATCTCGTCTCCTTCACCCTTAGATAGCTCTAGCTATTTTTCAAATTTTGAGACTTTGTGGCAATTTTTTATTTCCAATGACGTTAATATACTTGAAGGAGGCCTAATATTGGGTACGCAGTATGTCTACATCACATGTAGTAAATAGCAGCCGAAATATGACCAGTTTTTATTAATTAAACCTTTCGGAAAAACAAAAACTCTTAAAATCTATAGATTTGACCGTTTTCTAAGTATAAGTAGTAAGGAAATGCCGATTCTGGAACAATTGTTATTAATTAGAATACACGCATCACCATTTATACTTTAACTAGGATCGTGAGATATGAAATGCGTGTGCGTTGCACCTTTTATTCCCAAATCCTACTATTTTTAGTTTGAACTATCTAAAAAAAATAGATAATTGTGAAAATTGTGAATACAAAAATCAAAATGTAGACTTTTTTATTGGAGCTCTAGCGGCCGAACGGGTTGTCCTATCGAAAACGAAGACCACCACGTGGCCACTGATTTTAGACGAACTAAAACTTTGGTCCTATGACATTTTGCCGTACCTAACCCCCTTCACCTAGATTTTTTAAATTTAAATTTTTCCAAGTTTTTTTCGTGGTTTTTAATGTTTTGTCGCTCTAATATAGAACTTAGAGGCCTAATATTTATCACACAGTATTCCTACATTACAATTAGTACCAAGCAACACTCCCACGCCCAGATTAAATATCTTATACACCAAACAAAATCAATGTCTTTGAGCTTTTGTAGACTTTTTCATGTTTTTCGGGTGTATTTTTTATGTTGTGCTCTGTCAAAGGTAAAATCCCTTATAACTCATGTCATATTTGTTGCAGAAGGCTTGTAGTTACCCAAAGGCATACTATTTCAGGTTGTTAACGGTGGTCGTATTCCTTATCATGTTCAAAAGACGCCTTATAAAGGCTCCATTATACATCAGTTAAGGGTATTGTTTTTTCAAGTACTTAGGTAATGCATGGAGGCTTAAATTCTAACATACTACGTCTCCATGCAAACTAGTATTCATCAACAGGCATATGACCAGATTTTATAGATTGAACCCTTAAAAATAATCAAAGCCTTGGAATAGTTGTAGAATTTAGATCTTAAATAGAATTTGGACCAATTTACATTAAACTGTGGCCAAACAGCGACCTGGGGGCGAAGCCCCCCACAGGGGTCTGGGGGCGGAGCCCCCAGCGAGCGAAGCGAGTATTGTATATAATACCAGCTGATTAAAATTCGAGCTGCAACTACATCTATTTCTGATCCATTAAACCTATTGCCCATAAGTATAACATTGTAACTTTCATGGCCACTGGAGCGGAGACATAAGGGATTACCAATACGGGAATATGCCTATATGTATACCAGATACATTATCTACGTACATGCAATTTTTGAACTCGATTGGTTGAGCAGTTTTTACGTTAAAATGGAACATAAAAGTCGAAAAACACAGACATCACCATTATTTTATAAATGTATAGGATAGGATTAAAGCACCGGTGGGACTAAGCCATGCTCGTTAATATTTTATTAGTTTTGTGGGTGAAAATATGTCTTTATGCAATCTTTATTTGTTCTCAAGAAATCATGTGTTGATACTTCAACACATGAAGACTATAGGAAAATAGTACGTGGCCTTAATGAATTAAATGTCAGTTTCTATACTTATCAGCTAAAACAGGACCGTGCATATAGAGTTTTCCTTAAACATATGCACTACCCGACTTGTCTTGAAAGTCTAAAGCAAGAAATCGAGGGTCATGGATACAAAATTAGAAATTTTGCTAACGTTAAGAACAATGTGACAAAACAGCCTCTTTCGCTATTTTTTGTTGACTTAGAGCCCAGTCCGAACTATAAGGACATTTATGGGATCCAATTTTTGATAAATGGAAAAATTCATTTTTAACCGCCAAATAAGAGGAAAGAAGTGGTTCAGTGTAAGAGATGCCAGCGCTTGAGCCACGCTAAGGCAAACTGCAGGTATTTTTTTCGGTGTGTGAAGTGCGGTCAATCTCATGAAACGAGTACTTGTACAAAAGATAAGGCATTACCTGCTGTGTGTGCGCTTTGTGAAGGAAACCATACTGCCAACTATAAGGGCTGCCCCATCTACAAGGACTTACGAAACAGGCAATTATCTCCTTTAAGAAGTAAATTACTAAGTCATTCAAGCACCAAACTAGCTCCAGTGCATAAACCTAATATACAAGACAACAATGACGTACCCTACGATACACCTGCCTCTAGTTCAGTGTCATATGCACAAGCCGTCCAAGGTAAAAAAACCCTTCAGTTAAGTAATCCCAATAACACCGAATCTGTCAGTCTTGCTGTTGAAATACAGCAGTCCTTTGAAAAACTCGAAAATATTTTACTAAGGCCACAAATAGGTACTCTGTTGAACCTCTTAACAACAGTAACTTCAAAGTTAAAATACTTATGAACACATTCTCTTATAAAGTTGCTTTATGGAACGCCAACGGCTTGGCTCAACATGTCAAGATGTAAAATTGTTTCTTAATTTACACAATACAGACATTTTACTTGTTTCTGAAACTCACTTCACTGACAGAAATTAATTTAAATTACCTATCTACATTGTCTGTAATTCAAATCACCCTGATAACACGGCACACGGAGGCTGTGCAGTGATCATTAAAAATAGCACTAAGTGTTATCTATTGTCTAACTTTCAACAAGATTTTCTTCAAGCATGCAGTATAACTGTGGAAGACTGGACAGGGCCCATCAAATTATCTGCAGTTTACTGCCCGACTATGCAATTCAACAGCAACAATTTGAAGCATTTTTTTGTTCTCTGGGAGCAAGATTCCTTGCGGGTGGGCACTACAGTAGTGGCGAAAGGGGGCTGCTGGCTCACTTGATTGACAGCTTCCGGTCACGTGACCGGAAGCGCTGCGTCATGAAACACGTCATCTGAGGCTGAGCCAGTGACGTAGGCGGTTTTGTGACGTAATGAGGGAAAGGTTAAAGTTCAAGGTCACGGGGAGGTTATTTTAAAAAAGTACTACCTCGTACGCGTAAAATCCGATTGTGATTCGATAGTTTTCATTCGATACAAATATCGAATAAAAACGATCGAATGAAGCAATCGAACGATACGAGTGCGAGGTAGTACTATTTCATTTATTACTTTAATGTTTACATTTCTTTTTATTTACAACAAGTTTTGTTTACAATAATTTATGTTTACAATAGTTCCCCGTTGTTTGTCGTCATCGATGTTGTTGATCCGGAGTCGCGGCCGTCAGACGCAGTTTTCAAGTGCTGCGCTTGTTTGTCCAATCGGCCCATCCCGACTGTGTGTTCCTTGCCTATTTATGTGACCGCAGGGAACACACAGTCGGGACGAGCAGCTCGATGTTCACCGGTCGAGAGCCGGAGGTGTACTGGCTATTCACAAGCTAGCGTTGTAATCGTACTAAATGGTGGGGGTAAAATTGTGGTGGGGCGGAGCAGATGGCGGACGGCAGATGGCAGGCGGCAGATGGCAGGCGGCAGATGGTAGGCGGCAGGTGGCAAGTGCGCGGCAGATGGTTGCTACTCCATTCGCCGCCAAAGTAATGCAAGCCGTCGCCGTAATTCTTGTATTTTATCTTGACGGTTCATTTGATATGTTTTACATCTACATATGCAATAGCTGAAACACCTGCACTTACGACAAGCTTTCCCGTCAACTTGATCGCCTGGTATTTTAAAACATTGCAACTCGCAACAATATGTCTTCAAATTGTTATCGAAAAATAAATTGTTCATCGGTGGCACCGACATGTTAGCTGCAGCGTGTGTTAGACAAGACTGAGACTAACTTCACTGCTCCCTCTCTTTTATACCCCTTCATAAGTTAACCCTGAATGAAAGTTCAAGGTCATCCATTTGAATTTTAAAAAAGCAACACAGCAGTATATAAAATAATATACTGCTATGTTGCTGTTTTTTTTTTTTTTTTTGTTTTAATGTTATTCTTTTTTTTTCTTTCTTTATTAAACAAACATTTTACAATACAATAAGCTTGATGACTAGAAATACAAACAGAGAAAAACAAATAGAGACATTATGTACAATGATGCATGATGTGCAGAGTGAGTTCCGTCGAGTTGTTGCCGCTTACACCGTGTGATACCAAATACAACGTCCCCGGTTGAATATCTCGCAAGTCTTCATTTTGTAGCAGTTGAATAAATCGTTTTGGAAGAAATACTTGAAACTTCGGCTCATCTCCTGGAGTCATAGGTCCTTCGCACAATGATACTAGAATTGCTTCTCCATGTGTGGTTTCCACTTTCTTGATGCTATGAATAATGTAATGTCTTTGTTCTTTTAGTTCTGAACATTTTTTAGCTAGCAGAAGGTTCGATTTTGAGTGAGTGTTGAATTGATCAACCAATGTTTGTAGATATTGTTGTGATGCCATCTTCGTCAGTGGTGGTGTCTTCTGTGATGTTGCCTCTTCGGAGTCTCGAATAATACTCATGCTGAAGCGGTGTTGTCTCCTCGTATTTATAGGCCCCGCTACCCCCACCACATTTCTGTTCTCCGCTACCCCCACCACATTCCTGCGTTTGTTTCAAGTAAGCAGCCAAACGATATGCGTTGTACAATGCACAGTTTGTTTGGCCGTGTTTAAGATCTTTTGCAGCGACACAAATATTACCGAGATTAATGTTAAAGTCCTTACTGATAGTTATATCGAAAACATTACCGTGCGTATACTTTTGTATCCAGTTCTTTTTTTCTAATCCTCTTGTGTATATATGTGAATATTGTTTGCAAAAGTTAAACATAATACTGTGCAGATTACTGTAGCTTATAAATCCTTCATACCAATGTATGTGATGAAAGTAGTTTGTTATCCATTTGTTTGTACTTTTTGCTTTGGTGTTAAGTTTGTTAAAAGAAAAGGAGCTTCAAACGTGAATGGGTAGGCTACAAATGTAAGCAAGTCTAAAATTACTAATTCCTTGATAATAAACCTATCGTCATTATTTCGAAATGCTTGAAATTCTATTACACAAGGCTTTACACTCACTTCTTCATCCCCTCCGCTCATCATGGCACCTAGCGATCAACTAAACTGTTTTCCACACCACGGTAGGTTAAATACCAGGCCGTACAGTTGCAGGCGCGTTGGTGTATATTTAACGTGGGCACCGTCCCCAATAGGCCTACCCCACGTGTGTTCTTCTTTACTAAGTCAAACTTTAGTCTTTTTTAACTTCTTCTTCTTGTGTTTCGTTTTCTTCTTCTTCTTGTTTCTCCGTTTCTTCTTCTTCCTGTGTTGTTTCTTCTGTAGCTTCTGTAGCGATTTCTACAAGTGGTTCAAAATCCTTTAACTTTCTCCACATGCAAACTTCATGAGGTATTCTATTAAAAATAGATGTATCCACAGGTCCGTACACGATGGTGCTATCAGGTTGTTTTTCCAAAGTATCGACCAAATATTCTTTAATAATAGCGCTTGCAAATACCAACTGTCTCATGTACCTTGTAATAGGTTCTGTTGCGTAGTTTAAAACGTAGAATTCTTCACGTGACAGTAGAATCTTATTTTCATGTTGAGTCAAGTCTCTAATTCGCACTTGTAGTTGTCCGCGATGTTTAACAATATCGATTTCATTGTCACAATCCAAAAGTCGAATATGTGTTTTCCTTCCACACAAACTGTTAGTTAAATAACATTCTATTAAATGTACATGTTTCAAAAATGACTCCCAAGCATTTTGCGAAAATAAAACCTTTTTTGTTCCATGGTGTAGTATTACTGTAGGGGAATAATCCAATGATTTCATCAATCCAACTGATACACTTTTACTGATGCATGCTGAGATGGGGTAAAAGATTCGCAGAAAAACTTCAGTTAAAATGTGAGGAGGAATATTTTCTTCAACTTTCTTCTTCCTCTTTGGTACTACCTTTGATGGGTCTGCATTAATTTCCTCCTCTCTATCTCTTTTACCAAACTTTAAAAATGCAGTTATTTCCTTGATGATTTCTGCTTCACTAGTATTATCACGTTCCAATAACGGTGCTACCTCTGCATCACCTTGTACAACAGATGGAGAACTCATTTTGTAGAAGATGTTACCCATGCGCCGATAGACGATCAACTGAAGACCTGCATTGCTGCTCCGCTATTTATAGGTTAGCGACAGTGGCGGTGCCGGTGGTGGTACAACGTTTTACAATACTCTCTTTACAATACCGGTCAACGGTGTGTATGTAACAATTTTATCGTGCAAAATTAAATAATACGCAGATGTATTTGCAGGTACGTTTTCTTGAAATTCCATTTCTATTTTTACATCAACACTAGACGATTTTACAGATTCATTTTGTTTGGAACAATCAATTACAACAATCGGAGCTTTCGATTCAAACTGAACGGGAGATAGTAGAGGTGTATTTGTTTTGCCGTAATATGAATTTTGGAACCTAGCGTACATGTCGTATAAAACACTGTATCTTTTCTTATCAAAAGAAATATTAAAGTTGTCGTAGGGAAAGAATTGTGAATTCAGGAACACTTTACAGTTTGTTAATTTACAATGGTCAAATTCACCAGCATTTTCAGTTATTATACTTTTCTTCTTCGTTTGTAATCCAAATATTACATATCTCGCTTTTTCCAAATGAGTAGAAGTTTTTACAGTCCATGTATGTCGTTGTGTTGTAGGTAAAACGGGGTATTCATGAAACTCCCAGCTTCTGAATGGCATTACAATGTCTCGATCTGATTTTAACTTTCTTAATAATGTAATCCTGTGTTCATCATTTAGTCGCACATGTGGTACTCTCCAAACAATCTTGTCTAATGTTAATTTCCAGTCTAAATTGGCATCAGTTGTTCCAGTAGCTGCTTTAATAATATCTTTATCGTTTGATGATCTTAATAAAACTAGTTCTTGTTTTACATTTATTATTATTCTTCTGTAGTCTTCAGCAAATCCTAGGAGTAATCTTAAAGGTACGTAGAAATCAAAGTTTCCCGAAGAGTCAGGAGCGATTGTACTTTTGTCTGGTGCAACCCATCCTGCAACAGCTAACAGATTCTTCTCATTTGGTGTTAAAGACGCTAATCCTTTCAATGTACTGGAAACTCCAACCTTTTTTGTTGAATCGACTGTAACTCCTGAAATTTCATATCTAATCTCGTCAAACAAAAATGCCATAGGATTATTTATGAACGGAACAGTGGTTCCAGCAGTACCATCATTTTTTGTTACTTTTCCTTCAATATATAAATAACTTTCGCATGGAAGAGTATAAATGTCTTGTTGTTGTATAGGAATCCTAATTTCATCGTTATTGTTTAATTTGGACGAAGCGTAAGGGTTGTGCGTGTGATATTCCTTTTCCCATAAGGTCTCGTCGAATGTTGGACCCTGCGCTATATCCAGTATATCCATTGTTAATGACTTTTAATCCAATTTCTTCTAGAAAACGAATGTTGTCACTTGTTAACCCTTCTACAGCTGATGAGCTACTGACCTCTTTGCTTGTTGGCTCTCTCTTTTTAAATGATAACCCCATTGTCTAAGCGGATAATTTTATATGTATTCTTACAGTAATAGCTTCTCCTCTAACGTCAATAAGGTTTCCGTCTTGATCCACTATGTTCAGCACGATGTCTGAAATGAAACTGGTGTTTAACGGTAGGTACACAAGGTTTTGAGGCTTTTCTACTATCTTGAAACCCGGTGCAACTGATGGGTAGAATGTGTGTAATATATGACGATTCTCTCCATCTCTGTAGGATCCTTGTATAATGTTACATGTAATGTCTATGCTATTAACTTTGATGATCGTCACAGTTTTATTCCCAGAATGAGTTTTATTAGGTTCTAATACTTTTGTTTCCTTAGAAAACCCCAATAAACTACCAATTGAATGTTCTTGACTAAAATCAATATAACACTTAGACGTAATTTCGACTTTCATTGTATTGTTATTGCCTTTTATCGTTATATTTTCTTTTCCCATATGTTTTTGTATAACTTCATTTATATTATCAATTTCATAAGCTCCTGTTGGTAAACTGAATTCTTCCAAAGCTGAATACTTTCCTTTATCATCTTTTGTCTTGTAATAATGTATTTTGTTATTAATTCCTTCACTAACGTTTGGAATAGAGTTATATGTTGTTAAATCCAATAATGCGGCTTCCCATAGTCTTCCTTTTTGCAAACGTAGCGCTGGAAACAGAATACTGCGCAAAGTACATGAGTTACCGGTTAATGACACTGTATACGAGGACATCTTAAAGTTGACTAACACTTTTAGCTAAAAAGTCTAAACATAAATGACCGCAAATGGATGTATCATCAGGTTGTTTTCTTGCATGATTGTAAAAAACATTTTCTGCCGCACGAAAGTATTGTTGAAGTTCTTTCGGTGGTGGAAGGTCTCCAAAACTGTCGAAATAATAAATGGTTTTACCAAGTTTCTTGTAACACACCCAATGAGTGCCTAATCCTTCACTATTATCCAAATTTACAATACCAGTCTCATTTTTCCACATTTTAACCGGTAACTCATCTTTCATAAATACTCCTCTAAAAAATGGGATTTTCAAACAAGAAGCATATGTAATCAGTTCTTCATTGGTCAATTCTTTGTTTTTAATTATTAATTGCTCTTTCTTATTTAATACACACGATACGGTCTTAGGTATAATCCTCCTCCCTTTTTTATCATTGACCATATTGTTGGTTTCTTTTTAGCTTTATCACTGGTAGATTGACGTTTTCTTCTGATATTACCTCCTTGTTTTTTAGCGGGGTTTTCCCACGCCTTCTTCTCTTTCCTCCTCCAAACGTAGTTTTTGCTTTCATTGCTGCTGTTACTGCTAAAGACGCTGCTTTTTCACCAATACTCGCGTCACTAGATTTTACTCTTTGCCAAGCTTTCTCAGCAAGTGCTTTATCCGCTATTGATCTATTTTTAGTATCACCAAATTTGGAATACGCTATATCGTGCTGTTTACAAGCCTGATCGAGCTTATTTATTCCAAGATCTCCTCTAGCAAGACGTTTCTCTAATTTGGTTCCAGGACCACAATATTGATATCCTCCAGGTAAATGTAATTCCACAGGTAATAAATCAATCGCCTTGTTAACTATAGCTCCAACCGGTTTACTCAATAGAGAAAATGCTGTTGATGCTATTCCCCTTCCTCTCTCTAATCTCTCTCGATTATGACTGATGCGTTTAACCCTCGACATGGCTATTTATAGCAAAACTTACAATCAGTAGGTGCACTCTATAAATGTTTTACAATGAATGTAATATCAGTTTTGGTTTCTTGTATTATATACTGTTTAAAATCCATTTATTATATCGAAATGGATTTATTAATTAAATGTAGACATATTAAATAAAAGTAGTAAAAATAGAAATAAGGTGTAATTGAAGATGTTCCAGATGTTTCTCCGCTGGTGATGGTATCGTTGTCTTCGGTAAAATGAATAAACTTTAAATAGTTGTCATGTTCCCTTAGAAACTTGCCACTTAATCGTTGATAATTGAATAACACATCCCAGTCTAGTTTATCTTTAAAATTGTCAATGTAATTCTCAGAGAGATTTTGATATTTACTTATTACTTCCCAACAGTTATTAAAATTCGATGTCATCTCTACGAGGAAGTCTTCTGAAAACTGTTGTCTTTGTAAAATATGGATCCAGTTAACTCTGTGAAAATAAATTCTTAACATAGTCATTGTAAAGAGGTAATGTATGGAAAGTTGTTCCCAATCCATATATCTATCAAACCGTTGAACAAAACCATCTGTCAACACTCCTTGGGGAAATCTCGGCTCTTGAGATATTAAACTCCACGCAGTAATATTGGATTCCATCATCCTCTCTGTATCGTCTCTCGAATATGACTGATGCTTTATCCCTTATCATGGGGGGTATTTTAAATTCTTTTTTCTCTTATGTAATCTTCATTGTTTTCTGTTGGTTCATTAATCACATTCACTTTATCCTCCTTTCCTAATGTCTTGACTTTAGAAGGCTTAGACGGTTTATCTCGTTGATTAGGTTTCTCTGGATTGTGTATATTTTTCCAGTCTAAATAATTGTGACTGTCAACATCTGAAGCTGCATCTCTTCCTGAAGCCCGATGGATATAATGGAATAGAGCTGCACCAAACCTTTCCAAATGTTTTTCATATTCCGTAGTCCATTTCTTGTGTACAATATCAAACATTTTCTTATTTACAGCGTCTCCATCCAGCTCACAATCACCTACATTTGATAATTTTAATTTTTTTACATCATAGCTTGTGTCAGTTTTATTCCTTTTGTAAATCGTTAACAATTTTAGAGTAGCTAAATTTACTGCTTCACCATCATAAATGGGATATTGTATATCGCTTAACCTTTTACCGGAAAACCCCCAATGATCTTCGTGTACAGTTGGGGTTCTTTTTTTCATGTACTGTACCGTAACCGCATCAGACGACATAAGCGGATCACCAACATTTTGAATTACTTTTCCTTTAAAATTATAGTTGCCGTCAGATGTTAACGGAAACCCAGCTCTTTTTTCACTATATCCAGATTTTACTCCAAACTCGGAATACCGTCCAAACTTGTCCACACTCATGATGTAACTGAATCGCTATCGTTTAGGTTCTTATTATATATATATATATATATATATATATATATGCGTCTACTGAACAATTATTCCTTGTTTTCGCAGTTCATCAACCAAAGCTACCCATTCGTTTTCTAAACCAGTGTGCCCGGCTTCCGTGGCTTCATGTAATAATCTCATTCGATCAACTAACTTATTTATATCGTTGTAATATATTATATTAGTTTTATACAAATTTTTCAATAATCCCCTTCCAGATGTGGTAGGATCAGTTGTTTTTCTCTTTTTATGCAAAACATTTAATTCAGCAGAAGATAAAGCTCTTCTTTTAATTTGAGCTTTTTTTGATTTTGAGGGGAAAAGACTAGATATAATACTTGTATATTTTACTGACCGATTTCTATGAATAGGTAGGTCTTTGGAATACTTTTTTCTATGTGCATTTGTATACTCTAATATATTTTTAAACAATTGTAAATCCCTTTTAGTATATTTACCAGGATTATTTTTAAAGATAAGTTCAAACAAACCTTTTGTACCTTTATATTTCTTATCTCCAATAACTATATCATCATTTTCGTTTATATCTAACTTGCTATCTCCAATCATTAATCCTTTATCCTCTATTCTAGCTCCATAGGTATGATAACTTCGATTAGCATTTGCGGCGTGTAACATTTTTAACGTATATGTTCTTCCAAGTGTTCCTTTAAACATAATATCCGTGCCTAATTTGCTTAAGTTGGATGGGTTAATATCCTCTTCTTCTGCTCTTGTATCTTCTGCAATATCCTTTTCCTTTAAATCCTCTATATCTCCGCTTTCTTCATACTCGTCGCTTTCTTCAGATGTATGTAACTGACCAAAACTTTCATCATTCTGAAATTCTTCTTCATATTTGGAAATTGGTAGCATTTTGTCTCCTTCGAAGCGAATTGAAGGTTTTTCCATATTTTGTGCTAATCGCTTTAAAGGTTCAGTAACAGGTTTGAATGTTGTTTCTAAAAATTGCTCTCTTTCATTTATACCTGATTTTAAAGCTCGGTTTTTTTGTCTAATAGAATCACTAAGTGATTTTATTTCCTTTAATAGCTTTTCCTGGTTAACCATCTTCACACCTTGACGACTTGTACAGTAATACCGCTAATCAGTGTATTAAAACGAATTTATCAAAACCTATTCTATAACGACCATCTTTTATAGCATGATCTTTCATAATAACCAAAAATCCATACTTTTCCGCCCATGCTTTTCCGCAAAGTTCTTTAAACTTTTCAAATGGCATATCCGCATTCACATGATCGTTATATATATATGTTTTAGGTTAGTATCATCTTGTTTGAATACAATCAGAATATTTGCATTATCTCTGATAAGTTGTTTTGGGATTTTGCTATAGGTTTGTCCTATATATATGCTGTCGATGTTATTATGTCTTCCCATGGCAAAGTAGTTTCAAATAGTATCCTGATTTTCACAAGATACATCGTCAAATATAAATACAGAATACGGTTTCGCTTCGTTTGGTTGCATAATGCTATCACTAGCGTTAAATTTGTAAAAATTAACATCAGACACATCAGATAGGATTTTATCCAGCAATTGATACTTTGGTTGATGTAGAGACTTTGAAAAAATATATAGGTTATTAAACCTTAATCCCTGCGGATTAGTGATCAAATTAAAGACAACATTGGTCTTTCCGCAGTTTGAGGGGCCACTTACTATACATCGAACAGTGTTTGGAAGTAAACTACCGTGTTTACCATTGTTGATTTTAACGTTATCCACAGTTAAATCATCTATGTTATTAATATTGAATCGATCTTTATGGTTAATAATCTCCATCCTGCTCAAAGGTTAACGATGAAATGAGTTGCTTGCATTAAACCAAGTCCTTTATAGGTATCCATGAATCCTCAGTTTTGTTAAACCCTAACCACCGCACTTTAACTGCGTCCTTTTTTCTTTGTAACACTTTTTCAACAAGATATATATCACCTACTGTTGACTTTAACATTTCATGTCCATAAAATGCACCTTGCAACAAATCTCCTTTGTTATCTTTTAAGATATACGTTTCAGGTACAGTCGGTTGCACTTTATACACTGTAAAAACTTCATTCGTCCAATTGGGAAGGTATTTCTTGGTAAACACTCCCTTATATTTACTAATCCGTACTTTATCACTTACATTAAATTTTCTTGGCTGCATTTTTTCTACTTTAGGCTTTGTATTTTTCTTAATGCGTTTTAATACATCTTTTGCATTTCTTCTATTTACTTTGTTAGGTTTCATACCAATAGTTCTATGAAACCTGTTGTTATAATCATTTATTAATTGTGGTAAAACATCATACCATACGTAAGAACCTCTTTTTGAAAATTGTTTATACAGTGCTCCTTTTAAGGTTCTATTGAATCTTTCTACAATAGCTGCTTTTTTCTCTGAATTTGTAGAATAATGATTTATTTTATATTTATTCATTAACTGTGCAAAGTTTGTATTAAAGTATTCTGTTCCATCATCAGTTTGTAAATGTTTAATTTTGTTTTTATCTCTTTTTATGGCTATTTCCATGGCTTCTGTTACGCTTTTACCAGTCTTGTCCTTTAGAGGCAAAGCGTCTGCAACTTTTGTAAAACAATTAATAATCGTGAGTATATATTTAAATCCTTTGTTTATTCTGCTATGCGGTCGCATTTCAATTAAATCCGCTTGATATAGATCATTTATCCCTTTTATAACAGTATTTCTTCTTGGAAACTTTATTCTTGCAGGTTTGTGTAGTTCATTAATAATCTTCTCCTTCAGGTCTGACATGATGGTTTCACGAAGACAGCTGATATGATATTAAATATTCTTTTTTATAAATCTGCTTATATAGGTCAAGGTCATTCTAAACTAATGTATAAAAGGGGGAACACAGCAAAATACTGCTGTGTTCCCCCTTTTATACGGAAAGGAAAAGGAAAAGGGATGTAGGACGATGAAAGGGTTACTCGTCAATAGGGTTGAGGGAATAGTGGCCGAATGGTAGAGTGTGGATGTTGTCTGCAAGGATGTGTCGTTTATCATCATTTGAAGAGAGAGCTTTTTTTACTTCCGTCACGCTGTACAGCTGATGGTTGAAACTTCTGATTGTGTTGAATTTTGCTGTTATATCTTGATCTTCAAATAAACATTTCTTATAGTGATTAAAATGCACATTCTTCTTTAAATACAAACTTTTTACTCCTTTAGCTTTCTTAATGACTTGGTTTTCATTTAGTTGTAAAGAATATAATTTTGACATTAGTGCAACAATTTCTTGAAGTATAACACCATTGGCTTCATCTTTAAATTTGCCAAGCACTTTTTTGTTTCTGTCATTGTCGTAGTTTGGATGATCTTTTGGATAGTCGGAAAAGTCAAAGTCGTTTTTGTAATCAAATGTCCGAAGGTCTTCATACATATCGTTAGTAATTATCCAATATATAAAAGCGTCTGTATCCATGTAGGAGATGCCGATGTTTTCTCGTCCATAAAAGGTGACCATCTTCTTGTAATGAAAATCGTACATATGAGTCTTGGAGATATCCAGGATTGTCATACCTATATACAAAGGACGATCCATCTTCACACTCGTTTTCTTCATAGATACAGCTACAAGATTTTCGTTAATAATTATAGATGTTCCAAAGTTGGGCTGTTGTACGAGTTTTTGTAGTTTGTTCGGATCTGTAACAAGTTTAACATTTTTATGTCTTCTTTTGTTTTCCAATGTTTTACCGAATATCGCATTGTTCATCAATTTAAAAAAGTCTTTTTGAAAGGCTGATGTAGCGGCTGCTCTTCTGGTAGTATTCGAGTCTATGTACGGTTTCAACCAGCACGATTGGGAAAATTCTACAGCTCTATTAATTTTAGTAAGACGTAAACCTAATTCGATAGCTTGTTGAACAACCCAATAGTGAGCTACGTATCGTTGTTTATTGTTTAGGGTCATCATTAATTTGGGGTGTTTTCCAGTTGGTGAAATTTCTGTTCTTGCAAGGAGTGGAAGGTCATAATGAAGATCGTGTAAATGTTCTGGATATTCAAAGTCGCAATCCAAAATATATCCGGTATCTCCTTGTTTTGGAATTTGTGAAATATCGCCAATACAGTCGGGATCAACCCATTTAAAGTTGTCAAATGGAAGTGGGTTCGACATGGCCCATCCATACAGATTATTCACGTCGAAATATCCCAAGTACGTTGAAGGTTTCTCTTGATCATGGTCAGGTAGATATTTGTTGTTGGCTTTAACATGTCTCGTCACGCTTTGAGTTAATCCACCTCTAACACCCGACTCAACCATTAAAACCATATCTATATCTGTTAACAGCTGGAGTTTGCATTTTGTTTCTTTCAGCATTGCTTGCCAAGCTAGTCCTGGAGATGTATATGAATGTAGAGGGTCTAAACCGTATGCTGCAAAACAGGTTCTTCGGAATTCTTCCATAACATCGCAGAGAAGAGTCACGTCAAGTTTTACATAAAAGTCTGAGTATTCTCCTAAAGTCTTCATATCCAACTCGTTCCATACTCGACATGCGTGTTGATAGTCTTCAAGTGAAATCTCCGAATCATTAAGTTTGTTGTTAAATTGTTCTGGTGGAGGAAGTGATGTTTCATTAAATCTATGAAGTCCATCGATGTAATCGTAGGGGAAGACTCCTTTTCGAAGAACCGTATCCATTTTACTACTGGCTACAATTTTGCTTGTTTCTATCAGATCTTCTCTTTTTAAATTATCAGTTAATTTCATTAGACTAGAAGGCATAAATCGAAACGAATCAATAAATCTAAGTTTTATTTTGCCAACCTTTTTAGAGAAACTTATAAATTTTTCCATTGTTGTTGCCAAAACATCTATTGCTCCATCATCTCTTCCTAACTCCGGGATTATGAAATGAGAGTCATATCCGCTAAGGTTATGTAGAACAACGGGTATAAAAGATGGTACTTTGTAATTTAAGTTGCAAGCGTTACAGGCTGCACCTCTGTAGGCTCCTGTAAGATGGTCGTGATCATGCACTTTAACGTTATCTGGTGTAAATAGGTTATTACACAGATAACATGTTTTTGCCAAATTGTGATGTTGAAGTTGGTGTTCATCCATAGGTTGCATCGGTATTTTAATTTTGTAGATTTCTTCCACCTTAGAGGCAATGTAATACAACTCATCTACAAAGTGTTTCGCTGCTTGTTCACCACGATAAATCTTCGGAGCAGATGATAGTCCAAATTCTTGAAGATGTTCTTCAGACAGCGTGGATTTTGTTAGTATACAATAACTGTTTGGTGCATGTTTTTGATATTTGCTTCTTTTTGTGAAATCCTCTTCTTGTTGTTCAATAGGAAGTAAAGATGCTTCGAAGTCCGCGTACACAACAAATGGAACAGGGTATTGTTGATTTACTTTGTCAAATTTTATCTGCGCTCTGCTGGGATGTGGCAATTTAATTCTTACCTCATAGTTTCCACTACATAACCTTTGATGTTCTACTAGCCATTCTGAACCTCCCCTTCTTAATGACTTGCCTATATGACAAAAACACCTTTTACAGATGGTTTTTTCAACGCGTTTTTTTGATATTTGTTTAGAAACAAGAGCTCCAAAGTTTTTTATGTAGACATAGTGGGATATGTCCCCTTTAGTGATCAATAGCAAATCCGTATGATCTCTGCGCTCAATAGGTGTTATGCGCAAGGGGTATGCATTGTTTGACGAATCTAAGCCGAAAATGTTGACAGAAGCTGACGGATTTTGCTTTTCAAATTTTGATATATCAGTAATTGCAACAGGGTAAGTCATTCCCTGGAAATTATACTGATGTTGTACTTCTTCATATTTGTGACTTGGTCTTATCGGATTGTCTGTTACATATTTGGTCAACATGGCATATTTAAAACATTCGTTATCTTCATTTTGCACATTAATACAGGATTTTGTATCACTTACTTTTTTCGGAAGAGGAATATAACTACTTCCTCTCATTCCATAACCGTGTTTATGAACTCTAACATCCAGACTTGTTATACTTAATAAAGTCCATCCAGATCCTCTTCCTTCATGCTCTTGTAGTTTCGTCAAAAGTTCCTCAAAACATTCTGTTACGATCTTTTCAATATCTGACGCAGCCATGATGGTTCGGTTTTTTGTCATGAATCCTCTTGGTGATGTTTCGTTTTGAATGTTAGTGAATATGGCATCTAGCAACAGTCCAAATTTGATAAAATTTAATCTTTTTTGTTCATTCTTTAGTGTTTTGGTTACTAATTCTTTGGCGTTATGTAAAAAGTTTTCAAGTTGTAATTTTACGTTGTCAATTTTAAAATGCGTTACTACCTTACCAGGTAGTGCTTGAGCGTGTAGTTCCACATCTACTGCTGTTGATGTTGAGGGTCGGTGAAGTGTAGACATAGCAGCTGTTGATGTTGAATGACGGTGAAGTGTAGACATAGCAGGCGTTGAAGTCGATGTTGATGGTGTTGATGATGAAGGATGGTGAAGTGTAGACATAGCAGGCGTAGAAGTCGACGTTGATGACGTTGATTGTGCATAATGAATGACACTCGGTCTTAAAACTTCATTTTGTTCTTTTTGATTTAGGTTTGCAAATTGATGTTGTGCTAATTGATGATCGATTGAATCTAATTCTTGTTCATTTTGTTCTTCTTTTGTATTTGTGTTGGAATTATGTTTTAGTTCTTTATGAATGGCTAAAAGCCAATCATCTCTAAATGAGGCTTTACAAATATCGCACCGATACATATTATAACTGTGTCTTCCTCAAAGGCTAACCAGCAACTAATAACACTCCAAAATGCACCTCTATTTATACCCGAATAAGATTAGTGGTGGGGGGGTATACATGCCGGAGTATATGTGTTAGTGAAGAAATACCAAATTTTACGCAGGAAGTACATTTTGCATCAAACCAAGATGTTTTCAAGTCCCCAAAGTGGGTCAAGGTCGTTTGAACATGTTGCCAAAACGGGGAATAGAGCAGTAAGTGATTCTCACTTGGACCACAAACTGATCTATTCCCCGCTTTGTATTATTTAACAGATCTTTAAGTTTTCTTTTAATTATCCTGATCTTTAAAAAGTTGTTTGTATGAGGGTTCTTCAGCAAAGAAATGTTGAACCGCCAAGTCATCTTCAGTCAAAGGACATGATTCTAACAGTTTTTGATCGATTGAGGGAGCTGACAGCGGTTCTTGGAGTTTTTCATCTTCAGTCAGAGGACATGATTCCAACAGTTTTTGGTCGATTGAGGGAGCTGACAGCGGTTCTTGGAGTTTTAACTGTAAACTTTTGATATATTCCATGGCCTTATACAAAACGGTTATTTTTGAATCTCGAGGATTGGCGAATGGGATTACACTTTGTAATCTCTCATATCCAGTGTTAATATTCACTCTCCATTTCTTTGAGTGTTCAGCGTTTCTCTGATTGTAGCCAGATCTGGAGTTGGATGTGCTTGCTTGCGAATCCATAGCTGACTAATACGTGTATTCCAAAGTGCATGGTTAAATACCTGCTTACCCCCACCATTAGAGTACCCCCCTCTTGGAGCATATGTTTGATTTAGTAATAATTATTGTATCAAAAGAAGTTGTTTCCAAGTCCAGATATAGGTCAAGGTCATCTGAAGATATTTCCAGAACGGGGAATAGAGCAGTAAGTAGTTCTCACTTTGACTACAAACTGATCTATTCTCCGCTCTGTATTTGTAGTTGGAAGGTTAACGAAGAAAACTAATCAGACTCATCTGACAAATCCGACTCATCAAACGGAAATAAGCGACGGGGGAGAAAGCTAGTGACGAAGGTACCCTCAAAAAGGGTCCTACTACCGCTTGGAGTTGCCTCCATGTGTTCCAAACAGAGTGACTGTTGGTAACACTCCGCATCGTCCGAATTCGAGTTTTCCTCCACGTCATCCGCTACACTAGAGATATCCTCATCACTCTCCAATTGTTCCATCCAATTCACGGCTTCCATCTCTACGGAATCAACTTCTTCATCTTCCAACAGCACATCTTCATTTTCATCTTCATCTTCTAACATAATGTTTTTTAACATTAGAATTACCTCTCGTGGATGAGGAAAGATGATGTCTCTTGGTGCCATGACTAGACTGATTCAACCATTGATACAAACTCGCCTTTTATACCACAATATTTAGAGGGGGGGGGGTGTTGGGGAGGGGATATTGTTGTTAAATATATATTTAGTATTAAACAAAGTTGTTACCAAGTCCTGAAGTGGGTCAAGGTCGTTTGAACATGTTACCAAAACGGGGAATAGAGCAGTAAGTGATTCTCACTTGGACCACAAACTGATCTATTCCCCGCTTTGTATTCCAGACGTCTTTAATTTTGTCATCCCACTTATTCATCCTGGTCTTCATCCATGAGGAAGATTTGTTTGTAGGCTGACGGTTCTTCCTCAAGAAAATGATGTTTCGTCAACCTATCTTCCACCAGGAACACGCATTCTATCGGTTCAAGAGAGACCGGTTCTTCAGAAGGAACTTCTGCAACTATTGCCTGCAGATGTTTTATGTAGTTTATTGCCCGATATATCATGTCCTTTGTTTTAGTAGTAGATTTAACGCCCGGGACTTTACTTGATAATCTACTGTAGGCTTTTTGCATTGTCAGCTTATATGTTTTTGTTTTTAATGCGTTTTCGGCTCTTCGGTTCCGCAAGCAATTGTTGAACTTCAAAAACTCTGATAGTTCATCTTTATACTCTTTGGATGTGCTTGCTTGGGAATCCATAGCTAACTACTGGGGATATTCCGATGCGGTCGCTTAAATACCAAGTTTACGTGGTGGGGGTAAATGTCAAGGATATTATTGTAGGAAGTACATTTTATATCAAACAACGATGTCGCAGAATGTCAAGTCTTGTAAGTGGGTCAAGGTCGTCTGAACATACCACCAGAACGGGGAATAGAGCAGTAAGTGGTTCTCACTTAGACCTCAAACTGATCTATTCCCCGCTCTGTTTTTAATCTCTCTCCTTTTTATTGATTCAACAATGGTTTGGTTTAATATAAAATGTTGTATTGATGATCCATTTCTGCCGGAGTAACCTTTCCATTATACCAATCATTTTAAGTAACTTTACATTGTTTTTATAGCTTGTTTTCCATGCTTCCTGTTCACTATTATACACTGGAGCCGTAGGCTTCCACATATACAAATCACAACCAACCTCCCAATCGAGAAACTTGTGCAGTAATCTTCTTAAGACAATTAACTGATCGTGCTTTTCAACCTTTCTGCTTACTACTAGTGTTGCTGCAGCGATAGGGAGAGCGGGTGTACTCATTTTCAGCAGAATGATTTTACCAGTGATAGGGAACCCCTTTTATACTACGTTTAAATGGTGGGGGTTAGTGGTGGGAGTACAAGGGTTAGGGAAGGGGTATATCGTGTTAAGAAATAAATATATCTTCCATTATTTTACCACACGGAGTGTAAGTCAATACTATACACAAATATTCTAAGTCTTTTTAGTGAGTCAAGGTCGTCTGAACATATTGCCAAAACGGGGAATAGAGCAGTAAATGATTCTCACTTTGACCACAAACTGATCTATTCCCCGCTTTGTTTTTTTTAACCCCTCTCATTGTTTTAACGAGTTTAGTCATCTTCTTTTTTAAGGGTCGGAGGTTCGACAAAAACGTTCCCTAATTCTTTTTGTAAGATTAGGGGGGCAGCGGTTCCTCAGGCAGTTCAGCTTTTATAGAAGGTTCTTGAAGCTGTGTTTGAAGAAACTTAATATATTGTATTGCCTGTCGAATTTTTGAAATCCTAGAATCACTAGAATTAGCAAATGGTACAGCGACTTATAATCTTTTGTATCCTTCTTTTACTTTATTTTCGTTTCTTCGCGAACGTTCTCTATGTTGTTTCGCTCTACGTTCCCAGAGTAACTGATATGGAAGTAATTCCATATCAGTAGCTGATGAGTTGGATGAACCTGCTGGAGTCTCCATAGCTGACTAATGAATATGTTCTACGACGCCACGCTTATATACCCGCTTACCCCCACCTAAAAGGTTGGTGAACAGATCAATTTTTTGGTTTGAAAAGGAATTCAAACAGAGCGAAATGTTTCTAAGTCCGTTATCTAGGTCAAGGTCGTTGTAACATTGTAAAAAAAGTGTGGACAACCTATTTACACTCTGCAGCAGATGCTACAAAGTGTAAATAGGTTGTCCACACTTTTTTTTAATTTGGAAGAAAATTTTATTTAATTTGGAATAAACTTTTTGGTCTTTTTGTTTTTTATTTATTTTTTATTTTAATGATTTCCACACAGTGTTACCTGAATCATTTCGAATTAAATAGTCTTTCTGGGAAGGCTTTTTGACGTGGAGGTCCATGCCTCTAGGTAACTCTACATAGTACAGTTTGCCTTCACATTGAACCAACACCTTTGCAAAGTCCTTTATTTTAACAAAGAAGTAGCGTTTGTTTTTACAAAGCCTATTAATTCGAATTTTGGTTGGCACTACTGTTGGACGTGGTGAAGAAGGAGATGCACTATGGTTTAATTTTAAATGAAGACTGCACGCTCCTTCATTTAAAATACAACGTTTATGACAGCGATCACCTTTTTTAGCACCTTTTTTGAATATATAACTGCATTGTTGTGCAGGAAGTATGCACATCCTTTGTACAGATTTCAGTTGTTTGAATTTCTCTGAAGGAGATGAAGTGTATGTGCAGATTACTGAAGGTCTGGTTGGAGAAGATGATTGTGTGGCTGGTTGGCTTGGCCTCGACCTTGATGATGAGGATGAAGAAGCAGAAGATGTGGAAGACTTTGATGAAGATGTAGACGACCTTGAAGATGTAGAACAACTTGAAGATGTAGAAGGACTTGGAGAAACAGCACGAGAAGTTGACGGAAGAGGTGAAGGACTTGTGGAAGACGTTGACACAGCAGGTGGTGGTGAACAGTTCTCCGGGACGATGTTAGCTAACATCAGAGCTGTCCGAAGGATGGATGGAACCGCAGAAGACGAAGTGGTAGAGGCGGCTGAAGACGAAGCAGAAGGTTTCAATTTGAGAGGTCGTGTCTGCTTCCTAATGTGTGCCATGGTGTGAGGTATAACAGCACAGGTAGAAGAGTGATTTTACTAGGGCTGGGGGACCCTCTTTTATACACAATGTTAGTGGTGGGGAGTGAAAGTGCTATAGGGTGGGGGTGTTAATGTTGTAACGAATAAATATATATATGTATATTTTACAATACGAGAACTTTCTAAGTCCCAAAGTGGGTCAAGGTCGTTTGATCATGTTGTCGAAACGGGGAATAGAGCAGTAAGTGGTTTTCACTTGGACCACAAACCAATCTATTCCCCGCTCTGTACGAGAATTTTCTAAGTCCCAAGGTCATCCGAACAAGTTGCCAAAACGGGGAATAGACCGGTAAGTGATTCTCACTTGGACCACAAACCGATCTATTCCCCGCTCTGTATTGGGGAAGGGGACAAAAGACAACAAACAAGAGACTGATTTTAAACAAGAGACTGATTTTAAACAAGAGGCTGATTTTATATTTCACAAACGTTTCTCAGGCTAAGATGGGTAATGTCAACCGGTTTACGCGCCGTAATGACATAAGGTCGGTTTGGGAGCCATACCTTTTTGTAAGGGGTTAGGAAAAGGATGAGAAACAAGTTACATTACTTTTAAAATAAAGACTTTGCCAACAACTATTTAAACAAAATTAATCAGTTAACGTTACTTTTACAAGAACAGCCGAGGTCGGTTTTGCAAAGGTCAACAGTATCACTGTAACCCGGTGGGACGTAGACCCAAACACCCGGCGTCAGGCTGCTGCGAACCCAAGTTTTGACCAAGGTTGTTGAGGGACCTGTAGGGCCGGGAGTACATATGTTATTAGTAAATAAAACACTTCAAACCGATACCACACACTAACTACATTACCTAGCAGCAAACTACAAGCGTTATCTAACATGCTTAACAAACTAACTAAACATGCAAGGGCGCGGATCTCTTAATTGCGCGTCGGGCCCAACGCACACTTAACAGACCTACGCTGCAGCAGAGTGCAACCCACTGGGACGTATATCCAAACAACGGGCGGCAAGCTACTGCGACGAGACTGCGGACTGCTCCCGCTTATAAAGGCAAAGTGACGTCACCGAAGCGGAAGGGGGGAGGTCGAGGTTTTCACTTGGACCACAAACCAATCTATTCCCGCTCTGTACGAGAATTTTCTAAGTCCCAAGGTCATCCGAACCAGTTGCCAAAACGGGGAATAGACCGGTAAGTGATTCTCACTTGGACCACAAACCGATCTATTCCCCGCTCTGTATTGGGGAAGGGGACAAAAGACAACAAACAAGAGACTGATTTTAAACAAGAGACTGATTTTAAACAAGAGGCTGATTTTATATTTCACAAACGTTTCTCAGGCTAAGATGGGTAATGTCAACCGGTTTGCGCGCCGTAATGACATAAGGTCGGTTTGGGATCCATACCTTTTTGTAAGGGGTTAGGAAAAGGATGAGAAACAAGTTACATTACTTTTAAAATAAAGACTTTGCCAACAACTATTTAAACAAAATTAATCAGTTAACGTTACTTTTACAAGAACAGCCGAGGTCGGTTTTGCAAAGGTCAACAGTATCACTGAAACCCGGTGGGACGTAGACCCAAACACCCGGCGTCAGGCTGCTGCAAACCCAAGTTTTGACCAAGGTTGTTGAGGGACCTGTAGGGCCGGGAGTACATATGTTATTAGTAAATAAAGCACTTCAAACCGATACCACACACTAACATATATATTAGACTAACTACATTACCTAGCAGCAAACTACAAGCGTTATCTAACATGCTTAACAAACTAACTAAACATGCAAGGGCGCGGATCTCTTAATTGCGCGTCGGGCCCAACGCACACTTAACAGACCTACGCTGCAGCAGAGTGCAACCCACTGGGACGTATATCCAAACAACGGGCGGCAAGCTACTTCGACGAGACTGCGGACTGCTCCCGCTTATAAAGGCAAAGTGACGTCACCGAAGCGGAAGGGGGGAGGTCGAAGGGGGGAGGTCGAAGGGGGGGGGGCTCCGCCCCGTAACGTCGGGGGGGGGAGGGGGGGGCTCCGCCCCGTGACGTCAGGGGGGGGTTGTGTCGTCACGGTGGAAGGGGAACAGGATGTAGACCGGTCTTTAGCTTTCTACCCGTATATGGAAATGTCACGGTTACACTTGGCGACCCGCTTTGCTCCGTCTGGTACCTCATTCCAGCTTTGCCTTGCGAACTGAATACACCTCTGCGCTATGTCTTCTCCCATCACACCCGAGAAACTGCAACGTTTGAAGGAGACTTTGAAGAAGTCTTCGGAGAAAAGGAGCGGCTTCAAAAGACCTAGTTCTTTTAGGTCTTGTATACAAAGAAATTTTCGGAACCACCCACTTTACTTTGAACAACGGCCTTCGACGTCTTCTGCATCTCCGCCATCGACACCACCTCGCCCTTCAGCGCCTCGACCTTCATCGCCACCTCCAACTGTTGAGGAAATAATGAAGAGGACGGCTACGGTGAAACTTACCGAGTTGGTATCGCCGCTGGAGTCTGTCAGGGTCAAGTTTGCCCAGTTGAAGTTGAACGTGGAATATTTATTTGTGGGGAAGATCGGCGATGAATACCTACTTCAACACCTCTTTGGCGGCCGTTACGTCAAGGTCCACCTTCCAAGGTCCACTCTGCCACCTCCTGAGACCGAGTGCGACTTGTTTTTGGTACGGCTGAAGGGTCAAGTAAAGTGGGTTACAAGGAAATAAAGTAAACACCACCATCTGTCCACCGCTCCTTATCCGCCATCTCCTTCGAACACAAACGGTCCTTTTCAGGACCACCCTAAGCATTTCAAGTTAGGGACTTGGCCTGTACATAGGCAGGAGACTGTTAGTCTCATGTTTGTGTGCAGCCCACTTTGTGAAAATTTCTAAGTCCTAAGGTCCTTGACCTTGACCTTGACCTTGAACATGACCCATTTCGGGGGGGGGGACAAAGTTTGTGCAAAGTATGTCATGTGGGTACTCAAATTACGCGGATTGATCAGACGAACAAGTTGGCGAAAACAGAATTCAAATCCGACCAAGGGTATAGCAGTAATAGCTAAAAACAACTATTTTGGAGGTTAAACCTAAATAACTTCTTTATTTACGGATTAAAGTATATCAAGTGGGTACTCAAATTACGCGGATTGATCAGACGAACAAGGTGGTGCAAACAGAATTCAGATCCGATCAAGGGCATAGCAGTAATAGCTAAAAAAACAGCTATTTTAGAGGTCAAACCTACATAACTTCTTTACGGTTTAAAATATATCAAGTGGGTACTCAAACTACGCGGATTGATTAGACGAACAAGTTAGTGCAAACAGACTTCAGATCCGACCAAAGGTATAGCAACTGTAGCGAAAACCAACTGTTTGAAGGACAAGGTAACGTTGTGGTGGGGATAGGTGTCTATCCTATTCGCTAGCGCTACATCATTATACTTCCAGCTCTTGTCGGATGAACATCTACCTATATAGTTTGTGTTAACGTCTGAACATGTCACAGTTTTACAGGAATATGAGTAAGGTGTCCTTCAGTAGCCCGCTTGCCACCACCTTCTACTTCTCCGACGATGAAGATAGAATGTCTACGCTTTTAGCGGACAATGTGCGGTTCCATCGTAGAATAGCCAAGGTTGAAACACTCTTAGCCAGTTGTCTGCTGCACAAGAAGCAACACATGGAAACATGCACTAGTTTAGATCATAGTGACTGTAATATTTATACACACATAGTGTTGAGACAAATTAATTGAAGTTTTCAGTTAAGGAGCTACGGTCTTGACAGTGTAAGAGTCAGACCCTAACTAATGCGTGTACGCTAGTTAGTGCGCGATGTAAAAACTTGGTGGGGGAAGTGGTGTGGTGGGGGAAGTGATGTGGTGGGGGAAGGAGCAAGTACCTAACCTACACTCAAACGCTGCATTACTATACTATCATTGGAACGGACAACACCATGAACAGCGTCAACGACAATATTTGGGGAGATGCGGTTTGTGAGGAGGAGTTGATAGCAACTCTTGACGCTACCGAGGTTGAGCAAACTACATCTCAGCAGCCAACAAGCAACATCATAAGCCGTGGCAATAACATTATTTGGGGAGGTGCGATTAGTGAGAAGGAGTTGGTGGCAACTCTTGAGACTACCGAGGTTAAGCAAGGAGCGGCGATGCAAACTATATCCCAGCAGCCTAGGACATATGAACAAGTCCTTGAGGACTATAATAACGCGTATGATTATGCTTGCAAGAGGTGGTGTGCGTAGCCGCAATGTCCAGAGCAGGAGGATGAAATGGAAGCGGATTTTCAGCTGGTTACTAAACTAGAGGAGAAACTTCAACGAGCAGACCAACTTTTGCGCGGTGCACATGGAACCACAACTATTTTGATGGGTAACTAATGGATATTTTATTCAAGGTCTTCCTCCCCACGTCAGCTGCCATCTGCCGCGCACTTGTCGCCTGTCACCTGCCGCCTGCCATCTGCCGCCTACCATCTGCCGTCCGCCATCTGCTCCGCCATCTGCTCCGCCATCTGCTCCGCCCCACCACACTTTTACCCCCACCATTTGGTACGATTGCAACGCTAGCTTGTGAATAGTCAGTACACCTCCAGCTCTCGACTGGTGAACATCATCCTCTCTCCGCGCTCTTCACAAAATAACATTATCATGTCACTCAAGATTCGATGTATTTATTATGACTCTATTTATCTATCAACTTCTACGGACCTGGAGGTTTTTAAAGAGGAGTTACGACTTCTCCTAGCGAATGGCTACAGTTTATCTTTAGAACTGATCGCAACAAACAACATAGACTCTGCGCAGGGGTCAAAGTATCTACCGCCTTTCATCAGAAAACGAAGTGATGGCCGCGACTCCGGATCAACAACATCGATGACGACAAACAACGGGGAACTATTGTAAACATAAATTATTGTAAACAAAACTTGTTGTAAATAAAAAGAAATGTAAACATTAAAGTAATAAATGAAATAGTACTACCTCGCACTCGTATCGTTCGATTGCTTCATTCGATTGTTTTCATTCGATATTTGTATCGAATGAAAACTATCGAATCACAATCGGATTTTACGCGTACGAGGTAGTACTTTTTTAAAATAACCTCCCCGTGACCTTGAACTTTAACCTTTCCCTCATTACGTCACAAAACCGCCTACGTCACTGGCTCAGCCTCAGATGACGTGTTTCATGACGCAGCGCTTCCGGTCACG
Source organism: Allygus modestus (assembly GCA_963675035.1). Taxonomy (NCBI): domain Eukaryota; kingdom Metazoa; phylum Arthropoda; class Insecta; order Hemiptera; family Cicadellidae; genus Allygus; species Allygus modestus. Next base: position 281,629,509 of record OY776112.1, on the reverse strand, counting down.
TGACCGGAAGCTGTCAATCAAGTGAGCCAGCAGCCCCCTTTCGCCACTACTCACTACAACGCCAAGCATCCAAACTGGAGTTCTAGATTTACTACAGCAAGGGGCGTCAGGTTTTGGAAACTAAATGCAAACCAGCTTTATGACCTATCTACTGGGGAACCTACCTACTGGCCTCCAGATAGGCAGAAAATATCTGACGTCTTAGACATTTTTGTTACCAAAGGCATTTCCCATAATTATTTATCTGTTGTGACTTGCTTGGATTTATCATCTGACAACTCACCAATCAATGCCTGTGTAAGTAAAAATATGCAACTCAAGAAACGACCTGCCACACTTCACAACAAACCTACTGACTGGGACCGATTCCGACAACTTATAAATACAAAATTGACCATAAGAATACCACTGAAAACCATGGCGTACTTAGACAATGTGGTAAGTTGTTTTAACAATGCAAGAATTATCCGGTGGAAGTCAAGAGGCGAGTTGCTGAGTGTAGAAGATTGCGGCACATATGGCAGAACAGTAGAAATCCTAGGGACAAAGCAATTTTTAACAGGGCGTCCCAGAACCTAAAATGATTTCTACATTGTGTAAAACACAGTGGTTTCAAGATTTTACAGAAAATCTTAGTGCTAGCGAGGCTACCAAATATTTACTGTGGAAGGTTACCAAAAATATAAAGCGGCCTAAGCAGTATATTCCTCCAGTTCTGCGAATTGATGGTACATGGGCTCGTAGCGACTCTGAAAAGTCTCAGACCTTCGCTGAGTATTATGCTGGCGTCTTTAAGCCGAACCCACCAAATATGGGTCTAGGAGATCAGGAGATCTCAGACTACTTGGACTCGCCGAATCAATTAGAATTCTCCATTAAACCATTCACTTCAGCGGAAGTCAAGAAGATATTAACCAATGATCTCAATGCCAAGAAGAGTCCGGGCTATGATTTAATTACAGGTAAAATTCTAAAGGAACTCCCCAGGAAAGACCTTTTGCTCCTAACTACAATTTTCAATGTGATTTGAAGGCTTGAACACTTTTCTGGTGACTGGAAGAAAGCTTCTGTCGTTGTTGAACCTAAACCTGGTAAACCAGTTAATGAACTATCGTCGTATAGGCCAATAAGCTTGCTACCTGTGGCTTCGAGAGTATTTAAAAAACTTGCCCTAAAACGCATTCAATCCCTGTTTTTAGAGGAGGAGATTATTCCTAATCACCAGTTTGGATTCAGACAACAACATGCTACAACAGAGCAAGTGAACAGGTTAGCTGACTTCATTAGAAATAGCTTGTAGTCTAAAAAGTATTGTTCTGCTGCTTTTTTGGACGTGAGCCAGGCATTTGATAAAGTTTGGCACACTGGCTTACTGTTCAAAATAAAAAAAGTACTTACCGCATTCATGTTTCCATATATTGAAATCGTGCCTTACAGACAGGAATTTTAGTGTAAAATTTCAGACCTCCCACACTTCAATGAAAGATATTAAGTCAGGAGTCCCTCAAGGCAGTGTCTTAGGCCCTTTCCTATACTTAATTTTTACAGAATACTTGCCCGAACATCCAAACGTAACTGTCGCAACCTTTGCAGACGACACGGAAATTCTATCTTGTGATTTTGATCCTGTCACAGCATCAAGGTACTTACAAGATGGCCTTGACGAAATTATAAACTGGATGAACAAGTGGACAATGAAAGTGAACGAGACAAAATATATACAAGTAACATTTTCTTTAAGGTATGAAACTTGCCCCCCGGTCCTTCTCAACAATACAGCCTTGCCACAAGCCGATGTTTTTAAGTATCTTGGAGTCCACCTTGATAGGAAACTGACTTGGCAAACACATATATGGATGAAGAGGCTGCAACTTAATGCTAAATCGAACAAGATGTACTGGCTACTTCAATCTAAATCTAAACTGTCTCTATATAACAAGCTTTTTTTATAAAAAGTGGTTTTGAAACCAATATGGACTTACGGGATCCAACTGTGGGGGACTGCAAGCAAATCGAAGATTGAAATATTGCAACGTTTTCAGTCCAAATTGCTAAGAATAATTGCAGATGCCCCATGGCCTGTCTCAAATAGAACGTTACACGAAGACTTCAAAACTCCGTTAGTAATTGACGAGATCAATCGATTCAGCGGAAGATATCTTACAAGGCTCCACAGTCATCCAAATCACTCGGAGTTAAATTTATTGGACACAACACAACATTTACCGTTTGAAGAGAGAACGCAACACTCGATTTGCCTTCCCGGCTTTGATAAAGGAATGTAGCCTACAGCATGAATTTTAAGTATGTAAGTGGAGCTACTGAACAGTAACTTATTCGAGTTGTGTAAAATGTTCAATTTTAATATGTTATTAAGTTTTACTCATTGTTCTCTACTGTTAAGAACAGGTTGTAAAAATAAAATATTAATACAAAAATATTCACACCTGTTATGATTCTTTCGTTTTGATTTGAAATTCCATAAGCCCGATGTCTACATTTCCAATTTTCAAATGAGATTTTCAACAAACTATTAATTCTTCCTGGAGTGTGAGGTTGTTACCAATTGTATATCTAGGTCCAAAAGCACCTAATTCCAAAGTTTTAACAAAACGTTCGCCTCGGTTGCAAGAAAACATTTGCAGACAGACAGACATTGTTCGTATTAGAGTATAGGATAGGATAGGATAGGAGTACTTAATTTTTGCCCATAAAACTATTACTTAGCCTCAGACATCAACTACCTTGTTCCTAGCTTCAAATAATTCCTTCTTCTACAGTTTATAGTAACAACTACTGTTTCTAGAGAACACAATGCAAGACACTTACGGAGGATACAACGGAGAAGGTTGATTACTACCGCACTTGCGACGTGGGTTGGGTGGAAGACAACGCCAATGACGTCTCAGCAAGACTGACGCGGAGAGTGGGGGACATGACAAACCTTGCGATGGAGACGAGCGAGATAAATCAAGTGGCTAGCTACGGCCTCGGCGGGGAGTTCATGCTGCACTACGACCCTATCATGGATACTGTTCGTACAGTAAACAACTTTCAGAATGATTTATCTCTAAATTATGGATCAAATTTATTTATATGTACATACCGGTACTGAAAATCTATATACCTTTTAGCTGATCCTAGAAACAACTTATGCAACAAGTATATATAGGTCTGATGTGATCAAATTTCGTTTCATGGCTATTGTACAATTTGAATTCGGATGCCTCTGTTAAAAATAGATTCCAAAACTGTATTATGCAAAACAAATATAACATTTTTTCATCACTTTGGTTGATGTTATAAATAGGTAAACAATCGTTAGTATTTATACGCTAGTGGTTTTTTCTTCACAGTCATAACTCGATAACGGCTTGACGGATTTTAACGGTTGAGGTGCCAAATTAAAGTTATTTTTCTTTGATTTGCCAATACATCTCAGAATTTTAAAAAGTTGCATCACTTAAATACATTAAAGGGCTCAATTTTCTTAACAGTAGCACTATCCGACGGCAAAAGTCTAAATTAAGTGTTGATTGAAAGTACGTTGTTATCATTCGTTTTAATATCAGATGTTTTGTTATGTTTGTTTACAACTGAAGAAACTTTTCGTCGGGTAAAAATTGCTCGGATTTGAGCCACAGGACAACTAGTATAGATTTAACGTGGTTAACAAAATAAAAACTTAAAAATAACATGAACGGCCAGCTTTTACTCCTTAGATTTGTATCAATTATAAAAACTAAAGTGAAATTTCACTTTAAAACAGTGTATTTAAGGCGTTGTATAGTATAGCATTATCAGTGAAACGTAAGTCTTTAATAACTGCATTTTTAATGGGAAAGAAATGTTTATGCAATTTGTGTTCTTTCTTTGTTATCATCCTTTGAATATGAAAGAAAATCAATCATCTCATTATCTTCAGTGGTGATTTTAGAAACCATATTAAACTATTCAGGAAATTTAAATAAAAACATCTAGTTGTAAAAAAACATTCTCATTGGCTGGACCATACATTTTACGGAAATATCTTTTTTGATTACTAACTTGAATATAAATATATCATACTACGAAGATTCTAAAGTTAATTTATGATCAACCATTACCACGATAAAATATTTAAAACAATAAAAAAGTTCTTACATATAGTAAATGCATTATGTTTCAGAACTTTACCGTCTATTCCAATGGGAGCAGGTTAGCTACACTTATGTTTTATGTAAGTATACATTTAATTGTTTTTACTGATCAGTGATGCAAAATGTCCGCAATAATCTCCAAACAACATAAACTCACCATCGGCAACAATGAATTTTAAACAAAGAATTATACATTTGAGTTAATACGGTTTTATTTTTAACAAAAATTAACTAAAAATAATAAATTTTAACTACATCTATATAGTATAACTCTGTTAGCGAAATTTGTAACTGTAAATTGTGTTCATTTGCCAAATTGCAGGATGATGGTGAGGGCTCAAATTAAAGGTCTTATAATCCCAGGGACTTGGAAAAATAGCATGATTTCCAAAACGTTACCAGCAAAAGAAAAAGAAACATAACAAATTCCCAGTAAGTTTAAAGGACATGGGGACATGGGGGATATGGAAAAACGTCTGTTTCGTTAACATTAAACATGTGCTTAGGGATCTACAAGGTTTACGAACTGGCATGTATTCCTACTTATATTGTTTTATATTCCTCAGCAAGTAAAGAGTCAAAAAATCATATGAGCCAGAGTATTAGAGCAAGGTTGGAGACTGGCCCTTCAAGCCACTGGTTATACAAGGTGTACATAAAGTCCCGCACGGGTTTAATATTTTTTGAATGATAAGAGATAAATCAATAAGATTTGGTACATCAACACTACACCTAAAAATCTCCTTTTTGAAGGAACTATCAGTTTTCTGTAATATCATGGGGACGTCCCGCAAGGAGTCAGAAGGAAATTTTAAATAGGAGCATAGGTCAATATACACATCACTTTAAAAGGCTTATCTAGCAGAATTTAATGCCGCAAACCGCACTAAAAAAGGTTTATCCAGTAAAAATTGGCGGCTGTTCAAAGGTTTTACTTGGTTACATTTTATTAGTAGCAAAACTGCAACTAAATGAATACTGCAGCTAAATACTGCAGCTAAATACTACATTATGCCTGTCAATACAGAAGTGAATTATGACGTTAGTTATCCTCAAGGGTTACAAATTTGGTCCTAATCTATTGATAACGGGGAAAAACTGGTAACAGAAACAATTAGAAAGATCTTATCTTTTTTTAATAAAACCTTTGAACAGCCGCCATTTTTTACTGGATCAACCTTTTTTAGTGCGGTTTGCGGCATTAAACTCTGCTAGATAATCCCTTTAAAGTAATGTGCATATTGACCTATGCTCTTATTTAAGATTTCCTTCTGACTCCTTGCGGGACGTCCCCATGATATTACAGAAAACTGATAGTTCCTTCAAAAAGTAGATTTTTAGGTGTAGTGTTGATGTACCAAATCTTATTGATTTATCTGTTGTCGTTCAGAAAATATTAAACCCGTGCGGGACTTTATGTACTCCTTGTATAATATTTACAAAGCAAAAATATTTGTCAATTAAATCACAAAACGAATTGTTTAAAATTGGATTTTGAAGTTAACTGCAGAATTCTTCCCAAATCTGTCACATTACATAAAATAAACTTAATAACTTTTAATGCGTTTTTTGGTTATGTTTTATTTTGTTTAAAGTTCCCGATATGAAGTTTGTTCTGACAGTTGAGTGACGTAGAGAGTGGCGGGTACACGGTGTTCCCCTACGTCAATGTGGCATTGAAGCCAGTGAAAGGTTCCGCAGTCTTCTGGTTCAACATCGACCACCGCAGTGTGAACTTGGACGCCATGTTACATGGAGGGTGTGCGATTCTGAGGAGCTCCAAGTGGGGTAAACTATTCCTGAAATGATTAAACAATTACAAGATCAAGTATAACATTAAAGTTACTGTATATCTCAAATTAAATCTTTCAAACAATATTAAATTTTATAAACATGGATAAAAAAATAGTTCAATTTGAACTTAAAAGGTACAAAAACCATTATTGAAAAGGGTCGAGTTTTTTGTTTTTTCATAACTATAAGGAGTGTGCTATATCAATGCTGTATGCTGTATGTTGTATCGATCATATCCAATATAATATAGGGTTTTCTTTTAAATTTACCACCAGATTATTTTTGTCTGCCAACATCCTTTTGTATTAACGTATTTTAAAACTAACACTTAAGAGGATAAAAGATAAGGTTGTTATTTTAAATGACATTCCACTATGGCCCTAAAAAGACTTAATGAAATGCCACTATGGCCCTAACGATGTATGAACGATGTGTTATTTTCCAAGCAATATGGTGAAACTATGTAGACACAAGTAACCACAGAGTTTATCAATTTGATTTATATTCGAGTGTGCAGTAATTTTGATTATTATTGGATAGAGTACTAAAAGAAAAGAGTTTATTGATGGATACAGGGTTGTACAAACAATATGAATGTAATATAATATAATATGATCTATCAAAAACTGTAATACTAGCGTGACACCCGTTGAAAAATAATTGGAAATTATTATTATTTTATACCGTTAGCAATAAATGAACCACTATTGATTTATTGCTCGGTGCCTTCATCCAAATTATTCCGAATCAGATGTGTAATTGACCTTGGTTATAGAACAGTCTTTCCACGACCTAAAGTGGTTAAGGTACCATATTATTAAAAATTTCCACTTTACTTATACTTGAAGGACTCGATTGGAAATGGTAGCAACAATGTCGAAAGGCTAAAAAGTACTTGCAATTTCAAGAAAACAGAAAGTAACAGATGTAATTAATAATGTAAGCTGTTATTTCAACTTAGCCTACTTCTTGAAAAATACCACTTGTTTTTGGGTCAAGCTGTGATCTATCAATTATTGTAATAGGTCACTTTCATAACACCTAAATATGATAAAATATTAAAGCTATTTCCTTAGATTATATTTGTGTTTCCAGTTCTGAACAAGTGGATACATGAAGCTAAACAAACCAGTGAGATGTTTTGTCCAGCAGACGAGATATTTCCAAGGCCACGGTATTACTTGAACGGTATTAAATAATGATAAGCAATTATAAATAAAGTATGAAAATCCTATTTTTTTATTTCGTTTATCAGCCTATTTCGCATATCTTATTCCTTTTATTTAATCTACAAATGTTCCTTAATTAACTACTCTAATATTATGTTTAGTCTTGTAATAAGAGACAATAACTGTAAACGAGACTTATGATATTATTGAAAGATCTCCGATGAGAACATTTAATTCTGAAGGACATTGACCTGTGTCTTACCAGGTTTCTTACTATCGAACAATCTAAATTTTTATTTTTACTTCTGCCAAAAAATCATTGGTCCCAATGGAAACTAGAAGCGGTATGTAACTTTAGGCAAGTTTCTTCGCTTAATGTGAGATTTTATGTCCTGTAGCTTTGCCCATTATATTCCTAAACTAAAGGTTCAACAAAGAGAGTGACTGCCTATATCCTTTGTAAAACTCGGAATATCTCCTAGCAAAGGAATCACCAATAATTTGTATTGGCGAGGTAACTTGTGGTACTGCCATTGAAGTTATGCTGCAACTCTGGAGTAGAAAAATGCAAATGCTTTAATTATACTACCGGCGAGAGTAAAGAAGACCCCTGGAATCTTGCCTACACAAACATTGGAGGTGCTCCCATATTTAACTATGCTGACGCTTTATGCGGAATTCGTTGTTACCATTAGGTAAGTTCCTGCTGACACCATGGCACTGTAACAAAACTTACTTGCATTGCGTTTGGAGACATAAGAACCATGTAACAATAAACATGTATTGCCAACGAGGGATCTTCTTTACTCTCGCCAACAGTATAAGCCCATTGGAATAAAAAAACACACAAAACGCCGGGGCTTGGGGTTAAAACAGCCTCAGAATACCAGCGGCACCGTACCTAATCATGAAAATTTCACAAGTATCTTCTATAAAAAAGGAAGGAGAGAATTGTATGGCTCAGTCATCAACAGGACTCATGCTTATAAAATATACATTTCAAAACTAAACATGGCATACATATATCATACATGAGAGAAAATGAGGTTCAGAAACTCTGCGAGGCGGTTACAGTAGCGCAGTAAGTTAATAAGAATCACATCGTCAATATTACTAACACCGTCACTGAACTACCACTGTTGATGAAATTTGGACACAAATTCAAAAACAAAACCAAATATAGTTATCCAAGGCAAACTTGAAATTAATCTGAATTCAGTAATTACAAATAAAGGTAGGCTAAGGGTCTGGGTTAGGACAAATTAACGTCCCTGGCACAGCCTACCTTGGACACGGCCTAGTTGTTTTAAGCAAATTTTATTTTAATTACACCACAATTGCAAGAGGTTTAATGTTTATAATTTAATTTGCTCTTTGCTCCATACAGCTGACTCAAAAGAAGCTGGTTGGAACTGAAAAGGAACAAAATACTATGCATCCTAGCTTAAAAATAGGCCCGTGTTAACGGTTTGAGTCAAAAAGGGGTTAATCCAATGAGAGAAAATCTGTTATGGGTACCTCAAAACATTAAATTCAGGTTCTGACCACTTAACCTAAGAAGAAAAATCACCAGGGCAAATGAGAGCCCTACCGTTCACTTTACTGACTTGGAACCCGTAGGCTTGAGATAGCATTCACTGCATGCAAGGCTAAATTTAAAGCACAACAAAAATGTAGACACAAGAAATAGTTCCTGAAGTCAACAACTAGGCTTAGTCTGGATTTTACTTAGTATGAAAACCTGTGAAATAGGCTCTACTTAGCCTGACAGTAAGGATGGCAGGTTTTTACAACAGTTCACATTTTTGCCTGTCGTCAAAAGTTTAAATGTACACAAAACACACACTACAATACGAACAAAAGAACATTTAGACAAAATGCACTGAATGCGTACCGGCCGGTAGGTGATGGCCGACTTATACCTACCGATGATCACCTTCCGGCCGGTACGCATTCAGTGCACTTGGTGCTCAGATGTTTTGTGACAGCTGATTTATATAACCTCATGGTGAGCAAATTATCGCCTACACGGCAAATTTATTTAAATCAGCTGATACAAAGATGTGGTACTAGCCAATGATAGTTTGCTTTCATAAAACAGCTTTCCAAACCTTTTAGTCTATGAGCTAATGACCCAAAAAGTCCATTTACATACATTTCTAATGCTATATAACCAGTTTGACCTAAAATATTATTTCAGAAAATCAAAGTCTGGCAGCTTAATCGCGTTCCGAAAATGGGTAAATCTATATATATATAATGTTTACATATTTAATAAATAATCCCGTCGAGCATGTATAACGGAAGAACGGTTTGGTCTAAAGTCATCAAACAAAATTCTTCCTAACTAAATAAATAGCGTATGGGCAATCTATTAAAAACATGTTCATCAAAATCTATGTACAGAATGTTCCAAAACTGAAGGTCACGGGCTCGATACCCAAAATTGTTATGTAAACGAAGAAAAAATTATACATCATTTTAGAGGTCTCGTTAAAAGAAACACTTTGGCGAAAACAAAATTCATTTATCTCTATCCGTTTAAAATAGCGGCTATTTTTGAGCAAATATAAACAATTACGGATCACTCTGTATTTTCTAAACCACAACTTGTACCCTTTATTCAGACTCAAATATCTTACTCGTGATAAAATCAGCTTTACTCTGGTATGCTGCATGACAGTTTTTTTTAACAAATCTAAATTTAAATAGGCCAGATTTTGTCCGTGCCTCTAATAGAAAACGGCTGTATTAAATTTGAAAATACTTTAACCCATTGTCGTGTCGAATTGTGATAATTATTTAGGTCATTTTAGTAGGTTTCATATTATAGGACTCTGATACAAAGTCCGTCATTACTAAAATGATAATTATATGGACATAAGTCGTACTAATAGTATATTTTTAAAGAGGAAATTATTAAAATCAAACTGTGGATATTTTAAAAATGTATCTCCAGGTAAAGTTTTTATCATTGAAAGAACTTTCATCGTTTCTTTACTTACTTGGCTAGGTGGAGGGTGTACGTCGAGGGCATTTGTCTGAAAAATAAAGAAAAGGGTCCTTAGTTGAAATAATTTTTCATTTGATTACTATATATCATATATATTATATATATATGAATATGAATTAATGCTATTTTTGGCATCTGGGGGCCTTAAAACGAAAAGTTATCATGGTCCCGGGCCTAGGTAGGCCTAGGTCCCATGCCACTTACGGTAATAGCTTCTTCCATATAGGGGAAATTCGCTAAAACCTAGTATATGACTTCACCTAGTTAAGTTATATTTATATTATCATAAAAAAATACATTTTAGCGAATTTCCCCTATAGGGAAGAAGCTATTACCGTAGGTCTCGTGGTAAGACTTAAGCCCGAGACCATGATAACTTTTCATTTTGTTTTGGTCCCCAGATGCAAAAAAAAACATTCGTTCAAATTTGTATATTACATATATATGTATGTGTGTGTGTCCGTAAGCACGATAACTCTCGTAAAAAAGGTCCGATCTTAATGAAATTTGGTACAAATTTGTAAAGCACCATTTATTTTAACGAGTTCGAAAACCAGACGAATCGAACCATCTGAAGTGGGGTTTTTGGGGGGTTTTGTACCCCAAAAATGGGTTTTTGGGGTTTTCATATGTAATTTGTATTTAAATCAAATTTTAATTTTTACCATTGAATTCAGCATAAAAAATTTTGTATTTTGATCATTGCTCTACGTCAATTGGTTACTGAGATAGAATGTGCTGAACACAGTACGTTGTCTAATGTTATTCTTATGGAGAAAAAGAAAAATTGTATATCTCGCTTATTTATGAACATAAACTGACGAAATTTGGTATATGGCATCATCTGGTTGTGGTTTATTGTTGTTTGCACAAAAACACAATTTTTCGCCTATGATTTCCATAGCAGCAAACCTAGGTACTTGGTCCCAATGTTATTCTTATGGAAAATAATTAAAATGTTATATATCGCTTATTATGAATTTATATGGATGAAACTTGGTATGTGATTTCAATAAGATGAGTTCTATCGATATTTGCATAAAAATCCATTATTTTATGTTCCTTGTTGCAGCAAACCTGCGTACTCATCCCCAATGTTATTCTTATAGAGAATAATTAATATTTTAAATATCGCTTGTTTGTGAATATATTTCTTATGAATCCTGTTAAGTGCTTTGATGTGTTATTTTATATATTCATTGGATATTCACTGAGTATGCAGGTTTGCTGTGACGGGGATCAATAAATAACGCAATTTTGAATTTTTCACAAATAAATTATAATATTTCCTTAGTAAAATTATTCATGCCACTAACAAAATACATACAACAAATTACGTGTGTGTAAATACCAGTAACAGACTCAGCAGAGGTAATTATCGAAAGTGCTGATGATGAATGAGTTACACATTGCTGATGAAGCGCTGAGGCGTCTAAACGCAGCTGACTCGTGGCTCTTGAAAAACTGGATTTTTGTTGGTTTAAAACTGACGCTAATTATTAACAAATGTTATTTAACTCTTTTTACTAGTTTATTATTTTATAAAAGCCTCCTGGATGGAAAATGATTAAACAGATTTGAATACAAGCTCTTCTAAGAATGTGAACACTCTCATGTGTTACCAATCAGTAGCAGATTGTATTAAATCAATAAACCATGAGTAGTTTAAACACGGTTAAAAGTGTTGTCAGTATTTTATTATTTTTTTTGGGGGGGGTGGGTTTCTTCTCATGATGAGGCAGGTATGTCGAACTGTTATTCATTTAATAAGTTTCAGATACATATCTACTGTAAAGCTATGTTATAATTACGCTACAAGGGTGTACTTGTCACTCCATCAACCTTTACTGTGTTGCGTTTATGTACCAAAATAATTAAGAAACGTCTTAATAGGATTTTATACGTCATTTGTCTGTCTGTATATGAGGAGTACTATAAAATATGTACTTAGTTAGTTCCTTAAGTAGGTAGTGAGTTCTGAGTGGGTTTGAACAATGCGTGTGTCTCACTTATGGAACAGGTTTTGAGCATTTAATTTTTTCTTAGACATAAGTTAAAATATGCTTTTTTCCTTTAATGGACTAAAAAAGTATGTTTTAACTAATAACAATCACAATTTATCAGTAATTTATAATCATATTGTTACAATCTTCATATCGTTATTTTTAAGACCTAATAACACAACTTTTTTTATTTTAACAGATTTCCCTAAATATTACTGTTTTTAAGATATTTAGCTTTGAACAACAAAAATGGCAGCTTTTTTAAATGGTACAAAGTAGAAACTTGATATTCTATACCAAAATGAGCTTTATTAGATGAAATACATGTAACAAGTTTGAAGTTGATATCTTCAAATGTTCCTAAGATTAACTAAAAACTATTAACTATTAACTGAAAAACACATACATACAAATAAATAAGAAAATAAGCGTTTTAGGATATACCTTCATATGAACTTTTTATATTTTTTAATGTAGGTAATCATATTCTAAAGTTCCGAAAGTTTTTTTTAACACCCTGTATATAATTCAAATTTATGCATAGCGATACTATTACTATTATTCTAATAAACATTTTAAAACAAAGTACGCTATTTTTAATTTATTATATCATTTTAATCGACAAACATGTTTCAGCACTAAGGCCATTATCAAAGACAACATAATCTTATTGAATTACATTCGTTAATTTTATAATTTTTTGCTCCTTATTCTTTCTACAGTATCAAAATAGTTTTATTCCAAATCATATTATCTTAACCAAATGTGTAAATAACATCTGATCCATTGTTTTATATTTTATTTTTCATTCACTTTTTGCTTGATAAAGATATTATATCGAAATATTGCAACGAAATGGTTTTAATTTCTTAAATGAATATATATATATATATATATTTTGTATATATATATATAAAATTTTGTATATATATATATATATATATATATATATATATATATATATATATATATATATATATATACAAAATTTTTACTCTTGATTGGCTACTCATCACCAGTTTTGTTTTTTGTTAGTTTTTCTTTTGTCTGTATCAAAGCCTTATTTATTATATTAGTCGGATAGTTATTGTATCTTAGTTCTTTAAATATAGATCCTATCTATTTATTTCTAAACTCTTCTGTTGATGAAATTTTGAAAGCTCTACAAATAACCATGAACAATCCCAAATTTTAAATGACTATCCGATTCGTAATTCAAATACTGGCCTGTATTTGTTTTCTTCCTATAAAGCGACGTTTCATTGCCATTTGTTGTTTTAGCGAATTTCCCCTATAGGGAAGAAGCTATTACCGTAGGTCTCGTGGTAAGACTTAGGCCCGAGACCATGATAACTTTATGTTTTGAGGTCCCCAGATGCCAAAACACTATTCGTTCAAATTTATATATATATATATATATATATATATATGATATATAATTATTTAGGATATATGTGTGTATATATATATTTATGTAACTATATATTTGTCCACGAATGCGATATCTTGAGTAAAAAAAGTCCGATTTCGATGAAATTTGGCTCAAATGTGTAAAGTGTCATTCATGACTTTAAGTACGAAAACCAGAAAAATCGGACCATGGGAAGATGGGTTAATGGGGGTTTTAAATTTTCCAAAAATAAGTTTTTTGCATTTTTCACCCTACAATTAAAAAAAAAAACTGAATTTTTGTTTTGACCATGTTATAGAGCTTAAAAAAAGTAATATAGTATTTTTAATTATTAACTTAGGTTAAGTGGTTGCGGAGAAAATCCAAAAAAACCTACTCATAAAATCTCCCATGTTAATCTTATGGGAAAAAGTTTTTTTGGCTTTTCCTCAGTTTATTTTAATGTATACTTCACATTTGCTTTTACCAATCAGTTCAACTCCACAAAACAATCATTTTGGTGTTTAAATTGTGATTCTACACCCAACCGTTGCAGATATATTCAAAGTGATAAACACAGTACGTTGCCCAATGTTATCTTTAAGGAGATAAAATGTGATATCTTGATTATTTACGAATGTATATCGATGAAATACATTAATGTATGTGGCTTCACGCAGTTTTTTTCTATTATTATGTCAAAAAAGGTAATAAGTTGTCATAAGTTGTATAGTCAGCCTCAAGCTGTTAGTATGGTCTATGAAAGCAAAATGGCCATCAAATTTTGATCCCCAAAAACAGAATATGTCATCGAGATATCTTAACCAGGTCTTTCGTTTGGTCGACCAAGAGCTCAGCGCTAGGTTTTCAAAATATTCATGTATATTGTATATATTACTTAGAATTGGATTTCGAACTCCCCCCATTGGTAAACCTGAGTTTTGCAGAAAGAAAGTGGTGTTATATTGAAAGTAACTATTAGTTACACAGACCTCTAAAAGTTGCATTATCGAAGGGACAGATAAACACGTTCTCTCTCTAAGGTGCATGTCATTTTCTAGTTTTTATCTTACTATTGTAAGCATTTCATTCACAGGGATATTTGTAAACAAGCTTGTTACATAATAACTACACAACTGCTCTTCTTTCTGACTCGAAACCTCTTTTACCTTTTATATAAAATCAACAGAGTTAATAATATATGATTTCTCATTTCTAAATAAAGGTTTTAAAATCGGAAGAAGATATTTTGATGGCAAGGTGAATTTATTGAACTGACAATAGGTCGAAAAGGGTTGCCTTCTTTATGTAATTTAGGAACACCATAAATGTGTGGAGGTTTGGAAAACTGAGGAGATAATCTTCTGATAACTTCTTTGATAGTACAGTATTATGAATCTTTATGAATAATTTAACTCTATTCATTATGTTGGTTGTAGGATCTTTAGATATAGGTTTGTATTGTCCTCCTTCTAATAATACTTTCATTTTTTCATCATAATCCAGTTTATCTATCAAAACAGTTGCTCTACCTTGTCAGCAGGCAGGATCACAATTGAGTCGTCATATTTTAACGATTTAAGGGCTGATATTTCTGATCTTTCAAGATTATTGCTTGGTTTAGGATCATTTTGCAATGCATTTACAATAGTACATCTGTAAAATTCTTGTTGATCTTGGCGAAGAGATTTTATATTATTTTCAATGATGCAAACATCTATATTTGAGTAATATTTAGATGTTAAGTTGAAGTTTAACCCTTTTTTAAGACTCTTAGTTCACTATCTACAAGTTTACGTTTTGATATATTAACTACGACTTTGTTATCATTGTTTGTTTCAGATTCAAATGATGAGATATCTAAATTTCCTTCTCTCAATTTACAAGATAAATTTGATATTTGACATTTGATATTGGTGTCTCTTTTTAGTAGCTATACATGTTTGATTATTAGAGCACATTGTAGCATTGATAATTTTTTTGTAATCTCGGTCTGTAACTAAACATCTAATACTAACCTCTAGCAATTGGATTCCCGCATGTATGTCAATTATATTATAATGTTTTTCTTTAGTTGAAGCAAGTAATAGTTTTTTCTCAGTTTTTTATTCAATATTTTGTTTCATTTTACTCATGTGACCACCATCACTACAATCCCATACCGCCAAAAAGTAATATATAATTGTGTATGTGTGTGTGTGGGCAGGATAACCCTCGTAAAAATATCTGATTTTGATCAAACCTGGTACAAATGTGTAAACAAGCATGTACGATTTTATGTTTGAAAACCGGGCAGAACAACCTACCCAAAAAACTATGTTGTACCCCAAAATGTTAAAAAATATATTTTACATATATAATCGTTTGAAAAGTCCAATTTTAGTTTTCACCATTGGATTTAGCTAAAAGCAACAAACAATTTGATTTTTTTATCATTGCTCTAAGTCAATTGGTTGCAGAGATATTGAAAGTGTTAAACACAGTATGTTGTCCAGTATTATTCTGATTAATGTTATGTTAGTAAAATGATATGGAGAATAATAAATAAACCATACCACAGTTATTTATAAACGTATACCGACAAAACTTAGCCTTCACGTGGACTATTCTCTGTGCAAATAACGATAGTCCACGTGAAGGCTAAGTACGTAGCTTTGCTACTATTAATGATTCCCGTAGTAGCAAAGCTACGATCTCTGCTCCCTGTTATTCTTATGGAGAATAAGTAAAATATTAATGTCTTCCTTAATTATAAACATAAATTAATAAAACTTGGTAGGTGGCTTCGCCTAGTTGAGTTATAAAAATGTTGCATAAAATCATATTTTTGTGTTCCTTGTTACAGCAAACCTCTGTACCCATGCTTATGGATAATAATAAAAACGGTATTATATATATATATAGCTTTTTTAAAACGTATATCGATGAAACTGGGTATGTGGCTTCACCTAATTGAGTTTGGTTGATTTTTGGAAAATTAATATCTTTTGTTCCTTGTTGCAGCAAACCTGCGTTCTCAGCCCCATGTTTTTTTATGGAGGATAATACAATTTTATATTGCTTATTTGTGAATATATTTCTTATGAATCCTGGTAAGTGGATTAATGTGATATTGAGGCATATATATTCATTGGAAATTTTGCTGAGTGCGCAGGTTTGCTGCGACGGGGGTATTTTAATTTACTTTTGGGGAAAAATTGTGCTTTATCACCGATAATGGAGGGTCTCCGAAATTATGACATCAGGGCACATTCTAGTGGTTCATAGCAGGGTTTGTAGTTACTTAGGTAGTTTTTATAGTTTTATGTACAACTTAATCGAGAGTTTTTGTAAACAATCATGATAGTCATTTAATCCCTAAAGTTTGTAAGTTAGCAAATACAATACACACAAAAATGTGTATAATGTATTGATCTTTTGGTTTCAAAAACAGTGTTTAGCTTAATTTGTATTTAATATTTTAGTAAAATGAAAAAACATTAACAACTTTTATTAAATTTTAACTTCAGTTTCTAAGTACCTAACAGAATTTGGCTTGAAGTGACAACAAATATTGATCTTTTTCAATATCCAAAACTAAACTAATGCAAAGCTTAAACTAAACCATCGCAATTATTTTTGGGCCATTTTGCAAATAGATGTATAAAGTCTTTCGTAAAAAGACGCTTTCTGAATTTTTACACGTTCTAATGAATATTTTTATATGAAATATGTTTGGGCTTTATTAAAATAACACCTTTTAATTTTGCACGGAGGATTTCCCATTTTATTATATGCAATTGAAAATTAGTGTTTTAAATATACATTATAAAGAGCGATTTTGAATCCATTAAATTTATTTCATAACTAATGAAAATATTTCATTAGTTTTTAATCCTGAAAATTTTTACGGGCTAATAACAACTAGTAATGTTGTAATTAAAGAAATGTTAGGAACAATTTTACTTTGTAACAGATTCTATGAATACATATAGTATTATTGAATGTCTTTCGAATCATTACTTCCTTAAATGTTCGTAGAAAACTGTTTTACCTCTCATGTTAAATCCTAAAAGTGAACTGAACGTTTGGACTCTGGTTGAATAGTTTAACCAATATTCGATTGGTTTAGGATTTAGAATTTGCGCTGTAGAATGTGTTACACGACTAACATTAAATAAAAAATACTAAAGTACGGTACAATATTGACTTTCTATAAGATAAGTAGAATATATTATTATTTTTGGAGTGTTATTACCAGCCTAAAAACAACAACCACTGGGATAAACTATGCTGGGATAATTTATTTAAGGTGTATATAGTTCAAAGCCTTCAATTATCAAGCTAATCGAAAATGTATTTTTAACAATAGTACTTTTGTAAAGTAATATTTGTATTTTTATACTAAATAAACTATAACTATAACAAATAAAATATTATTTTAAATAATTATAATTAATTAGTATTATATTTATCAAAACGCTGTAATAAACTGTCTTATTTCACGATTAATTCACTGGCAACTATCATACAACTTCACTTTTTTACAATAGGATATTACTCCTAATCGAGGATAAACGTATCCTTATTTAGATCGAATAAAATAATTTTACAATTATATGTTTACGAATAAAAACTTTAGCTGTGTTCTTAAACGGAAGTATTTTCAACGAAAAACATTCCTGAGGTTACTTAAAATAGGCTGACTTTGTGCAATTTAATTATTCCATTCATAATAATTTTGACTAAGATATTTATAGTAATAATTAGTTTATGTAGCTACTGCTGGAAATTATAAGCCTTCAAAACCTTGCATTTGTGTAGGCCATTTGTGTATACACGAGCCTTAAGCCATGTTATGTACATATTGTTACATATTCGTAAATGCGTAGTCATCCCTCCATAAATTCCTTATAACATTCCGTTCATTATGTAATAAACAAACCGGCTAGTAAGATTTTATACGTAGCTTTTGTTGAGAACTGCTTATTTGATGTTCTTCATAACTATTGTGTTCGTCATCAGACTCATCATTGACATCTTTGGCAAGAAAGAACTCCATAATATTCCCCTCTTACTAAGATTCGTTTAAGGATAAAAACAGTCGTCAGCTCAGTATTGTAGTTTTAGGTTTCTTAAGTATTCAGCTCGATTGAATATAGTTTGACAAAGAGCCATATAAATTTACTCAACTGATTTTCTGTGAAATATATAAAAATATTCCCACATCTGTTAAGGGAAAAACATATACAGCAACAATATAGGATGAATATAGAATTATACAAAATATTGTAATATGAGCTATGTTAATTGTGTTGAACTAGGCAAACATTTTGAAGGTTCACATTTTGCGCCCAAAATTTTGTTGTTATTTCAATATGTTTGAACAGATTGATGAAGAACTTTTGAATTGCAGTTTTATCAGCTTAGAAAAAATATCATATAAGAAATAGGAAAACGATTATAACGCTGGATCATTAATTCTCTTTATGGAGACCCTTATTATCAATATACGTGACTTTAATATTATTCTTGTAAAGAATCGAATATAACGAGTAATTTCGCGTGATTATTTTATTTCTCCATTGTGTTTTGGCAGTCAACTCACCATAATAATCTTTATTGCTCTGTAACCATTGACATAGCTAAATAATTGCATTTTAAGTCTACTTTTGTGTTATTTTACTTAACATAATGTGTGAAAGAGGTGAATTATTATCATGCAAAATTGCATTCGTTCATATGTGAGTAATATTACCTATTAGTAATTAGTTGTAATGTTTTGAAATTACCTAAAAATCAGAAGGTGAAGTTACATATAAATAGAGACATTTAATGCATTAGTTATGAACCTAGTTAATGAATAAATCTTTTTTTACTGACAAACTAGGGACTTTGTTGTTATATATACATAAGTATATGTATACAATGCGATAAAGTTGTTATGCTCACCATTGGCACCTTCCAAATAAGTTGAAATACAGATAAGGTTAGATTAGCAAAGTTGGGGGGCAAAAAATTGCATTGAAAAATATTCACTCGCATCCGTTTACGGCGCTAAAAAGCTGGTTTCAGCCAAAAAATAAAAATAAATCTTCAATAACCTAAATGCGCATTAGACAGTACACTATGTTTACCAAAAGCTCAGTAACACTTTGACATACTTAAGAAATTCAAAATACCAGAAAGTATGTTTTTGAATTACAGAATCCTATACAATAATATCGTGTAGTAACCACTTACTAAGGACTACTATGAGCAACCAGAGCGGTGAGGTTGGAGTCAATATATTTCCATTAGCCCAAGGATGATGAACAAAATTCGATATCCTAAATTTAATGAGCTACTCGTAAAAGTCTGCAATTGGCAAGAATTTTCTTAGCTCTGTTACCTTCAAAGGTATAAATATATGTTCAAGATAAAAATGTCACGTAGCTCCAATATTTCATTTCATAAATTATATATATACATTTTTTGTGTAAAAAAAATTTATTCGCAATTTTGGGGGTATCGTGCGCAATTATAAACTTTTAAATATAGCAATATCAGTTTATAACGTTATTTTGAAAGAAAAGTTCTCCACACAAAGAACTACTATACATTATTGTTTGTCAATTACGATTTGTTAAGTACCACTAAACTCTGTTTGTGTTTTTATATCTGTACATATATAAATGTTACCATATCCTTGAAATTTTGTTAATACAAATTGTTGTTTAAATGTCTCAGTTCTTTTTGGATGACCGTATACACATTTTTACTGCCTTAGTTCATTAAAAAACTTTGCCCAGTATCTAAAAGCTCCTAAGTATGTTGCCAGATATTGGAACCTAAAGAATGTTTTAGTATCCTCGCGCTGACAACTGAAGCAGTAGTCGCGAACTTGTTCACCTCCGTCCATGACATGGAGGCCCTGGCCCATCAGGAGCGTCGGCTGCTGAATACTGTGCACAACTACATCAGCACTCAGCAAGCAACGCTGAGTCTACTCAGTACGTAAGTGACTAAGATTGACAGTTGGTTAAAGGTCTGGCCCATGTCATTAACGTGTCTAAAATATTTCTTTAATATCCAAATTATCTACGTTTTGAGTTTACTTAGGTACTTCTGAACCTTTTTGTGGACCGCAAATATGTTGTTGTCGGTTTACACGGGAGTCCTAACTATATTTAAACTCTCTACATATTCGTGGTTCCTTTAGAGTATTACTAGTACAGTAATTTAATTTCAGATTTCTAAACAATAAAACGTTAGAGTTCTAATGGACCCATTTCATAACTTTTGACATATCATTGAAAAGCCCTTCGGAAAACGCGATTTTAACGGATAAATTTTTAATCTTTAAAAGTACTACCGTTGAAATATGCTAACTTAATGTCCTTGAAATCTCTTGGAATTCAGAAGAACCCGGGTAAAATAAGTGCTGCCTTAGTTGGTATAACTATGTTATATTGAACAAGAAGGTTTAATTTTCCAAGGGAAAAACGGACCCAAGGTGTTCATTGCAAAACTGTAGTAAACTATTCGAATTAAATATTTTAAACAAATAATGAATGTAAACTCAATCCACGCATCGAGATAAAAATAGGCTCAACATATGTGAACCCATTTGAAACGAATAATCCAAGAATTCCGCTAGTAAGTAAAATTACTCCGTAATTTTTTTCATATAATTCTCGAAGAGTAATGAAACCGGAACGACTACCGAAACTTTTGAGCAATAAATGGTTTACCTGGAAGAGAGATTTGTTTATAAATACAAAATGAGGACAAAAAGTCGATCATATTTGCTGCAAAATTTCCACAAAATTCGTTTAACAATAAAGATGTTATGCAGAAAACTGGAGCAGCTGGCGAAGCTTAGGCCACCAGAGCAGACCGTTGAAGAACTGATCAGTGACCCGATCAATGCATATTCCCTGGTCCGACGTCTTACAAGAGAATGGCCCCTCATACTCAACTTAATGATGCACACCGTTGGTAAGTTTTGGTACCATAACTTTTGTGGCATTTTGTAAATTTATTTTAACCTACATCAAACATTGGATAGATTAACATTTTGTTTAACTGTCTAGTCAAAGCGCTGAGTAGCTTCAGGTTGTTACTTGAAAAGTTTGAAAGGTGTGATGATTGTAAGTGTAGTTATATTTTATTAATTGAAAAGGATATCAAGTTAAAACATGTTTCAAACGAGTTCGTACGCATCAAGCTGACGTGAGGTAAGTGAATTTCCACATAACAACCTTTAAAAACTCAAAATCAGTGTAAAAACTTACATTTATTCCAATTTTTATTGAAATCTCAAAACATTGATATTTTGGCTATTTTGATGCTCCTGGTTTTATTTACCTGCAATGCTGGGAATAAAATTGTGCGCATTATAAGGTTACGAGAAGGTCCAGTGAGGCTTGAAAGTAGACGTGAGGTTGCTGGGAATGATAAAAGCACACCAACAAATGAAAAACAGGATTTTTAACAGGATTACTGTGTTTGGTCGATTCACATTAACATTTTCTTTAATAACTCGGTAAATATTTATTCTAGAATGACGAGAAAGGGCTTAAAAGTTTAGCCTCACTAATTCCCATCTTTTTATATGCATTTATTTTACATCCGGGGCTTTTCTGACCATTTTTGGGCCCAAAAACTCGAAATCTTAAAGATTAATCCCCAGAAAAGGGGTTTAGAGTTTTCAGATTGTTTTGCCCAACAAAATTGTCCAACTTATTATGCAAAGGAACGTCCCTACCAAATTTGAAGTAAATCTGACAAAAAATGCGACCGCTAGAGTGCAAACACACACACAATATATATATATATATATATATATATATATATATATATATATATATAGACATATATATATATACATACAATTTTGAATAACCCCCAAAACGTGTTTAAGGGGTCACGTAAGAACTTCTATGGTGGTCCCGGGCTTAAGTTTCACTGTGTGGGTCATGCTAGTAGTTCACTTTCCATAGGAAATTCACTAATAACGTTTAATTCTGATTATAACCAATGAATACAGAGTAAGACTCTGTATTCATTGTTATAACCCGCACAAACTTTAGTTTGATTAACTAAAGCCCTTATAGGCTTAAATGTGGTCCGAGGAAACATTATGACACGTTATAGTCTTGTAGTGGGATATGGTGTAAATGGACTATGAACTGCTGCCACTTGTCATTGGGCAACAGAATTAACGATGCTTTCTAAAACGAGTTCGCACGCAGCACGCTGACGTGAGGGAGGTGAATTTCCACATACAAAACTCTTAAAACTCAAACCCAGTGTAAAATAGTACATTTATGCCAATTTTATTGAAATCTGAAAACATTGATTTTTTTACTGTTTTCATGCTCCTGGTTTGATTTACCTGCAATGTTAGGAATACAATATTGCGCATTATAAGGTTAGGAGAAGGTCCAGTCATGCTTAAAAGTAGGCGTAAGGTTGCTGGGGATGAGCAAATACACTACAAATGAATAACATGCTTTTCTGATGTAAAAACCCCTTAACTGTGTTTAGCCGATATACATTTTCTTAGTAATTCGGTAAATATTTATGCTAGAATGACGAGAGAGGGCTTCACTAATTCTCATCTTAATACATTCATTAATTGTACGTCCGGGGCTTTTCTGACCCTTTCTGGGCCCAAAACCTCGAAATTTATAAGAATAATCCCCAAAAAAGTGGTTTAGAGTTTTCCGAATGATTATAGTGATTATATAAAAGAACGTCCCTACCAAATTTGAAGTAAATCGGACAAAAAATTCGACCGCTAGAGTGCATATATACATACATACATATATATATATATATATATATATATATATAATTTTGAACGACATCCCAAAACGTGTTCAGGGGGTCATGTTAGGAACTTCTATGGTGGTCCTGGGCTTAAGTTTCGCCGTGCGGGTCATGCTAATAGTTCACTTTCCACTAAAAAGGTATTCACTAAAAAGGTCGAGCATGAATAGCATCAAGCCTGTAACGTCTTTATTTTCAAGATAGGCCTACATAACCTAACTAGCCTATATAACATATTAACCTAGACTAACCTGAACTTTTGTACAGAGCCTCACAGATAATTTCACTACATATTAGTTTATAAATTTGAATAATTACATAAAGATAAGTTGTTGAACATCCATAGATATGTATTCCTTTAGCAAGTTCACGTTTAGGTTAGAAAAACTTTTTGACAGTTCAAGCTGTTACAGATGAATTCTGGGTAGAATAATTATTTGAGCATATAATGAATTAGATTTTCTTTAACACAAATTTACATTCTAAATGAATGAAAATGTTGTAAAATGAAAGTAAAAGATTGCACTTGTTTTATCAATGTTATAAATGTGGTCCAGCCGAATTTTAAATACACAATGCTATTCGCCCATAAGGTAGCTACGAACCCAGATATGGCGGCGATCTGTCATTCTCAATTCATTTTGCAACGATTCAGTATCAAAGCCACAGCCTTAGGGAGTAGACAAGTGAAAGAACGCTGTCTTACCAACTGGAGTAGGTGGGTTTACAAGTGCAATTGCTGTATTATACAATCGTAGTCGCTGTGACTGACTATGATAGGGCTTATAACGATTAGGTATTCTTGCTTAGGAAATAATCAATGGGTTTCTTTGTAAATAATTATTGTTGTATTTCAATTGTGTATTATTTTAAAATAAATATTAAAATGTCATTTGTTGAAACTGGTGTGATCATTGAATATTAAATTAAGTTTAAAATTGAAACAAATATTTGGTGACAGGTAAAATATTCACAAGCGGTAGAACGCTGTTATTTTTTATGAGTGTTGTGGCGTAAAAGTGTTGTAAGCTGTTGCCCGACATTATCCTCAGCACAAGTGGCAGAGCGCTGTGCTGCTTCCCAGTAGGACTGTTGAGGTTTACAAGTGTCGTAAGCTGTGGCCCAACAGGAGGACAAGTGGTAGAGCGCTGTCCTGTATTAATCTCCCCTTACCCATTTGCCCTGAGATAAAGAGATCTCATTGCTGATAAAAATATTTAAAACAGACACATAAATAACAAAAGAAACGTTATAAGACCAGGGTTTGGACCGTTCCCTATCAAAACGTAAAAAATGCCACTGGCAGAGATAAAAAACAGTTTTTGATGTTATTAATACTTAAAAAATTGCACTTCAGCGACAAAGTAGTGTTTTTAAATTTCGAGTTAGATGTTTGGTAGTTCATAATGATATCACACAAAGCAAGTGATGTAACAGACAATTGTAGAATATAGTGCTACTTTCCTTGTTGTTTTAGCGAATTTCCCCTATAGGGAAGAAGCTATTACCGTGGCATGGTAAGACTTAAGCCCGAGACCATGATAACTTTTTGTTTTGAGGTCCCCAGATGCCAAAAATACTATTCGTTCAAATTTATATATATGTATATATATATATATATATATATGTGTGTGTGTGTGTGTGTGTGTGTGTGTGTCCGTTACCGCGATAACTTTTGAAAGAAGCGCCCGATTTTGATGAAATTTGGCACAAATGTGGAGAGTAACATTTATGACTTTAAGTTCGAAAACCAGATCGATCGGTTTATGGGGGTTTAAAATTTTCCAAAAATCAGTTTTTTAACCTTTTTTCCTTAAAATTTTAAAAACACTAGATTTTGGTTATAGCCATTTTATATAGCTTTAAAAAACAAACAATTTAGTATTTTTAATCATTAAGCTAGGTTTAGTGGTTGTGGAGAAAAGTAAAAAAATGTGTCCATCAAATTTCCCATGTTAATCTTATGGGAATACGGTTTTTGGATTTTCCTCAGATAATTTCACTAAAAACTCCACATTTCTTTCTATCAATCAGTTTAGCTCTACAAAACAATCATTTTGGCGTTTTAATTGTTGTCTTACGTCCAACCGTTGCAGTGATATTCAAAGTAGAAAACACAGTACGTTGTCCAATGTTATCCTTATGGAGATTGAATAAAATCTTATATTTCGATTATTTTTGTATGTATATTAATGAAACTTGGTGTGTGGCTTCAACTAGTTGTGGTATATTGATATTAGTACAACAAATTTTTTTGTTGATTTTTCCCGGTAGCAGCAAACCTGCATACTCGGCCCCAATGTTATTCATATGGAGAATAAGTAAAGTTTAATATCTCCCTTAGTTATGACCCTAAATTAATAAAACTTGGTATGTAGCTTCACCTGGTTGAGTAATATTGATAATTGCAAAAAAAACACATATCTTATCTTCCTTGTTGCATCAAACCTGCGTACTCAATTATAATGTTATTCTTATGGAGAATAAATCAAGTGCTATATATCACTTATTAATGAATGTATTTTTGTGAAACTGGTAAGTGGCTTTAGGTAGTAGTGATACCCATATATATGCATTGGAAATTAGCTGAGTACGCAGGTTTGCTGCGACGGGGCAAACCCCGTCTTTCTTTTATCTCGTCATCCTCCACAATACTTTTCTACAGCTATTCCTTATTGCATCCTAAACTGAATGAATGTTTTATGAAATTCCTGATACTCTTATATGCTAACGTAAAATTGTTTGTGAAGACACACAGGAGGAGTTGTCTCAACCGGCAAAGGAGGATGCCATGGAGAGTGCGGTGAGAGACCTGACGAGGCTGCAGGGCCTTTACAGACTAGACACAAGACAACTGGCACAGCAGTCCTGGGGCTATGCTCAACTTTCTAGTCAGTTTGTCTTTTATATACTTAAGTAAACGAATTTGTGAAGACATACAGGAGGAGTTGTCTCAACTGCCAAAGGAGGATGCCATGGAGAGTGCTGTGAGAGGCCTGACGAGGCTGCAGGACGTTTACATGCTGGACACAAGACTTCTGGCACAGCAGTCCTGGGGCAATGCCCAACTTACTGGTCAGTCTGTATTTTATCTTTAACAAAATGTATCCTAGTATTATGTTTTCTCTCTAAGCATACCTGTATTTTTTAATGTAAGGGCTGATCTCATAAGGTCATTCTCCTTCGTTTTCATTTGGTCATGAACTCTCCTGAATTATTTTCTTCTAACATAGGTGAATTAACCTTAAGATTATGAAACTATTAAACACTACGAACTCCATTATTCGGAAAATAAAACGAACTCTTCCGGGTTATATCTGTGTGTTTATGTTAGAATCAGCTGGTTTAATTATATAATTACCATAATAATAAATAATTGATCGAAGCGAGCGAAGCTCTCTTCCCTCACTTTGTCACTTCTTTATAACGGCATCACAGTGTAATGGCTTTTCCGATTGATATGAAATTTGGCCAGTAGCTAGGTGATACCGAGGACAAGGTTTTTCTTTAGAGATTTTCAAAATTCCTCCTAGGTTACGCTCTACTGGGTCTTAAAGTTCACATGTAATTGTAATGGAAGAAATATTTTATTGAGTTTATGTCACATGTTTTTAACTGACTTCATTTAAATTAAACGAGCTGCTCCCCCGCAATATTTTGCGAATATAATCCTAATAACAGCTGTTTATTGAATCAAGAAAAATCATATGTGACAAACCAAATAAAATTCTCCTCCATATGAATAACGTGGGAACTTGGACGTCCCGTGGGGCAGAGCCCTGGGGCCTGAATCAAAATTCTGGCCCAACAGTGACTTAGAACTCGAAATTATCTTTTGAATAAAAAAAGAGTCATCAAAATCGGTTAAGTATTTACTTCGGGAAGTGGGTGAACAAAAAGCAGGATTTTTTCAAATATGTAGATAAACAGCTGTTAAAAACTGTCACTGTTTTGTGTACATTATTTTAAGTATGTTTACTAAATGTCGCGTTCTTCCCCGTCTTCTATGTTCGCGCTTTAACGTTGTAACTGTTGCTTTGCTCATTTATGCGTCTAGAGTGTAACGGCAGACCATCCTAGTAACTAGAAGCCCATTGTGGTTTCGCTGGCATTCACAGAACAATATTATTTTTGAGAAGTTGGTTACATTTATTGTTAAAGCACCTGGGAAACCGAGGTGTGCTCGAGTTCACTTCGGACATGTCTGCTTTATGTTCAATCTTCAGTTTTAATGGTTCTCGCAATGTATACATAACCTAATCATATATAATTAAAGCTATGTATACATTGGTTCTAATCACCGCTCTCACAAAAAACACATGATACTTTACTAATTGAGTGTTTTTTTTTAATTCAATGGTTGCTTTTGAACAGTATGTACGATTCTTTTGTTTTTATTTACAAATTTTAACCATAACCTCAACGTTAGTTTTTCCGAATAAGTTTATATACAAAACTAAAATTTTCCAGGGATGAGGCCTCATTAAAACACATTTATGAACGCTTAAATTTAATAGTTTCAACATCTGGAGAGCCCTAAAGTGAAACATTTTTGGAGCATGAGTAGGCAAAGGTTTTATTCTGATATATTAACTATCCTCCTAACAAATCTATGTGCAACCGGACCAGTTAACTACTAACGTCAGTGATGATTCAATTAAAATGTTGAAGGCCGACGAAGCAGATAAGTCAATTTCTATCTGATAGACCTGTTTCTGACCATAGTCTGCTGTCTTTCTACCAAACCTTTGCTCAATAGATCTGGCAACTATGTTACAACATGGAAATGTTGACGGTCGTTACGGCTGAGCCTCATTGGAACGGCAATAAGCCCATTATATATTTGAGATGGACCCATCTTCTTCCAAATATCTGCTCAGTAACTCTTGTAGTTTGTTGTACTTATTGATGGTGGACTTATACTCATACAATATTTAATATTATAATCACAATGACTACCTAGAGATACTGAGCTTTCCATGTTGCAAAGGATTATGTGTTCCGTAACATTTAATTGCAGTGTCATTATTTTATACGATTTAGTACACCTTTGTACAATAGTAAAACAGACATGTTTCCTCTATTCTATTACAAAAGATAGCTGGCTAAATGCTCATTAGATCAAATATGATGCATTATGTAGAGAAAGGTTAAGTAACCTGTATCCTTAAGATCTTTGTAGCAGTGCCGGACAAAGGGGCGTAGCTGAAATGAAGTACCATGATTTACAACAGCCAAAGTTTCAACTTCCACACGAAAATGGGCAAAGTATTTTATTTCATTCAATGCATTTTGTTAACGTGGGCTCACAAACAGACAGACGGATAGAAACATTTTAACACAAATTTAAATATCCCCGCTGCACACAACATTTCACTGCTGTAGAAAATATTGTTTTATTTATATAGATTAATAAACTTCTTCCCTGTAACATCTGGTATTGCTAATAATCCGTCCATGTCTAACAGCTGTGGTTCAAATCAAATGATTCCCCATGTTAATCTTATGGGCAAAAAACGAAACTTTGAGGGCGGCCCGTGCCCTTCAGATTAAAAATATAAATAAATGAAAACCTTCATGCACAACTACGAATCAGGACGAATATTTTTGTACCTCAATCGTTAAAATCGGTTCAGAAATAACGGAGGAGTTCTCTTAACAAAAATCGCATTAGCATATTAATAGATAACATAATTTAAAAAAATTCTTTAGATACTTTAAAAGAATTTTAGCATAAAATTGAATGATATAACACTTACATTTTATATTAATTTATTTGCAGACATTAAAAATATGACAAAAAAAGTATTTTTGAAAATGAGATTTATCAGGGTATATTACAGGTATTATACATTTACATTTTCTTAGAAAATTAATTTACTGATTTTAATATTGAAATTGTACAAGTAAATCTAATTTGTTAAGAGGAGTTAGTAACAACAAAGGCTTATAAAGACATATATGGTTAATGGCAGCAAACGCAATTTTTCCGATGGTGAAGAATTGCTACAAATACACACTGTATTTCAAATGTTTTCCCACCCTGGATGACATTCAAGCTGGTTTATACCAGTTGTGAGGTTGGCTTTGGGTACAGCAAATGAAGATGTCATAACATGTGGTTAAGTCCTTTCTTTGGCCATCTATTATAACAAGCTTCCCTTTCACCTTTTTCCCTCCATGTTTGTAAACAGTAGAGGACGGGAACGTCTGACCAGTTGTGGTCCCTAGCTGTTAACATGGATATCTTGTCAGACAGCCTAGAAGGGCAGAGCAGACCACCGGTTTGAGAGCTGATGAGCAGCTGTCACGCTAGTCAAGGGATTGTCCTATAAAAGGTCTATTGGCAATTCCATCCCATCCCACCTTTTCTCGCCTACTAGTTCCTCTCCTGTCGACCTGCGCAATATTCCCATGTGGAAGACTTGCTTAGGTTTGCCGAGGCTCTGCCGAGGTTTCATAATTTAGCAAACTAACATGTAAAATCTCTAATGTATTCCTGTAATTGACTTAATTAATATACAACAAATTACAGAACTATTATAAATTATATAACAGGAAGTAAATTGAACGAATGTATAACAAAATCTTAAATATTTTACACAACAAAAAAAACAATAAATGAAAAATAAATTCAAATTAGTACTATTTAATCAGTAAAATAGTCTCGTAGGGAAATAAGGTGAAAGAATTAATAGACTATCGTCATGCTTTTGTCCTGAACACCTGAACAGATCCAGGTCACAAATCAGACGCAGTGAAACTGTCACTAATATCAACTTAAGTTATAGGTGGTAGACTATATACCTAGAACACAGAGCAAGGTACATTTAAACACAATAGGTCTCTCCTTGTGCTTGCTTAGCACTTTTTACCATGTTATTTATTGACCTAGTAATTAACACCTAGTCATATGACCTAGTCAAATGTTGTTAATATTAAACCATGTTTATGATCCTGTTGGCAGCATTGGATTGCTTTGAGATTGGCAAGTACTTGTTTAAGGGGCAAAAATATAAAGTTGCAGAGTCATGGTTTAAAGAAGCATTAAACAAAATTGGCAACGAAGATATGTCAGTAGAGCAAGATAAAATATTGCCACATTTGTTCCTTGCTTCACTTTACTCAGGTAGGTTATTTGTCATTCATTCTAATTTAAACCAAGCATTGTAAAAGCACTTTCCTTTCTTAAGCCGATAAATGAATGAGAGGGTTTAAAACTTCCTTGTTTAAATAATATCACGTTATTATTATTAGCACGTTTAACTGGAAAATGATACATCCTCGTTTATAATATTAAAACAAAATTACAAAAGTTAACGTCTGGATAAGCAGTACAGATAGTAAACAGATTGAACATTACCTTGAAACCTAATATGCCTGTTTGTCTTTTGTCGTCTTCGTTCGACAAGTACTCGCGTGGAAGGGGAAAAATATTGGAAAATTCATTTGACAGGAATGAAAAGTAGTGTGAGTGTGTGAATGGGTATACTTAATTTTGGAAGGGGTGAGGTCAAGTAAAGTGAGTATGATTGAAGTGTATTTATAATGTACTTGTTTACTAAATTTCGTTATATGTATCTTAGCTTGGAAACCACCTGAAATTTGCTGTAAAATATATTTTAGTTTTAATCCCTATTCCCTTGGATGTTATAAGGTAAAGCATATTCAAATTAGATTTACTTTTCCCCTGTTATTTAGCGTATAGCTGGCCCAAAATACTTAAAATAGCTAGACAAATATTCCCAACTATTCTGCCAAGATTTCACAACCTTTTACTATATTTACTAGATTTGCAATGCTGGGATAAAAATGGTGCGTATTATAAGGAAAGGAGAAAGTCCAGTCCGGATTAATAGTAGGCATGAGGATACTGTGATGATAAAACTACACCAAAAAATATGAATAACATCAGTTTCTAATGTAAAATTCCCATAATAAAATACTGCGTTAAGTCAATTCAATTTTCTTTAATAACTTGGTAAATAAATATGCTAGAATGACAGAAGAGGGCAATAAATTTATGTGTATTACAATGAGTATACAATGCAATATAGAGGGACATATATTTCAACCACCTAAAAATGTTTTAGTAGAAGATATTTTTATGTTTTTATTTTTGTTGTGTAGTTGTGAATTATTCTCCGATTATACAGAGTTTATTAACTTTTTACAGGATGTAAAAATGGAACTAGATCAGGAAGTCCTACAAATGTGCTGCAGTACTTGATGTCTCGTTATCCGAACTATACATTAGACAAGGAGTCTGCTCCACTTTTCAGACAAGCACTTTCTGCCAACTGCCCGAAGCTAGATAATTTAGTGAGTATCACAGCACTTCACTGAGATGTTATTCAGAGATGTTTGTTGTTTGATATCAGGGGTTTTGACAACGTATGAGTTTCCACTACAATCTCGCACACCCAACCTCGACAGCGTTATGTAACAAGCTTACCCTGGAGACGTAATGAAGCTTTCAGTCCATTGTAAACTCATACAGGAATTCCTTAGTTGTATACTACTTACTGTGACTGTGTCGTTATTTTTTATAGCTTTAAAACATCTTAGATTCATAGATATTTATTTATTTATTTTTTATTTATTTATTGAAAAAATACTACAAAACATGCATGCGCCCAATTACAATGTAGCATTCAATTCATTATAAAAGAATATATGGGAGAGTTCATGCCGGTCCTTTTTCACTTTCTTCATGCACACAGCAATGCAACACATATGAGAGATTACATACTAAACCTGCTTACAAAAAATAGCAAAAATTCATAGAGACAAATAAATAGTTATTCGTTACAAAATACAATACATAACGTGCCAAAAAAAATACAAAATACAGATTCATAAAAATAAAAATAGTTAGC
Organism: Allygus modestus; assembly: GCA_963675035.1. NCBI lineage: Eukaryota > Metazoa > Arthropoda > Insecta > Hemiptera > Cicadellidae > Allygus > Allygus modestus. Next base: position 281,597,327 of record OY776112.1, on the reverse strand, counting down.
ATGCAGCAATATTTAATCAGGTAATACACTAGACACGTTCTTACGAAACCTTTTACTAGAGCAATCAAATAAATCAATATTCAAATTTTGAGCAATGGAATTAAAAGTGCGAGACATAACATTGAGTGGGGAGTAAGCAGCGAGCACTAAAGACCAATAGAGGGGACACTTCCATTTAACAAGCATTGCGGGATGTGAAGCCACGCCGCCGCCGCATCTGGTAGTCCAGAAACGGCAAACCGGGCTCGGAAATGTAGAAATGTTTGATGTGCGGCTATTAAATATACCGTGATTTGACATAGATAGGATTTCGATAAAATTCTGAAACTTGGTACGTGCATTCAGTGTTAGTTTGTAAAGACATTAGTGTAAATAAAAATATTAATTATGAGTTCCTTATATATAATTTAATTAATTAAATTTTAATTTTTAATATGGTTTTAAAATCTTGATTTCAAAAAGTTATTCGGCTGCCAAAATTCTTATTTTTTGGTCAGAAACGTGATGTAAGCGGAAAAGTTTGATTCAAATAGTTGAAGATTATTTTTATATTTTTAAAAAATTATCTGACCTATACTTTTTTTATAAATTCAAGTACAGATAGCGCGACCGTCACGTTGGCGCGCTGGTTAAACCGCTGCCCGGGCCCTGGCGTCCGCTCAATGCTATACCCTTCCCATGCCTCGTGTTGCCTTGTGTTGTGTTAATAATTATTATTTTTATATAACTAACACTATCATGTTATGGTCTATAGTGGTTTTCATATTTCTAAGATCGTATGGAAAATATTATTTCAAATTTAAAACCCTGGTAATTTTATTCTTTTCTAGAGAAGACATGAAATCCAAGGTTTATTGAACATCACTTTATTCAAGAACCTTACCTTCACTCACCTTATTTACCTTACCTCACTTTATTTACCTGTTTACCTTTTGTGGATTCAGGTACATATAAATATATATATATATATATATATATATATATATATATATAAATTATTCATTACAATTCAATCTAACTTAATTAAATCAATTTAATTTAAACACACCGGTACAGCAAGAAAACAGCCTTGCCTGAAGCTCTATGGACGGCGGGACTATGCTATTTTTGGTACAGAACATACACTTTGTGCGCGAAATCAGTATGACTCACGCTGGGAGCTCGGCGTGTTGCCTATGAACGCCTTCACTGGTAGTCTTAGACCGGCTTCACCTCCAGCCTCGCATGTCCTCTCTATTGGTCTTTAGTGCTCGCTAGGAGTAAGCCCCAAGGTTTGTGCGAGAGTAGTGAGGGGAGAGCAGGAAACGACAACGAGAATTGTGCCTTGGAACATTAAATCGTAGTTTGGACAAGAGAGCCCCGCTGTCTATTGCACCGCTCGCCAGCCCGTGCAGGCATACCAACGCTGACACTCGCTGCCGCTTATCTAGGGAGTTAAGTTCAACCAGCTATAAAAGCTCTGAATAAGGAACGTCCGTCGTGTAGTGACCAAACCTTCTATAGTAAAAAAACCTTAGAAACCTCCTCTGTACACCCTCAATTGCGACAGTTAGGTAATGTTGATGAGGATTCCACACCACAGAACCAAATTCTAACCTAGATCTCAGCAAAGAACAATAAAGAAGCTTAAGGACACCGATGTTTTTAAGAAAATTGCTTAACCTGCGAATAAAACCCATTACAGAAAATGCTGATTTACAAAATTGAAGTAGTATGGTTTGTAAAATAAAACTTAGAGTCAAAAGTAATACCGAGATCTTGAATTGATGACTTAACAGAAATTGCATTGCCTTTCATTGAGTAAGTGAAAATCAATCTACTTGCTTCAGATTTTCTTGTAAAAGACATAACAAAACACTTATTGACATGAAACTTTAAATGACGATCACTCCAGGATAATAGCCAGTCAATATATTCTTGTATTTTTAGGCAATCAGAAATATTATTAACGATCCGAAAAATCTTTAGGTCGTCTGCATAAAGAAGGAAGTTACAGTTAAGGATACAATCTGAATTGTCATTAATGAAGATAGTGAAAAGAAGAGGACCAAGATTTGAGCCTTGAGGAGCCCCAGATAACGAACAGAAATCAGATGACAAACATTCATTACATGAAACACATTGAAATCTATTAAATATATAAGAAGAAAATAACTTAATAAGAGGATTGGAAAGACCAAAGTAATTTAGCTTAGAAAGCAATGTCAAACGGTTTACTCTATCGAAAGCCTTTTCAAAGTCTGTATAAATAACATCAACCTGAGCACCTGAATCCAAAACAGATATGCAGCACTCAGCAAAATTCAACAGATTAGAAGTAATTGATCTCCCCGGAAAGAAACCATGCTGCTGAGGATAAAACACTTAACATGCTGAAATAACCTGGAGTGTAAAATTGTCTCAAAAACTTTAACAGGTGAACTCAAAATTGCAACAGGTCTGTAGTTTGTTATATCAGATCTTTGACCTTTTTTGAATATCGGGACAACCTTCGCCCTTTTCCAAGCACTAGGAAAGTATGAATTGCGGATAGAGAGATTGAAAATATAAAGCAACGGGGCAACTAAATATTCTGCACATGCCTTGAATATGTACGGAGGAATACCATCTGGACCAACAGATCTTTTCGGTTTCAACTTACGAAGAGTAGAAAAAACTTCAGAATATGTAACAGCCTCAAGCGTCATTGCGGGAACACCCGGCAACACCGGCGAGCGGAGCGCCTGATCATACAACAGTAGGGATAAATGGAGTGTTCTGGACCAGGAGGAGCCAGGAGGAGCGCCCCCCCCCCCGAGGAGCCCCCCCCCCTAATTAGTATGCAAATTTTTTTTTAAATTACCCTAATTAATATGCAAATTTTTAATTACCCTAATTAATATGCAAATTTTTTTTAATTACCCTAATTAATATGCAAATTTTTTTTTCATTTCAGGAGGAGCCCCCCCCCCCGGTACATCAATCAGGAGGAGCCCCCCCCCCGGTACATCAATCAGGAGGAGCCATCCCCCCCCCGACCACGGACCCCCCCCCCGGAGGTCTTGTCTGTGACACTTTTACCCCCCCCCCCCCGACTGTCCAATGATTTTACCCCTGACAGCTGTTGTGATTTGTTGTCGAGGCAACAAACGTCAACGCAGATGTTCAAACAAAAGACCGGTGAGTCGAGACCGGTCCGGGATGCAGCTGCGCCCGACCCTTCCAGGAACCCATTATAGTCCGCCCGTATCGAATTACATTAGAGGAGGGTTGCTTTTACCCCTGACAGCTGTCGTGATTTATTGCCGAGGCGACAAACGTCGACGCAGCAGATGTTCGCACAAAAGACCGGTGAGTCGAGACCGGTCTCGGAAGCAGCTGCGACCGACCCTTCCAGGAACCCATTATAGTCCGCCCGTATCGAATTACATTAGAGGAGGGTTGCTTTTACCCCTGACAGCGGTTGAGATTTATTGCCCCGGCCTTCTCCGAAATCCATTAGTGGAGAGCATCACCCCACATCGCCAGCCCTCCGTCAGTTCAGTTCGAGAGTTCAGTGCGTGTAGACGTGTTAGTCCGATCCTGCTCCGTTCTACGCGATTTTTGTTAGTTGCTGATTTCATTTGCGATATTCGTCCAGCATCTTTGAACTATTTAAAACGGTTGTGTTGTGCCGTATTGTTTGTGATTATCGAAACTTTATAATCCATATTCAAGATGAACGACTCACACCAATGCGTCATTTGCGGCTGCACGTTCCCGCGCAGACACAGTATGAAGCACTACGCAGAATTCCACGGTGGATTCGTCCCACCCCAGCAAGGTACGTCATTGTGTGTTGCATTATTGTTTTAATCAGACTTAAATGTTAGTAATATAGGAAATATGTTATGCAGTATATAACCGGAGTGTGGTAAAAGTCTTCTTTTTATTTAACAGCTTTAGTTATTCTGTGCGAATATAGAGCTGTGTAAAAAAAAAAATTAAAATTACATGACTATATTTATACAATTTTAATAACTTATGTTATTGTTCGAACCATCAAGTCAAGTCATCAGAGTACCCATATGACATACTTCAAAAATATTTACCCCCCCCCCAAGTATGACCCTAACCTGGGGGGGGGCAAAAGTGCCACAGACGAGACCTCGGGGGGGGGGGGGTAAAGTGTCACAGACGAGACCTCGGGGGGGGGGGGGTAATGGGTCTGGGTTACCATAGGTCGGATCTGAATTCTGATTGCAGATTCTTGCTCGGCTAGTCAAGACGAGTCATTTGAGTACCCACATCGACCACTTTGGGCAAACCTGATGATGACCTTGAACTTGAACTTGACCTTCTTTTTTTTAATGCATTTTCGGAATCCCCTCTTCAAGCCGAGTCATTTGAGTACCCACATCGACCACTTTGGGCAAACCTGATGATGACCTTGAACTTGAACTTGACCTTCTTTTTTTTAATGCATTTTCGGAATCCCCTCTTCAAGCCGAGTCATTTGAGTACCCACATCGACCACTTTGGGCTAACCTGATGATGACCTTGAACTTGAACTTGACCCTCTTTTTTTGTTTTAATGCATTTTCGGAATCCCCTCTTCAAGCCGAGTATTTTGAGTACCCACATCGACCACTTTGGGCTAACCTGATGATGACCTTGAACTTGACCCTCTTTTTTTTTAATGCATTTTCGGAATCCCCTCTTCAAGCCGAGTATTTTGAGTACCCACATGACGTACTTTTGATAATTAATACAAGAGTTGAGCAGGGTAACGCTACAACCAACAGAGCTAGCCCATCAGTGCCTGCGGACAAGTTAACTACCAGTGAATGCTTTGGGTTGGAGCACTTGAAGGGGGGTGTATCGATACACCCCCCATCAAGTACACTAAACTAAGACAGGTGTTAAACATTTCTCAATCTAATCGTTTTGTGCGTTTACAGATGGAGAAGCTGCATGTCGGCTTTGTCGAGCCACATTCGCAGACCAGGGGGCCTTAGAGCGGCATATGGGAGCGAATCACCTCGTCGTTCCACCCCGGGAGGCGATTGATGCTCCGCAGACGACTGCCAGTGTCAATCAACACTCCGTTGAAGGTGAGAATCCACATTAAAATAACTTTTTTCCCCTAGTGACTATTTACCTTCTTTTTTTTAACTATTTAACTAGGTTCCTGAAGAAGACTGAGACCGTGCCAACTGATGTACTATTGATTTAATTACTAGGGGGAGATTTTCGCTCCCCCTAACACAAAAGGCTTCTTTAGGGTTGACGTAGTTCATTATTGCAGCTACATCCTTTGCTTTGAACCCAGGATCATCAATGTAGACAAACAGTACAGAAGATTACTTCTTCCCTGTTTAATGATTGCTATTTTGATTTAACAAACTTAACTTTGAAATGTGATTCTCGAGAGATGGAATTTGTATCTTCATTTATCCTAATTTGTTTTTATTTTTATTTTCAGATGAAGGTCCGGGTCCTGGCCACCACACCTGCCATGAATGCGGTCGCCGTTTCCGTCGTGAAAGAAACCTGCGTAGACATGTAGAATCGACCCACAGCAGAGTCCGCAGGTTCTTTTGCGTAACATGCGGCGCCGAGTTTAAGAGGGAAGACAACCTGCGTCGCCACACCAAGCAATTTCACGGTGATGGCCAAGAACGGAGATTCCCTTGCGCATACTGCGGTCAGGAGTTTAACAAGCTGTTCAACAAGGACCATCATGAGCGGTTCTCTTGCCCGATCATGAAGGACCTGATCCTGAACCGAGCAGCCATGGAACAGGATGAACCCCAGCCAGGTCCGAGCACGGAGCCACAACCCGGTACGAGCATACACCAACAACCCGACGATGTTGAGATGACTGGAGCAGGACAGCCAAGCCCCGTGTTCTCACTTATTCAACGGGGTTTCCGCAACCGCCTCCTAACCTACCGTCTGCAGCGACCGATGGAGAATCTCGTCACAATCGGAGAAGTGATGGCGTTGTTGATTGTGAGCCTTACGGAGTTGCTTGAGAACAACCTTGTCGAAACACCGCAGCATTAAGGTCAACTTGAAGCTGGAGTGTGAGTTCAAAAATGTGCACAACAACACCTGCCTGCGCAATTTCAAGACGAAGATGACTCCGCTGACGGTGACCTCGGACCTGAACCAGTACATCACAACAGCTTTTGCGAAGCTTATCAGAGAGAAGGCTGAGTGTGATCATATCGGCTCCGGGTGGACATACCTTCGCGTTCGTGATTTGGAGGTCGGTATCAACGAGTACACTCCTCTAGGTGAAGATGGTCGAGCTTGGCTCCCACTGCCTACGTCTCTGGAGAACACCAAAGCAGTCGTCAACGTATCGAACACCGATGAGCGGTGTTTTATGTATGCTGTCCTGGGAAAGTTTGTTCAAGATCACCCCGAAAGACCGGCATCGTACACCGATGACATCATCGCCCGATACGATTGGACCGGCCTTCAATTCCCCGTTGCTCTGAAAAGTATCAAGACGTTTGAGCGGACAAACAACATCAGCATCAACGTCTATGGTATTGATCACACGCGCGTGGGTCAGAAACCTAACGGACAACCAAAGTATCAGGACACCGTCTTTCCCTTGAAGATTTGTAGGCAGGAGCGCGAAGACCATTGCGACCTTTTGTACGTGACAACGGACGGTGATAGTCACTACGCCTACGTCAAAGACCTTGGCCGACTGATCCGTCCCCAACTCACAGCGCGTGTAGACAGGATATTCATCTGTAAGCGGTGCTTCGCGCACTTTGACAACCGTCCGAACAAGCTCGGTCTGACGGGTGCTCAGCGTCTGGAGGAGCACAGGCGATACTGCTCCGCTTCAGCCCCTATTCGCATGGATACGCCGAGAAAGACTGAAATCAAATTCAGCCATCCAGAGTTCACCCGACGCGAGCGTTTCACCATCTACGCGGACTTTGAGTGTGCTCTACTGCCGACCGCGGAGATGGATGAACAAGTCGACGAGCCGCACGGAGGAGTAGCCACCCACATCCACATCCCATATGCCTTTGCGTACCAGATCATCGACTCGTACGGACTTGAAGAGTTTGAGCCTCGAGTCTACTTCGGGGATGATGCGTCAAAGACATTTATGGAGATGTTGAAAACTGATGTTGAGCGATTGTGGAACTTCCTGTACGAAGCAAGAAATCTGCGCCCTGTCCTGACGCCAGCGGAAACGATGCAGTACAACTCGACAGCGAATTGCTACCTCTGTGGATCGCCATTTTCAAGAGAAGACCCAAAGGTTCGTGATCACAACCACGCGCCGCCCTACGAGTTCCGTGGCGCTGCGCACAGATCATGTAACCTACGCTACAGGGAGCAGCGAGTAGTCAACTGCTACTTCCACAACCTCTCCAACTACGACGCTCACTTCATAGTGCGGGAGTTGGCGGTCGACCCTGGTGATGTTGAGGTGTTGGCTCACACGGAAGAGCGGTACATCGCTTTCACGAAGCGGTTCCTGTTCGACCGAGCAGCGGCACCGGTTGGGATGCCAGGGCGTGGAAAAAGACAGCCAGGATTCAGAGTTAGGTTCCTCGACACCTACAGGTTCCTGGCTTTGAGCCTCGCCAGCCTCGCAGCCGCACTTCCACCAGCTCAACTCTTGGAGACGAGGAAGAGATTCCCCGAAGACCACCTCTTCGATCTAGTCCGTAGGAAAGGCGTGTTCCCGTACAACTTTGTAACGTCGAACGCCGTTTTGGAAGATACTACGGAACTGCCTCTGCAGCGAGATTTCCACAACGACCTGACCCTGGAGGACATCACGGATGCAGACAACGAGCATGCTCGCAACGTGTGGGAAACCTTCGGTTGTAGGAACCTCAAGGACTACGCCGAGAAGTACCTGCGCTGTGACATTGCGCTGTTGACTGACGTCTTTGAACGCTTCAGGGACACGTCGATGGCTGAATACGAACTAGACCCTGCGCACTACTACACCCTACCGTCATACGCCTGGGATGTCATGTTAAGGACCTGTGGAGTGGAGCTTGATACGATACAGGACTTTGACATGTACCTCTTCTTCGAGCAAGGCATCAGAGGAGGTATTTCCCAGGCGATCACCAGACACGCCAAGGCCAACCATGATGGATGTCGCCCTGAAGATCGTCGACCTGAAGAGCCAACGCATCACCTGCTATACTTGGACGCCAACAACCTTTACGGTTGGGCCAGGTCCCAGTGTCTTCCACAGGGACACTTCCAATGGCTCAGCCACGAGGAGATCGCGTCCCTGGATATTGCAGCGTTGGACCCCGAAGGACCCACGGGCTACGTCTTGGAAGTTGACCTTCGCTACCCCGCCCACCTGCACGAACTTCACAAAGATCTCCCTTACTGCTGTGAGACCAAACGTCCGCCAGGAGGGAAATTCAAGAAGCTCGTTACGACTCTGGATGACAAGAAGAACTACATCTGTCATTACAGAATCTTGCAACAGGCACTGGAAAACGGGCTGGAGCTTGCGAACGTGCATCGCGTCATCTCGTTCCGACAGTCTCGGTGGTTAGAGAGCTACATCCTAATGAACACCGAACTGAGGAAGAAGGCCAAGACCAAGTTTGAACAAGACTTTTTCAAGCTTATGAACAACGCGGTCTTCGGCAAGACGATCGAGAATGTTCGCAAGCGAATGAACTCTAAGCTGGTGTGTACGCCGGAGATGTTCAGGAAGTACGTGGCCAAGTCAAACTTCCTGGACCGAACCTACTTCAACGATGATGTCGCCATTGTCCACATGTCGAAAGTCAATATCGTCCTGGACAAACCGCTGTACGTCGGAATGTGTGTCCTTGATCTGAGCAAGTGGCTCATGTACGACTTCCTTCGGAAGATGAAGAACCGCTACGGTGATCGTCTGAAGGTTGACTACATGGACACTGACAGCTTCGTGTTCGACGTCCAGACTGAAGATGTTTATAAGGACATGTTGGAGCATCTGGATGATTTTGACACCAGTGCGTACCCCAGAAACCATCCCTGCTACAGCCCCGTCAACGCAAAAGTCATCGGAAAGTTCAAGGATGAAGCAAACGGACTTCCTCTGCTCGAGTACCTCGGTCTTCGCTCGAAACTTTATTTCATGGACATTGTCGAGTTCGAGGAGAGGACCGAAGATGACGAGTTGCAGGTCATGACAGTGAAGCGCGCCAAGGGAGTCGCTAGAGGTGTTGTAAAACACAATTTAACCTCTGACGACTATCGGGAATGCCTCTTCAACGGCGTGTTGAAGAGAACCATCAACACCAGGTTCCAGTCCCGAAACCACCGCGTATTCACAGTCCAAGTCGACAAGCTATCCTTGAGCTGTAACGATGATAAACGTTACATCCTTCCGGATGGAGTCAACACACTTCCGTGGGGACACATTGACGTTCCACCTCAGCCCGAAGACATCCCTCAAGACGATGAAGAGGCGGAGGATTGTTGAAGAGGAGCGTTGAGTGGTTGTGTCATATTGCCAAAGACCCTGACTTGACTTGTAAATTATTTTGAAAAATCTAGTCATTAGTTTGTATCGAGTCTCGTAAAACTTAGAAATGTTCTCCTTTTTTCTTTTTGTTCTAGTCATTAGTTTGTGTCGAGTCTCATTTTTGCTAGTCAATCTCAAATGTTCAGGAGCACATACTTGATGTAAAATATATATAAGGTGTGTAAATAAATAGCCAAATTGTTTGTATATACATTCGTATTTTTTTTTCTCCCCTCACATAGTCTTAAGATACAAAAGTAAACTACCAATTCAAATGTATGACTACTTGCTAAAAGTGTAATTGCTAAAGGAGGTGAGGATATGAATGTTACTTTAGAATCATTGTATGATAGGTATGTCCAAAATTGGGACAGCCCTAGTGTTTTCACAAACACGCATTAGTAGGACTTTCCTACCTGGGTTAGAGTAATTGAAGGGGGGTGTATCGATACACCCCCCTTTGCAGTATATTTTCAAAGCATTACATTCCTCATTTTTCTCAAAATTTGCATTCAATATGTGTCTGACTAATTGCTAAAAGTAAATACTAAAGGAGGCGAGGATGGGAAATAATAAGAATGTTTCTTTTTTATTCTGAGTACACAACTAGTTTATTGAGAAAAAAATGCAAAATTCAATTGGTATACATTTGTGCAAAGAGTCTTCTGATCAGTGCATCATTGTGGCCAGTAGAAGAGTGTTCAAAGAGCTGCACAAAGTCCGTCATCTTCATGCCGTAGTGGGTGCGGCAGTACAGGAACACAAGGCAGTATTGACCGCAGACCAGAGTGTTGTCACTTTGAATGCGATGCTCGTTGTACAGGTAGCGACGAGCGTTGCGTCTCAGGAATCCTTGGTAGAATTGAAGATGTGGCGGTTGACCGTAGCTGTCAAAGAATTCAATTATTCCTCCTCCTTTGTTAAGGTAGAAAGCGACCCAGTGAGTGCCGTCTTCATTGTGTGGATCAGTGTTCACAATCATAGCAGTAGATGGTGAAATATAATGGGGCAATTGATCCGCAGCGTAGACCCCAACATTCTGTACGGGCAGTTTAGCCATACACTTTTGTATCTCTAAGGTATTCATTCTACTGTGTCGACGCCACAGTCAGTAGTAGGAGTAGTACTAGTAGCAAAACAAAAGCAGGAACTGGTATCACTCTCACCATCGTCAGCGTTATCATCAGCGTCATCGATATTTGTACTTAGATGTAGCCAACCGCGTGTGATACAATTGGTTAGAGCGCATCGTGTGTGAGCTGTTCTGTGGTGGCGACATCGCACTGCGTTTGTTGATAGTAGACAGTTGATTGACGATAGTGATCCGCAGCCAATATCGTTGATATCGATGACATTAGTAGTACAGTGATCCGTGATGAAATTGTATCGTACAAACTCTTTTTTCTCAGCACCTTTGACATAGACAATCGGTCGTTTGGCGATACATGCACGTAACTTTTCCTCTAGCACATGATACCAGATATCACCTTGGTCCCATTCCAATCCGTGACAGTGTTTTGTGAGCCAATAGCTTTCACGCAGTTTCTCTTGTGATAGGAAATCTCGGCTGAATGGTGATTTGGCGATATGATGCATTAGCAGTGTTCCACTGGCCAATTCCAAGACGCACACTTCCTTCAGAATGTAGTCATTTGAGTTGTCCTTGAAACATTGAAAATCCACAATAATCGGAGATGCTAAATTTGTACGCTGTGCTCTGCATAAACGATCCATCTTGTGCGAGTGTTGGTTGATGACTGAGGAGGACGATGACGCCGCCGCCGTCGATCTAACCGCCAAAGTCCGCAGACACGTTGCGATGACGATCGATTTCTATGACGTTGTCAAACTCTGCGTATACCAGACAGTTGACAGTTTCTGTGAGCCCAGTGTCGAAAGCAATCTCCATACGCACACTGCCGTTGCGCACTAGGTTCCAATGAGTTGTGTCGCTTGCTGACATATCAGGTGTTAGATCGAATGCCATCAGACAGTATCCATCGTCGTAATCGTCTCTATTTATGAGATTACCAGCATCGCTAAAGTGTATGCCGGAGCCTGAAAACAGACTGTGATACGCCATCACGTATTTTCCCTTGCCGGTTTCGTAGTGTGGTTGTAGCGGTTTGGACGGCACTTGTTCACCGTCAACGTACAGCGAGAAGTAGTTGGTTTTGAAATTTTGAAAGTTAAATGGATTCTTTTTTAAATCACCATTATAAGCGGCGTTGGTGACCAGTCCGACAATAATTCTTTTCGGCACTTGTCCTAGAAAGACATTGTCCAAAGTTTTGCTCCTCACTCCAAACGGCAGTGTGAATGTTTTCAATTCCACTCTGGTGATTGGGTATTTAGCTGTGCCGGTCTGAAGCGTCTTGCTGTGCGCCAACAGTACCGTGGGGCTAACTTTACACCTTCGTATCCAGAGATTCGCATCAACAATGTGCACCTTGTAGTCACCGTCATCCGCCATAATGGAGAAGGAATCTTTTGACCGGATCAGTTTAAAACGCAGTTCCACACCGTTCAACAGGAACTTGTTCTGATTACACATGTCCACATGTAGGCGACCGAGCATATCGATTTCACGACTTTTATTTGTAATTTTTCGTCTCGCCTTTAGTCCATCGTTATCGTCCAGAGTATTGTCCATATAGCCGGCGTCGTCCGCGTTCCACAGTCCACATGTTAAATGTGATTTCCTAGCATCATAGCCGTAATTCATCAATGTTTCGATATACGCTCGATATGCATAAGTGTTGTTTTGTGGTGTGACCAGTTTCTGATTCATACTCATATCGACTTGACTGAATAACGTGTGTAGCCAATTGTTGACTGGGCCAATTTTATTCGATTCTTCGACATCTGCGATTGCCGCTCCTGTCGACTTGACAATAGACGCTGTAACTTCCAACATTGTTTGCGAAAGATCGGTGTATTCTTCGCCGTTGCCGGGCACAACAAACTCGATGGGCGAATCATCAGTCAGTGTGGAGATTGGTTTGTACTGAATCCATTTGCCGCTCTCGATACTGGTCTGCGTCGGTGGTAGGGAGAATAAGTCCAATTCCGTCTTGACGCATTCACACAACTTTTGATGTAGAAACGACATTGCTAGCGTGTGTGTGTTAATTGAATATATCGCGTATAGACGTTCTCCTCACTGCTTTCCTCGTCTTTGTCTTCCTCGTCTTCTTCTTCTTTTTACCTGTCCTTCTCTTCTTGCCCTTCTTGGATGACGACGACGACCTTCCTCGAAGGAGTTTCGCCAAAGACTGAGGTGTGACACGACGGCCGCCAGACATGGCGCGCTTCGCGTATCTCTTACGCGAGAGTATCGCGTTAGTCTTTCGCGCAGGAGTAGCGCGCCGGTGTTTCGCGGTATTCTTTCGCGCGAGAGCCGCCGCCGCCACCGCCACTTAGTACACGTTGAAGTTTGCCGTCCGCCCTGCGCTTTAGCGAGTCTGTAAACTGGCTGAAATGATCTCTAGCGGCTTCTTTGGGGTCCCGCTGGTGCATGGCCATGTCGCCCAAGAATCCAACACCGGATTTCAACGCCTCTTTGGCCACAGCAGAGGCTCCCGACTTGAGTAGCGGTGTGATGGTGCGGAACATACCGCCTAGGAAACTGCCAATTCCATGTCCGCGCTGGTAGGGTGCACCGCGAAATACCCTTTCGATACTGCCGCCGGTCTGCTGCAATTGTTGGCGGCGATAGTACGCCAAGTAGGGATCGTTTGTATTCATCATTGCTGAGCTCCTCTTTTGAAATGAAGCTTCACGTACGACGTCCCAAAGAGGAATGACGCTTTTTTACTAGCGTGATCCCTTAGGTCAATATCGATCGTTTCAAATGTTCCTTTCATAACTGGCGCATAATGAGGACTGATGAAATGCACAGTCTTATGCGCGCCGTGTGTGTAGTTCTCTCTGTCAATATTGACAATTTTCAAAAGCGGCGCTGTAGTGTCACCAATCAGCTGCGGTTCAATCAGATCACAATACACGTACAAGTGTGTCGGCAGTCCCATAGTCAGATTAGGCGGCCATATCGCTGTGAGGTCATTTGACAAAACGTTCTCGTACGGATCGAAACCCAACTGGAGAGACAGCGTTTCGGTGAAATGTACTTTGCTTATACCGTCCACCATTGTCGTGATCTTGACTCTGTCCTGCTCTTTGTCATACTTAAAGTACAAGTACTGGGTGACATCCTTTGCTTTATTGATCATTTTCAATAAATCGGTTATGTTCTTGTAATAACCGGGTTTCATCTTTAGCATAATGTGCTCGACACTGAGTGTGACGGGAATACTCGGCAGAACGAGTTTATAGTCGAGCCAAATACACGATTCCTCGTCCACAGTCATAAAGGAACATGGATAATGCGCTTCGACCAAAGCCATCTCCCACTCGCCATCGCCTTCTAATCGAATTTGTCTCGGCAGATGTGTAGTGTACTTGGACACTGTGTTTTTTGGAAAATAATCCTTTGAGCTGTTGCTGGGCAATGTCAAATAGAACTGGTTGCTATTAGGCATTTTGCAAATCTTGCGCTCTTACCCAAGAATTGAACTCGTCTCCGTAACCTTCCCACTTGACGAAATAACGCTTACTGCGACCGCGACCCTTAGCGTCTAGTATTTCAGCAATCTTGAACAGATGGTCGTTGTATATTGTCACTTTTTGTAATTCGTATTCGTAAAACTGTCCAGTCACTTGTTCACCGTTGAGATCCGACAAAGTGTACATTGGTAGAGGCATCAATGTGTTTACACGACGCACCACAAACACTTCTTTACTCCAATTAGTCTCGTAACCTTTTGCGAATGTGCCCTTCTCCTTAGATATGCGCACTGTGGTGCCAACTTTCAGTTTTGCCTTAACACGACGCGGTATCTTACCGAACATGCGACGCCATACCTGATGCAATATTCGCTTATTGTCGACAGTCACATCGACTGGTCGTATTCTATTGCCTAGACTCCTGTGAGCGCTGTTGTTGTATGCACTAACCAGTTTGTCCAACACATCTACATAACGATATGTGTTTTTGTAAGTCAAATATCGCCACATGCGTGTTTTCAAAGTGCGATTAACACGTTCCACTACGGCCGCTTTAACATCTGGGTTTTGTGTAGTGACATAGATGATTCCGTATTGTTTGAATAATTTTTTCGTCTTGGCACCGGTGAATTCAGTACCTTTGTCGGTTTGTAAACAGCGAGGTGTGTCGGTCGCTTCGGCAAATATCTCCTCGAAAGCGTTGGCCACTTCAGCCCCTTCTTTCCGCCTCAACGTTCGCACATACAGGTGTTTGCTAAACACGTCTATTACAGTCAGTAGGTAGTTGACGCCGTCGTTGTGTTTACTAAGACCACGCATATCGTTCAAGTCCGCTTGCCACAATTCAAATGGACCATACACTATGTAAGGATTGCGCGGGAAATGCTTGCGTGCCGGTTTGTGCAATGTGTAAGTGTCCTGTGTTTGCAACCATTCAATCACTTTGCGTTTTGAAACTGGTTTTGCAGCTCGCGCTAATGGAGCTACACCGCCATACGACGAAGGTTCGATGGGATTGTAATACAAACGCTCCATAATACTGAAAACCTATCCGGTGTACGGTTCCCAATTGTCCAAATTTGACGACGGCTTGTTTCTATTTGAAAAATCAAACTGCTCTGTCGCTCGCGCCGGTGTAGATGTTACACGTTTTCCTCTTGCCGATCGAAGCCGATTTATTAGCGGTGTTCTCAGTATTGATTCAGTTGATGTGTCCACTTCATCGTCTGATCCTTCTCCTCCTGTGAATGATGATCGATATTCGGCATTTATTTCCTTAAGCGCTCTTAGATTATTCATATAGTCCTTTGGCACGTTCATCGCTTTCAATGCGTTGAGCACTTCCCGCCATCCTGGCGGTGTGTAATCACGCATACGCACCTTTACTATGCAATTTAAGATATCCACTAGATTTGAGTCTGGGATTTTTACACCGTTGATGTACACTGAATAGCCACTGTCCCAACTGATTAAGCTGCCATCACGTTTCATGAAACGTAAAAGATTGCGGGCATCGGATCTGTAAGTTTTGGAAAACGTTTCCACAATCTCTTCCACTGGACCACCTTCCGCAGCGGGGTGCGATCGTCGACTATGCTCATTCCCACCCGACTCCACGATTGGTATGCTAATCGGTTGACGTCTATTCTCTGCAATATGCAAGAAGCGATGTAACGCTTGTTTGTACAATTTCCACTTTTCACTATCGTCCATGCGTTTGTTATTCAATATTTGTTGCATCTCCGCGTCGAGGCTGTTTTCACTGGATAGATTAGTCGGTCTGTTATCCGTAGCATTTGATTGCAGTCGATCAATCAACTCTTGTGGCACAACTACCATCTTCTTTGCATGTTCCATTTTTTTTTTTTCACTAATGACTGGCTACTTTTCTAAAGTGTAACTTCACGCACGACGTTCCAAAGTGGAATGGCAAATGATTACCAATGTTATCTCTTAAGTCAATTTCCACACTGTCAAAAGATCTATTCATAACAGGCACATAGTGCGGATCGATGAATGATGTTGATTTATGCAAACCGTATACATAAGTAGACGTGGATATATTGACAATTTTCAATAACGGTGCGACTGTATCGCCGACCATCTGCGGCTCGACTAAATCACAATACACGTACATGTGTGACGGTAAGCCAAGACGAATGTTGGGCGAACGGATGCTTTTGTTAACTGCATCACCTTCCAGCGTCAATTCATTCGGATCGAACCCCAATTGAAGCGCTAACGTTGGACTTAATGTAATTTTTACAACATCAGTTCCCATCGATACTTCAATGAATTTGTTGTATGAGTTTTCAACGGTGAACTTTACACCAAAAGTAATCGCTAGTTCTTGCGAATTGATATGATCACACAATTCTTGAATATTTGCGTAATCACCAGTCATCAATTTAATTCTGTGGTTTTGTTTTGGAGTAGCCGACACTACTGGCGTTACATCGGCAGTGCTGTCCATAACCCGCGCCAACGCTTCTATGTTCACTTTTGCTTCCTCTTGCGGTTGTATGCAAATGTCAATTGTTTCGTCATTACCGACTGATAGAAATGTCATTGGATATTGCGCTTCCACAAGTGCAATTTCCCAGTCGCCAGCGTCCAGTTGAATAGCTCTCGGCAAATGTGTTATGTAATTTGCAACTGTATTTTTCGGATAATACTGCATCGAACTGTTGCTGGGCAGCGTCAAATAGAACTGATTGTTGATGCCAGTCATTTTTATCTACTCAATGCTGCTTGTAGTACTGCGCTCAAAAGTAATGGTATAAAGATTCCACCGCCTTTTTGTATGAGATACTTTCGTTTCTTTGACCAGCCTTCGCCGCGTTTCACCAATCGACGTAGCGTCGCCTTGTGTTTGCTTAACTGACTTTTACTCTTCTTCGCCAGAGGAACGTTACCGCGCAACACGTTGTATGCGCACTCACACACTGAGCGAATGCGGCTCTTGTCACACACCTTTAACAGTGCCTTCCGCTCCTTGGGTGTTGCGTGTATGAAAGCCGTAAGCAGAGCTGCGTCCTTCCGCAAGCACGACATGATTACTACTGATGGCGAAATTACCTTTTCTTTGGCAAGTACACATAGTTGGTAGAATCGTCTGGAAATATGCAACTTCGTATTCGCATATTCTCGTCTGTTGATTGTTTCAAGTCTATCAGTAGGTAGCCGTGTGGATTCCTCGTAGCGTCAGCGTACGCCTCCTCGATGAATTTCGGGCTGTCTGGATATATTTGTCTGGCCAAGTACCTAATCTGAACTCTATCTCTAGGATTCTTAAAACACACAATGTAATGCGCATTCAATGAGATGTCCCTCTGCCCGCGTCCTTGATGAAACAAATTTTGTGTAATGAAAAACACACTAATGTTGCGATGATGGCAACCTTTTGTGAAAAGATCCACCACACGGTTGTCGGCCTCACGCATCATATCGTCTATAATCACAAGTATCGGCTCGTTACCAGAAAAATCCTCCAAGTTTGGTAGACCTTCTATGTGGTTAATGGTGACATTTTTCGGGTCACCACCACCACCGCCGCCACCACCACTACCATAATGCCAGTTTATACTGGTAAATGGTGTGTCACACATTTCTGTAATGTGCTTTATAAACTTTGACACAAACTGTGACTTGCCACAACCCGAAGGTCCCGCCACAATGGCTGAGAACGGATGTTTCCACATCAAGCCCATGATTACTACTGAGCTAAACACCTCACAGTTACCATACTCACACTCTTAAACTTACTACTAAAGGACATTTTTGGGGTTAAGTGAAATAAATAACACAGTGGTTATGTTCTGAACGTGACTATAAGTATTGACTACGAAAACTAATTTACAAAGGTATTAACGTAATCTTCAAGTCTTGCTTTACATAAACTCCAACGGTGTGAATCTGCTATTGGAACCCCTCGGGCTGCGCTTCACCAAGCGAAGGCGTTCTCCAAATCCGCCGTTGTAGCGCTCGATGTCGGTGTTGCTCAGGGCCTCGTTGAAGCGCCTAGGCAGGTAGACTCGCAGAAAGAAGTCGTCCCCGACCTGCCCCTCCAGGATCACGATGATCGTCTCGCCAAAGGGTGTGGTGGCTCGCGCCATCGCAGTGATGAGATAGCCACATTCCTCTCGGAGATCGGCTATCCTGGTGTAGAGCGGAGAGTCGGACTTGCAGTTGTTGAGGGTAGCTCTCAGGTCCGCGGTTGTTGCAGTGCCGTTCACGCTCGGAAACTCTAGCTTGAAAGTGCTGCTGCTGTTCGACATCTCTAGTAGTAGTTGGAGTAGGTCTATGTGAGGTGGTGGTCTGGTGGCGAATGATGCTCAATCGGGCGGGGCTCCGCCTTATAAACCCTCGCCGCCATTTTCTTCTAAGTGGGGGGTCCGAAGGGTCGGGCGCAGGTGTTCACACAAAAGACCGACGCGTCGAGACCGGTCTGGGATGCAGCTGCTCTAATTGAATGCTTGCGCCACTCGTTGTTTCTTCCTCACAGCTCGCTTCTTCGACGTTGGCTGCGAAACTGCACTGCGTTGTGTAACAGTTTGAGTTAAGCCTGTAATTTTCGGTACTCCTGTTGATTTATCGATCCACATGTTTTCCACTTTATCAACTACTTGTTTAACACTTTGGTGCATTTCACCATCTTTGTCCAAAAATAAACCGCACATGAACACCATATCTGTACCATCGTACATTTCCATTTTCAATAACATTTGTCCTTTGTTTCCCGGGTTTTGAACAGCAAAAGTATTCCCATCGTCCATCCATGACACTATGGGACAATCATCTGTTGGTTTCGGCACCCATCCTGGTTTCTTAGTTTCCACTTCGATGGGAGTTGCCCTCCTTCGTCTCTTGCAGGCAGTGGTCGGTTTTACAAATGACGTCTGAGGTGATGTCAATGTCTGATCACTAGCATTATTGTTCATAACCTCAATCTCCTGAATAAACGATTTGATATAGTCGTCCGCAGAAGCGTAAGCGTCCATGTTCAAGTCCTTACCGTGTGACTTCGACCGTACTACTGACTGGCGGTGCGTCTGCTCACCCTTGAAGTAAACTGTACGCACTCGCTGTCAGACAATATTTCTGTTTGGCGATCGCTTTTATTCACCCGCTGAAGTCAACTGTTACGTTACGGTGACGATCGATCTCGATGACGTTGTCCAGTTCGGCGTACACTATACAGTTGACGGTCTCGGGCAACGCTTTGGAGAATCCAATTTCGATACGTAGATTACCGTTGCGCAGGAGATTCCAGTGACTCGACTCAGCCGCGGACATGTCCGGTGTCAAGTCGAACGCCATAAGACAATTACCGTACGGATAGTCACCTCTCTTGATCTCATTACCTGCGTCGGAGAACTGGATTCTGGTGCCGGTGACCAATGTGTAATAAGAGAGTATATATGTCTCACTATTCAATGTGTAAACGGGCTGTAACGGTTTGGCCGGTACTTGTTCACCGTCCACGTACAATGCGAGATAATTCATATCGTAGTGTTGAAAGTTGTAAGGATTCTTCTTGAAATCTCCGTTGAACGCAAGATTACTGACCAGTCCAATTATCACACGTTTCGGTAACTGGCCGAGAAATGCACTGTCTAAAGCCTTACTCATTATGCCGGAGGGTAGTGTGAACGATTTCACTTCTACACGCGTGATCGGATACTTGGCCGTGCCGGTCTCGAGAGTTTTGCTGTGCGCCAACAATACGCTCGGATTGATCTTACATCGACGTACGAAAAGACTAATCTCTTTAATTGTCACCTTGTAGGTAGTTAGCGTTTTGGACATTATACAAAACGAGTTTCTGGATCTGTTAAGTTGCAATCGCATCTCGACACCGTTCAACATGAATTTGTTCTGATTGCACAGATCGATGTGCAATCGACCGACCATATCGCAAACATCGCTTTCTTTCGTGTGATCGCGACGCTTTTTCAATCCCTCATTCAATTCGTCACAATCGTCCATTAGTCCGGCCGAATCTTCAAAAAACAGCTCGCTAGTCAGGTGCGAATTCTTCGCACTACATCCGTAGTTCAATAGGTTTTCCAAGTATGCACGGTAAGCGTACGTGTTAGTTTGCGGGGACACCAGTTTATGATTGAGATAAAGATCCACTTGACTGAATATCGAGTGGAGCCAATTGTTCACTGGGCCCACCTCTTTAGCAGGTTGCCCACCGTCCGCTTTAGTGTCGTCCTGTTTCACAATAGCGGCTTTCACGTGTAATAACGTTTGTGTCAGGTCCGTGTACTCGTCACCGTGACCGGGTATTACAAACTCTATTGGCGAATCGTCCGTCAGCGATGAGACCGGTTTGTATTGAACCCATTTACCGCTCTCGATACTGGTCTGCGTAGGCGGTAACGAAAACAAGTCCAGTTCAGTCTTCACACATTCACACGATTTCTGATGAATAAACGACATTGTTATCGAATTAATTGAAAATATCCCTTGTTCTCCTACGTCGTTTCGTTACAGTTCTACGACGTTTGTCTAACGATGTTATCCTTCTGTTGGTCCTTATCCTCTTTGTAATGGCTCTTCGTTTAAACTTTCCACCTACTTGCCCTCTTTATAGTTCTCCTTTGTCTTTGCATACGTCCGGTAGACGTCCGTCTTCGAAGAAGTCTATCGAGAGACTGTGGCGTGTCGCGACCCGCTTCTTATAACCACCACCGCTCAATACGCGCTCCAATTTCTCGTCCGCCTGGTGTTCTGTTTAATTAATTACTAGGGGGGAGATTTTCGCTCCCCCATACTTCAGGAATTGTTGAAGACTAGAACAAGAATGAGAGCAGGGGTGTTTACCAACTGGTGATTTATTGCTCGGAGTTCGACACGGGTGGTCTATAATTATGGGTTCCTAGAAGGGTCGGGTGCAGCTGCTTCCCAGACAGGCCTCGGGGAATTTCCGTTAAAAGCTTTCAGGGTGCTGGGTCCTTTGTCGACGTTTGCCCCCTCGGCAATAAATCACATCCACTGTCAGGGGTAAAAGCAACCCTCCTCTAATGTAATTCGATACGGGCGGACTATAATGGGTTCCTGGAAGGGTCGGGCGCAGCTGCATCCCAGACCGGTCTCGACTCGCCGGGTTTTTTGTTTGAACACCTGCGATCAACAGCCCACCACGCACGGCGCGGCCCTAGCAGCAAAGTTTAGTTTAGTCTTGAGTTTCGAAGCGTCAACAGCTACGAAGAGATCATGGCCAACATCGAGTGGGAATGTGACATCACAGACGTCGAGTTGGAGGATGTATGTGTTGCGGCGGAAACGTCGATGAATAGCAATAATAAGAAGAGGTCGTTTGACGATGAAGATGATTACTTTGAAGGTGATGAATTCTACAACCGAAAAGACGACGATAATTGCACCTTGAAGCATTTCCATAAGAAGAGGCTATGGCGCAATGACAAAAAGTTCAAGCACGTTCATGAGCCAAAAATGTATTCAACTACCCAAGATCTTGACGACGCTCTGTACTCCAAACAACGGGGAATCAACAGCATGTGGAACCATTGCCCGCTGGACGACTTGGAATGGGAATATTGGCAGCGGGACATGGACTACAAGATGAATTTCTACCCTATTGAAGAGGAGCACATCTACGCCATTGAACATGAGCAGAAGTACATGATGCTTGTCGAAATGTGGTGGAATCGTCGAACGGATGAACTCCACCCAGATGAAATAACAAAGTTTTTCATAAATAAAAAATAAATGTTTCCCAACACCTTAGCCTCCACCTGATCCCACCATCATAATCGTCCTTTTTCAAGGCCACAAAAGCTTTTCATGTTAGGGATTAGAAGGAAATCTTAGAGGAGATTTTCTTCTAAGTGTTGGTGCGGGCCTCTAGACAAAAGTGTCACAGACGAGGCCTCGGGGGGGGGGGGCTCCTCCTGATTGATGTACCGGGGGGGGGGGGGGCTCCTCCTGATTGATGTACCGGGGGGGGGGGGCTCCTCCTGAAATGAAAAAAAAAATTTACATATTAATTAGGGTAATTAAAAAAAAATTGCATATTAATTAGGGTAATTAAAGATTTGCATATTAATTAGGGTAATTAAAAAAAAATTTGCATACTAATTAGGGGGGGGGCTCCTCGGGGGGGGGGGCGCTCCTCCTGGCTCCTCCTGGTCCAGAACACTCCATTTATCCCTACTTACAACTTATCTACAACTACGGACACGGCTCGTAAACAGAACTAAAATAATTGGCGAACGCTTCTAATATCTGTTCTCCCCCCTCCACCACATCACCGTCCACATACATTACAGCTGGTAAACCATCAATATTTTTAATTTTATTTATCTCCCTTCAAAACAACTTAGGATTGACATTAATCTTATTTTCAACATTATTAATATAGTTCCCATGTGACAAGTGACATAAACCTACAGATTTTCTAGACAAATCTTCCGCATATGTTTGTTTGTTCTTTTTTATTTGCGTTGGATACTATAACATATCGTTGTTTGTTGTAATAAAAAAGAATATATTTTTTGACATTTGATCTTTATTCTTCAATTCATTTAATATTGTACAATATTGATAAAGTTTGCTCTGACTAGTTTATTCTCAGGGTTACATAGAGATTCGTCATCAGGGGTGGTTCTTTGCCGCCAAACATTTAAATTGTTGTATTGAATTATTAATACAATATATGGAACATTAAAAATTAAATAATATCAGATAAGTACCACTAAACACACAAAACAAAACGTTAATGTGCACGGGTATTATCGTTAATGTGTAAACTTATTAATTTTGGTTATTGATTTGTCAATGAATGTCCATAACTCAAGCTATATTTCAATATCTTGATAGTTGTTTGAGTTTTCTTTGAAGAAATTAATTTAATTGGAAAGTTCTCACCTCCGTTGTTTTTTAGGATTAACAATCGTGTTCCTTTCGTTTATTTAGTCCATTACTCTTCCTTGGTTGCCTTTTATCTTCTTGCAATTCAATTTTGTTCTTGGCCTAAATTTCATGATGCCACTTTTTTCATGACACTTTCACAACAACCACACACATTTGTTTTTTTAGTTAAATTAATTTATGCACATCTGTTGAATTGTTTTAGTTGATGGTATAATGATTTTGACTTTGTCTTCCTTGCAATATATATATCTCACTATATGAAGTTTACACATTATTTGTACGCGTTATTAAATATCATCACTCATGTAAATTTAAAATAGAAATAATAATTATCAATCTCAAAGAACAATTACAAATTCAAATGATAAAATAAATAATTCATAACACAATATTTAAATATGAAAATTATTTGATATGAAAACATATGGTTGTAGAAATAATAGGTACTGGAATGGTACATTGCTCATATCTAACCATAGGTAAATAATTTATATGTTAATCTGTTTACAGTTTAAATATGATATCTACTCTCAGCTGATCATAAGTCGTTTGTTTATCTTTCTTTGTTCCTGTCAAATATTTTGTTTTGTAAACATACAGAGTTTTATGGATTCATAGATTGGGATTATTGCAATACCTTAGGAATCAGTTGATATAATGATTTTAAATTTGGCGTAAGAATTGTATATTTTTCAGTATAAGTTTAATTTTAATTTAATTTTCCAGTTTTTAGTGTTCTCAAATGGTGGTTTAGCACTGTGGTATTATTTTTATTCCCGAATATAGTACAGTAGACTTTAACCTAAGGCTTATTTGACATGATGTCACGAAGCGAGTGTCAAAGCCGAATAGAGAACGTAGTGACTTTATTGGTTAATTCGAGGTAACTCTTAAAAGTTTTGTTTTAGATGTTATTACCTAATGTGATTAGTTTTTTCTGTAGTTACTCTTTATCAAGTTTGTCAGCATTGCTATGCGCTGTACTAAAAACAAATAAAGAACCTTGAAGGACGCTTTAACATTAGCTGTCATGAAGAGAAAATAATAATTGATTATTATTAAAGGTTTAATATTTTTTCGTGTAGCGGGATGAGCTTACAAAGGACACTATGAGGCAATTTTGGTTTCTTCTTACTATAGGACACAACATTGATGGGAAAACATATCTATAATAATACAACCCCGGGGAAAAAGGCCTGACAATATTATTGTTAACCTACGTTTATACACATACTAGCTGTGTACCCGTCCTTCGTACGGGTTGTATATAAATGGTAGATTAACTAAAAAACTAACAACCCACATAATTTTACAATATTAAAATTACATTTTACACTTTTAAAGTAGAATTAAATTAAAGTTAACGAAGTATACTATGGCAGATAGTTCGGGTACTGTTGCCAAGTCGAGGAACTCTGTCGGGTAGTAGTAGTGGGGGTTTGCCGATGCTGGCTCACTTGATTAATTGCTTCCGGAAGCGCTGCGTCATTAAATACGTCATCTGAGGCTGAGCCAGTGACGTAGGCGGTTTTGTGACGTAATGAGTGAAAGGTTAAAGTTCAAGGTCACGGGGAGGTAATTTTAAAAAAGTACTACCTCGCACGCGTAAAATCCGATTGTGATTCGATAGTTAATCGATAATAAATATCGAATAAATATCGAATGAAACAATCGAATGATACGAGTGCGAGGTAGTACTATTACAAATATTACTTTATTTACAATAATTCATGTTTACAATAGTTCCCCGTTGTTCGTTGTCATCGATGTTGTTGATCCGGACGAGTTGCGGCCATCACTTCGCTTTCTGATGAAAGACGGTAGATACTTCGATCCCTGCGCAGAGTCCATGTTGTTTTTTGATGCGTAAAGTTCCAAAGATAAATCGTAACCGGACGCAATAAGAAGTCTTAACTCTTCACTAAACACCTCGAGGTCTTGGTAAGTCGCAAGATGAATAGAGTCATAATGAATACACCTAATTTTAATGGACATTTTAATATAATGTTTTACGTTTGTGAAGAGCACTCGATGTTCACCAGTCGAGAGCCGGAGGTGTACTGACTATTCGCTAGCTAGCGTTTTGGTATCAAACAAAATGGTGGGGGTAAAAGTGTGGTGGGGCGGAGCAGATGGCGGGCGGCAGATGGCAGGCGGCAGGTGGCAGCTGGTGCGAGGCAGATGGTTGCTACTACATTCGCCGCCACAGTAATGCAATCCTTCGGCGTAATTCTTGTATTTTATCTTGTCGGTTCATTTGATACGTTTTACATCTACATATGCAATAGCTAAAACACTTGCACTTACGACAAGCTTTCCCGTCAACTTGATCGCCTGGTATTTTAAAACATTGTAACTCGCAACAATATGTCTTCAAATTGTTATCGAAAAATAAATTGTTCATAGGTGGCACCGACATGTTAGCTGCAGCGTGTGTTAGACAAGACTGAGACTAACTTCACTGCTCCCTCTCTTTTATACCTCTTCATAAGTTAACCCTGAATGAAAGTTCAAGGTCACCCATTCGAATTTTAAAAAAAAGCAACACAGCAGTATATAAAATAATATACTGCTGTGTTGCTGTTTTCTTTATTTTTTTTTCATATTTTTTTTTTATTTTTCTTTTCTTTATTAAACAAACATTTTACAATACAATAAACTTAAGTTTAACATTGATGACTAGAAATACAAACAATAAAATACAAACAGAGAAATACAAACAGAGACATTATGTACAAGGATGCATGATGTGCAGAGTGAGTTCCGTTGAGTTGTTGCCGCTTACACCGTGTGATACCAAATACAACGTCCCCGGTTGAATATCTCGCAAATCTTCATTCTGTAGCAGTTGAACAAATCGTTTTGGAAGAAATACTTGAAACTTCGGCTCATCTCCTGAAGTTAAAGGTGCTTCGCTCAATGAAACTAGAATTGCTTCTCCATGTGTGGTTTCCACTTTCTTGATGTTATGAATAATGTAGTGTTTTTGTTCTTTTAATTCTGAACACTTTTTAGTTAGCAGAAGGTCGGATTTTGAATGAGTGTTGAATTGATCAACCAGTGTTTGTAGAAACTGTTGTGATGCCATCTTCGTCAGTGGTGGTTGCGATGTCTTCTGTGATGTTGCCTCTTCGGAGTCTCGAATAATACTCGTGCCGGAGCGGTGTTGGATCCTCGTATTTATAGGCCCCGCTACCCCCACCACATTCCGGTTCTTTGCTACCCCCACCACATTTCTGCGTTTGTTCCAAGTAAGCAGCCAAACGATATGCGTTGTGCAATGCGCAGTTTGATTGTCCGTGTTTAGGATCTTTTGCAGCAACACAAATATTACCGAGATTAATGTTAAAGTCCTTACCGATAGTTATATCGAAAACATCACCGTGCGTGTACTTTTGTATCCAGTTCCTTTTTTCTAATCCTCTTGTGTATATATGTGAATATTGTTTGCAAAAGTTAAACATAATACTGTGCAGATTACTGTAGCTTATAAATCCTTCATACCAATGTATGTGATGAAAGTAGTTTGTTATCCATTTGTTTGTACTTTTTGCTTTGGCGTTAAGGTTGTTAAAAGAAAAAGGAGCTTCAAACGTGAATGGGTAAACTACAAATGTAAGCAAGTCTAAAATTACTAATTCCTTGATAATAAACCTATCATCATTATTTCGAAATGCTTGAAATTCTATTACACAAGGCTTTACACTCACTTCTTCATCCCCTCCGCTCATCATGACACCTAACGATCAACTAAACTGTTTTCCACACCACGGTAGGTTAAATACCAGGCCGTACAGTTGCAGGCGCGTTGGTGTATATTTAACGTGGGCACCGTCCCCAATAGGCCTACCCCACGTGTGTTCTTCTTTACTAAGTTAAACTTTAGTCTTTTTTAACTTCCTCTTCTCGTGTTTCGTTTTCTTCATCTTCTTTTTTTTCCGTTTCTTCTTCCTCTGTTGTTTCTTCTGTAGCTTCTGTAGCGATTTCTACAAGTGGTTCAAAATCCTTTAACTTTCTCCACATGCAAACTTCATGAGGTATTCTATTAAAAATAGATGTATCCACAGGTCCGTACACGATGGTGCTATCAGGTTGTTTTTCCAAAGTATCGACCAAATATTCTTTAATAATAGCGCTTGCAAATACCAACTGTCTCATGTACCTTGTAATAGGTTCTGTTGCGTAGTTTAAAACGTAGAATTCTTCACGTGACAGTAGAATCTTATTTTCATGTTGAGTCAAGTCTCTAATTCGCACTTGTAGTTGTCCGCGATGTTTAACAATATCGATTTCATTGTCACAATCCAAAAGTCGAATATGTGTTTTTCTTCCACACAAACTGTTAGTTAAATAACATTCTATTAAATGTACATGTTTCAAAAATGACTCCCAAGCATTTTGCGAAAATAAAACCTTTTTTGTTCCATGGTGTAGAATTACTGTAGGGGAATAATCCAATGACTTTATCAATCCAACTGATACACTTTTACTGATGCATGCTGAGATGGGGTAAAAGATTCGCAAAAACACTTCAGTTAAAATGTGAGGAGGAATATTTTCTTCAACTTTCTTCTTCCTTTTTGGTACTACCTTTGATGGGTCTGCATTACTTTCCTCCTCTCTATCTCTTTTACCAAACTTTAAAAATGCAGTTATTTCCTTGATAATTTCTGCTTCGCTGGTATTATCACGTTCCAATAACGGTGCTATTTCTGCATCACCTTGTACAACAGATGGAGAACTCATTTTGTAGAAGATGTTGCCCATGCGACGATAGACGATCAACTGAAGACCTGCATTGTTGCTCCGCTATTTATAGGTTAGCGACAGTGGCGGTGCCGGTGGTGGTACAACGTTTTACAATACCGTCTTTACGATACCAGTCAACGGTGTGTATGTAATAATTTTATCGTGCAAAATTAAACAATACGCAGATGTATTTGCAGGTACGTTTTCTTGAAATTCCATTTCTATCTTTATATCAACACTAGACGATTTTACAGATTCGTTTTGTTTGGAGCAATCAATTACAACAATCGGAGCTTTCGATTCAAACTGTACGGGAGATAGTAGAGGTGTGTTTGTTTTGCCGTAATATGAATTTTGGAACCTAGCGTACATATCGTATAAAACACTGTACCTTTTTTTATCAAAAGAGATATTAAAGTTGTCGTAGGGAAAGAATTGTGAATTCAGGAACACTTTACAGTTTGTTAATTTACAATGGTCAAATTCATCAGCATTTTCAGTTAATATACTTTTTTTCTTTGTTTGTAATCCAAAGATTACATATCTCGCTTTTTCCAAATGAGTAGAAGTTTTTACAGTCCATGTATGCCGTTGTGTTGAAGGTAAAACGGGGTATTCATGAAACTCCCAGCTTCTGAATGGCATTACAATGTCTCGATCTGATTTTAACTTTCTTAATAATGTAATCCTGTGTTCATCATTTAGTCGCACATGTGGTACTCTCCAAACAATCTTGTCTAATGTTAGTTTCCAGTCTAAATTGGCTTCAGTTGTTCCAGCAGATGCTTTAATAATATCATTATCGTTTGATGACCTTAATAAAACTAGTTCTTGTTTTACATTTATTAATATTCTTCTGTAATCTTCAGCAAATCCTAAAAGTAATCTTAAAGGTACGTAAAAATCAAAGTTTCCCGAAGCGTCAGGAGTAATTATACTTTTGTCTGGTGCAACCCATCCTGCAACAGCTAACAGATTCTTCTCATTTGGTGTTAAAGACGCTAATCCTTTTAATGTACTGGAAATTCCAACCTTTTTTGTTGAATCGACTGTAACTCCTGAAATTTCATATCTAATCTCGTCAAACAAAAATGCCATAGGATTATTTATGAACGGAACAGTGGTTCCAACAGTACCGTCAGCTTTTGTTACTTTTCCTTCAATATATAAATAACTTTCGCATGGAAGAGTATAAATGTCTTGTTGTTGTATAGGAATCCTAATTTCATCGTTATTGTTTAATTTGGACGAAGCGTAAGGGTTGTGCGTGTGATATTCCTTTTCCCATAAGGTCTCGTCGAATGTTGGGCCCTGCGCTATATCCAGTATATCCATTGTTAATGACCTTTAATCCAATTTCTTCTAGAAAACGAATGTTGTCACTTGTTAATCCTTCTACAGCTGATGAGCTACTGACCTCTTTGCTGGTTGGCTCTCTCTTTTTAAATGATAACCCCATTATCTAAGCGGATGATTTTATATGTATTCTTACAGTAATAGCTTCTCCTCGAAAGTCAATAAGGTTTCCGTCTTGATCCACTATGTTCAGCACGATGTCTGAAATGAAACTGGTGTTTAACGGTAGGTACACAAGGTTTTGAGGCTTTTCTACTATCTTGAAACCCGGTGCGACTGATGGGTAGAATGTGTGTAATATATGCCGATTTTCTCCATCTCTGTAGGATCCTTGTATAATGTTACATGTAATGTCTATGCTGTTTACTTTGATGATCGTCACAGTTCTATTCCCAGAATGAGTTGTATTAGGTTCTAATACCTTTGTTTCCTTAGAAAACCCCAATAAACTACCAATTGAACGTTCTTGGCCAAAATCAATATAATACTTAGAAGTAATTTCGGCTTTCATTGTATTGTTATTGCCTTTTATCGTTATATTTTCTTTTCCCATATGTTTTTGTATAACTTCATTTATATTATCAATTTCATAAGCTCCTGTTGGTAAACTGAATTCTTCCAAAGCTGAATATTTTCCTTTATTATCTTTTGTCTTGTAATAATGTATTTTGTTATTAATTCCTTCACTAACGTTTGGAATAGAGTTATATGTTGTTAAATCCAATAATGCGGCTTCCCATAGTCTTCCTTTTTGCAAACGTAGCGCTGGAAACAGAATACTGCGCAAAGTACATGAGTTACCGGTTAATGACACTGTATACGAAGACATCTTAAAGTTGACTAACACTTTTAGCTAAAAAGTCTAAACATAAATGACCGCAAATGGATGTATCATCAGGTTGTTTTCTTGTATAATTGTAAAAAACATTTTCTGCCGCACGAAAGTATTGTTGAAGTTCTTTCGGTGGTGGAAGGTTTCCAAAACTGTCGAAATAATAAATCGTTTCACCAAGTTTCTTGTAACACACCCAATGAGTGCCTAATCCTTCACTATTATCCAAATTTACTATACCAGTCTCATTTTTCCACATTTTAACCGGTAATTCATCTTTCATAAATACTCCTCTAAAAAATGGGATTTTCAAACAAGAAGCATATGTAATCAGTTCTTCATTGGTTAATTCTTTGTTTTTAATTATTAATTGCTCTTTCTTATTTAATACACACGATACGGTCTTAGGTATAGTCCTCCTCCCTTTTTTATCATTGACCATATTGTTGGTTTCTTTTTACCTTTACCACTAGTAGATCGACGTTTTCTTCTGATATTACCTCCTTGTTTCTTAGCGGGTCTTTTCCCACGCCTTCTTCTCTTTCCTCCTCCAAACGTAGTTTTTGCTTTCATTGCTGCTGTTACTGCTAAAGACGCTGCTTTTTCACCAATACTCGCGTCACTAGATTTTACTCTTTGCCAAGCTTTCTCAGAAAGTGCTCTATCCGCTATTGATCTATTTTTTGTATCACCAAATTTGGAATACGCTATATCGTGCTGTTTACAGGCCTGATCAAGCTTATTTATTCCAGGATCTCCTCTAGCAAGCCGTTTCTCTAATTTGGTTCCAGGACCACAATATTGATATCCTCCAGGTAAATGTAATTCCACAGGTAATAAATCAATCGCCTTGTTAACTATAGCTCCAACCGGTTTACTTAATAGAGAAAATGCTGTTGATGCTATTCCCCTTCCTCTCTGTAATCTCTCTCGATTATGACTGATGCGTTTAGCCCTCGGCATGACTATTTATAGCCAAACTTACAATCAGTAGGTGCACTCTATAAATGTTTTACAATGAATGTAATATTAGTCTTGGCTTCTTGTATTATATATACTGTTTAAAATCCATTTATTATATAGAAATGGATTAATTAATTAAATGTAGACATAATAAATAAAAGTAGTAAAAATAGAAATAAGGTGTAATTGAAGATGTTTTAAATGTTTCTCCGCTGGTGATGGTATCGTTGTTTTCGGTAAAATGAATAAAATCTAAATAGTTGTCATGTTCCCTTAGAAACTTGCCACTTAATCGTTGGTAATTAAATAACACATTCCAGTCTAGTTTATCTTTAAAATTGTCAATGTAATTTTCAGAGAGATTTTGATATTTACTTATTACTTCCCAACAGTTATTAAAATTTGATGTCATCTCTACAAGGAAGTCTTCTGAAAACTGTTGTCTTTGTAAAATATGAATCCAGTTAACTCTGTGAAAATAAATTCTTAACATAGTCATTGTGAAGAGGTAGTGTATGGAAAGTTGTTCCCAATCCATATATCTATCAAACCGTTGAACAAAACCATCTGTCAGCACTCCTTGGGGAAATCTCGGCTCTTGAGATATTAAACTCCACGCAGTAATATTGGATTCCATCATCCTCTCTGTATTATCTCTCGAATATGACTGATGCTTTATCCCTTATCATGGGTATTTAAATTCTTTTTTCTCTTATATAATCTTCATCGTTTTCTGTTGGTTCATTAATTACATTCACTTTATCCCCCTTTCCTAATGTCTTGACTTTAGAAGGCTCAGACGGTTTATCTAATTGATTAGGTTTTTCTGGATTGTGTATCTTTTTCCAGTCTAAATAATTGTGGCTGTCAACATCTGAAGCTACAGCTCTTCCTGAAGCCCGATGGATATAATTAAATAAAGCTGCACCAAACCTTTCCATATGTTTTTCATATTCTGTAGTCCATTTCTTGTGTACTATATCAAATATTTTCTTATTTACAGCGTCTCCATCCTGCTCACAATCACCTACATTTGACAATTTTAATTTTTTTACATCATAGCTTGTATCAGTTTCATTCTTTTTGTAAATCGTTAACAATTTTAAAGTCGCTAAATTTACTGCTTCACCATCATAAATGGGATGTTTTATATTGCTTAACCTTTTACCGGAAAATCCCCAATGGTCTTCGTGTACAATCGGGGTTCTTTTATCCATATATTGTACCGTAACCGCATCAGAAGACAAAAGCGGATCACCAACATTTTGAATTACTTTTCCTTCAAAATTATAATTACCATCAGGTGTTAACGGAAACCCAGCTCTTTTTTCACTATATCCAGATTTTACTCCAAACTCGGAATACCGTCCAAACTTGTCCACACTCATGATGTAACTGAATCGCTATCGTTTAGGTTCTTACTATATATATATATACGTCTACTGAACAATTATTTCTCGTTTTCGCAGTTCATCAACCAAAGCTACCCATTCGTTTTCTAAACCAGTGTGCCCGGCTTCCATAGCTTCATGTAATAACCTCATTCGATCAACTAACTTATTTATATCGTTGTAATATATTATATTGGTTGTATACAAATTTTTTAATAATCCCCTTCCAGATGTAGTAGGATCAGTTGTTTTTCTTTTCTTATGCAAAACATTTAATTCAGCAGAAGATAAAGCTCTTCTTTTAATTGGAGCTTTATTTGATTTCGAGGGGAAAAGACTAGATATAATGTTTGTGTATTTTATTGACCTGTTTCTATGAATAGATAGGTCTTTGGAATATTTTTTTCTATGTGCATTTGTATACTCTAGTATATTTTTAAACAACTGTAAATCCTTTTTAGTATATTTACCAGGATTATTTTTAAAGATGAGTTCAAACAAACCTGTTGTACCTTTATATTTCTTATCACCAATAACTATATCATCATTTTCGTTTATATCTAACTTTCTATCTCCAATCATTAATCCTTTATCCTCTATTCTAGCTCCATATGTATGATAATTTCGATTAGCATGTGTGCCATGTAACATTTTTAATGTATATTTTCTTCCAAGTGTTCCTTTAAACATAATATCTGTGCCTAATTTGCTTAAGTTGGATGGGTTGATATCCTCTTCTTCTGCTCTTGTATCTTCCGCACTTGTATCTTCTGTACTTGTATCTCCTGCAATGTTCTTTTCCCTTAAATCTCCTATATCTCCGCTTTCTTCATACTCGTCGCTTTCTTCAGATGTTTGTAACTGGTCAGAACTTTCATCATTCTGAAATTCTTCTTCATATTTGGAAATTGGTAGCATTTTGTCTCCTTCGAAGCGAATTGAAGGTTTTTCCATATTTTGTGCTAATCGCTTTAAAGGTTCAGTAACAGGTTTGAATGTTGTTTCTAAAAATTGCTCTCTTTCATTTATACCTGATTTTAAAGCTCGGTTTTTTTGTCTAATAGAATCACTAAGTGATTTTATTTCCTTTAATAGCTTTTCCTGGTTAACCATCTTCACACCTTGACGACTTGTACAGTAATACCGCTAATCAGTGTATTAAAACGAATTTATCAAAACCTATTCTATAACGACCATCTTTTATAGCTTGATCTTTCATAATAACCAAAAATCCATAATTTTCCGCCCATGCTTTTCCGCAAAGCTCTTTAAACTTTTCAAATGGCATATCCGCATTCACATGGTCGTTATATATATATGTTTTAGGTTAGTATCATCTTGTTTGAATACAATTAGAATATTTGCATTATCTCTGATAAGTTGTTTTGGGATTTTGCTATAAGTTTGTCCTATATATATGCTGTCGATGTTATTATGTCTTCCCATGGCAAAGTAGTTTCTAATAGTATCCTGATTTTCACAAGATACATCGTCAAATATAAATACAGAATACGGTTTCGCTTCGTTTGGTTGCATAATGCTATCACTAGCGTTAAATTTGTAAAAATTAACATCAGACACATCAGATAGGATTTTATCCAGCAATTGATACTTTGGTTGATGTAGAGACTTTGAAAAAATATATAGGTTATTAAACCTTAATCCCTGCGGATTAGTGATCAAATTAAAGACAACATTGGTCTTTCCGCAGTTTGAGGGGCCACTTACTATACATCGAACAGTGTTTGGAAGTAAACTGCCGTGTTTACCATTGTTGATTTTAACGTTATCCACAGTTAAATCATCTATGTTATTAATATTGAATCGATCTTTATGGTGAATAATCTCCATCCTGCTCAAAGGTTAACGATGAAATGAGTTGCTTGCATTAAACCAAGTCCTTTATAGGTATCCATGAATCCTCAGTTTTGTTAAACCCTAACCACCGCACTTTAACTGCGTCCTTTTTTCTTTGTAACACTTTTTCAACAAGATATACATCACCTACTGTTGACTTTAACATTTCATGTCCATAAAATGCACCTTGCAACAAATCTCCTTTGTTATCTTTTAGAATATACGTTTCAGGTACAGTCGGTTGCACTTTATACACTGTAAAAACTTCATTCGTCCAATTGGGAAGGTATTTCTTGGTAAACACTCCCTTATATTTACTAATCCGTACTTTATCACTTACATTAAATTTTCTTGGCTGCATTTTTTCTACTTTAGGCTTTGTATTTTTCTTTATGCGTTTTAATACATCTTTTGCATTTCTTCTATTTACTTTGTTAGGTTTCATACCAATAGTTCTATGAAACCTGTTGTTATAATCATTTATTAATTGTGGTAAAACATCATACCATACGTAAGAACCTCTTTTTGAAAATTGTTTATACAGTGCTCCTTTCAAGGTTCTATTGAATCTTTCTACAATAGCTGCTTTTTTCTCTGAATTTGTAGAATAATGATTTATTTTATATTTATTCATTAACTGTGCAAAGTTTGTATTAAAGTATTCTGTTCCATCATCAGTTTGTAAATGTTTAATTTTGTTTTTATCTCTTTTTATGGCTATTTCCATGGCTTCTGTTACACTTTTACCAGTCTTGTCCTTTAGAGGCAAAGCGTCTGCAACTTTTGTAAAACAATTAATAATTGTGAGTATATATTTAAATCCTTTGTTTATTCTGCTATGCGGTCGCATTTCAATTAGATCCGCTTGATATAGATCATTTATCCCTTTTATAACAGTATTTCTTCTTGGAAACTTTATTCTTGCAGGTTTGTGTAGTTCATTAATAATCTTCTCCTTCAGGTCTGACATGATGGTTTCACGAAGGCAGCTGATATGGTATTAAATATTCGTTGGTATAAATCTCCTTATATATACATATAGTTCAAGGTCATTCAAAACTTGTGTAAAAAAGGGGAAACACAGCTTAACATTGCTGTGTTTCCCCTTTTTTACGGAAAGGAAAAGGATAAAGGATCTAGGACGATGAAAAGGTTACTCGTCAATAGGGTTGAGGGAGTAGTGGCCGAATGGTAAAGTGTGGATGTTGTCTGGAAGAATGTGTCGTTTATCATCATTGGAAGAAAGTGCTTTTTTAACTTCTGTTAGGCTGTATATCTGATGGTTAAAACTTCTAATTGTATTGAATTTAGCTGTAATGACTTTATCTTCAAATAAACATTGCTTGTATTGATCAAAAATAACTTTCTTTTCTAAATATAATTTCTTTACACCTTTAGCTTTCTTAATATAGCTATTCTTCTCGTCTTCTTTTTCATCATATAGTTTTAAGGAATACAGTTTTGACATAAGTGCAACAATCTCTTCAAGTAGAACTCCATTTGCTTCATCTTTAAATTTGCCCAGTACTTTTTTGTTTTTGTCTTGGTCGTAGTTAGGATGGGTCTTTGGGTAGTCAGAAAAATCGAATTCGTTTTTGTAAACAAATGTACGAAGATCTTGATACATATAATTTGTAATAATCCAATACACAAAAGCGTCTGTATCCATGTAGCTAATGCCAATGTTCTCTCTTCCATAGAGGGCAACCATTTTGTTATAATGAAAATCGTACATGTGTGTTTTTGAGATGTCCAAGATTGACATGCCTATATATAAAGGACGATCCATCTTCACACTCGTCTTCTTCATAGACACTGCTACAAGTCTTTCATTAATAATTATAGATGTTCCAAAGTTTGGCTGCTGTACGAGTTTCTGTAGCTTTTTTTGCGTCAGTAACAAGTTTAACATTTTTGTGTCTTCTTTTGTTTTCCAATGTTTTTCCAAATATCGCATTATTCATTAATTTAAAAAAGTCTTTTTGAAATTCTGATGTAGCGGCTGCTCTTCTGGTGGTGTTTGAATCAATGTAAGGTTTTAACCAACATGACTGAGAAAATTCCAAAACTCTATTAATTTTTGTAATACGTAGTCCTAATTCGATGGCTTGTTGGACTACCCAAAAGTGAGCCACGTAGCGCTGTTTATTATTTAGAGTCATCATTAATTTAGGGTGTTTTCCAGTTGGAGAAACTTCTGTTTTAGCGAGGAGTGGGAGGTCGTAATGGAGATCGTGTAAATGTTCCGGGTATTCAAAATCGCAATCTAAAATATATCCAGTGTCACCATGTTTTGGAATTTGTGAAATATCGCCAATAGAGTCGGGGTTAACCCATTTGAAATTATCATATGGAAGTGGGTTTGACATAGCCCATCCGTATAAGTTGTTTGCATCGAAATATCCCAAATAGGTTGTTGGTTTAGTTTCGTCGTAATTAGGAAGGTATTTGTTGTTGGCCTTAACATGTCTGGTAACACTTTGAACCAATCCACCTCTTACACCTGCTTCAATCATTAAAACCATGTCAATATCTGTTAAAAGTTGGAGTTTGCATTTTGTTTCTTTTAACATAGCTTGCCAAGCTAATCCTGGAGAAGTATACGAATGTAAAGGGTCCAATCCATATGCGGCAAAACAGGTGTTTCGAAATTCTTCAATCACATCACAAAGAAGGGTCACATCTAGTTTGACATAAAAGTCTGAGTAATCCCCTAAGGTCTCCATATTCATCTCGTTCCATACTCGAAGTGCATGTTGATAATCTTCAGGTTCTATTTCTTCATCATTAAGTTTGTTTTTGAATTTATCTGGTGTAGGAAGTGATGTTTCATCAAATCTATTCAGTCCGTCAATATAATCATAGGGGAAGACTCCTTTTCGAAGAGCTAAATCCATTTTATCATTAGGCACAATTTTACTTGTTTCAATCAAATCTTGTCTTCTTAAATTTTTAGTTAATTTTGCAAGGCTAAAAGGCATAAATCTGAATGAATCAACAAATCTTAGTTTTATTTTACCAACTTTTTTAGAGAAGCTTATAAATTTTTCCATGGTTGTTGCCAATACATCTATTTCTCCATTATCTCTGCCCAATTCTGGGATTATAAAGTGGGAGTCGTATCCACTAAGATTATGTAAAACAACGGGGATAAAGTTTGGAAGTTTATAGTTTAAATTGCAAGAGTTACAGGCTGCACCTCTGTAAGCTCCTGTTAGATGGTCATGGTCTCGCACTTTACTGTTGGTCAGTGTAAAAGTGTTAATACACAAATAACATGTTGTTGCTGAGTCGTGTCGTTGAATTTCATCTTCATTCATAGGAATCATCGGTACCACATTTCTGTACATTTCTTCAACTTTCCCAGCTATGATATATAAGTCATCGACGAAGTTTCGAGCTGCTTCTTCACCGCGATATATCTTCGGTGTTGTTGTTAATTCATATCTTCGCAAATGTTCTTCAGACAGTGTTGATTTTATCATCAAACAGTAGCTGTTTGGTGTGTGCTGCTGGTATTTGCTTCTTCTTGTTACGTTTTCTTCTTGATGTTCGAGCGGAAGTAAAGACGCCTCAAAATTAGCATACACAACAACAGGTAAACGGTATTGTTGGATTACTTTGTCAAATTTTATCTGAGCTCTGCTAGGATGCGGCAAATTAATTCTTACTTCATAGTTTTCATTACATAGCCGTTGGTGTTCTACAAGCCAATCTGATCCTCCCCTTCTTAGTTCTTTGTTTACGTGACAAAAACATCTTTTGCAAATTGTCATCTTTTTTTCATGTTTGGATAATTGTTTAGAAACAAGACTTTCAAATTGTTTGATATACACAAAGTGTGAAATATCACCTTTAGTTATCAATAACAAATCGGTATGATCTCTGCGCTCATTTGGTGTTATACGCAAGGGGTACACATTGTTTGACGAATCCAATCCAAATAGGTTGACAGAAGCTGAAGGATTTTGTTTTTCAAATTTTAAAACGTCTGTTATAGCAACAGGGTAAGTCATCCCTTGAAAATTATATCTATGTTGTACTTCTTCATATTTGTGACTTGGTCTTATCGGATTGTCTGTTACATATTTGACCAACATGGCATATTTAAAACATTCAGTATCTTGATTTTGTACATTGATGCAGGATTTGGTATCACTAATCTTTTTTGGTAAAGGAATATAGCTACTGCCACGAATTCCATAACCGTGTTTGTGTACTCTTAAGTCTAGCCCTGTGATGCTTAACAAACTCCATCCTGAGCCTCTTCCTTCATGTTCTTGTATTTTTGTCATTAGCTCTTCAAAACATTCAGATACGATTGAATCAATATCTGACGAAAACATAATAGTTCGGTTTTTTGTTAAAAACCCTCTCGGTGAAGTTTCATTTTGAATGTTTGTAAATAAAGCATCCATTAATAGTCCAAATTTGATAAAATTTAATCTTTTTAATTCATTTTGCAAAGTGTTGATTACCAATCCTTTTGCGTTATTTAAAAATTCTTCGAGTTGTAATTTTGCGTTGTCAATTTTGAAGTGGGTTACTACATTACCCGGAAGTGCTCGGGCATGTAGTTTTACATTTACTGCTGTTGATGCTGAAGGACGGTGAAGTGTAGACAGAGCATGCGTAGAAGTCGATGCAGCTGATGATGTTGAAGGACGATGTAGTGTAGACAGAGCAGGCGTAGAAGTCGATGCAGATGATGATGTTGAAGGACGGTGAAGTGTAGACATAGCAGGCGTAGAAGTCGATGATGATGATGCATATTGAATAACACTTGGTCTGGAATGTTGGTGTTGAGCTAACATTCGATCTATTTCTTTCAATTCTTCTTCTTCATACTTTTCATCTTGGTTGTTGTTATGTTTTAATTCTTTATGAATCATTAAAATAAATTCATCCTTAAATGAAGACTTGCAAATATCGCAGCGATGCATAATGTAGGTGCGATCTCCACAAGGGTCAAGGCAATAATGAACAACACTGCAAATGCCCTTCTATTTATACCCTAGCAAAAGTGGTGGGGGTACGTTAAGTTTACTATTTGTTTTTGTTTTTGCATTTTATATTTACTATTGTAGCTGGAGGCTACAAATTTCTGTATTTAGGTCAAGGTCATTGAACAAATTTGCCAAAACGGGGAATAGAGCAGTAAGTGATTCTCACTATAACCACAAACTGATCTATTCCCCGCTTTGTATTTAAAGTAAACTATTTGAAGACAACAAAAATTTATTCAGATTCTTCCGATGAGCTCATATCACTAAATAACCGACGACGAAGACAAAAGTTCCCTGTGACCGGATCTAAAACTACGTCATCGATATTAATACTGCTTGGAGGGGTTCCACTATCAACAAGGTCCATTTCCTCCAAACAGAGCAACTGATGATGACATTCTGGTTCATTATCATCATCGTCGTCGTCGCCAGTCAACAACTCCAACAGCTCCATCTCTCCAGCATATGGTTCACTGCTAGCAAACTCACTTAGTAGTTCAAGATCACTAAACAGTTCATCTTCCATCTCTGAATCGTCTTCGTCTTCATCTTCGTTTATATTTACTGGAATATTTTTAATCATTTCCAGTATAGTCTTCTTAGAAGGGAAAATGTTATCTCTGGGCGACATGATTCCAAGTAGCAGACTGATGTTACCACTAATACAAAACCACCTTTTATACCCCGATTCCGGTGGTGGTGGGGGTAAGTGA
Organism: Allygus modestus; assembly: GCA_963675035.1. NCBI lineage: Eukaryota > Metazoa > Arthropoda > Insecta > Hemiptera > Cicadellidae > Allygus > Allygus modestus. The sequence continues at coordinate 281,557,500 of OY776112.1, read as the reverse complement.
TGAAAGTGCAAGTGGTAGGAAAAAGTAATAGGGAAGAGGTATTATTGTAACACAAATGATTAAGTCCTGTAAGTAGGTCAAGGTCGCCTTAACCTATTACCAGAACGGGGAATAGAGCAGTAAGTGATTCTTACTTTAACCACAAACTGATCTATTCCCCGTTCTGTCTTCCGCTGTTCAGTATTTCCAAAGTCTCTTAGTTAGTTGAAGAAAGTTGATCAATTTCCATCGTTAGCAATTCTTCAGGCAGTTGAAACGATGTATTTTGTGATAACATTTCCAACATATCAATATATTTTATGGCGTGTTTTATAGTAGAAAGTCTTGAAGCGTTCGGTTCGAGAAAAGGTAATTTTGTTCGTAATAAATTATAGGCTTCATTCAATATTGCAATCCTTTTTCTCTCTCTAGCACACCTTCTTTTCTCTCTATCATTCTCCTCCTTTCCTTTAACATCGAAGTTAGACGATCCTCCTGGGCTATCCATAGCTGAACAATAACTATACTCCGAAGCCGACTGCCTTATATATATATATGTTTACCCCCACCCTTTTACAATGAATATAGCTGGTTCAATGTCTTGTTTGGGAAAAAGTCGCTAACCTAACGTGTAGTGTAATAAAGACACAAAACAAACCCCTCTTGTAATAATCGGTCTCTGCAACATCGCGCTTTAATACCCATCATGTAAGTGGGTCAAGGCCGTCTGATTATATTACCAAAACGGGGAATAGAGCAGTAGGCGATTCTCACTTTAACCGCAAACTGATCTATTCCCCGCTCTGTATTTAAATTTTTTCCTTTTTTTTGATTCAGTTAAAGGTTTGGTTTGATATAGAACGTTATGTTGATTATCCATCCCTTTTCGATTAACCTAACCATATTAGCAAAAATTTTAAATAACTTCTTACTATCGTTTGTTTTGTATGCTTCATTTTCATTACTATACACTTCACCTGTTGGCCTCCACATGTACAGTTCACAACCAACCTCTATGACAAGATACTTGTGCAGTAATCTTCTTACAGCAAGCAGCTGATCGATGTTTTCAACTCTTCTGCTAACTACTAGAGTTGCTACAGAGATAGAAGGAGCCGATGCAGTCATTTTCAGCAGAATGATCTTTACCGGCAATGGAGACCCCCTTTATACTCGCTGTAGGTGGTGGGAGTAATAGGGTTAGGGAAGGGATTTTGTTGTAAAGAAATAATAATGATTTTTAATATTTTTCTTTTTGTACCAATTGATTATTTTCTAAGTCCTCAAGGTCGTTTGATCCTGTTGCCAAAACGGGGAATAGAGCAGTAAGCGGATCTCACTTTGTCCGCAAACTGATCTATTCCCCGCTTTGTATTTTAAAAGTCTTTAATTTGTTAAGCTTACGCATCCTGATCTTCATCCATGAGGAAGATTTGTTTGTAGGCTGAAGGGTTTTCAGCGAAGAAATGTTCATCCGCCAACTCATCCTCTTTAAGGAAAACTGCTTCAAAAGGTAGAGGGGTATTCGAGATTTCTTCGCGAATTGAAAGCGGATCTTGGAGCTGCGATTGAAGGTTTGCAATGTACTTTATTGTATTTTTTATAGTGGATAATTTAGAATCATACGGATTGGAGGATGGTAATATGGTTTTTAATATGTTATATCGGTCAGCGATTCTCGCTCTCAATTTCCGAGAACTAGCATTGCTTCTTTTGGCTTTGAGAGATCTCGAGTTGGAGTTTGGTGACGTACTACCTGTTTCTGGAAGAATGTGAGATAAAATCATAGCCTGGACAAGTATCGATGGGACAGCAGAGGATGAAACAGTACAAGAAGAGGTGGCAGAAGTTGGTTTTCTGATGTGCTCCATGGTGTCTGAGGTGAACGAACACAAGCAGCAGACTGATTTTATCATCGATAAGGTGTCTCTTTTATACCCAATGGAAGTGGTGGGGAGTGCAAGTTTTAGGGAGGAGATATATATATATATATTTTAATGTTGTTTTTTACCAAACAAAGTCCCAAGGTCATCTGAACAAATTACCAAAACGGGGAATAGAGCAGTAAGTGGTTCTCACTTGGACCGCAAACTGATCTATTCCCCGCTCTGTATTCTAAAGTAAACAATAAATCTTCTCACTATTGAGCAACCTTTGCTCTTTGAAGCTCAAGTTCTAAGTCTCCAACCAGGCGAAAGTCTGCATCGTGCTCCTCCCATTGTTCAGGAGAACGCGGTTGTGCACACCACTTTGTAAAGGCGTACCTCATTGCCTCATTATACTCCTCCAGGATAACATGATAGGGTCTTGGTTGCTGCGTTGTAGACTGCATCGATGATGTAGTTTGTTGCGGATGTGACTGAGCATCATTCTCCGCAACCTTATTAATCTTAAAAACTTCAGTCATTTCTGCAGCCTCAGCAATTGCGTACAACTCCTCTTCGTTAATTTCCTTTCCCCATGTGTTGCTGTTGACGCTCATGATGATACAACTAATAATTATATTCCGAATCGCTCGCTTAAATACCCGCTTACCCCCTCCCCTCTTTACTGTTGAATAATGACTTTAGTATAATATTTCTCCTTTTTCCTTTTAAGTTTATCTTTGACTTAGTGTAAATTATCCAAGTCCGTTATCTAGGTCAAGGTCGTTGTAACATTGCAAAAAAAGTGTGGACAACTTATTTACACTCTGCAGCATATGCTACAAATTGTAAATAGGTTGTCCACACTTTTTTTTAATTTGGAAAAAATGCTTTATTTAATTTGGAATAAACTTTTGGTCTTTTTATTTATATTATTATTTTAATGATTTCCACACAGTGATACCTGTATCATTTCGAATTAAATAGTCCTTGTGGGTAGGTTTTTTGACGTGGAGGTCCATGGCTCAGGTAACTCTACATAGTGCAGTTTACCTTCACATTGAACCAACACCTTTGCAAAGTCCTTTATTTTAACAAAGAAGTAGCGTTTGTTTTTACAAAGCCTGTTAATTCGAATTTTAATTGGCACCACTGTTGCACGTGGTGAAGAAGGAGATGCGCCATGGTTTAATTTTAAATGAAGACTGCACGTTTCTTCATTTAAAATACAACGTTTAACACAGCGTTCACCTTTCTTAGCACCTTTTTTGAATATATAATTACATTGTTGTGCAGGAAGCATGCACATCCTTTGTACAGATTTAAGTTGTTTAAATTTCTCTGAAGGAGATGAAGTATATGTGCAGATTACTGAAGGTCTGGTTGGAGAAGATGATTGGGTGGCTGGTTGGCTTGGTCTCGAACTTGATGTTGATGAGGATGAAGAAGCAGACGATTTGGAAGACTTTGATGAACATGTAGAACAACTTGAAGATGTAGAAGGACTTGGAGAAACAGCACGAGACGTTGACAAAGGACTTGGAGAAACAGCACGAGACGTTGACAAAGGACTTGGAGAAACAGCACGAGAAGTTGACGGAAGAGGTGAAGGACTTGGAGAAACAGCACGAGAAGTTGACGGAAGAGGTGAAGGACTTGTGTAAGTCGTTGACGCAGCAGGTAGTGGTGGACAGTTCTCCGGGACGATGTTAGCTAACATCAGGGCTGTCCGAAGGATGGATGGAACCGCAGAAGACGGAGTGGTAGAGGCGGGCGAAGACGAAGCAGAAGGTTTCAATTTGAGAGGTTGTGTCTGCTTCCTAATGTGTGCCATGGTGTGAGGTATAACAGCACAAGAGGAAGAATGATTTTACTAGTGCTGGGGGACCCTCTTTTATACATACTGATAGTGGTGGGGAGTGCAAGTGTTATACGGTGGGGGTAATAATGTTGTAACGAGTAAATATATATTACAATACGGGGATTTTCTAAGTCCCGAAGTGGGTCAAGGTCGTTTGATCATATTATTAAAACGGGAAATAGAGCAGTAAGTGATTCTCACTTGGACCACAAACCGATCTATTCCCCGCTTTGTACGTGAATTTTCTAAGTCCCAAGGTCATCTGAACATGAAGCCAAAGAGGAGAATAGAGCATAACATACTGCTCTATTCCCCGCTCTGTATTTGGGAAGGGGACAAAAGACAACAAACAAGAGACTGATTTTAAACAAGAGACTGACTTTATATTTTACAAGGTTTTCTCAGGCTAAGATGGGTAATGTCAACCGGTTTACGCGCCGTATTGACACAAGGTCGGTTTGCGCGCCATACCTTAGAGGGGTTAGGAAAAGGATGAGAAGCAAGATACATTACTTTGAAAATAAAGACTTTGCCAGCAACTATGTAAACAAAAATTAATCAGTTAACGTTACTTTTACAAGAACAGCCAAGATCGGTTTTGCAAAGGTCAACAGTATCACTGAAACCCGGTGGGACGTAGACCCAAACACCCGGCGTCAGGCTGCTGCGAACCCAAGTTTTGACCAAGGTTGTTGAGGGACCTGTAGGGCCGGGAGTACATATTTCATTAGTAAATAAGACACTTCAAACCGATACCAAACATTAACATATATTAGACTAACTACATTACCTAGCAGCAAACTACAAGCGTTATCTAACATGCTTAACAAACTAACTAAACATGCAAGGGCGCGGATCTCTTAATTGCGCGTCGGGCCCAACGCACACTTAACAGACCTACGCTGCAGCAGAGTGCAACCCACTGGGACGTTTACCCAAACAGCGGGCGGCAAGCTACTGCGACGAGACTGCGGACTGCTCCCGCTTATAAAGGCAAAGTGACGTCACCAAAGCGGAAGGGGGGATGTTACGTCAAAGGGGGGGGGATATTACAATACGAGGATTTTCTAAGTCCCGAAGTGGGTCAAGGTCGTTTGGTCATATTATTGAAACGGGGAATAGAGCAGTAATTGATTCTCACTTGGACCACAAACCGATCTATTCCCCGCTTTGTACGTGAATTTTCTAAGTCCCAAGGTCATCTGAACATGAAGCCAAAGCGGGGAATAGAGCATAACATACTGCTCTATTCCCCGCTCTGTATTTGGGAAGGGGACAAAAGACAACAAACAAGAGACTGATTTTAAACAAGAGACTGACTTTATATTTTACACAGTTTTCTCAGGCTAAGATGGGAAATGTCAACCGGTTTACGCGCCGTATTGACACAAGGTCGGTTTGCGCGCCATACCTTAGAGGGGTTAGGAAAAGGATGAGAAGCAAGATACATTACTTTGAAAATAAAGACTTTACCATCAACTATGTAAACAAAATTAATCAGTTAACGTTACTTTTACAAGAACAACCAAGGTCGGTTTTGCAAAGGTCAACAGTATCACTGAAACCCGGTGGGACGTAGACCCAAACACCCGGCGTCAGGCTGCTGCGAACCCAAGTTTTGACCAAGGTTGTTGAGGGACCTGTAGGGCCGGGAGTACATATTTCATTAGTAAATAAGACACTTCAAACCGATACCAAACACTAACATATATTAGACTAACTACATTACCTAGCAGCAAACTACAAGCGTCATCTAACATGCTTAACAAACTAACTAAACATGCAAGGGCGCGGATCTCTTAATTGCGCGTCGGGCCCAACGCACACTTAACAGACCTACGCTGCAGCAGAGTGCAACCCACTGGGACGTATACCCAAACAGCGGGCGGCAAGCTACTGCGACGAGACTGCGGACTGCTCCCGCTTATAAAGGCAAAGTGACGTCACCGAAGCGGAAAGGGGGGATGTTACGTCACGGGGGGGATGTTACGTCACGGGGGGGGGGGGTGACCTTGAACATGACCCAAAAAAGGGGGGGGGAGGTTGTGTCGTCACGGGGGAAGGGGAACCGGATGTAGACCGGTTTTTAGCTTTCTACCCGTATATGGAAATGTCACGGTTACACTTGGCGACCCGCTTTGCTCCGTCTGGTACCTCATTCCAGCTTTGCCTTGCGAACTGAATACACCTCTGCGCTATGTCTTCTCCCATTACACCCGAGAAACTGCAACGTTTGAAGGAGACTTTGAAGAAGTCTTCGGAAAAAAGGAGCGGATTCAAAAGACCTAGTTCTTTTAAATCTTGCATACGGAAGAATTTTCGAAACCACCCACTTTACTTCGACCAACGGCCTTCGACGTCCACTGCATCTTCACCATCGCTATCACCTCGCCCTTCATCGCTTCGACCTTCATCGCCGCCACCAACTGTTGAGGAGATAATGAAGAGGACGGCTACGGTGAAACTTACCGAGTTGGTAACGCCGCTGGAGTCTGTCGCCGTCAAGTTTGCGCAGTTGAAATTAAACGTGGAGTATCTACTTGTGGGGAAGATCAGCGATGATGAGTACCTACTCCAACACCTCTTTGGCGGCGGCCGTTACGTCAAGGTCCACCTTCCAAGGTCCACTCTGCCACCTCCTGAGACCAAGTGCGACTTGATTTTAGTACGGCAGAAGGGACAAGTAAAGTGGGTTACAAAGGAAAAATAAACACTGACTACCGCTCACCGCTCCTTATCCACCATCTCCTTCAAACACAAACGGTCCTTTTCAGGACCACCCTAAGCATTTCAAGTTAGGGACTTGGCCTGTACATAGGCAGGAGACTATTAGTCTTATGTTTGTGTGCAGCCCACTTTGTGAAAATTTCTAAGTCCCAAGGTCCTTGACCTTGACCTTGACCTTGAACATGACCCAAAAAAGGGGGGGGGGTACACAGTTTGTGCAAAGTATGTCATGTGGGTACTCGAATTACGCGGATTGATCAGACGAACAAGTTGGCGCAAACAGAATTCAGATCCGACAAAGGGTATAGCAGCAACAGCGAAAAACAACTATTTTCAAGGGCAAGCCTAAATAACTTCTTTATTTACGGTTTAAAATATATTAAGTGGGTACTCAAATTACGCGGATTGATCAGACGAACAAGTTGGTGCAAACAGAATTCAGATCCAACAAAGGGTATAGCAGCAACAGCGAAAAAACAACTATTTTCAAGGATAGACCTAAATAACTTCTTTGTTTTTGGTTCAAGGTCTAACATGTGGGTACTTCAATTACGCAGCTTGACAAGGCGAACAAGTAGGTGCAATTTAAATTTAAATCTAACCAACAGTATAGCATCCGTGGCGTAAAAACGATGGTTTGAAGGACAAGGTAACGTTGTGGTGGGGGTAGATGCCTATTATACACGATAACGCTACATCATTATTCTTCCAGCTCTTGTCGTATAAACATCTACCTAGACGGTCTGAAAAATGTCGCAGTTTTACAGGAACATGAGGAAGGTGACCTTCAGTAGTCCCCTTGACACTACTTTCTACTTCCCTGACGATGAAGACAGAAGGTCTACACTTTTAGTGGACAATGAGCGGTTTCGTCGAAGAATAATTGAGGTTGAAACACTTTTAACCAGTTGTTTGCTACGCAAAAAGAACCATATGAATACATGCACCGGTTTAGATCATAGTAGCTGTTATACTTATACAGCGTTGAAGCGCAAACATTATTGAGGTTTTTAGTTACGGAGGTAAGGTCTTGACAGTCTAAGAGCTAAACCCTAACTAACACATGTAAACTAGTTATTGTGCGATGTAAAACTTGGTGGGGAGACTGGTGTAGTGGGGGACTGGTGTAGTGGGGGACTACCATCTGCCGCACACTTGCCACCTGCCGCCTGCCACCTGCCGCCGCCCATCTGCTGTCCACCATCTGCTTCGTTCTACTACACTTTTACCCCCACCATTTTGTTTGATACCAAAAACGCTAGCTAGCGAATAGTCAGTACACCTCCGGCTCTCGACCGGTGAACATCGAGCTCTCCGAGACGCTCTTCACAAAATAACAATATCATTTCACTCAAGGTCTGATAGATGTTTCTATTTCATTGCCGTCACGTATTATTTCCTCCTGACAGCAATGAAATGCAAACACCTAACAGAACAGATAGGTGTCAAAAACACAACATGGACTCTGCGCAGGGATCGAAGTATCTACCGTCTTTCTTCAGAAAGCGAAGTGATGGCCGCAACTCGTCCGGATCAACAACATCGATGACAACGAACAACGGGGAACTATTGTAAACATGAATTATTGTAAATAAAGTAATATTTGTAATAGTACTACCTCGCACTCGTATCATTCGATTGTTTCATTCGATATTTATTCGATATTTATTATCGATTAACTATCGAATCACAATCGGATTTTACGCGTGCGAGGTAGTACTTTTTTAAAATTACCTCCCCGTGACCTTGAACTTTAACCTTTCACTCATTACGTCACAAAACCGCCTACGTCACTGGCTCAGCCTCAGATGACGTATTTAATGACGCAGCGCTTCCGGAAGCAATTAATCAAGTGAGCCAGCACCGGCAAACCCCCACTACTGGTAGTGAACGGTGTGGTTTTTTCGACTCAGAATCGGTACACGTAACACTTTGGATTCGATTTTAGAAATAAAAGAACTCAAGTACAACAAAATATTAACCCTATTTAATTTAACATTTTAAATACTTTGATACATTAATCTTTACATTCCAATAAATTAATAGTAATGTAACGAAACATTGACAACCCACTTTTAAAATCACCATTCTTGCCAGGTCCTGTTTTCATTATAATTGTAAATAAACAATTTAAACATGGAAAAATCATATGTTTTAAAAACATATGACTACTTGATTTTATTAAAATAAATGTAAATCAATGTATACGAACTGTTCTAACAGTGGTCATGGTTAAATGAACGGTATTAAATATTGTATATGTTCGTTCCTCCATTTGGAATAGACCTACATTTGTGTTGATCTCCGTTGCTTGTTCATTGGTGGACGTGAGGATGGCACAATCACAGAGCCAGGCAGATTAAACTGTTTATGAACCTCGGTGTAACAAACTGTCAATCAATAAATCCTGTGATTCATCGATAGTACCGAGTGAGGGATAGATGCTTTTGATACCTTAATTTGTTTTTCAATGTCCCAATCTCAACTTTTAAAAGCACATAAGAAAACTGCTCAACCCCTTAATCTTCTCAAAAATGCATTTTAATATTTACTGTTAAGTTCAGACGCTCAGTGATCGGCTATATAAAATATATTTTTAGAGAGGCGTAGACTCGTCCACTCATGTCTCACTTACGACAAAGGGTCTGTGTGAGATCTCCAGAGAACAACACAGTGACTCCCCATGATATTGTTTCTTATTTCTTTAAATGCATCAAATTTCAGCTCTACTGGTTGAGTAGTTGGTGTGTCATGACTAACACACTTATATTAAAGTCTATTGGGCCAGAGTCATTGAGTATATTTGTGTCTGGAGTAGGTAAATGTCTGCACTCAGCTATCAGCTACATTCCTACCGAATTTCAGATCCATCAGTCCAAGAGTATGTGCAAGATTGTTAAAATATTGTATTTTGAAGCCCTTAAACATTTTCGTAACAGGAATAGGCTTGTGTTTTTTTCTGATGAATTAGTTATGTTCCTACCGAAATGTAACTTACAAAGGTCCAGTAAGTACTAATACTCATAAAATTGCCGTAAAAGTAAATTAGCGAAGAACCCTATAGGACTTTTTTAAACGTATTCTTATTGTGAATCTGCAGCATAAGGGGAACCACCATCCAAAATTGTATCTTCAATAGACATTGTCGTTTCTTAGATAAAGTGATCACTATGCCAGTGAGTGCATGAGTCTGACAAATATAGGTTTAGATAATATATTCACTTATGTTATTTATTACCAATCTTCACTCAACGTTTTAAAAAAAAACTAAAAAACCTATTTATAGAATAACTATGCCATCATCTTGTTCAATATAAATAAATGCTTTGTCCAAAAGAATAGCATAGGATCTTTAAAACCCTATAGGACAGTGTCCTAAGGTAATTTAAAACAATCCAATTAGCCTAAAACCTTCTAATGCACATATAGAACATAGAAAAAAAGTTGCATAAAAATCTGTGCACCCGTTTTACTGTGAAAAGCGAACAAAACATGACCAAAACCGCACAAAATCACGTTTTTGAGCGGCCGCCATTATTTTTTTAAAAGGCGTATGCAGTTTATAGTGCCCTAAAACCTTCTCACGCATATATAGAACAAAGAAACAAAGTTTCATTAATGTCAGTGCACCCGTTTTCCAGTGAAAAGCGAACAAAAACCCGTCCTTGAGCGTTACCGGCAGACAGACATACAGACATAAATTGAGATAAGATTTGTTTTGGTTTCCCTGGGGTGTAAAACGTGAAAATATGCAAAAATTTCATAATTCCAAGCAATGTACAGACAAAACTCTAATTTTATTTATATAGATTAATTATACGGTATATTGAAATAAATATATATATATACTTGATGTACACGTTCTTCGCACAGGGGGTTTCCTTACCCGTTCTATAGTCAATGCAAATTGCATTTTAGTTAGCTTGAAACAGCTGTTGTTCTTGCTTCTGCTCTTTATGCTGAAATGTAAGTGCCCTCAGCTGTTCGCATTACAGTTTCTGAATGTTTACTTTCTTATGAAATGTAAACATTGAAACTTAGAATGTTCACGGGGCGTAGCCCGAGGGGATTTTAAGGAAGTGAATAGGCCTATGTGTTGCATGGGTTCAAGATCTACCTTTGTGTAAAGTTTCAGCCCAGTCGGTTAAGGAGTTTTTGCGTTCACCCGGAACATCAGACAGACAGACAGACAGATAGACAGACAGACATACAGAAACCACCTCTTCTTTATAATATTATAGATAACAAATATATTATGTACATTTCCTAAAACAATCAAAATGTTCATATGTTATAGTTATCTCCGCATTACTGTTTTAAGCAGATAAATTGGTAATAAAACAAAACAGCTGTTACATTACATTTATACCCTTTGCAGCTGCACTCTAGTGGATAAAATTTAAGTACTAACGACTTAAAGGTTAAAGAGAACGTTATTTTTATTTATTACTTTCTCCCCTTATACATAGTATATGGAGAAAGTATTGTTTTCATCAAAATTTTTGAATTTGAGGTGTTAGTGGATAGTAATATTCGTTTTGGTGCTCCCTGAACCCAAAAAAGTAATTTTTACGTGATGTCTGTCTGCTGTCTGTCTGTCAGAATGTGTACAGAGCTAGAGCCCACACCAATTGGCCGATTTTGATGAAATTTGGTATGTAGGTATTAAACCACGATATCTCCAGGTATTTTTTCATTTTTTGGAATTTTTTATTTTGATGGGTAATTATCCCCCCAAAACCACTAAAAAATATAACAAATCTGAATTTATCAAAATCGGCTCTAACGATTTTGATTGAACTTTAATGGTTTGTAGAGCTTAAAGTTTCTAACAAAGTGGCACAACCCGAATTCCTTGAAAAATTTGGGTTCAGAAATTACAGGACTTAAAATATCCAAAATTCAATTTTTTATACTTTTTATGACAAACAATATTTCTTAATACCATTAAAAAGAGCTTAAAAACTAATAATTTAGTATTTGAATTATGATTCTACGATTACTGGTTGCGGAGAAAATTGAAATTGCCATTTAGCAGTAAACGCAGTACGTTGCCCAAAGTTATTCTTATGGGGAATATAAAAATTACCATTTCTCTTTTATTTACTGATCAATTTCGTTAAACACTGATATCAAGGTCAAGTTAGCATTGACCAACAGAGGATATTTGAAATATGTTGCCCCCTTAACCCTGGGGGAGAAGAGGGGGCATCTCCCCTCTTAAAACCACTGTAGAGCCACTGTAGTGCCTCCAAAATTGGGATTTAGGCGGGTATTTTGGAAAAAATTTGTTTAGAAGATTTTGTGTGCATTCTACCGTATAATACATAGATTCCTTCACTTCGTTCCGTCATCAGATATGTAGCACATCAGCAAGAACAGATGATTCATAAATAACAAATATTACTGAGTACTGTAATGGTAACACCCTTATCTTAACTCCTTCTACGTTTTAACTCCACATTTTATAAATTAAACCTGTTTGTAAGAGGGGGAGGTAGAGGGACGGGGAGATGAAGAGGTGTAGAGGTTTCAGACAGAAATAAAAAGGTTACTGATTACTGGAATGGCAACGCCCTTCTGCTATCCGTTTAAACTCCACGTTAAAATAATTACCTGGAGGTGAGGATTGGTGAGGGGGAGGGAGTGAGAGAAGGGAGGGAAGAGAGAGGAACAGAGAGAGATGAGCGCAACATAACTCACCAGATATTAAACTTTTCTAAATTTATTCATCGACTTTATATTCAAAAAATATTAGGGTGAATTTCGAGCATTGGGCGGTCTCTAGTATGTTTTATAATACAAATCAAACACTGTTCTTAGAACTGTCTCACAAAAAATGGGGCGTAGATTTAGGTTTTGATTCTAAATTTCACTTTGACGTAGTGGTCAAGGTCTTTGAATATATGGTAGTGGCCCTGCCACATGTTCTAATCCCAGTCAGACATTTATTAAAATTTTTTGCTGTAATGGTCTTTAGTCTATGACGACGAGAGTACAATAAGGTAAAAAGGTCTTCATCTTCCCTATAGGAAAAAAAGAATATCAATTTGAATAATTATATCACAGCTACAAATAGTGCCTTAGCATTTCATACATATCTTAAATGTGTTTTAAAGTAGTTATTAAACAAATGCAGGATTAACGAATTTAAATTGATGAGTAGTTACTTTGACTACTCAGCTATAGTTACATCGGACTATTTACTACGGTTTGTTTTTGATATAGCCTTACTTTTGGTAATCCAGCACGTCTTTGCCAGATCCCCTAAGTGGTCCTTTGTTTATAATTTCTGATTTAAGCTAGAACACTCCTTAACTAATTACGTTTTTCTTGGTTTGTTTTCATCAGAATAAATCAGCGGATGACGAAACTGCAGCAAACCTTGAACGTATTTACAGCGAAGCATGCCGAGGGATCGGTGTCCACTCCTCTTCACAACTAAGATGTTATTACATCCACTACAACAACCCCCGACTTTTGATCACCCCCTTCAAAATGGAAGAGCAAAACCTTAACCCTCCAATATTGATGTTCCATGATGTCATCTCGGACGAGGAGACAAAAGAAATGAAGGCCGAATTCAAAAACGTCGTGAGTTACACTTTTTTATTTAGTTTGGTTTGAGGTGTTTTATATGGTTCATGGTATTCAGTATCTAGTGTCTATTCAGCATCTTAGTGTATCTAACATTAAATTATGTCGGAAATTGGTTTGAAATGCAATGGTGAGCATTTTTTTCTTTATTTAGAACAAATAAAATCTGCTTAACTCTTAGAACACAGGAAGAGAGTTTGCCCCACTTATTTACCTAGCATAAATACAGAAATAATGTGCTTTACACATTTACATTTATTAAAGGAGTCCCGTCTACCACATATATATTTATTATTCATGATGATAACTATAATATTTTAATGTCTTATAATATTGAATAAGTTTTAGTTACACCCAAACTATATCTTTGTCTCGGTTACCATCCAACTCATTCAAAATTCTTGATTCTCCTACGACTTACGACCTACGACTAACGGCGAAATCTTTTTTTCTAGAGAAAACACTGCTCGATAAATGGGGGAGATGAAATGAACAAGATTGAAAAATACCGCACTTGCGACGTGGGTTGGGTGGAAGACAACACCACTGACGTCTCAGCACGGCTGACGCGGAGAGTGGGGGACATGACAAACCTTGCGATGGAGACAAGTGAAGACAATCAAGTGGCTAGCTACGGCCTTGCCGGGGAATACAAGCTGCACTCCGACTCTCGTTCTTCTGTTAGTATGATAAATATCAACTCTGAATGATTTATCTTTAAATTACAGAGCATGTGGGTATACATGCACTTCTGAAAGTTTATATTCCTACAGCTGAACCTAAGAACACTTCTTTAACGAGGGTAAATGCAAATAATAAATACAGCGTTTTACTTTGTCTAAGAGAATGATTAATACAATAAAAATAGAAAAGTCACAGAACAGTCCTGCAGTCCTTAGTTTTCTGAGATCTGTTCAATTCCAATGATAGGTTGTCAATGATGTTAGTAACAACCACCATCGTTGTTCAATTTTGTCTGAAACCAAACTGGTTGGATTGAAAAATATTATATTTGATTAAATCTACTAATTTGTTATAAATGGCAAATTCAAAGATTGCTGGGAGAATAGATAATGGTCGGTGATAGTTCAAGTCTTTTGGATCTTGGCTGCTATAAATTGGAATAGTACGAACAATAACTAATAGATCTGGGAAATGAGATATTTCAAACATAACATTGAGTAATTGTGTTAAGAGGTGATAATATTGAATCAAAGCTGTTTTAGCGAATTTCCCCTATAGGGAAGAAGCTATTACCGTAGTCGGCATGGTAAGACCTAGGCCCGGGACCATGATAACTTTTTGTTTAGAGGTCCCCAGACCCCAAAAACACCATTCGTTCGATACTGTATTTATATATATATATAATATATATATAATATATATAATATGATATATATATAATATATATATATATATATATGATATATATATAATATATATATATATATAATATATTTGTCCGTGAGCACGATAACTCTCGTAAAAATAATCCGATTTTTTATGAAATTTAGTATAAACCAGTAAAGCAACATTTATGACTTTAAGTTCGAAAACCAGCCAGATCGCTCTATCCGAAGGGGTATTTTGGGGGGGTTTTGTACCCCAAAAATGGGTTTTTTGAATTTTTACATATAATTTTTGAAATTGTCAAATTTTAGTTTTTACCGTTGTATTCAGCTTTAAAAAATACACAATTTGGTACTTTAATCATTTATTTTTATCATTTATTTTATATTTATTTTATTTATTTTTATATTTATTTTGATCATTTTGATTTCCTCTACGTCAATTGGTTCCCGAGATATTGAAAGTGCTAAACACAGTACGTTGTCTAATGTTATTCTTATGGAGGAAAAGACAAATTTTATATCTCGCCTATTTATGAACCTATACTGACGAAACTTGGTATACGGCTTTATCTGGTTGTGTTCTATTGATATTTATTCAAAATAATAATTTTTTGCCAAATGCTCCCGTAGCAGCAAACCTGCATACTCAGCCCCATGTTATTCTTATGGATAATAACTAAATGCTATGTCTCCCTTAATTATAAACATAAATGAATAATACCCCCGTCGCAGCAAACCTGCATACTCAGCGAATTTCCAATGAATATATAACATAACACATTATAACACTTAACAGGATTCTTAAGAAATGTATTCACAAACAAGCGATATTTAAAATATTAATTATTCTCCATAAGAATAACATTGGGGATGAGTAGGCAGGTTTGCTGCAACAAGGCACAAAAAATAATGGGTTTTTTATGCAAATATCAATAGAACTCATCTTAGTGAAGTCACATACCAAGTTTCATCCATATACATTCATAAATAAGCGATATATTACATTTTAAGTATTTTCCATAAGAATAACATGGGGACCAAGTACCTAGGTTTGCTGCTACAGGAGCCATAGGCGAAAAATTATTTTGTTGTGCAAACAACAATAAACCATAACCAGATCAAGCCATATACCAAATTTCGCCAGTTTATGTTCATAAATAAGCGAGATATACAATTTTTCTTTTTCTCCATAAGAATAACATTAGACAACGTACTGTGTTTAGCACTTTCAATATCTCGGTAACCAATTGACGTAGAGCAATGATTAAAATACCAAATTGTTTGTTTTTTTAAGCTGAATTCAATGGTATAAATTAAAACTTTATTTAAATTAAAATTAAATGTGAAAACCCCAAAAAACACATTTTTGGGGTACAAAACCCCCCAAAAACCCCCCTTCGGATGGTGCGATTCATCTGGTTTTCGAACTCGTTCAAATAAATGGTACTTTACACATTTGTACCAAATTTCATTAAAATCGGACCTTTTTTACGAGAGTTATCGTGCTTACGGACACACATATATATATAAATATATATATAAATATATATATAAATATATATATAAATATATATATAAATATATATATATATATACATATATAAAAATTTGAACGAATGGTGTTTTTGGCATCTGGGGACCTCAAAATGAAAAGTTATCATGGTCTCGGGCTTAAGTCTTACCATGAGACCTACGGTAATAGCTTCTTTCCTATAGGGGAAATTCGCTAAAAACTGGTATATGACTTCACCTAGTTGAGTTATATTGATATTAGCATAAAAACCCTTTTTTGTGTTCCTTGATGCAGCAAACCTGCATACTCAGCCCCAATTATTCTTATTCTTATGGAGAATAATTAAAATTGTATATATTGCTTATTTGTGAATATATTTTTATAAAACTTGGTAAGTGGCTTTATGAAGTATTAGGACATTTATATCTCCATTGGAAATTCGCTGAGTATGCAGGTTTGCTGCTACGGGGGTATTTAACTAATGCTGGAGGAATTTTGTCCCAGTCATTTAACCACTTAGTGTTAAGATTTGTAATAATCTTCTTAATATTAAATTATAATAAAGGATCAAAGATTAAAAGTAATCCTTATTTAAAACAGAATCTCATGACATTCATTGCTTTTTGTATAAAATATTGTTTTTGAAAGAATTAAAAGAATTGTTATTAAATATTCGAGATAAATGCAGAAGTATTTATATATTATTTTTTCCGTCTACTTCAATAATTTTATTTCTTTTAATTATTGGTTTGCTTGTTTCCTTTTTATATTTGACCAAGCAGTTTTAATTTTGTTGTTAGATTTGTGTATTATAAAATTGTTATATATATATTTTTTATACAAATTTTAAATGTTTTCTTAAATAAATTTACACAATCTTTAAATCTTGTGTCATTCGTAACGTTTGCTAGTTTGTCCAGGTTTATTTTCTTCATAGATGACATTTTCAAACCATTTGTCATCCATTCTTTTTACAATTATAATTATTTTTTTATTAACATGTTTCTACTAAAATATTTGTAAGTATTTTTAAAATATATTCATTCTTCACATTAAAATCCAAAGAACTGTTGCTAAACTGGCCCCCGGTCCCAATAATTGTTTTTCAGTAAATATTTATATTTATATTTTTGTATAAATAGTTTTATGAATGGTATATCATTATAAGTTTTTCAACTGTCATTTTTATATACATTATTTGAGTAGTGCGGTCTGAAATACCTGATCCTATCATATTTAATTCAAACAATTCGTCTAAAAAATATACAACGATATTATCTCTGCATGATTTGCGGTCTTTATATATCCTTGTTGAATATTGAGAACAGGTTTTCGTATTGAATAGTTCGACTGAACCTAAAAACCTACAAGTAATTCAACTGTGATTTAACAGATTTACATTGAAATCTCCTGCCAATACTAAATTATTTTGTTTTGAATATATTTGTAGAAACATTCTACTTTGTACATAAATTGTAGAACATTCTGCAATGTATCAACAAAGATATTTAAATTTTGTTTACATCTGTCCGGAATTCTATAGACGAGGAACCTAGTAACTGTACATATATGTTCTCAATATCAACTGCAGAGAATTTGAATTTGAAAGATTTAACAAAATGTTCAATATCAGATCTTGAGTAAGTGCTTATACATTCACTAGTTAATACAGCAGATCCTCATTTAAGCGAATTTCCCCTATAGGGAAGAAGCTGTTACCGTAGGCCTCATGGTAAGACTGAAGCCCGAGACCATGATAACTTTTCGTTTTGAGGCCCCCAGATGCCAAAAACACCATTCGTTCAAATTCATATTTATGTATATATGTGTCCGTAGGCACGATAACTTTCGTAAAAATGGTCCGATCTTAATTAAATTTGGTAAAACTGTGTAAGGGAGGATTTATTTACATGAGCTCGAGAACCAGACTAGTCGCTCTATTTTAAAGGGGGTTTTGTACCCCAAAAATTTGTTTTTTTTGAATTTTTACACGTAATTATTTTTAAACCCTAACTTTTGTTTAGACCATTAAAGTGAGCTTAAAAAAATTGTATTTTGATCATCGCTCTACGTCAATTAGTTACCGAGATATTAAAAGTGATAAACAACGTACGTTGTCCAATGTTAATCTTATGGAGAACTAGCTGACGTACCCGTTCTTCGCACAGGGGTTTTCTTTACCCGTTCTTTAGTCAATGCAATTTGCATTTTAGTTGGCTCGAAACAGCTGTTCTTGCTTCTGCTCTTTAAGCTGTCAAATGGAAGTATCCACAGCTGTTCGCATTACAGTTTCTGAATGTTTACTTTATTCTGAAATGTAAACATTGAAACTTAGGACGTTCACGGGGCGTAGCCCAAGGGGATTTTAAGGAAGTGAATAGGCCTATGTGTTGCATGGGTTCAAGATCTACCTATGTGTAAAGTTTCAGCCCAATCGGTTCATTAGTTTTTGCGTTCACCCGGAACATCAGACAGACAGAAACCACCTCTTCTTTATAATTATAATATTATAGATAGATACAGATAAGTAAAATGTTATACCTTGGTTATTAATGAACAAATATTAATGAAACTTGGTTTGTGGCTTTATCTGGTTGTGGTCTATTCTTTTTTGCACAAACAAATTTTGACCGATACTTTCTGCAGCAGCAAACCTGCAAACTCAGCCCCCATGTTATTCTTATGGAGAATAAGTTAAATCTTATGTCTACCTTAATTATGAGATAAATTAATAACGTTTTGTGTTTATTTTCACCTCTTGTTGAGTTATACTGATATTTACATAAAAACCCATTTGTTTTGCTCCTTTTTGCAGCAAACCTGCGTACTCATCCCCCATGTTATTCTTATGGAGAATAATTAAAATATGGTATACATCGCTTATTTATGAATGTAGATTGATGAAACTTGGTATGTGGCTTCACCTAGTTGAATGGAATTGATATTTGCATTAAAATTGTGTCAGCAAACCTACATACTCATCCCCAATGTTATTATTATGTAGAGTAAATAAAATATCGCTTATTTATTAATATGTTTTTATGAAACTTGGTTAGCCGCTTTATGTAGTATTAAGACAAAAATGTGCATCGGAAATTCACTGAGTACGTAGGTTTGCTACGACGGGGGTATTTGAATATCAGGTATGTAGTAAGCAGATAATATTCTATAGCCAGATATTGTAGATAACATAAATTCTGATTTTTTAACCCAATGTTCAGTTATAAACATAATTTCAGGATTATTATCAAGAGTGTTTAAAAATAGCTCAAATTATGTTTTTCACCTGGTTGTAGAATACCTTGGATGTTCAAATGTAACAATCTCATCAAATTTTCTTCACTTTTAGTGTCAAAAGGGTCCTCTTCATTGACTGATGAGTGCTCTAGTTCTATTATATTATCTAATGACATAAAAAAATTTCTATGACTATTTATATGATCATGGGCATTATCTTTTGACAGTAGTGTCCATATATATGTATATATATATATAAAACAGTATCATTTTAATTGTCTGTGTTAGTTGCCATCGGAGAAGACAAGCAGATTTCTTTTTCTGGTTGGGTACTGGAGAAGAGAAGGTTTGTGATTCGTGTAGCCCAGTTGATGATATGATAGAATGTGATGATGTCAGGAGACGTGTGATCCACCTTGATTGCACATAAACATATTTTCACAAAGTCTTGTTTCACAAAGATATCGGGGACATTTGAGAACTGAGTACATTTTGAGGATGTCTCCCATATTCTTAGCCCATATTTGTCAAATTGAAAACAGTTGTTAGGTATGTAGGTTAAGTTGGTGTTGGGTGGTCTGCAATACCACGGTTAAGGATGTCGTGGTATTGAAGTTTTAGAATTAACGTTTCTTGGGTTGCAATGATTGACTTGAAATTGTGAATCTATAATCGATTTGTCTGGAGTATTTGTATACCATAGGGAAGATCTTGGATCAATGAAGATTTTCGTTTGAGGTTTTGGAAGATACAATTGTTAGGTAAATAATTTCTTTATTAGCATGATACGTGTTGTTACAACTAAACAGGATAAATAAATTACGTGTTACAACACTATAAAGTATATTTACACTTATATTGTACTTGCGTACAAGACGGTAAAATATACACAAAACATGGTACAAGGCGATCGATTTCAACCAGTTACACCGGTCATCCTCAGGCCCAATCAGAGAATCAAATTAGATTCTCTGATTGGGCCTGATGATGACCGGTGTAACTGGTTGAAATCGATCGCCTTGTACCATCTTTTGTGTATATTTTACCGTCTTGTATGTAAGTACAGTATAAGTGTAAATATACTTTATAGTGTTGTAACACGTATGTTATTTATCCTGTTTAATTGTTAGGTGTCACAGATGTATTCATAGACTGATTTTCTTCGTCCCTAATATGTGATCCATTTCTACGTTTGTTTGATGTAACTATCCCAGATTTCCCTTGTTTGGATTTATTCGACCATACACGTTTCACCTGTGCCGTGCCACGCCACTTTCGTACTTATTCCCTTTGTGCTAATCCTCTTATTGACTCACTCTAGCAAACGGCTGGTCTAGAAGTGGGTTGGTCCAGTAGTAAAATGTATTATTATTCTCAAATTAGTGCAAAGGGTACCATGTTTTCGTTCCCCCGGTCCAGAATAGAAGCATTATTCCTTATAATCGGCGCACACCTCTTTGATGATCTTACTGGATACTATTATATTTCTTACATTATAAAATGTAGTCCAAAGTTACTGTATTGTCTCCTTTGAATATTGGATATGTAAAACAACCTGCATATTTTTTATATTTTTTATATTAATTCTTTGAGTTTTGCATTGATTATCCCAGGTTTTTGTTAATTGTATCATCTGAATGAATTTTATATCTCTGTGGCACTGAAATAATCATGACCTTTTTTACGTTTAATTTTGTTTACAAGATTTTCAATGTCATTTTCTAGGCTTTCAATATCTTTATAATCATTATGACACTTCTCTATATCGTTGGTCCAGCCTATAATTTACATACAGTCTCGTTATTTGAATCTATTGCTACCTTTTAATGCGCTATTTACAATGTAATTAAGTTTAGCTCCAGAATTGCTAACGACATAATCTTCGGTTGCTGATGGTAAGTTGGGAAACATGTATTTCGATATAATATCTTTCCTGTTACTATAAAAAAATAGATATATATTGTTATCCTTTTCTTGTATTTGAGCCGTGACTAAGTCCCACCGCGCGATGTCACGACTCATGTTGTAGATTTCATCTAATGATGATGTGTGTTTCTGTCAATGCTCTGTCTGACACCACACCGGAAAGGTGAAACCTCGTTTCAGGGTCCTTTGGGGTCCCGTTTATGAACCCCTTACCTGTGTTTCGCTGGCAACGCGGTTTCCTCGCCAGAAGGATCGTGGCTGTCAGATAACGTCACGCATCTTGTTGTTGATTTTTGTGAAAAATTCTATGTCCTTGTAGTTGTTGTTTTTGTGAGATGATTCTGTGACGAAGGATAGTTAAGCGGGCCTTGAAGGTCAAATGGGGTCCCGGAACGGAGCAACTCTTTCTACTTAGGTTGCCGGAGAGGACGTCTAGGGGGTGTTCCCCCCATGCCTGCCAACTTGGATCTGGGCCCCTCTCTGGCCTGCTAATCGCCCTCCGGTGGTCTTCACCTGCTCATCGACCCGCCCAGAACGCCTGCTGCAAGTTGTAGAAATGTTATATTTATTTTTTTTAATATTTTTATTAATGTGCTGACCTGGAGACATGGATAAAGGACTTGTTGAGTTTACTAAAGTTTATTTGATGTTATCTAGTTTTAAGTCACAGTTTTATTTCTTCGTTATTTATTTAGGGCATTTAGAGCTTTTCGCATGTATTTGTTGTTTTAATTGAATTACAGTTTAGTGCCTCTCAGCAGTGAGTTTTTCTTGAACGTTTCCTCCACGGCCTTCCTTGATGTTAGGTAGGGCTGTGAGCCACCCCTCGCCCCGTCTCCATGGGGGCACGCTTCCAGCTGATAGTTCGTCTGGGTGCGGGTGCGGGGGCGTCTATTCATATTTTAGGACAAGTATTTGTCAAGACAAACCGCTGTTCTGTATTTCTCATTGTAACATTGTTCGTGTGTTCTTGCTTGTTTTTATCTTCTGATTACATTTTATATCTTTGGAATTTTTCTTTTCACCCGGATTTTTTGCAGTTCCCACTCCATTTTCAATATTTATCAGAAGATAGATTCTGTTTTCTGTCTCAACTGAGGACCTCTCATGTCATTCATTTATTATACTATCTAGGTCAACATAATTATGTACCTCATTTAAAAAAAGTCTTGAGTGTGTGTCATTAGCATTTATTTCTGGTCTCATACATTGGTTATATGACTCTAAAGTTCTTATGGCAGTAATCATTGATCTTACTGTCTTATTATCTTATTTATCTTACTATCTCTTTAAGACGCCAATGCAACCTGGGTGTATTTTAAGGCGTGACTGATGAGTGTAGAATGGGTGAGATGCCTTGTGCAGCCTTGTTACTGAATAAGACCGACTTATTCTTTAGCCAGGATCATTAATTAATAGCCCAATGGCCAATGACAGCTGGTTCCAGTATGAAACCTTCACAAAATTTTCTCAGGATTTGGCTCAGGATCGATCTTTACAGGTCTTCTTGTAATAGGGTGCAATATTACCATATGGTGCAATCATTACAAATACATTCAGGTTTATGAGAGAGCCTTTGATTCGTTTTATCCATATTAAGTTTTAATCTTAAACATTTATTGTCGTCTTCCAAGAATCTCATTGTGCTCATCATGGAATTGGAGTTTATTTTAACATATTAGAGCCAGAATTATAGAGTGCTATTTGAGTACTTATTCTTTAAATTTTGGTCACGTCTTCTAAATTGTTTTCTGAGTAGGGAAAGTCACTTTTTTTACCAACTTCAAAAAAGAAAGAGGTTATATATTCGACCCGTTAGAATGTTCGATCGTGTACGGTTACGCTTGTCTTTGTTGTTTGTCAACGGATGTTAATGAGTATGGTCTCGTTTTATAAGTCTTGATTCCAGGGTGGTCACACATTAATGTCAACCTAATTCAACATCAAGGCTTCGCCCTATAGAGATATGAAGTTCAAATGTAAATCTTATGTTCAATTGAATTATGCATATTAATCAGCTGTTGTCATAAAATAAAATGTTACTCATGATGAAAATAAAATAACAATACTAATGGAATGGCAACAATTTGTAAAGGATTATGAGTGTAAATGTAGGACATCATCTCAGAATGTAGAGTATGATATTGTTTTGCCAATATTCTATCCATATCTTAGAGTATGATTATAAAAGGAAAATGAGGTAACCAATTGTTAATCAAGTTTAAAAAACTTTATAGAAATTCCAAACTAAACCCTCAGTGCCTTACAGTTCTGAGACCAAAAGGCTGCGGTTAGTCACCGTGAGTATTTTCACTAAATATAATGGCAAATAATTACATGTAATATAATTAAAATACAATTACATTTATCAAATGGAATTAAACGGATTTAATTAAATAAACTTGATATAAAATTGTGTATTTTTTATTTGGATAGTGTATTTTTTCGTATTTCGAATACAACTTAGTTTAGTTATATCTGGGACTGACCTGTTGTCAAGTGAATTGCTGAACAATTTGATTGACTCAGTTAACTTCCATTTTATACCCTGCTCAGAGCTACGTACGATTGGTTTTAAGAAAAGTCCTTCTTTAACAGATCTATGACAATCCTGCTCGATTACCTTGCTCTGTATCCTGCAGATTTCGGACTGTTTTAGCCTAGCTAGGATTAAGGGCAGCAACATATGTCACTCAATTTACGTCCCGTATCCTTTGGACGCCTAGATCGTGACACTAACAGGGGTGATGGCAACAAATATGCATGCGTTCTTGAATCTGTTTCCTATGGAAAAATGATCAAGTATGACTAAGACTGCCTAAACAGCTTCACAATCCCCTAGTTCGATGTAGGCCCGAACATAACAAATTTTTCTTGAATAGTTACTTATGTTCACCGTCCCTCCATCACCCCATCCCCTCCCTCAATCATGCTATTTTTCGGTGCAGCAAGCCCCTTGGAACCTAAGCGTGGCCGAAGCTGTCATAAGTGTAAACTAGCAAATCCAGCTGCTCAAATTCAAGCAAATATGGTCCTGTAGTGAAATTGTGATGCTATTCCAGAAGTTAGCTTAAACAGGTGATGCTTCTGTTCTGTGTTTTGTTACATTCAACAGCTGTCAAATGCTCAATTTCAATGATTACTGTTCTTCCATAAGATTAACATTGAAGCTTTAAAGGCATGTGGGGCGTAGCTCTAAGGTCAATGTAAATTTTAAAGATTCCCTGCAAACCTGCAAATCGAGACCTTTCCATAGATACTTAAATGATAAAAATCGGTCCAGCAGTTTCTGAGTACTTGGTGTGACACAAAATCTGCTTGTGTATTAAATATTAGGATATGCCACCACAGTAATTATCATCACTAAGTACTACGTTTACTGGGAATGTTTTGTTGCTTCCTGATATTCGTCAAAAGACGTTAATAATAATGTGTTCCATTTATAATATGAGTAATCTAGCTTGCTTGCAACTCTTAAGTCAAAAATGGTACGTACGATTTCCTAAAAAAAATGTGAATTAACTATTACGATTAAAATGTGCCATTTTTAATCAGGTCTCATTCTTTAAAAAATCTGTAAAAACATTTAAAACTTTGAAATATATTTAAATTTTGTCCTATGTAGTTTAAAATAAAATCATTGCATTAAAACAGTTGATACAAACAATCAGTCAATTTTAATACTTTCAATCAACGTAATATGTCTCAACCAGGTTGTATCGTGACTAATAGCAATGCAAATCTGAACTGCATTACTTTTAGATTCGTTCCAATTACTAAAAATAATGAAATAAACTCTTTTTAACAAAAATTTAACCGTCTTCAATGATTATTAAAACGCGCTAAAAGTGTAAAATAAATAATTACGTGTTTCTTTAAATGTAACAATGTCAGGATCGTTACATAAATAAATACATAGTATTTTTCTTATATTATGGCTGGAATATAAGAAGGCCTAGTTGTACAGCTGTTTGTTTTTATTTGGAGTTGGTACCATTCTTTAACACAACATTTGATAAACGCCACCGACTCCAAAACAAAATAAACAGATATACAAGTAGGCCTTTTTATATTCCAGCCCTAATATACGATCATTCTTGTAACTTTTTGTGATTTATACAGTTTTAGAGTACTGAATACAGTTGAAAGTATTTTTAAATGATTGATCATTTATTTTAATAGTGAATTCTATAGTGACAATATCTGTGACTAGACCTTCGTCAATTTAATTTGTCAATGAACAAACGGTTTTGGCATTATTCTCACTGTTTTACTTTATTTATTCTGTTAGTTCCACATTAAATGTTTGTTATATTTAATTTAATTTAGAGAATTTGTGGAGTTTGTTTTGTTTGGTTGGTATTTTCTATTTACTTTCAACAACTTAAGTTTCTTGCCTACTTTTACTGTATTATATTTAACTTCTGATCTTTTTAAACTGTTATTGAGTTGCATTTTTTTAAATTATTATTTTGGTAATCTATATCTATAAAAGGCAAAGCCCTGGCTGACTGACTCACTGACTGACTGACTCACTCATCACTAATTCTCCACCTTCCCATGTAGGTAGAGAGCTGATTTTTTTTACACTGATTCTTTAGGCATAAAATAGGAAATGGTTTTCATCCTGATCTGACCTTAGGGCTCCGCCAGAGATCCCGACAAAGTTCCCATGTATTTCTTATGGACATTCATTTTTGTTTGAGCTAATGAAAATACAAACAGCTGATCTTGATTCGTAGTAGTTCCACGGGCTAACCACAGAATGCAGCACACACAACTGTCATAGTTTTTATAAATTATCTGCGAGGCGAAGCCTGCGGGAACAGCTATTGATAAGATAAAATGTTACCTGAGTACTTCTTTATTCACATATACTTTACCTTATATTTTTAATTTGGTTCTTACTTAAGTAAAAATATTATTGTAAATAACTTAAAAAGCTTAAACCAATATAATTGCATTTATCAATTTACTCAATAAAATAGAAACATAACAAGTATTAACAAAGGAGGCTCTTTGTTTTTCTTGAACTTGTATTTAGAACAGCTGACATATATTTATTGTGTTTTTATACAGGTTGTATATATAAATATATATTCAAATTATACTGACTACATAAACTAAATTAGTTTGATGTAGTGAAAATTTGTTATTAGACTAGTTTGTAATTTTAAATTCAGTTTATACTCTTATTAACATATTTGAGCTTTTATTATGCAAAACAATCATAACAGCGTTCGTTTGTTATCATTTGTTGGATGTTGTTACTCGTGAAGTAAATATAGATTTAGTTTTTTAGCATATAGACTATATATATATATATTTTAGTGAGAAAAAAACAGCTGAAATTAATGCATGGCGATCCTTAGCTTTGATAACTAAAACTAATAAAGTTTAGCGTGGATCCACAGAACATGTTGAGCTCATTAACATTTATTGATGCGATTTTTTTTGTTTTTTAAGAGCTTGGAATAAACTATTAAATATATTTGAAAGAGAACGTTTTTCTTAAATCGAGTTAATCCATCATGTTTTAGATAAACATTACCAACAGTATCGGTGGGGACAGACTAGCCACACTCATGTTTTATGTAAGTACTGTAAATATTATTTCACCAGACAATATTTTGTTTATAATAATAAAAAAAATATTGTTATCTAACTATAGTATCTGTAAATACTGACGTAGTAAAAATTACCTTAAATAAATGACAACAATAATTATTTGACAATAGCTGGCCCGACATTGTCATTACTGTCCTGTCCTAATGTCATAAATTTGTTTTATGTCATACACTTGTTCATTTTCAAGATGAGCTCGTTCTCTTCGCTCACACGCCTATTTTTATATAGTGCTAACTTCGGCATCGAAAAAATATTTTGAGTTGCCATTAATGTAGATTTGTTATTTCCGTAATGAACATATGTTTATGCCTTTCAAGTATGTTTAGATATAATCCTTGTTCACAGCTGTTTTGTGTAACTAACTAAACTTTGATCAAATCAATGGAAACTTTGAAGGCCAGTGGGACAGAGCCCTTAGGTCGGATTAAAAATTGTACTTTATAAAAACTTGGTCCTGACATTAACCAGTACAACAAAAAATTATTATTCAATATGGTGCACTCATTCTCAAGTTATGGCGTGACCAAGGGAAATAGGGATTCATTTTTATATGTGTGGTTGGTTTTGGTTTATTTAACATTCCCAAACTAAAGTTTGATCTGACAGTTGAGTGACGTAGAGAGTGGCGGGTACACGGTGTTCCCTTACGTCAATGTAGCAGTGAAGCCAGTGAAAGGTTCCGCAGTCTTCTGGTTTAACATCGACCACCGCAGTGTGACCTTGAGAGACATGAGACATGGAGGGTGTGCCGTTCTGAGGGGCTCCAAGTGGGGTAGGTATACCTAAAATGTTTAAATAAGTACCGGATCAAGTATGACGTTAAAATCTCCTTAAAATATTAAACTAAACCAATCAAACAATATTAAACGTAACATAGCGCGTAGTACAATTATCAATGTTTCAACTGTAATTACAAAAGTAACAGTCAAAAGGTTGTGTTAAGTATTTTCTCTCTAACACAACTGAAATTAATATCTCCATGAATACTTGTCTCCATCAAAAAAGGTTTTATAAAAAGTAAGACCTCCATATTTTTTCTGCAAACATCCTTTTAATTGAAAGAGTTTATAAATTCACTTTTTAGAATATATATGATAAGGACGTAATTAAATAGTTTTTCACTATATTCCTTTAGATTAGTATGAACAATTTTGTATTTTCCAAGCATAATTGTAAAGCTATAGAGACACAGGTTATAACTTATTTTCTTCATTTTACTGATATTGAACTGGTCAATAACATCGTTAATTAGTTCATAGCGTCTTAACGGGAAAAAGTATATAAGGGTCAAAAGGCTGCAACACTGGACATCTGAACGTAAGGTGATCAGATGTGTTATGTATGAATGTAAGGTCGATAGAACGATGAATGGTCTATGAATTTTGTTTTATTTCACTTTCAAAACAAATAAATATTTTATAATATTGTAGCTATTTCTTCAGTTTATCTTTGTGTTTCCAGTTTTGAACAAGTGGATACATGAAGCTAAACAAATCAGTGAGATGTTTTGTCCAGCAGACGAGATATTTCCAAGGCCACGGTATTACTTGAACGGTATTAAATAATTATGTCAGATGTGAATCAATTATATAAATCCTATTTGTCAAGCTTTTTACTGTTAGCTTTATAGTATTCAGCTCTCGCTAATTTTACTGGATACACAATTTACATTAATTAATTATTTTAATATATACAGTCTTAGAAGTGATTTTAAACAACGATTATTAGTATGATTTTTACTCTTATATACTTCAATAAGAAAATAATATGTTGAAATATTATGTTGAATATCGTGACTGACTAGTTAATGTGGCAATACTATGAAACACAAAATGGGTATTCCTGGATTTGGTTTATGCAATGAATAGCAACCTACATTACATACGAGTTACTTCGGCTTTCGGCTCGTTGTGCCGGGGGTAGGTTCAGAATCATAGTCCAACCAAATGATAAATTGGCTATATTTTGATAGCTGGTATTTCAAAATAGCTTAAACGTTTTCATTTTTATGATAAAAGGATTTATTTTATGATTACCTTCGTTGTTCAAAAGGTCTTTTGCCTAAAATGTTATTGTGGTAATATTAAAATCTCAAGCATTTCAAGAACACTTACAACTTTGGTAATTTCTATAGTTAATGATCGCACCTACAAACAGTATTACCCTTCCACGATGCCTCCCATGGTGGCTTCTTTCCCATTGTGAAAATTCGCTAAAATCAAAACTACCGTACATTTTATTTTATTTTCCTCCTATTTGACTGGACTATGCAGGTTATACAGAACATTTGTTTTCCTTTATAGTTTAAAACCTAATAATTTCCCAGCTTTAAATTTCTTAACGTAGATTTAAAGCCAACAACAGAAGGGCATTACCATTTCAGTAGACTTTTTTATTTGCATTATGCATGTGCACTTGATGGAAAACTAGCATTTATTATTATATAAACAGCTGTAAAATAATAAAAGCAATTAATTATTGACCTTGCATAGTATTTTAATTTAAATTTGAAGTCCATTGGGGCGTATCCCTTAGGACAGATGCGATTTATAAGGAATTTATGTAAATCTTCACACCAATACCTTTCTAACGGTAGGACTGAATATTTCCTATAAGGCGCACATACACAGAGTGAAGCGTACGACAATTATTATGCTTTTAGCGAATTTCCCCTATAGGGAAGAAGCTATTACCGTAGTCGGCATGGTAAGACCTAGGCCCGGGACCATGATAACTTTTCGTTTTGAGGTCCCCAGACCCCAAAAACACCATTCGTTCGATCCTGTATATATATATATATATATCTATATATATATATAAATATATATAGGTACCATTCATTAGTTCATACCTCCACTTCCGAATTCCTTAGCCCTTGCTTCCATAATCTAACTGTTATATCTTGACTAGTTGAAAAGATATATCTGTCATCCAATTTGAGTATATGTTTACAACATCGAAAACAACAATATAATATATATATATACATATTAATATTTTTTCATTTTCATACTTGAAATTTTATTAAATATAGCTTCCAGGAGGCAATAACTAATGGTAACACATCACATCAGTAGGTCAATCATAGTTACTTGCTTCCGGAGGCTGTCATATATAATTGGCGCGTTTCATTTAATATATACAGTATAGATTATTGCTTCCACCCTCGGATTCTCATGCCTCCGACGCCACACGATGTATACTGTGTTTACTGTAGCATACTAAACGGATAAGGAGGATAGCTGTTAGGCTAATACAACAGATGACAATTATATTTTAATTTAAACCCGAGGAAATCTTGGATGCAATCTTTATATTAAGCAACAGGATATTTCTGTAATTTCATAATTACTCTAACTTTTACCTGAATGCTTTGTAATTTTAATTATTGCTGATTGTAGCTTGAGTTTGTTGAGTACATTACCCCAACATTACATTACATTGAAAGTTTTAACGTTAATTGTTTTTACTATTGAGGAAATTATTGATTTATTCAATCATTTTAACCCACCAAAACAATGAGTCTTCGTTAATCTTAATAGAAATGCTTTATTAAACTTATGACAATTATGGTTGAAAACATATTTAAAGTTGGTTTTGTAAACGCTTTTATCGTTTATACTGTTTTAATTAACTTATTCTAAGTTAGGATACCTATAAAGGATTGCATTATTTTTAAGTTTCTAATTTTTATTCAAGGTTTTAACTAAGCTATTTATTAAAGACATGAGTTCTAAAGTAAATATGAGTTAGCTACTTAATTAGTTAGTTACTGTTAGTTAATTTGACTTAGTAATTAACCTTATTCCTGGGATGGGTATTACAAAGCAAAACGCAAAATTCTAACACCTAAAATCATACAAAAAACTGTTTTTGGTTGTTTTCCAAATGTTTTCCGGTTTCCCTTGTTGTATTTTACGTTTAAGAATGGCCGTGACCAAAAAAATAGGATCTAATTTCGTAAAATTCAGGTAGGCCTACCCACAAAAAAAATACAAATGTTAATAATACTTCACCCGATGTTTCCTGACTTTATAATTCACTTATAAAAATGATTGCACATTCGAACTGAGCGTGTTACTCCGGACAATTAGATTACCCACAACCTCATTTTTCAAAACTCTTACCTGTTGTTTCGCCCTTTAAATGTTTTAAACGACATAAAAATTAGGTATTTTCCATAATAAGCATTAACTTCCGCGAAACGTTAATACCCACATCCCCATATTTAAAAGCTAGATTATCTTTCCTTTTTCCCGTTGTTTTCCGATCCATCCCTATTTCCAGTTTTCCGATTTGTCCACGAGGTTCAGTAGCTGTTTAGGCCGAAGTATAAATACTCTCCAGTATTTATTTCGTAAGATTCGGAATGGAAAACATAATCATAAACTGCATTGTATTTTACTGTTTCACTGTTTTAACGTCGTATTTTTTAAGTAAAATGTGAATGCTTTATGTTTGGTTTGGTATTTATGGTTTAAGTAACAGGCCCGTAGATAGACCGATTTTCTCGGTTGTTTTACCAAGGGTCTAGATAAATAGCGCGGTATAGGCCTATATTGGCCGCAAATAACTATTCAGTGGTGTAATATTTGCGGCAAATTGTGATCTTACCACATAGTATGGACCTAATCTTCGAGGAGCCCAAAATAACGGCTATTCATATAGCCCCCTAATGTCCGTGACATTGTTCTCGCTGAGTAACGTGTTCATGCGGAATAACGTAAGTAAAGATGGCAAGGTGAGGTGAAATAATGTTTTTAAAGTGCCCACCAACCTGTCTTCAAAGTAGTTAATATATATATACCATCATTTAAAACTTTATCATCGCAAAAGTTTCTGCTCCGAAAAAATCTGCCACATTTGGTGGCAGGGCAGTTCGCCTACCCCTAGAGCGACCTGATGTTACTATAACCATAACAGATGTGTTAAACTCCGTAGTCCTACAACTAAATGTATGTAATTCCCGGACCAGTCCCTCTAGACTAGGGCTTTAATATTTTTTAACAAACATCTAGGACAAGAGCAAGTAGAAGCCAGGAAATGGGGCTAAAATACAAACTATTAATCAATTATGGAAGGTGGACATAAAATGTTTTGTGTAATCATTTTCCCATAATATTTATTTACGAATTGCCGAATATAGTTTTAGAAATGTCATATAACTTTCAGTTTTAAGTCTATGCTGATCCCTATACAAAAAAATGCACACAAACACATTAAATTTAGGCGCAGAAGGTTAGAATTATTACAAATCTATCGCTCAGCGAGAACCTCAGAAATATTAAGCTCTCACATCATTTCTAACTGCCAGTTTGGACAGAACATGCAAAAATGACATGTCGAAATGTCATGTGTACAGTTTGCGAGGTGAGTAAAGAAACTCTGCGTGAACAAAAGGGCGCACCGACACCGCATTCTGCTTGAGGTGCGTCGGAGAGGCGCACCAACCTGAGCCTGTAAAATTATGTTGAGCCACCATCGCGCACCACACCAGTCCCTGCGTCGTCGTCGACTTAAGCGGTTACAGCACGACGCATCGGATCTGCGAAGTAGTGTGATCTAAAGTGACTTACGAGCGCCTTCACACTAGGTCGCTGCGACCGGGTCGCAGCCACCCTTCGGCCACTTAACCCGTCGAAATTTTATTTAGCCTTTGGAGCCCTTCACACTAGTGGGTCGCAGTGACCCACTCTGTGTCAGCGACTCGGTGGCCACGGAACTGCGACGCCGGGTGGTGGCAGCGACCCTGCTTTTTAGCGACTCAACCCACTAGCGGGGCATTGAAACATACGGAGCCCTTCACACTTGGTGACTGCGACCAAGTTTTCGGGATGCGCGCGTAGCTTGTTTTGGTTGTCTACCTGCCTCCTTCCTATAATTCTGTCATTTGCTGTCGACTCGTTTTGCTGATCCCCACTGTTGTGAAACTATCTTGTTTTGTGTCTGTGTTGTTTAGCGTTGATAGTTTATTGTGCCTTTTTTAAATTTAATTGTACTTAACACCTCAAATTCAAATAAATGTATAAATAAATCATTCATAAATAAAATAACGAACTGGGATGTGTTGACCAGTTGAAGTATTAATTTGTGGGCCTAGGTGAGGTATAGTAAGTTACTTGTAGTAAATTAATCTGCGACACGTTACAAATATGATAATGTTTGTTTAGATTTCAACCAACGAGAATACTTTCATATTTGGCCTAGGTCTTACTGGATACTGTACTAGCTTTTTCCCTGGCAATAATTTGACCCATAATTATTGCCTGATTCTCAAAAGTGACATTGACTGAAGCTGTGCATTGGTAGGCCATAAGTAAGTGGGCTTTAAAGACTTGTTCAAATATATGCCTATTGCGTATAGCCTATTTATATCCACTTCAAATTAACAATACAGAATTCAAAGACAAATTGTTTACACAATGACTATTCTGAGAGGAATTTTCATGGGGTAAGTAGTTCTTTTTCAGGGCGAATAAATTTTGGTTCTTCAGCTAATATAGGCCTACTAGATTCAACAATAAACTTGAATGTGGTAGGCTGGTCGAAGTAATGTGGGCTTAGGTGAGGTTAGGTAAGTTATTTTTAATTAATTAATCCGGCACCTATACTGCCTATTATGGTGGTATTACAAATTCTCGCTTCATCCTATTACGGGACATAGGAGCGTATACCTAGTATACCTTACTTAGACAAAATAACTTAAAGAAAATCTTTCTACAATAAAAGTGAAGTAGAACTTTGCCTACTCAAACTCTGTGGATGTTTAACTAATTCTAAGCAAGAATGTAGTGAGATTTTAAGAATTTTCGTACCATTATATCCCATAACACCGGTTTGGTTAGGTAATTATGATGTTTTCATAAGTACCTATGAATAAGGGGAGAAAGTAAAAACACAACAGTTGTGCTTCGTGATATGATAAATCAATACTTTTTACTTATGAAGGATAATATGTAGGGAAACAACTAATGACAATATATCATCAACACATGTTTCAGAATTATGGGTTATTCTGGTTGGCGACAAAATAGAAAACTTCAGGTTAAAATAATTTAAAATAGCCGTAAACTGCTGACAGACAATGTTATTTCCCAATAAATTAATATTGAAGTCATCATGAGGTCAAATCATGATTTGAACAATTTATGCTTAACAGTACCAAAGTTTGACAGATCAGTCATTCTTGCTCCAATATGGCTCAAACAGACAGCTAAATGGCTGTCAGAACTATACACAATTTCAAGGGGTTTTACCACCATTAGTTGTGACCTCCACGGAGGCATGAACTACAATCGGAGGCATGAATTCAGTCTGGAGGCCAATACTTATGATTGGCAAGTGAAATGGAAGCAATGTCTAAGGAATGGTAAATCTATATATATATATATATATATGTGTCCGTGAGCACGATAACTCTCGTAAAAATGATCCGATTTTGACGAAATTTGGTAGAAATATGTAAAGCAGCATTTATGACTTTAAGTTCGAAAACCAGACAGATCGACTTATCCGAAGGGGTATTTTGGGGGGGTTTTGTACCCCAAAAATGGGTTTTTTGAATTTTTTACATATAATTTTTGAAAAAGTCAAATTTTAGTTTTAACCATTGGATTCAGCTTAAAAAAACACACAATTTGGTATTTCGATCATTCCTCTACGTCAATTGGTTACCGAGATATTGAAAGTGCTAAACACAGTACGTTGTCTAATGTTATTCTTATGGAGGAAAAGAAAATTTTTTTATCTCGCTTATTTATGAACGTATACTGACGAAACTTGGTATACAGCTTCATCTAGTTGAGGTCTATTGATATTTGCTCCAAAAAATTGTTTTCGCATAACCCTCTCGTAGCAGCAAACCTGCGTACTCAGCCCCCATGTTATTCTTATGGATAATAATTAAATGCTCTGTCTCCCTTAATTATGAACATAAATGAATAAAAACTGGTATACGACTTCACCTAGTTGAGTTATATTGATATTAGCATAAAAACCCATTTTTTGTGTTTCTTGTTGCAGCAAACCTGCGTACTCAGCCCTAATGTTATTCTTATGGAGAATAATTAAAATTGTATATATCGCTTATTTGTGAATATATTTTTATGAAACTTGGTAAGTGGCTTTATGTAGTATTAAGAAATTTATATCTCCATTGGAAATTCGCTGAGTATGCAGGTTTGCTGCGACGGGGGTATTATATTATCATACTGATATTTAAAAACTAAATATAACTAAGGAATAAAAACAATCTAATCTAAATAGGAAATTTAACATAGATTTATTTTTTGTAGATATTTATTAGTAAACTGATATGCATGTGCTTCATAAATGTATACGTTAATCCTAAAAGGAACTCATTTTTAAATGATATCAAACAAAGTATTATGTTTAAAAGCTGTGGTTGGAATAAAAAAAAATACTTCTCACGTATCCTTATCTAACACTTTATAAACACGAGTTAGAGATTACTCGTATACAAATTTAAAAAATTCATGTTGTTGAACCATTTTACATAATATTCCCATGAAGTAAAAATTACTAAATAATTTATTTGTATAGTTTTATTTTCCAAAAATATACTATGATTTGTTCTTATACCAAGTATTTAAACAGCCGACAAAAATATTAAATTTACAAGTGTTTAAATATTATCAGTGAACTCAGCAAAGATAATTGTCGAAAGTGGGCTGAGTTGCACATTGCTGATGAAATGCTGTGTCATATAAACAGCGACCTAGTGGCCTCTGAGGTAAGTATAAGGTGTTTTAGTGAGTTTTAAATTGGCGATTGTCTAATTAACTAATGTTATTAAACATTTCTAGTTTAACGTGTTATAAAAGTAGCCTGAATGGAAGATGTTCTTACGGATACGAAAATAAGCACAAGTGAAAAGGATTTGTAAAGGCTCTCACTCCGTCTCACCAAACGGTATCAAAGTAATCAGTAATTGTCTCCAATGAAGGAATCTAGATTAGGTTTAACCTCCTGGCCCCGCGTTGCCACTGAACGTGCGTCTTAGTAGCTTCCATTAGTTATTTCAAACATTAAAAAAAATCGTCGTAGTAGTGTTATTTTATGACTATATGTGTTTATTCAAGGAGATTCCTGTTATAACTCGATTAACCTTTTTTAGCGAATTTCCCCTATAGGGAAGAAGCAATTACCGTAGGTCTCATGGTAAGACTTAAGCCCGAGACCATGATAACTTTTCATTTTGAGGTCCACAGATGCCAAAAAACACCATTCGTTCAAATTTATATATATATATATATATGTATATATATATATATATATGTATATATATATATATATAAAAATTAAATAAAAACAATAACCAGAGTACCCTCTTTTTTGAAACATTTTGTATTACTGACACGTGTTTCGACACTTAGGTCATGTTCACAGTGGACAAGTAAAATAACCTAAAAATTATTAGCTAAAATAAATAATTAAATCTTAACATATGAAAATAAACAGATGTAGAAACTTTTCATTCAAGCTTATTGGGTTAAGTTGGTTCTATTTTATATCCGTTGTCTATTGTTTCTAATTTCTCTTATTTTTTCATATATAGGATTTAGTTGTTGTATTTTCATTTTATTAAGGATGTCTTTATCGGCTATAGAGTTCATATAAATGTGGAGCTCTTCTTTCGTGTTCATTTTTTCTCCTTTCGTTTCATATTCGAGAACTTCCATGCATTCTTCTAATTTGCCGTATTGATGGTCAGAATCAAGAATGTGTTCGGCAAACATCGATCTTTGAGTTGTATGGTTATTTGATTTAATTGCTTGAAGGTGCTCTTTAAATCGGCATGAAAAGCTTCTTCCTGTTTGCCCTATATAATATTTTGGACAATCCTTGCATTTAATCTTGTAAATTCCAGTTTTATTATATTTATTTCCTTGTTGGTTTTGGCGATTATTAGAAAATTTCTGGATAAGTTTAAAAGAGTTATTCCTAGTTTTGTAACTCATTTTATAGTTTGACCCTTCAAAAGTTTTTCTTATGGGTTTATTCAGTATGGAGCTATATGGTACACATAAATATTCTTTGTTTTGGTCATTGTCGGGTATAGCAATTTTGTTCTTCTTGAGTTGTGCCCGGTTAATAAGTTTATTTATTAAATTGTGTTTGTACCCGTTTCTAATTGCCAAACTTTTTATGGTATTTCTTTCATTGTCAAAATCTTTTTTACTCATTGGGATTTTTACTAATCTGTTTACCATTGAATGGAAACTTGCCATCTTGTGTTGCCAAGGATGGTTAGAGTTGGCTGGTATGATGAGATCTGTTTTTGTTGCTTTTCTATAGATTTTGAATGTATGTTTTAAATCATTCTTACCAATGGTTAGGTCAAGATATATGTTAAGATTTAATTATTTATTTTAGCTAATAATTTTTAGGTTATTTTACTTGTACACTGTGAACATGACCTAAGTGTCGAAACACGTGTCAGTAATACAAAATGTTTCAAAAAAGAGGGTACTCTGGTTATTGTTTTTATTTAATTTTTATAATAAAAGTAGCCCTAATTTGTGAACTTCAATTTGAATCAAATATATATATATATATATATATATATATATATATATATATATATATATATATGTCCGTAAGCATGATAACTCTTGTAAAAAAGGTCCAATCTTAATGAAATTTGGTACAAATGTGTAAAGTACCATTTATTTGAACGAGTTCGAAAATCAAACGAATCGCATCATCCGAGGGGGGTTTTTAGGGGGTTTCGTACCCCTAAAATGGTTTTTTTGGGGGTTTCATATGTAATTTTTATTTTAATAAAATTTTAATTTTTACCAAAGAAATCAGCTTAAAAAAAAAACAATTTGGTATTTTGATCATTTCTCTACGTCAATTGGTTACGGAGATATTGAAAGTGCTAAACACAGTACGTTGTCTAATGTTATTCTTATGGAGAAAAAGAAAAATTGTATATCTTGCTTATTTATGAACATAAACTGACAAAATTTAGTATATGACTTCATCTGGTTGTGGGTTATTGCTGTTTGCACAAAAAAAGATTTTTCGCCTATAGTTCCCGTAGCAGCAAACCTAGGTACTCGGCCCCCATGTTATTCTTATGGAAAATAATTAAAATGTTATAAATCACTTATTTATAAATGTATATGGATGAAACTTGGTATGTGACTTCACTTAGATGAGTTCTATTGATATTTGCATGAAAACCCATTATTTTGTATTCCTTGTTGCAGCAAACCTACGTACTCATCCCCAATGTTGTTCTTATGGAGGATAATTAATATTTTAAATATCGCTTGTTTGTGAATATACTTCTTATGAATTCTGTTAAGTGGCTTAATGTGTTATGTTATACAATATTAATTGGAAATTCGCTAAATATGCAGGTTTGCTGCGACGGTGGTATTATTTTGTTATTACAAAATTAGTATAAAACGTCAAAGGAACATAAATTGTTAAAGCAATTCGCCTGTCTGGACGTGTGTGGTTTATTTCAAAGTTATTTTTATATATGGATAAAGTTGATTGCTTTTTCCTGGTTTAAAATTATTTTTCTTGTTTTATCTCAACAAGTAAACTAAATAAAAATTGATGCTATTGTTAAAAGTAACTTTATTTATAGACCTAAAATTTACACTTTAATATTTAGTTTTAAGGATTTAGTTAGTGAATTATATAAATAATAATACTTTTAGAACATTTATAAAAAATTACATTTGGAAACAAGGTAATACCATTGATTATACATCCTTCCGTAGGATGTATAATCAATGGTAATACCCAAATATAATGACTGTTCTTTTTGTTTAGTTTTCAATAGCGGTTTTTGCCTGTTTGGGTTTAACATTATAGGATAATTAAAACATAAACCTAAAATTCATGTGGAAATATTACATATTTCTTAATTTTTGCTGAACCCTTATTTTCAATACTCTCCTGAAAATATGCTGTAAGCTGTTTATCTACCTTTAAAGACGTTAGATTTCGTACCAGCTTCTCTTTGTAGGGATTTACAGTGGTTTATGATCAGAAATTAGTAATTTAGGCTTTAGCAGGTCTACATGTTTAGAATTTTTAAGTATAATAATGGCCCAAATGAGTAAAATGTGTTTTCTTTTAATTTTAACAGTTCAACCACCTGTCTGTAAATAAAACCCCATTAAATGTAAGTGTTATTTAATCGATATGAATATCGTTTCAAATCATCAGTGACAATTTGTCAAACCAATTAAATTTGTGTACCAATATTATATTGGTTGCAGAGTAATATGCAATTTGGTAGTACCTAAAATAAATGTTATTCATTAATACAATTTTTAACGAACCTAGTTTCCTCTTATTTAAATAGTTTTTTAATATAAAGACCGCCAAACACTAACAATCGTAACTGGTTTTCCACTCTGCAGAATCG
Source organism: Allygus modestus (assembly GCA_963675035.1). NCBI lineage: Eukaryota > Metazoa > Arthropoda > Insecta > Hemiptera > Cicadellidae > Allygus > Allygus modestus. The sequence goes on along the minus strand of OY776112.1, from coordinate 281,518,400 downwards.
AGAGATATTGAATGTATGAATATTGGATAAAACTTGTATAACAATTTGTTTGAGCGGATTTATAAAATGAGCTGCAAAGCAGATTTAGCTTGCAACGCTATTATAGAGTCAGATTAAATATTAAAAAATGGCCTGTAAATTTCATATTACTAAATTATATTAGCCAAAATTCCCGTTTATTTGTTTAATTCTTTGATAAATTGATTTAACAGTAACTTAAATTAAGTTCTTATGTCACTTAGAACACACAATTCTCTCTGTAATCGTTTAAAAAATTAATAACAGATCGAATATTTTATAAATTTTGCTAAGCCATCGAATTACTAAAGTATACTATTCGACGATACTCATACGTACAATACAATATGCACACAACAGCAAAAATAATTCAAACGTATTTTTTATCATGAAAATTTTAATTATTATGAAAATCTTACAGGATTTGGTTTGCAGCCCCATAATTACATGTGGAAATGGAGCATTTTAAATTTGCAAGAATTATTCCTAGAATTTCTTGTCTATGTGGCACGTGTTTATATGCATTATCATATAAAGGAGTATTAGGAGAACGGTAGGTCTTGAGAATATTCAAATCAGATACATGCAACGCTTGAGAAAAAAGGACCCTTAGAGGTTTGTTTAAATCTTTAAGACGATATCTAGCACCCAAACATAACACCTGAGATAGGTTTTCAACCAGCTATTCACCTATTTGAGGTTGGCAAACCTGAATATTTCATGAACCACGTGCCAGTGACTGACTGTTGTACTTTCTCCCCTACGGCAATTTCCCACAGGAAACACGGAGAAAACTCGTAAATTGTAATTCGTTGTTTCAAACTTAATTATCATTATTGGCTTATTTAAATAAAAAAGAAATACTAGGATAACGAAATAACAATATAAAAATAAGTTAAGCACTAGAATGTTCCAACTGAGCATGGAAGTACTAGCAAAATATCCATTAAAATAAAGGTATTTGAAACTTATTTGCTGGAATAAACCAGTTTGAGTTTGAGAACGTTAATTAATTAAAAATTAAAATAGTTTAATGAAATAGTTAGCTCATCTTAAAATAGATGTATTCGGTCAATACTGTTGTTTTTTTACACCATATTATAAAAAGCTCTACTAGTTTTGGTACTTCATTAAAGGTTATTTTCGAATTTTTAAATTTAGAGCAACAACATTATTATATTTTTTATTAGCCTACTTTTTAATCCTTTTATTTTCTTCTACTTCTTTGTATATCAACGTCAATGAAATTCTTTTAGAGAGATTTAGGGAACAGAAATGCTTTTAGTGGTCCAAACCCATGCTGATTTGTCGTTCCGGGAATCGAACCAGTGACCCCTTGAACCGAAGTTTGAGATGCTAACCGTTACCCAAAGCTCTAATATTATTACTAATGATAATTTATTGTTTATGATTATACATTTTTAACTATGTTTTTAAAGGAACCGAACTTTAATGAATTCTTATCCTTAGTTTTCCTAAAGTAGAAAATATGTTATAATGTATTAAATTGATTTACAACCAATTTTGGACGGATGACTTTTTTATGTACACTTAGTTTAGGTAGGAGTGTGATAAAATAAGGACATTGCTATTAAGGCTTAACAACTTTCTACAGTGCAATTATTATCATAACCTTTTTTTTGTTTACTTGAAAAGTAAATAATTATTAGAATAAAATGTTTTTAGTTAGAACCTTGAAGACTTTGTTTATGTCAAGACGAGTTCATAAAGATTAATTATGACATTCCAAATAGGCCTATACAGTCAACTAGACGTTCTTATGAGAAAGGCGGTACTAATATGTAATGAAATAATCCTTTTGAGTTTTCAACACGAATAAACTCAACCCTAGGTTACAGATGTTCATGTTTATCCTTTATAAACTTGGATTTTACCGATATTACGATTTTGTCTTCAAATACTTAAAACGGATATCGTCTTTAGTCAGACTTTGCAACCGAAAGTCCTTTAAGACATAAAAGCAGAACATTTCGACGACAAAATACTTGACACTCGCTAACACGTGTATGTGTAGCTAACTGAATAATTGTATGAGCTTCCTTCTTGCAGAAATCACTTTATGTGGTTCGATCTAACAAGCTGTTTCCATACATGCTTTTAAACATATTTTTTAGTTCTACATTCAAGTCAGTAAAGGTAAGTTTGTTCTAGTGAATAGGAACAGCGATATCAGATATGTCTGTTAATGAGACATAAATTTTAGTATTATTTAGAGATGATTGATGAAATGGATGCAATATAATTGCCAAGCTTGAAACTAGTTTAATCAGTTGGCTGTAAATTACAGATTTCGAACGTGATTATTCGTAATCTATGACATGTAAAATACAGGAAATACTAATTGTAACAATTATCATTTCAGTTCATTATCATAATGTACAACTTATAAAGAATTATTGAAGAGACCCGTCAGCGTCTGCTTCCAGTTCACCTAATCAATATAATGTAAACGTAAACCTTTTTACTAGTTGTTTTAGATCGTCGTATTTTTTATGACGACTTATAATAAAAAGATCGTAAAACCTTTGCCCAACGCACAAACACATGTACAGGACCCTCGGTCGGTTAGATGTGTCTTTTTAAACTTATTAACGTTTTCTAATACAGTTTATTGAATTGATGTGGCAGAACAACGGTCAATGTGTTTGGTTACTGACTGAATATTTCAAGAACCAATCTGGTAGTTTACGGTTTTTAAATAGTAACCGTTCTCAACCTAGTACTATGATTTGTGCAATGACTAATAATCACAATAAGTTGTGTAGTTAGCCTAACGGTTAGTGTCTTTCACTTTGGAGCACGAGGTCACGGGTAGCACGAGGTCACAGGTTCGATTCTCGGGGTGTCCACTTGCCTTTGAGAGGTTAGGATCTTTGTCCTCTAAAAGAGTTAAATACAAAATGCAATTGGCAAAACAAGCATAACAGAAAAAATTCAGTTTTACAATAAATGATGCAAGTGAAACTTTAGACCTTAAAGTTTATTAACAACAACAGTATTCACTGTACATATTAACCTAATAAAATAACCTGTTCGAGTTTATTTATTCAACATGCTCAAATTAATAATGCAAATGTTTAGCTTCTTTAAAGTATTGCTATTTGGTTAACATAAAACATCGGTTTTATTTAGTTAAGTTAATCATAATAATTAAGCGTATGGTTTTAAAAAGGAAGTAAGATGTACGAGTTTTCTCCGTGTTTCCTGTGGGAAATTTCCGAAGGGGTGAAAGTACAACAGTCAGTCACTGGCACGTGGATCGTAAAATATTCAGGATTGCCAACCGCAAATAGGGGAATAGCTGGTTGAAAACGTGCCTCAAGTGTTTAGAGTTGAGTCCTTTAAGCCTAAATAAATGTTGCACATGCTGACTAATCTATACCTATATTAGTCAAATACAACTCACTCGTAATCACTTTGTTTCAACCTTAATGACTATGAAGCTGAAACTTAGCATGGTGGTTCATCTTATTCCCTACATGTGAAATTAGGTTGGGTTTTGCGAAATTTCTTGAGGGCAAAGCCCCACGGGTTGTCAAGGTTCCAATGTTATTCTTATGGAAATGTTATTTTCATAAAACTTGTATTGGATCAGATGACGACTTAAGAATATTAATTCAATAAATAGATGTTGTATTGTATATTAAAAGCATTGAGTGAAGATGATTACAATAAAAACAATCGTATAGAGTGGAATTTTGCCTGTATATCTAAATATCTATCAATATTTACCAAACACCACTCAATGACTGAGTGATCACAGGTTCCTTAAAAACGACAATGCTTAATATGCTGAAATTTTGGAGATTTGTCTCACTCACTCACTCATCACGAAATTTCCTACTTCCCATTTACCTAGAGAAATTACATTTTGTAAACTGATTCTTTAGGCATCAAATAAGAAAACTAAATGGTTTTCAAACTTATCTGACCTTAGGGCTCCACCAGAGACCCCGACAAAGTTCCTATGTATTCCTTATGGACATTCATTTTTGTTTGAGCTGATGAAAATACAAACAGCTGATCTTGGTTCGTAGTAATTCCACAGGCTAAACACAGAACGCTCACCAAACTATCAGTTTTAGCGAATTTCCCCTATAGGGAAGAAGCTATTACCGTAGTCGGCATGGTAAGACCTAGGCCCGGGACCATGATAACTTTGTCGTTTTGAGGTACCCAGACCCCAAAAACAACATTCGTTCGAAACTGTATATATATATATATATATATATATATATATATATATATATATATATATATATATATATATATATATATGTGTGTGTGTGTGTGTGTGTGTGTGTGTGTGTGTGTGTGTGTGTGTGTGTGTGTGTTTGTGTGTGTGTGTCCGTGAGCACGATAACTCTCGTAAAAATGATCCGATTCTGATAAAATTTGGTATAAACGTGTAAAGCAACATTTATGACTTTAAGTTCGAAAACCAGCCAGATCGCTTCATACAAAGGGGTATTTTTGGGGGGTTTTGTACCCCAAAAATGGGTTTTTTGAATTTTGTACATATAATTTTTGAAATAGTCAAATTTTAGTTTTACCATTCCATTCAGCTTCAAAAAACACACAATTTGGTATTTTGATCGTTTCTCTACGTCAATTGGTTACTGAGGAAAGTGCTAAACACAGTACGTTGTCTAATGTTATTCTTATGGAGGAAAAGAAAAATGTTATATCTCGCTTATTTATGAACATATACGTACGAAACTTGGTATACGGCTTAATCTCGTTGTGGTCTATTGATATTTTCTCAAAAAACCAATTTTTTGCCAAAGGCTCTCGTAGCAGCAAACTTGCGTACTCAGCCCCATGTTATTCTTATGGAGAATAATTAAGTGCTATGTCTCCCTTAATTATGAACATAAATGAATAAAAACTGGTATAAGAATTCACCTAGTTCAGTTATATTGATATTCGCTTAAAAACCCATTTTTTGTGTTCCTTGTTGCAGCAAACCTGCGTACTCAGCCCCAATGTTATTCTTATGGACAATAATTAAAATTGTTTATATCGCTTATTTGTAAATATATTTTTATGAAACTTGGCAAGTGACTTTATGTAGTATTAAGACATTATATCTTCATTGGAAATTCGCTGAATATGCAGGTTTGCTGTGACGGGGGTATTTATAAATCATTTGCAGGGTGAAGCCTGCGGGTAACAGCTTGTATTAAATAAACTTAAACAAAGCCTATTCCTGTTCCAGCATTGTAGGGCTCCGCTCTCTGAACAGCTAACTCACTCACTCATCACTAATTCTGGTCTAGCTAAAAGGCTGACATTTCGCACAGTAATTATTTTGATCTAAAATAGAAAAAGCAAAGCGTTTTGTTAAAGATTTTACCATAGGTCTCTGCCCCACGAGTTGTCAAAGTTCCCATGTTATTCTTATAGTCATTGAAATGGCAGCATAAACAAGTGTTACTTATTCAAATATATAATATACCAGGGTTTATTCATAAACCTATTCCCGTTCCGTAAATGTTTTAGGGCTCCACCCCTGACCTTTATGGTGTGATGAAGGAGGTGCCTATTGTTATGTATTGACTTTAAAATTACTTATCTTGTTGAGCTAACATGAAGTTGGTTAATTTAAAAGTGTTTTAGGTAGCCTTACTTGTATTTAAAAAATCCCAAAAAAAGGCCCCAAGTTTCCCTAAAGTTCAAATATAATTTTTATGGATATTGATTTTTTTATTTCCATGGACACATTTTTTAAACCCCTGGTGTTTTTTTTTAAATTATCTTTAATTCTGTTTAAATCGTAGTTCACGCGGACCAACGCGGGTCTGCTAGTTATTTAGACATTTGATAGATAATAGCTATTTACGAAGAATAAACAGTTAGATCAGTATTAATTATGTTTGTGAAATCACACGAATTTGATAAAAGTATATTCTAAACTTGGTGAGGAATTAACAACTGGATAGTGATGTGTTTGCTCATTTTCAGGAAATCTTTCTTGTAATTAAATAATTACCTCATAGAGTATATTACCATATAATGTAGTTACCAAAGGTCCTAAAATACTACACCAATTTAAAGTCAATTTACCTGAAAACTTAAAAATTTGGTGATTACGTATTGGATATTTGCTTCTAAAGTTGTTCTGAGAAAAACAATGCAATACTGGTTCGCAAGGATAGACTTTTTGTCCAAATCAAAAATCGGCATTGGGTAAAAAAGAAAGCTTCCACAATATTTCTTTGTTGGATTTCCATTATAAAAGGCTTTCACCCTTTCTAGGCGAGGCCCCTCTATTTTACGGCGAAGCCTTGATGGAGGAGAGAGAGCTTTCTAGAGATATTTGTAATAATATTTTTGGTTTAATAATTGTAGATTGATTCGTTCGCTTACAATCATGAGCTTTTTTTAACTAAATACAAGTGATTATCGTAGGCTGATGCCTACGACAGGCATTTTAAGAAAAGTAAGTACAAATTTTAAGAATAACGATGATATTGATTAAATGTTAATCTTTAACCCTCGAATGGCTAAAAATACAGGTGCATGTATTAATCGGTTCTACGTTTTGTAATACTTGTGAGAGTAGTACAAATTATTTTGTAATCATAATGATGATATAAATAACACAATACGTAACAAAACTACAGTATCATACACAGTACATCCTTTTTAACACGTCCTATGTGAAATATGATTGATAATAAGTTCTTCTTAGTAATAATGATTTTTATTTGTTTATTAAAATTCCGAAAAATAATATCTGATCAGTAAAATTATTTATTTAAAAAAATAACATAAAACTATCTCAATCAAAATAAGCTAAATTATTATATCATACTAGAAAATACTAAAAACTACGATGATAACAAAATAGTTTGAATGGTTTCACATTAAAAACCGTCAAAATAAAACATCGAAGCATTAATCAAATGTCCACAAACTAAATTGTTTTTATTGATGGTTTACAATACTTAAACATATATCTTGAACGTACCAAAATTTTAGTTGAATTTATAGAACGTTGGATCGCACCGTTAAAAAAGGAGAATGCATGGGGTAAGTAATTTACCGTCCCATCACGACTGATGTATAGGACAATCGGACAGCCGTGAAATTCACAGCGCAACAACCCTTAGTGCAACTTAGCCAATCTGCTTCGGGCCGGGGGGACCAGGGGAGACTAGGGTCCATCTAGTGTTACAAACGTATTCTTTATTTTTAGTGTGCCTATAAATTTCAAGATTTAAAAAGAATAGTAAACAAATTACCTAAGTATCGAATATTAGAGGTTTCTATGTCTAAAACCGATTTAACATTGGTACTGTTTGTAAAAATTTAAAAAGTTTAGGTAAAAAGATTATATGAACATCATGTAGTGGATCTGTAAAGACTATTACAAACTGAAATAAAAAAATTAATGTGAAGAAACATAAACAAATTTCCAACAATAAAACAAGGACCAATACTGACGATATCTTTTGATAAGTTATAATTCCCATATATGAATTTAGTTATTTAATTAAACACCAAATAATATAAAATTGATTTATTTCACTAAAAATAATTGTAACTTGTACTAAGTATTCATTACTGTTAATGACTACACATATACCAAGCCAAACACTTAACAATTATCTAAATTAAATGTAGATAATTGAAATGTAATCTCGTATAGTCAAAGCCAGCTGATGGTTGAACGTGTTAGAGGGCCCGGAGGTGGAGCAGAAGCGTAAGCAAATTTCCTCTGGGATGTGTGAGGGGATTTAATTATCCGTGAAAATAAACAGGAGACTCACGGGGACCTTAGATCATCACTTTAGTAGGGACCTTTGCATAGATTTAATGGGCATTACCGACTCTAATACCTGATTAGTTCATTTGTTCGTTCAAAATGATTACCTACAGATTATTTTTTTTCAGGAAAATCTAAATAGAGAAGCTAATATCCGGATTTGGTATTGCAAAACTTGGATATGTCGTGTGTATGTCCTAGGAGTCAAAAGGCAGTAATCATTCAGCCTCGTACATGAGTTTTACAAAAATAATGTTAACACACTGAAAGTTAAACATGTCTAGCCTTTTGATAGGTATGTTGGTTTGTTGTTGTTAAGTTTAGTAAATATGATAACAATGAGGTTAAAGGTATCCAAAAGAAACTGACAATGAAAAATACTGACAGATGCATTAGTACAGTTACAATAGTAACACTGTACAATAGTAAAACACTAAGAAAATTTTAATTGTTTTAGTGTTATTATAACGAATAAGATAAAAAGTTCCATACGTATGAAGTGAATTTTATTGAAAATTATTTTGTTCCTAGAAAGGTAAAACTCTTTTAAACTTTTTTTGCTTTCGTATCGTGTTAGTTTATTCTACTCTCCCACTCTTCTGGTGAATACGCACAAATAGCGAATGATCGGTATATTCGCGAATAATGTAGGAGTTGCACGAATACCGAGTACCATTTTTGTTATTATTGTAAGAAGAGATTAATGTTCAGTGAACTTACGGGAGAACGTTCGACTGGATATTCGGCCGGAATGCGCGAGTAGTGTGGTAAAGGCTTGAGAAACGCCGTCTAAAACTGAACTACGGAGTTTACGTGAATTGTATATGTATTGATTATAACCATTCACTATTGACGCTACAGACATTATAAAATATCCACTGTATTGCTTATAGTAACGAAACAATAACTTTGCTTGTGATTTGGATATAAGTTCAATATTTTATTTAAATCATAGTTTTAGCTATTATCCTATTCAAAGCATATAAGGGGTAAACAAAATAACCACATTGAGTTTTTAATTGCACAACAGTTTAAAATCCGCTCTAACAAATGGTTAGACAAGCTTTGTACAGTACTCTCAACGGCCAACACTCTGAAGTGGAAAATCAGTTGATGTTCGGCTTTTATAAATGGTTCAATACTAAATTCAGCACTATTTCATTTTGGAAAGTTTGTCAGTTTTCATTCAATTGCCTAAGCAATGATAGAGTGTTAACCAGCAGCCAATTTCTATTCACATTTCTAACGAGAAAAAAACAAAATTAATACATTCAACCTATAAAACAGCTAAATACGATTCCATTTTACGGGAAAGCAAAAATCAGCATTAGCAAGGAATCAGTTTATTGTCACCTGATAAAACTAAACTAAGTAAACTAAGTAAAGACTAAGTAAACTAAGTGTAAGTAAATTCGTAATATAATAATTGTAGTTTTTATGTATTTCTACGCTAGTGATAATTTGTTTCCTTTTTTCTTTTAAAACGAAAACATACTTATTAACTCAATGCCAAATATAACAAGCGGAGCCAGGTCAAAGTTCCTTCTCAAAGATAATGATTTATCCCATTATTGGTCCTTTTAAACTAGTTTTTGAAGCGTTTACTCTCACCGACCGTGAAAAGCATGGTGAAATAAAATGTAGTTAACTGTACAGTAACAATTAACTAGTTCAGTTAAGGATCTGTACTACAAAGTAAGAACACATGTGTAACTATGTGCAGCCAGGCTCTTGAAGGTTAACTAGAAGTAGTTAAGGTAACGAAGTCAGCAAGCTTTAAACCCTAACCCCCTCCAAGACCCTCTCCACCCCCCTCCTTACCATCTCCCCCTCCCGTACCCCCAGTAATCACTTCCTCATCGATTTAATGATGACTGTTTGTGTCTAATTCGAAACTATAAATCATTTTGCAATTTGATTTTATTTTCGTTAGAACGCAAAATATACTCGTTAAAACAAGCAAATCTATGTTTTTAATATGTTGATATGTGTTAGGTGTAACATTTATCGGGTCATGAGTAAGCAGAACATTAAACATGTATGAAATAAAAAACTGAATTATCTGAATGTAATATGCGTTATAAATGAAATCTTGTCAATTACGTTTCCTAAGGTCAACCGGGGAAAACTGGTAATTTTGATAGTTTTCTCTTCATAAGCCAAGTAAGAACACCTAAAACTCGCTTTAAATTAACCTTATTTCAAATTATATGTTATAAGTTGTAATTAAAAGTTGATTAAAAGAACTAGATCTTAACTGGAGTTAAGGCTTAGACAAAATTAATTCATTATGAACTTGTCTAAAAGTGTTATTCTTTTTAATTTGTTATTAAAATTGAAATTAAAATTCATCTCTTAAGTCGATAAACTGCAATTAGACATATTAGGATGTATAAATAAATCCGTCAGCAGTTCAAATATAAATCCAAATGTGTTAAATATGTTTCGGCTTTACGCCATTTTCAAAAACCAGGACAGGGAACAAATATCCGCTTGCATTGCTTAGTTAATATTGCTTTCTAAAATCCACACTAAACACTTAGTTCACATAAAACACAGACGCTATGGACAGTATATCACGAAAAACTACTAACATTAATTCGATAGGTCTATATCATGGTTTAGCGACATAGCCGCGTCACAAGCAGGAACAGACGCTCTGTAATCGGATATTTGTTACCTGCCCTGGTTTTTGAAAATGGCTTAAAGCCAAAACATATATAGCTCATTTGGATTCATATGGGAACTGCTGGAGGTATTCACTATCCTAATATGTTAAAAACGTTGTAGTTTTAAAATTAAGAATGTAAATTAATACACATTTGTAATTAGTCTTGCCAAATGGTATTGGATTAAAACTTGCCTTAATTCAGAACTATATACTCAGAACACACATTTAAAAGGTAAAAATATGTCGCTAACCCCATTAACATTTATTTAATTTATAATTTGGAACTAAATGAATTAATACTTGTGTTGTACCATTAGAAATATTTCTGAAATGATTGGGCTACAGCATATAACTCAAGAACCCAAACCCATACTTAAGTCATCGAAAAGCAAATATCACCTGCAGTTGTGTTTGTCTTCCACCAAGGGGAAGACAATCAAATAAGTTTCCCCCTTCAGATGGGGTGGAAAGCGCATCTGTCAACCTTCACTTGATATAACCTCTGCCAAACGCCAGATGAAAAGTTATTGTATTCTAGTATCAAGAATGCTCTTGGAATCGGCAGGGCAGTTCGCCGTTTAGATGCTTCACAAAGCATATAACAGACCTGAGGACACTGTTAGCGGATACGCATACCCAACTTGTAATGTTTGTCAGATAGTTTAGTTTGTCATTTAACTTCAAGTGGCTAATATACACATTAACTGTCAGTACTGTTTTAATTTCTTTCCATGTGTTATGAACCAAAATACTATTTTATTTCATGAACAAGTTCTACTCATAAGACTATCCGTCTGAAAATAATAAAATGTTATAATGTTTCTCTTTTAAAATAATCTAGATAAATTAATCACATATTGTCATTTTGAAACTTTGTATGTTAACATATATGTCTTAACTCACTCTTTTATTCTATGACTAATGTAAAAGTTTATAAACACGTTTAGTAAATGATTTTATCCTAGATGGTTTCATCGGGCTCCTCATATTTACTTAAATGAAAGATAATCTGTCCAGGAAATCATTTTCTTTGCTATTTGACTAAGATATTCTCACTAATGTTTAACGTGGATCTACTTAGTTACTCACTTATAAATAACTTCCTCGGTATTACGAGATTTTGTTATCTTGAAAACAACCTAAGCATTGAATTAATTATGGCATACAATTACAAAAACAAAAATTAAATCTGTGCAGTAATTGGGACCTTTCCCCCTTGATAAACTACATTTGGAACAGATAAAAGACAAATAATCAGAGAGTTATTAAAAAATACATGAGGCTATCGTAATTGCAATTATTGATATAAAGTATACCTTCAAACTCGCCAAACACACGAGTTATGTTTATGCTGCTGTCTCGGATTCCATTGTTATGTTTATTATATTTTTCTAACATATTTTCAACTTAACATGTATGACCAGCCCAGGAAAAGTCGAATGTTCAAACTTTCTGTCAGAATGAAAAGCTGAAAACCCACAAGAGACACGCACGTCGCCAGACTCTAACTGGGAGGTGAAACTTTTATTTTGCTTAAACTGATTCAACACTCAGTGGGAGATAAAATTTGACATGTTGACTTTGTAATTATTATGTATTACTAACTCCATAATAATTAAAAGTCTAACCCATTAATTATATATTTGCATATTTTTGGGTGTTTAGGGTTGTTAATGTCTGTTTTAAAGTAAAGCGCATCTACATTACAAATAATTCGTTGGTTGTTTTGAATGTTGTATACTATGAATTTTTAGTATTACCTCAATAACCAGAGGCATTAGAGATTCGTTAAAAATTTTTAAGTATATTGTAAATATTTGTATTTATATTTTATTTTTTTAGGAATAAAACTCACAACCTAATAAAAAGGTTTTGTTTTTATAAACTAATTTTTCGTGATCGATTTATGTACCATTTATGTATTTATGCAGATTTTAGATTAAAAACGATATATTCTTTAAAATACAAACTATACAGTTTGTTTTAATAAGTATTAATAGACAAACGGAACCAATAAGTTGGTAGCGAAGTATTATACTAAAGAACTTTTTTATGTATTTTATTCAACCAGGAGTATTCTATCAAATTAGCTGTACGCTAAATAATTGGCTTGTTTGTTTTAACATTCCAGAAACAAACTAAGTACTCTTTAACGACTACTGGACGGCCATTTATAACTAAATGCACTTTTTGTATTGACAAGTAAAACACTTTATTATAATTTTAAAAATTTTTTGTTGTTACCAAACTAAATATCTTTCATTGCACAAAAAAATAGTAATGAATTAAATAACGCAGGTGACGATTTAGACAGTAGTTATACAGTTTAAAATATTCATCATATAATTGTATTACAAATGTATGGAATGCACTACAATTACAACATATGGGTGAGATAGAGTGCACACAACGCCACGCCGCACAAAGGGCTCAAATTCCTGGTTTATTTTATTCAGTGAAACAATTCGCTAAATACTTCCGTGTTGTACATTCTCCACAGTAGTTAGGATTAAAACGATCAACTGAATAACTAACACTAACAAGTGTGAGAGGGTACACATTCAAACACTTAGAGAATAACTAACACTAACGAGTGTGAGAGGGTACACATTCAAACACTTAGAGAATAACTAACACTAACAAGTGTGAGAGGGTACACATTCAAACACTTAGAGAATAACTAACACTAACAAGTGTGAGAGGGTACACATTCAAACACTTAGAGAATAACTAACACTAACAAGTGTGAGAGGGTACACATTCAAACACTTAGAGAATAACTAACACTAACAAGTGTGAGAGGGTACACATTCAAACACTTAGAGAATAACTAACACTAACGAGTGTGAGAGGGTACACATTCAAACACTTAGAGAATAACTAACACTAACGAATGTGAGAGGGTGCACATTCAAACACTTAGAGAATAACTAACACTAACGAGTGTGAGAGGGTACACATTCAAACACTTAGAGAATAACTAACACTAACAAGTGTGAGAGGGTACACATTCAAACACTTAGAGAATAACTAACACTAACAAGTGTGAGAGGGTACACATTCAAACACTTAGAGAATAACTAACACTAACGAGTGTGAGAGGGTACACATTCAAACACTTAGAGAATAACTAACACTAACGAGTGTGAGAGGGTACACATTCAAACACTTAGAGAATAACTAACACTAACGAGTGTGAGAGGGTACACATTCAAACACTTAGAGAATAACTAACACTAACAAGTGTGAGAGGGTACACATTCAAACACTTAGAGAATAACTAACACTAACAAGTGTGGGAGGGTACACATTCAAACACTTAGAGAATAACTAACACTAACAAGTGTGGGAGGGTACACATTCAAACACTTAGAGAATAACTAACACTAACAAGTGTGAGAGGGTACACATTCAAACACTTAGAGAATAACTAACACTAACAAGTGTTAGAGGGTACACATTCAAACACTTACAGAACTTTGGCACTCTGATGTAAACTAGAAATCAATTGATTTATTGATACGCATTGGAGAAATAGCTTACCTAAAATGTATTACTATATCACGTTTGTTTAAGCCATAAGACTGATAAATGCCATGTGGCTTGGCGAATACAACATTTTGTTTTCATAAGCCCATCGAAAATGTTAAGGGTCTCTTTTCGTGCTGTCTTATCTTTGCGTACTTTGCAATTTGTTTTGTTATTGTTGATTTAATTGATGAGGTTAATTGGTCAACCTCACCAAAAGCTTTGTTGTGCAAAGCTAATGACGATGAGGCGTATAATATATTTACTGATAATGAAGGGAATTGCCATTACTAATATATTTTAAGGGGTTTTTAAGAAATCGTTGGTAATTTATAATTGTTCATTAATAAAAATCATAAATTTCCTCAGGAACCAATATTTTTGTGTGTAGAAAATAGTTTAATATGTTTGTATAAAGCCAAATAACCTTTTTATTAGTTGGAAATTTAATGACTTAAATATTCATTAAATGACCTCTATTCGTTTCCATGTATTATTTGTTAGTTTCAGTAAAATACACAGGATTTAATTAACTATGTATTACACGGATTTATCTTGCTTAACATACTTTTTGTATACAGTCCATTTATGGAGTAGAGTATTTTGTTGTTGTTTCCAACTAAAATATTTTAACGTACAATGTAACAATATGTACGCCACTTCGACCCTTCACAAGATGTACTCCATCCCCTCGGCCAAGAGCAGATTGGTAAAGTTGTTGCAGATTGTTGGGTTGCGAATTTCACGCTTCTTTGACTGCCCCATTTATCAGTCGTGGAGAGATGGAAAATTACATATACAGGATCTACTTAAACTAATTAAATTGTTAAAACTCCGTATTTAGTTATAAAATAAAAATTTTGATGAGCATAATTTACAAATATAAAAACTCATAAGATATTTTATATGAATGACAGGAAATAAACAATTTTGGCTATTAGAAAATAACTTATTTAAAAAACCAAAGGCCAGTTTTATGTCAGAGAGTTACCAACATAATTTATTTTAATGTCAAGTGCTTCTATATACCTTGATATAATAATAAAAGTATTTCAATTAACGATGTTCTGAATTTTTTGTACTAAATATTATAGTAATTTGATATATTTTTAAATATCGAAAGAATAAATAAATAAATTAACATATTCAATTAAATTTATGTCATCTCAAACAAAAACCTTTCTTTAAACTATAATCAGTATTATATAATACTATAAGTTTGGTAAGTATGACAAAGAGTTGTAACAAAAATGATCCTACTAAAATCGTTAATTATGTGTAATTAAACTCTTATATATACCCGGAATATTTGTTTTAACAATAACAATATAATATAACTGTAACAAATTTTAAAACAAGGTATAAGTCTTACGAGTAACTTTTATCCTGGGTTTTCTGCCATTGACGGAAAGGCTTGCATCAAAATAATCCTTGGTTCAAAGATTTGTATAAACCTTCAATTTTAAGATTATAACTATAAGGTACAAAGTTAGAGGTTAAAAGGTATCAAATCCAAACGAACCACCAAAGAAAGTGTTACAATGTTGAATTGTTCTGTTTTTCCTAAACGAGGCTTGACTATAAAACTATAAAGTAAAATATTTTTAGCGAATTTCCCCTATAGGGAAGAAGCTATTACCGTAGGTCTCATGGTAAGACTTAAGCCCGAGACCATGATAACTTTTCGTTTTGAGGCCCCCATATGCCAAAGACACTATTCGTTCAAATTTATATATTTGTATATATATGTGTCCGTGAATGCGATAACTTGAGTAAAAAACTTCTGATTTCAATTAAATTTGGCTCAAATGTGTAAAGTGACATTCATGATTTTAAGTTCGAAAACAAGAGAAATCAGACCATGGGAAAAGGGGTTTATGGAGTTTCAAAATTTTCCAAAAATCAGTTTTTTGCACTTTTCACCCTGAAATTTTTAAATCACACAATTGTTGTTTTAAGCATATTATAGAGCTTAAAAAACAAATAATATAGTATTCTGAATCATTGACCTTGGTTAAGTTGTTGCGGAGAAAATAAAAAAAAACATGTTCATAAAATCTCCCATGTTAATCTTATGAAAAAATGGTTTTTAGCTTTTCCTTAATTAATTTTACTGTAAACTTGACGTTTGCTTTTGCCAATCAGTGTAGATGTACAAAACAATCATTTTGGTGTTTAAATTGTGATTCTACGTCCAACCGTTGCAGAGATATTCAAAGTGCTAAACACAGTACGTTGTCCAATGTTATCCATATGGAGAATATTTAAAACCTTATCTCGATTATTTATGAACATATATTGATGAAATTTGGTATGTGGCTTCACCTCGTACTGGCATATTGATATTTGCACAACAAATTGATTTTTTGTTGATTATCCTCTTAGCAGCAAACCTGCATTCTCATCCCTAATGTTATTCTTATGGAGAATACGTAAAGCTTTATATCTCCCTTAATTATGAACATAAATCATTAAAACTTGGTATGTAGCTTCACCTGGTTGAGTTATATTAGTAATTGCAAAAAAACCCACATTTTTATCTTCCTCGTTGCAGCAAACCTGCGTTCTCAGCCCTAATGTTATTCTTATGGAGAATAAATAAAATGCTATATATCACTTATTTATTTAAGTATTTTTATGAAAGTTGGTAAGTGGCTTTATGTGGTAGTAAGAAATATATTCATGCATAGGAAATTTGCTGAGTACGCAGGTTTGCTGTGACGGTGGTATTTTAGAGTCATGACTTACGTTTAAAACCGCATAAACGTGGGTATGACCTGAGAGATCCACTCGAGCGGTAACGAGAGACCGTTAGGTTAACGAAGTCAGCCTCATCGAGCTGTGAGTTCTTTTGGCCTATCTTTCGCTTCCCCCTCTTCAATCTACTATTGCGGTGGAAAAAATAAATTAAATTGTTTATAAACATAGGTTTACTATGATAAATCTCTCAAAATAAATATAACATAAAGATACTTCTTCAGTAGTTAAAGATTGATGAATGGCGCTTTCATATTTGTTTAATGGAATGACCCATTATTGAACAAACCTTTTCAATGCACTTAGAATAAATTCTTGTTACAGAGGAAGCTTTTAACAGTTGGTAGCATCATTCATCTGCCATTTTCATATTTTTAAATGGTCTTGTAAGTACATGAAAATATAAAATGTATATTAGCCTTCATGTTCATGATGTAATGACCACATTACAGTCTCATTTTATAGCAGAGTAATTTTGTATTACTTATTATCATTATAGATTTCCTATCCCAACGAAAAATTTAATTAATATAAGAAAATTATAATAATAGAGAACATAATTTAATTTTAGAAATATAAGAATAAAAATATTGAATCCAAAATATTATTGCTTAGTTTGATACTTTATTTAGATAATCAGTAATAAAAAAGTGTAATAACTCAACCACCGAAAATCATGAATTGTTGTTACGTGAGCAATTATATAAACACTGTTCAACATATCACATAAAAGCAGGATAAAAAAACTACTAATTTAATCTCGGGCTTGTTGACATATTGCTAGCCACTATTCCATAAATAGAATCCGTACTGTGTAGTATATCTTTTATTATTAAGTATGAAAATTAAATGCAGCAGAATTCTAGTTTAATGAACTAGAAGTTCAGGTTTATACATTTATTTTCTTACACATTTGCTTCATTTATCGACTCAAAAACTCAATTCGAAAATTAGGAAATCTTGCTGTTGTCACAGTATCACGAAAGGTATAATTAAAAGGTACTTATATTTACATTTTCGGTTGTATTTAGCATAAGTAAAGGTTAAACGTATTTTCTAGGGAATTATTTTAAGATGAAATACTTGTACGAGAAAACTATGTTGCAACTTGTAATTACTTGTGCTATACTATGTTTTTATGAATTTCCTCTATTTTAAAAAGTAAAAGAATCAAAAGAAATATAAAAGTAATTTTATAAAAGGCCAAACATGCAGCAAAAAGTCCAAAAAGCGACAAATGTAACAGTCGAAGATGTGGAACAGTAAATTAACCCTGACTAACCACACATTTATCAATGCCGGTGTTTCACATCTCCTTGCCACTCTAGCCCCTAGTACTCCCTGAAAACATAATAATAAAGTTTCACTTAATTATGTTTTATGTAATTTAAAAAATAATTTGTTACGTTTTATAAATGTTTAAAAGAATATACTACTTTGCTAAATTTCTATGATGTTAACTTTGTATTAACAATTAATGACTTATTGTGTCTCTATATGTGTTTTTAAGGCATTCAAAAATAATATTACTAATACAGTAACTATATGTTCCATAGTATTTTAAATTATTTATTGTTAGTTTTATTGAGTAGCTTTCTTTAATTAGCTGATTACTTGCTTCCAAGATTTATTAGTCTGCACACAAAAGTTGCAGGGAACGTATTTATTGTTTTTTTTTACATCATATTTTTGATTAAGGTAATAATGCAATGTATTACCCTTGCTGTCAGTTAAAAAAATATCAAAATGTAGAATTAATTAAGCGTATTCTAGTGTAGTTATTGTTTTAGAGTTGTTATTATATTCTAATTACACTAGTTTGTATGCAATTGCTAAAAATATGTAATACTATAAACGTATATGATGGTAAAGTTAACTGTATAAACAAATTAATTGTTAACATTAATAGTCGTAAGTTATTTCATAACAAACATAACATTAACAATTACGGAAATATAATCGAAAAAACTCTACTGGCAAAAATCAATACTTGGAGAAGTTATTTATGACTGAATCGGCCGTGTACAAGAGAGAGAGAAAAGCTGATGACTGAAGCGTCCCCTTAATCTGCATCAGAACATGCGACATCGTGTTTAGTAAGTTTGAATAAAGGACTATTAAAGACGTTAAAGAATCAATTTTGAGTAATTTTACCTTTTTATAATTTTGTGTCCACGTGCAAAGTGCAATAAAGGACTCATGAATTTTGGTGTTTTTTTTCATAAAATTTACCAGTATTGTTTTCCAAGTATATTGTATAATGTATAATTGCTGTAGGGATTTATTTTTAGTGTTACGGTAGATGCAATATAAACGTACCAAATGTGCTGAGGAATTGTATGAGTTCAACTTGATAGCGGGCAGTTTACTGCACAATCGTTGTTTCAGGTTTTTATATACAAACTATTTCAATTAATTGGATCAATCCGTCCTATAAGAAGTTTTATTTTAGAATCGTTTCACTACCCACCTCTTTTACTTGCTCTAATATGCTAACTATTTGCAATGTCAAATCGATAAATATCTATTTCGAAGTACTTCAATTAATGATGTATACATTTTGTTTTGCGTACAGTTTTATTACACATTTATAAAAAAATCGTATAATCGTTTAAGTTGTGCACCAATAAATTCGATTATTTTAATTGATAAATTGTGTATTGGCTATAGATTTTTGAATCCTTAGTTAAAACGAGGGAACTGAGACAGTAATCATGTTTAAGTAAACATGTTATGCATCAATGTACAATAATTGTAATCCATTGAAAATAATTAACATGATAATTTAATTAGATTTGCAAAAAATATATTATGACCAAAATATTTATTATTATGTATTAATAAAATATTTTGAATTACCTTAGGAAAAAACTCGACAGTACTCCTAGAAGGGGGATCAACTGTTACATTCCACAAAACATGGTAGGCCAATAAGTTTATAATTTCTTCCCAAACAATATAGTACATACGAGATGAGTGAAATTGAAAAGTCTTGTTTGATACCTTTGATGAAAACCATTTTTAATCTAATCAGTCTAATAAGTGTAACAAAATATTGATTATTAAGGAATTACTAACTCAGTGGCTTATTTATGTGTTTGGATTCAATATTTACCATATTGGTATATTATCTGAAAATGTTTCAGTATTAGAACTATTTTTTTGAAATATACTGCTAAGATTAATGAAAAACTGCATTGTTTGTTTAAATTATGGCAATTTATAATTCTTCCACCAAAGTTCTCCAGGAAAAAATATTCTTATAAGTTAATAGAAATTATAGTTGAAGTTTAATATAAACTAAAATATGTAATAATAATAATATAATTTTCCACACCATTTTTAAGCTTTTACCATTTCAACTTTCCATTTCTAGATAATCAATAAAAATAATTTGTTAAATCTATTTTTGCCTATTCTTTTAAATCTGAATTCAATGTAATTAAAATTTAAAATTCGTAAAGTAAAAGTTTTACTTCTAACCTAAGCATCCCTTGATTAGCCCAAACGAGTTGTTTCTTGAAAACAACGTTAGCAGTCGCAATATCCTGTGTAATCTGTGTTTGTTACAATCTCGCAGACGGATTGTAAATGGAGGTTTTCTGCGTTACTGTAACCTGGGGAGTCCCGTGAGTGCGAGGGAACGTACAACACTCCGTCACTTGTACGTGGCCGCTGAAATATTAACACTGGGAAACGGTAAAACAGAAAAACAACTTTGGCACACACCTCGACATATTTTTATAGCCGTCAGAAACATTATTCGTAAAAATAATGAAATTAATTTTGGCAGTATATATAATATATAATAATGGCAGCAATATATAATAATGTGAATCGTTTGTTAAACCTAAACCATCAAAAGTAACACACTTGTTATTAATGGTAGAGTAATAAAGGAATAATATGGATTTAGTGCCGTTAATAGCAATTACTTCCTTATACGTCACTTTTTTCGTTTTAAAACTAATTCTTGTCAAATATATGTTTGGGTATAAATGACAGTTGGTTATTTTTTACCGACATTTTCTAAATTAATTAATTTTGAGTTTAAAAAGAAAATATCAACCCCTTAAACTTCAAACTATAACAAATGTTCATGTTGATATGTATTAAGGGCTTAATAGGCCTTTTATTATGATAATTTTAATTAAAGTAATTAAGTAATTTATTCATTTTTAGTAGTTTTAGAGTTTTTGGCAGTTATGATGTTTAACAAACAGTAATGTTTATCGAAACTTTTTCAATGCTACCGCAATAAGAACTTCATAGTTGACTTATTAAAAGAGTTTTACAAACAATATTTAACAGGATTTTATAATTGTAGGCAGTGAGTACTTCGACGCTATCTTAAAATATTCTTGTAACTGATGTAATTCCTAGAACACTAAAATATATTTAGATCATTTACAGCAACGTATGTCATTTAAAGACGTAAATTGACTTTTACTACTTAATAAAAATAATTAAATTTGTGGTTTTGGTCGTAAGATAAATACTACCGCAATTAAACTTTAATAGTTAGCTTATGGAGAGAATAATACTACTATGGACCCCCCCTGAGAGTTTTTCGACCTTTGCCCCCTGACGTCACGCTCCCTTCCCCACCCCCTCACCACCGGATCCCTCCTGGCCCCCTCCTACCATTTCTTCTAACCTACTTTTGTGGAGGGTTGCCAACCTAACTTATTTGCGTAGGATTGCCAACCTATATATTTTTTTCCTTGCAATACTATGTCACGCTAAATTATACTCACTGTACATAATAATTATGTATATAATTATTACGTCACGCTACTTTCGTTTGCTGCGCTCGGCCCCCTCTCACCTGCTTGTTTACTTATCCGAACATGATGCTTAACCGAACATGTGACTTATCCAATCTTGTTACTTGTCCGAACCTGTTACGTATCCGAACATGGTACTTATCCAGCCAGCACACTGGACCACCCCCCCCCCAGGCGAAACTCAACTCCTTGAGCAAAGCTCGGCCCCCTCCCCCCCCTCCCCCTCCCCCCACCACCGCCCCTCCCCCCACCCCCTCCCCCTCCCCACCCCCTCCCCCTTCCCTCCCTGCCCTTCCTATCATTTTACCTAACCTACATTTGGGCGGTGTGTCCAACCTAGTTTTTTCTGTGTAGTGCTGCCAATCTATTTTTTTTTTGTTTGAAAGATTACTTCACCCTAAGTTATACTGTTTGTTATATGTATATATTTATTACGTCACACAACTTTCATTTTCTACGCTTGGCCCCCTCACACTGTTTATATATCTTTTAATACCCTTCTTCTGTTAAAATATATTAGTAAAATATGAAGTAGTACCAGGTGTATCAGATCAGACTGAAATAAAATCTATGAATTTATAAAATAAAAGTTGATATTTGTAAGTAGTGATTTCTCTTTACGGTGGAAATTATACCTTGTGGATAATTTTATATCCTTATCGGGTTCATCACTCCTGTTTCAACTTGTTTAGATCTGTCACTATTTGTTCAGTAGATATGACCCTTATAGATCTCTGTAACTTATTTGCTATGCCAAACGTTTTAACTTGTAATACTATTCCCTTGTATGCTTTTTGAAACTAATTTCATCCAAATTGTACCTTGTGTAAGTCATTATTAAACAATGCAGTCAAGGAAGTAATTAATTACAAACCAAAACACTTATTGATACATTTTGTACTATAACTATTTACATAATTATATTGTTCTTAAACAAATTATATTCCTCTACCGATGACCCGGTACAGTAGAGACATCCTGGCAGCATCTCCGTTTCACAATATTGCCAAACTACCTTTTGCATAACAAAATCTCTTATTTCACAGTATTGTCGTTATCATTTCAACATAATAAAAAATACCCCCGTCGCAGCAAACCTGCATACTCAGCGAATTTCCAATGAATTTATAACATAACACATTAAGCCACTTAACAAGATTCATAAGAAATATATTCAAAAACAAGCGATGTTTAAAATATTAATTATTCTCTATAAGAATAACATTGGGGATGAGTACGCAGGTTTGCTGCAACAAGTAACATAAAATAATGGGTTTTTATGCAAATATCAATAGAACTCAGCTAAGTGAAGTTACATACCAAGTTTCATCCACATACATTCATAAATAAGCGATATATAACATTTTAATTATTTTCCATAAGAATAACATGGGACCGAGTACCTAGGTTTGCTGCTACGGGAACCATAGGCGAAAAATTGTTTTTTTGTGCAAACAACAATAAACCACAACCAGATGAAGCCATATACCAAATTACGTCAGTTTATGTTCATAAATTAGCGATATATACAATTTTTCTTTTTCTCCATAAGAATAACATTAGGCAACGTACTGTGTTTAGCACTTTCAATATCTCAGTAACCAACTGACGTAGAGCAATGATCAAGATACCAAATTGTTTGTTTTTTATGCTGAATTCAATGGTGAAAATTAAAATTTGATTTAAAAAAAAGTTACATGTGGAAACCCCAAAAAACTCATTTTTGGGGTACAAAACCCCCCTTTGGATGGTGCGATTCATCTGGTTTTCGAACTCGTTCAAATAAATGGTACTTTACATGTTTGTACCAAATTTCATTAAGATCGGACCTTTTTTACGAGAGTTATCGTGCTTACGGACACATATATATATATATATATATATATATATATATATACATATATATATTATATATATATAATAAATATATAAAAATTTGAACGAATGGTGTTTTTGGCATCTGGGGACCTCAAAATGAAAAGTTATCATGGTCTCGGGCTTAAGTCTTACCATGAGACCTACGGTAATAGCTTCTTCCCTATAGCGGAAATTCGCTAAAAGAAAAATTAAGTTAAATTTATTAAATTATTTAATTCACCCTGATACAAAAGGTACTAAAAACTATTTAAACATATGTTAATTTGTATTGGCTGAGTATTTAGATACGGGAGTTGGAATTTTTTATTCCATTTTTCTTTCACAATTTTGCAAACTTAACTGTTATTTTTTTATCTTAGATAGTGTTTCAAACCTAATTGTTTTTATGCCTTTCACTATTAATGTTGCCAACTTAACTTTTTAAAATTAATCCTTGCCACTGTTGCCAAGCTCTTGATATTATACTGTGATTCAGCTGTTGCAAACCTAGCATTTTTACTATTTGTGATTGCCAACTCTTTTCGTACTTGTCGTTGTCAACCTAAATGTAAATTTTTATTTCTCAAAGTCTTTCTGTACTTTTTTGCTAACGGAATAGCCAACATAACCTTCTGAGCATTCTCTTTTGCAATTGTTTTGCAGTGTTTGCCAATCTTAGTATTTTGCGTTCTTTCTATTACAAAGTTGCTAACCTAGAGTTTGTATTTTTTCGTTCTTAATGTTACCAATATAATTTCTAACCTTTTCAATTATATTCCTAACATAACGTCTCAATCTTTACCAAGCAGTGTTGCCAACCTAACTTTTTGAATTTTGTTACTCAGGGTTGCTAATTTATATTTGTATTTCGGTGTTACAGAGTTTCCTACCGAACTACTGAATCACTCACTGTGTCGCCAACCTAAATTTATAACATTTTATTTCGCAGATTTACCGACCTACCTTTATGTAACTTTGGGGTAGTGTTTAAACCTATTAAAGGCATTGGTGAATGTTTCATTTACAAAGTTGCTAACTTGAATGTTGGCATTTTCATTTTAGATAGGGTTTCAAACCTTGTTTTTACTCTTTTGTTATCAACTTAACATTTTGCAATCTTTCTTTGCCAGTGTTGCCAAGCTAAATCTTAATATCTTAGGTCATACTGTTCCCAAGCTAACTTTTCCCTGCTTGTTGTTACCAGCCTACTATTAGCATTTAAATAAATAAGTTTTAGTAGAATTGTCGACTTTTATATTTCGCAGTATTGTCATACTAACATTTTTCTTTCACAAAGTTGCCAACTCAACTGTTTGTATTTTCTTTTAAGGAGGTTCAAACCTGATTTTTGTATCTTTCATTCTCAAAAATGCCAACTTTACTTTTTGCAATTTGTCATTGCCAATGTTGCCACACTAACTTTTTTTCCTGCTTGCTGATGTCAACCTTAGTTTTATCCTACTTGTTGTTGCCAACCTAAATGTTGAATTGTTATACCGCAGTGTATTTCTGTATTTTATCGTTACCGTAACGGAATTGCAAACATAACTTTCTGAATATTCTCTTTCACATGTTTACTAACATAACTTTATTTTGTGCAATGTTTGCCAACCTATGTATTTTGTGATCTTTCTTTCACAAAGTTGCGAACCAGAATTTTTGAAATTCTGTTTTGTAGGGTTGATAACCTAATTTTTTTCTTGTTTTTTGCATGGTTTCCTATCTAACTTCTGAATCATTTGCTGTGTCGCCAACCTAACTTTCTAAAATCTTCTTTCTCAGAGTTGCCAACCTACCTGTTTGTAGGTGTACATTTTGGTGTAGTGTTTCCAATCTTTTAATAATTTATTTGCAGTGTATTTCTGTACTTTTTTGTTCAAGTAATTGCCAACAAAACCTTAACTACATCATCTTCTCACTTTTATTTTTTGCAGTGGTTACTAAGTACTTTGTGTTCTTTCTTTCTCAAAGTGGTCAACCTAGATGTTGTATATTTTCGTTCTTAATGCTGCCAATACAATTTCTGATTTGTTGTTCTAATGTTACAAACATAACGTCTTAATCTGTCTTTCACAGTGTCGCCAAAACTTTTTGACATTTTGTTTCGAAGGTTGCTACCTAACATTTTGGACTTCGGCTTTTGTTCAGAGTTTCCTACCTAACTCCAAATATTTCACAGTTTCGCCAACCTAACTTTCTGAAATGTTCTTTCGCAGAGTTCCCAACCTACCTTATTGATTAACTCGGGTGTAGTGTTTCCAACCTTTTAATAATTTTTAAAGGCATTGGAAAATTCTTCATTCTTAATGTTTTCACCTAAAATCTTTGAAATTTTTCTATGCCAATGTTGCCAAACTAACTCTTAATATTTTAATCTGACACTGTTGCCAACATAACTTTTTTCCTACCTGTTTTTGCCAGCCTAAATTTTGTGTTTTGATTTCGCAGTGTATTTCTGTAGTTTTTCGTTCAAGGGATGACCAACAAAACTTTCTCTACATTCTCTTTCACACCTTTACTTACATAATTTTATTTTATGCAGTGTTTGCCAACCTAAGTAATTTGTGTTCTTTCTTCTTCAAAGTGGTCAACCTAGATGTTGTATGTTTTCGTTCTTAATGCCGCCAATACAATTTCTAATTTTTGGTCATAATGTTGCTAACATAACGTCTCAATCTTTTTTGCACTCTTGCTAACATAGCTTTTTGAAATTTTGTTTCTTAGAGTTATAACCTAGCTTTATGTTTTTCGGTTTTTGTGCAGAGTTTCCTACTTAACTTCTGGATCTTTCACAGCGTCGCCAACCTTACGTTGTGAAATTTTCTTTTTCAGAGTTGCCAATCTATCTTTTTGTTACTTTAGTGTAGTTTTTCCAACCTGCTAATATTGGTTACAGTCATTGGCAAACTACATTTTACATATTTCTTTCGCAGAGTAGGCAGTTTAACTATTATTTCGAACTTGTATTTTCTACTTCTTGATAACGATCACTACTTCCAGATTAGCAGATTATTATTTCTACTACGCAATTAATACGATTTTAACATATATTTATTAGTTTGGTCATGTATATTTATAGAATAAGAGTATTTTAGGACAAATGTATTACAATCTATTCTTATATTTTCCCATCGGTTAGTTATCTTTCTGGTTGTGAACAGAGAGTTTTTGGGTAGTGAGTATTTGTCTTTTTATATGTTTTTTTTCTACCAGCTTAACGTTTTTATTTTCACAGCAGCAGGAATTTAACTTTAGGGTTCAAGTACTAACTGAAACCTAAATCGAGTTATTTTTTCTGAAATAATATTTTAGAAATATTTTAAAAACTATTTTTAATAGTATAGTATTACATGTCATTCATTCATTATTTAGTGATAATTTTCCTATTATGTGTTATTTTATATTTAAGTTTCCCTATCATGTATTAATTAATCAATTTCCCCTAAATGTGTTATTTGTATTAATTGTCCTGTGTCATGCCTAATAATAATCATCATTATCACCACTCCTCAGAAAACCATTCCCCTCTATGTATTTAATGTTTATTTATCTGTGCAATTGTAAAATAATATGTATTTCATTAATTAATCACCAATAATTATTCACAGCCTATCCACATCTAATAGCCTACTCACTTAATTTAATATGTTGTTAATAATAATATTTTAGATATAATTTATGTGAGAGGATTGCAATAGAATTAACATTTAATATAATACACTTTCAAAAATAGTCCTTAAGGAATCTAAATTACAGTGACCAGTGTTAACAATTGTGTGATCATGTGCTTCTCAACAATGGACCATGCTTCCAGACCTCATCTCTGCTAGATCTTTCTTCTTGTTCCAGATGCCATAGTGTTAAGACCTAAAATCTGTGAAGGACACAGTTCCTATTTAAAATTTTCCCAGTATGGCCTAAGTTTTGCATTGCTTAGTGCTCATTTTATCAGGGACTTACTGCTCAATTAATACCATCTTTAAATTCACTCCCTTTTATTTGTTTTATCCCCAAGAACTGGTATTGAGCGAAGAACATTTGTGAGCAGATTGGTAAACTACTTCCATTGTATTCTCTTAGGGACTTGAAAGAATACAGACATTTAAATAGAACAAGTCTAATGTTCTGAAAGTTAAATTAACCTCAAGAGAGTATGGATATAAAAAGTGACGCTATCGGGATCTGAGGGCAATGGCTACCATGTGCTAAGCCTAGCTTGTCTTTACAATTCTGAGTGTTACTATCAACAAAATTCACTAGGCTATTTAAATATAGCTCACAAATCATCTTACTTGATTTCTCAATAAATATATTTATACCTGTGGTCTTCTTTGGTTTATTTTAGTGAGTAGAATGTGTTTTGTATTTACTCTGGATCTCAACAAAAGGTAGGTGTACAATTTCTAGAATATCTTTCACTATTTGAATAAAATACAAAGTTACAGAGGAGCAATATAATATTTATTTATCTAGTAATACAATTATGCTTTAAAAAGGTTCTCAATCAAAGGGATTTACAACAATAGTAAGTTTTATAATTTCTACAATTAGTTTAGTTTTTCGTTTATAAACTTTGTAAAATTTCATTGCAAATTAGATTGTTGCGTTTAGGTTCGGAAAGCTACTCAACGGTCTTTGTTTTCTATCGAACTTCTAGGCTATCTGATCTGACTTTATTTTGCTGATTTTAAAAATTTTATGTAAGAGTTTAACACTTAAATGAGATTTACCTGAAATATAACATTTTAATGCAAGACATAAACAATTTATAATACCGAAGGTATAGTTTTCATAAATAAATATTTTTTGTAAGCTTAATGAGATTGGAAATTTGATTTTAAGCTCATTTTAAGGTGGAATTTGATATTTCCAAGTGAGATACCATTCGTAACCTCACAGATCGTGTTCTCATTGGGCTTATTTTAAATTTGTTGATAACTTAGTAAACCTAAAGCCGGATTTACTGTATTTAGAGTCTTGAGACAAAACTATCTGATGCATTAACTTACATGTAAAATACATTTCCAGTCGTAAACTTTAATTAACGTGTATTTATTATAGCCTTTTATTTTTAAGGTTTGGTATATTGCCTTGTATATTTGTATTTACATGTTGAACTTGTCATTTAATTCTCAGATATGGTTCCATGAGTTATCTTAGTAGATTCTTATTTGACTGATCGTAAAAACATATGATACGGAGAATTATTAGTGGTAGATATTAACTTGAATTATTAAAATGTGTCAGATTCATCAAAATCGATAAAAGTTACCCTACAAATATAAAACATACGCTAATATTTGTTCAAACAATTGAAAATTGTGTAGGTTAGTTGAATTTATGATAACCAGGTATATCAAAACGACTAAATTCAAACACAATACCCTTACATCTTAAACAAAGTATAATTATTTTAAAAGTTTTACTGTCGAAACAGAACCAGGTGCTTCAGACCAGCGAAAAATATAAACATTGGACTCAGTTTATTTTATTGTTTAACAACAAAGTACTTGGAGTGTTGACATTTAAATAACCACCCTAGTAAATACTTGACTTTGTATCCAGCCCTAATCGAATCTCCGTATTTCCCTTGTTGTAATAAACGGGTTTTCCTTTCAAATTCCAAACACCAAAAATTTAATGTAAGAAATAATCATCATCATTTATAAATGAGGCTCCGAAAGCTAACTTGTTCTAATCTCATTTCGTATTAAACAACATGAAATTAGATTTCAGCATATTTTGTTGATGAAATATAAAGATTCGCCTGAATTAAAGATTTGTAGGGCCGATGGTAATGTTTTTTTAAACTTAAACTTCACATATTTACAAGTGCACATTTTAGTTTATAAACTAAAAGTAAATTTAAGACAAAGCGTCTATTTGAATGTAAAATAACCAGGTACATAAGAACAGCTAAAACATAAAACTTGGACACCATATCTTATATAAATTGCTACTTAAGGCAAAGTATTATTATTTTTACTAATACAGTCTTAGGTTCATTAGTAACAACTTAATATTTACATTTCTGAAATTAATGATTTTTGTCGAGTCCATCTAATATTTCTTTGAACTGTAAAATTGTGTAATCTTATAGATTAAGTCCAGGGCACTAAACTCTCATAGTTATACTCTTAAACACAAGTAATTGTAGTATTTTGCGATTTTTCATTATTTTCCACTTCAAATTCAGTAATTAGATTGTGAATATTTATCCGGGAAGCTATTAAAGTAGCAAAACCAAAATAATTTCTTTACTGCGATTATTTATCCAATGGGGTAAAGTCCAAGTCTCCAAATCTGTGTTAGCTCCATTGCAACAACTTTTTATTTCTAGATGTAGGGATTTTCACTAACCGATTGAATTGTCTTTTGGTTGACTTTCTAAACTGTTCACTTACTATACTAAATGGATTATAATTATTTATATTGAATTGAGTCCATTATATTGAATCCATTTACGTATAGTAAGTGAACAGTTACAACAGCTACAAAGTCGGCCGACTTTGACACTTTACCTTTCGGCACAAAACGACCCCGATTTTGAGATATCTGTTTTGTCAGCCGTTTTATCTTTCATTTAAATTAACCCAACTGCCGTTTAGCATGTGCATATATATATTTATCTTCTGTATCCTTGTTGCTACCAGCTGTTGTGAGATTCCTATAAATATGGGCAGCGTTTTGTTTCCCGAGTCAGTTCTGCGGAATGCCCCGTACTGTGCGGATTAATTTCCAGCTCCTGCAGGCCATAGTCAAGTTGAAGCCTAGTCCACGTCTGTCGCTGCTACGTATAGCTGACGAGAGTTTGGTTACCGCTATTTGCGAGTGCTTTTTGAACATTTTAAACGCCAACATACCTCTTACTTCTGAGGTGAGATGGAAACTCGAAAGATTCAAGCAAACTATTCGTTCCGTAGCGTCTTCGAAAGGCTCGTGGAAATCTAAACGAGCATTGTTGGTGAAACACAGTGAAGTACTGGTCCCTCTAGTTATTGCTACGGCCCTGGAGTATTTCAAGGATGAATCACGCTAAGAAGATGGTGTTGATTTCACCCGACGTCTTGCAACGGTTGAACGCTGCTACACCGAAAAACGAAACGTTGAACGTTCTGGAAGAGGATATGAATAAAGTGCTTCACACTTCGGACCTTGAAGACCGGGCTAAATGGGCGCAGTACCAGCAGATGCTTCAACGGAGACAGTATTTTCACGATGAAATGCGCAAACTATGGAAACTCCTATTTTAGAAGCATCACACAGCGGCACCCGAAACTTTAGAGACGATATCTTACGCACGATTCCCAAGGCGTTTAAAACAAAAGGAGAACTCCTTTTTGAACGGCTTTGTGACAACAAACTAATTTCATGGGACAGAAACGGTACCGTCAGTATAAATGGAGTCGCAATCCCCAACTCGGACATTGTCGGTCTGGTCTGCGATGTGGTAAGGTGCAAGAAGACAGCTGCCGGCCCTGTCGGTTGGGAGCAGTTTTTGGGAGCTCTACGCCAGATTAACGTTCCTCAAGAATTCATCGGCAACCCTCAGCGCAGACATCAGCAAGCCGGACCCTCTTCGTCGAGACGACCATTTCCTTCACCGCGACCAGCATTTCCTACACTCATCACTAGAAGGCGGAAAACAATTACACCACCACTCCCAGACAGAAGAAGAAGATTAGTGTCTAAGGCGTGGGCTCGTATGCACCCGCAACAACCATGAACAAGACTCTGGAAAAAATATACTACGACCCGGCAAGTTCTGCTTGCTACGCAGGAAGCCACCCTCTTATAACAACAACCAAAAATAAAATTAGGACCCGAAAAACTAAAGATTGGCTTCTCACTCAGGACCCCTACACACTGCATACGCAAAAAAGAAGAAACTTTGCCAGAAACAGGTATATCGTCAGTAATATCGACGATTTATGGCAAGCAGATTTGGCCATTTTTAAAAACATTTCCAAATACAACGACGGCGTCAAGTATCTGCTTGTGGTGGTGGACGTTTTCTCAAAATACGGTTGGTTGCGCCCGTTGAAAAACAAGACTGCTAAAACGGTTAATGAGGCTTTTGAGTCTATTTTAAAAACCGATGGACGAAAACCACGCGATATCCAGTGTGACAAAGGTAGAGAGTTGGTTTCCGTAGCATCTGCAAAGTTGTTTAAGCAGCGTGGAATACATTTTTACACGACCCGCAATCCCGATACCAAAGCTGCAGTGGTGGAGCGGTTTATAAAAACTATAAAATCAAGATTGTGGCGCTACTTTACTCACAAAAACACTTTACGCTATGTGGACATTATTCAAGACTTGGTACGGGCCTACAATAATACAGTGTATTCGACAATCAAGATGGCACCAGCTGACGTCAATGACGAAAACGTTCTGCGAGTCTGGAAGACACTCTATTCCAATAAGGAAACGTATATCGCCCCCAAACTCGATGTCGGTGACACAGTGCGTATAGCAAAGGAGAAGAAACATTTTGCCAAAGGATACGAAAGCAACTGGACAGAGGAAATCTTTAAAGTCATACGCGTCATAAGGCATCCAATTCCAGTGTACCAAGTTCAAGACCTGGCCGGAGAAGTTATTGACGGTGCCTTTTACGAGGCGGAACTTCAAAAAGTAATAGTTCCGAAGAACAAGGCTTACAAAATTGAGAAAATACTGGAAATGAAAGGTGGGGGAAAAGGGAGGAAGCTGTTAGTCAAGTGGAAAGGTTACCCTGCAAAGTTCAACTCCTGGATTCCCGCGTCTAGCCTTTTGGATTTAACCCAGTGAATCCTGGTGCCGCTGTCAGTCTGGTCCGAGACGCCGTCGAGTGAACATGGCTGGTGTCGGTGGTATGTTTGGTGCTGTAGGCCGCGCTCCTATGCCTATATCTGGTGGTACTATAAAAACCGAGGCTCAGTCTTTGCCCAACCGTCACAGCGTGAACATCAGTCCCGACTCTTCGTCAGCTTTTAAGAAGCGGAAAGCAGTACAGAAACCAAAAGGTCGGAAGAAAGTAGAAAACTCACGTAAGAAGCTAATACGGAAGAAGAAGAAGAAGAAGCCCAAAGTTTCAAAGAAGAAGAAGAAGAATTCAAAAAGGAACTATCCATCCGACATTTTTTCCTAATGGCCTACGTGCATAACCTCTCTGCCGATTGTTCTAAAACCGAATTGGATTTGTTTTCTCTACCACCCACTCAGACCAGCATCGAAGGAGGTCAGTGGGTCCAATACAAACCTCTGTCCTCACTCACTGACGAATCCCCCATCGAGTTTGTCGTGCCTGGCCACGGTGACGAATATTTGGACTTGTCTCAAACCTTGATTGCTGTGAAAGTGAGAA
This sequence comes from Allygus modestus, assembly GCA_963675035.1. Lineage (NCBI taxonomy): Eukaryota > Metazoa > Arthropoda > Insecta > Hemiptera > Cicadellidae > Allygus > Allygus modestus. Next base: position 281,485,641 of record OY776112.1, on the reverse strand, counting down.
TTTTGCAAGAGGACGGTAATGTTTTGGACGCAACCTGCGATAAAGTTGGACCTGTAAACTATTTTCTGCATTCGCTGTTTAGCCAGGTATACTTTAACCAAAAACTGGTATCGGCAAATGGAAACACTTACCCTTACCGAGCGTACATTGAAACTCTTTTGAATTACGATGATGCCGCTAAAGAAACCCACCAATCATCTGCCCTTTGGGTGAGCGATACAGCTGGTCAAATGGACAAAACTGAAGATGAAAACGACGGACTGAAGAAAAGACGAAGTTACTTTGTCAATAGCCACCCTGTGGACATAATGGGATATATACACGCTGACGTATTCCACCAAGGAAAGTATCTGCTGAACGGAGTCGAGCTTAAAGTTAAATTTACGAGATCCCGCGATAACTTTAGTCTAATATCCAAGTCTGGGTTCGTGATAAACGTGATGGAAGCCAGCCTGATGGTGAGAAGAGTGAAGATTAACCCCACACTGTTGGTTGAACACGCCAAAAAGCTAGAAACGTGCGCTGCAAAGTATCCCATAACGCGCGTGGACGTTAAGGCCTTTACTATTCCAAGCGATGTGCTCGGCAAAACTATAGACAATGTTTACCTGGGACAGTTGCCTAAAAGGATCGTGTTGGGGCCAGTGAGTAACAACGCTTATAACGGTAGTTTTAAGCACAACCCTTTTAATTTTGCCCATTACGACGTAAACTTTCTGGCCCTCTACGTTGACGGACAGCAAGTACCCGCTAAAGCACTTCAGCCTGACTTTGCGAACCACCATTTGTACATCGGATGTTACAACACGTTATTTTCCGGATGTGGTATTCACAACAAAAACCACGGAAATGGAATTTCACGAAGCATGTACCCCAACGGCTATTGTCTGTACGCGTTCGATTTGACATCGGATTTGGCAGCCGCTGCACCCCATTGGAACCTGGTCAGAAGAGGCAGTCTTCGCATAGAAATCAATTTTGGTGTCGCCCTCACGGAAGCGGTCAACTGCATCATCTTTGGAGAGTTTTGCAACATCATCGAAGTGGACAAGTATAGAAACGTCACAGTTGACTATAACTAACCTCTATTGAAACCAACTGTGTAATAACTCGGACAGTTTTCGAACAAGATTTTGTTTTGTTTAAATAAAAGAAAATATTTGTTGTTGTTGGAGTGTAAGTATATTTAGTCCGGTTTTCAAAGTGTTGTTTTTATTTATTAAAGAAAAATTAAAAATCACATGGTAAAACTATAATGAATTTAATAGGATAATGAAATGTATACAATTAGTGTGTGTGTGTGTGTGTGTGTGTGTGTGTGTGTGTGTGTAAAAGGCGTATATATATATATATATATATATATATATATATATATATATATATGTAAGAGGATTTGATTTATTATATACGTACTTGTGTGTGTGTATTTGAAACGTTGTTATTATTATTAATCCTTGTCCCTGTCCAGTTTTTGAAAAGATAATGTTAGAAAGATAGTTGGTTGTAGTTGGAGGAGGAGAACGGGTGGGGAGGGGGCAATAGTGGTGGGGAGAGGTATTGTAAAGGAGTTAGTGGTAGGGAGGTAGTAGTGGGGATAGAAAGAGCCGCTGTCTAGCCCGGCAGGCCTCATTCTCATTCTAACCTCAGGCGGTGCCAGTCGCTTCGGGCGGAACATGGAACTGTTTGATGATTTTCAAGGCTTTAAAAACCCAAACAACGAATTCGTAGTTAAGGAATTTGCAGTTGCCACGTCGGACGGAACCACCGTTCAACATTGGACAGTGAAATCTCCGTGCCCATACACCACTTTGGACGCCAAAACCAAGAAACAGTGTACGTGGACGACCAATCACTATCACGGGCTACGCTGGCAGGACGGTGACACAACCATTCAAGCGCTACACAGACAGTTGTACTCCATTCTGTATTCTTCGGTAGTGTACGTAAAGGGACTGGAGAAAGCAAACTATATTAAAGAATTTTTCAAATCGTGTCTAGTGATCGACCTGGAAGCCTACCCTTCTTTGAAGGTGCTGACGACATCGAATGTGTATTGTTTTTTTCACGGAAAATCAAAAAAGATGTGCGCATTGAATAACGTGTTGAAACTGGTTCAATACCACAACCAATAAAAAAGAAGTATATCGGAGGGAAATATTCCCTGCATCTGGGACTTTTAGTTTTTGTCCCCAAACCATTCCCCCACTCCCTTATAGATCCCTCCAACCACCCCACCCCCACCACACCCAAAGTAAATTATCTAGTTGAGATTCAGTCAGTTCCACGCCACCTGGACGATAGGCAGCAGTTACGGGGAGATAAAATCAATCGGCAATGGACACTGCCGATTTGAAAGTACACTTGAACAGTTGTTACGTGCCGCAATATACCAGGATCAGCGATCTCAGCCCGATGATCCCCTACAAGATCATCCAGTTTGGAAAAGCGCAAACACGTTTCGGCGAAACAATCCGCACCACCGTCGTTGAAGGTATAACCGGCGATTACCTACTCCTGAACGTCTACCTCCCACACAGGTTCCTCGCTATCCTCTCGGACGCCGCCATCGAGAGCTACAACAAAGGAGAGGGCGACAGACTGTCTCTGGTATACCGGGGAATCGGAAAAGGAATTGAATTTGTTTGATTTTTCACTTAATTACTGTTTTTGTAAATAGTAGACCAATTAAATGTATCAATTAAGTTTGGTTTGTAATTTATTACTTATTATTTTCCCTTGTGTGCATAGTTTAGTATTGGACTTACACAAGGTACAATTTAGATGAAATTAGTTTTAAAAAGCATATAATGAAACAGTATTACAAGTGAAAAAGGTTTGGCATAGCAAATAAGTTATAGAGCTCTATAGGGGTCATACCTACTGAAAAAGTAGTGACAGGTCTGGACAAGTTGAAACAGGAGTGCTGAACCTGATAAGGGTATAAAATTATCCACAAGGTATGATTTCCACCGTAAAGAGAAATCACTACATACAAATATCAAATGTTATTTTATAAACGCATAGCTTTTATTTCAGTCTGTTCTGATACACCTTGTACTACTTCATATTTTACTAATTTATTTTAACAGAAGAAAGGTATAAAAAGATATATAAACAGTGTGAGGGGGCCAAGCGTAGCAAATGAAAGCAGCGTGATGTAATACACATATATATATAAAACAAATAGTATAACTTAGGGTGACTTAATCTTAAAAAAAATAGGTTGGCAGTACTACACAGAAAAAAAACCAGGTTGGCAACACTGTCCAAATGTAGGTTAGGTAAAATGATAGGAAGGGTCAGGAGGGGAGGGGGTGGGGTGGGGAGGGGAGGGGAAGGGGGGAGGGGGTGGGTTGGGGAGGGGAGGGGTGGGTGGGGGAGGGGAGGGGTGTTGAGGGGAGGGGAGGGGATGGGTGGGTTGGGAAGGGGTGGGGAGGGAGGTTGGTCCAGTGGGCTGGCTGGATAAGTACCATGTTCGGATACGTAACAGGTTCGGATAAGTAACAAGATTGGATAAGTCACATGTTCGGATAAGTAAGATGTTCGGATAAGTAAACAAGCGGGTGAGAGGGGGCCGAGCGCAGCAAACGAAAGTAGCGTGACGTAATAATTATATATATAATTATTATATACAGTCAGTATAATTTAGCGTGACATAGTATTGCAAGGAAAAATATATATAGGTTGGCAATCCTACGCAAACAAGTTAGGTTGGCAACCCTCCACAAAAGTAGGTTAGAAGAAATGGTAGGAGGGGGCCGGGAGGGGTCCAGTGGTGAGGGGGTGGGGAAGGGAGCGTGACGTCAGGGGGCAAAGGTCGAAAAACTCTCAGGGGGGGTCCATAGTAGTAATAATAATAAACAAAATTTATATCAATTTGAATATGATGTTATATCTGTTAAAACGTTGGTTAAAATGTAGTTCCTTAACAATACATCGCAAAATTATATTTGCAAGTTAAGAGTATGTAAATTATTTAAAAAGACTTTTCGTAATTAGCAATACTTCGGTAACCAAAAAAACACTTAAAACATTGCAAGTAGACTAAAACCATAAATTTACGTAAAATTAAACTCCCTTACTTACTAAAACAGTAAAGTAGTAATTTTATTAATCACAATGGTTCCTAAATTTCCACAATGGTTCAAAATTTGATTATTTTACAGTGTCTTCTAATATATTTGGTTAGTACTAAATATGTGGAAGATTTTACTTATAATTGTTTATAATTAGGTTAGCATTTTAAATACAATCCATTACCCTTTTTAGTATATACAGGATTATCAATGACAGATTACAAATACTTCTACACACTAGGCGTGTGTGTTGTCGTTCTAAACAGTGGGTTATTGGTGTGTATTTTTCTTTACTGTTTTTTATATTTCTTCTTTTATAATCTCAATAAGAACACCCAGTTATAGTTAGTTGTTTGATTATATTTAAAATAGGTTACTAATACAAAATCTTGGGGGAAAATATATTTAGGTGTTTCACTAACAGAAACTTAAAAAAGTATAAAACCTCTTTCCAGAAAAACCTTTCGTTTAAAGGATTAAATTCCGTGAAATTCTTTTACATAACTCCGACTGTGAGAGTAAAGGAAATATTCTAGGTAGGGAAAGCGAAACAGACCGTCCCCCTCACTGCACAATCAAATATTTAGACTGAAGATTCCACGCGAAGAAAGAACATAAAGGTTGCCATGGACAAACATAAATACAAGGATAGTGAGTGTTTTCTTCAAACTGAGCTTTTCAAATAATTGCAATAAAGATAAAGGTTTAAGTAGTTGTTGAAATTTTATTCATTTATTCAAACGTTCTTACTCTATCTAGTTACTTAAAAATTTTTAGTAATAGACATAAAAGTTATAAGGCTTTTTGAACTGGCAGAGCAGAATCATTAAATAATTGTTATCAAATAACAACACACTTAAATACTTTTACTTACTTCTTTAGTTACTTACTTTTTAATCCACAAGAAGATCTTTCATTAAAATTAATTTGAAATTGTAAGTGTTGATTAAGAATTTGGTGCAAATGTTTGCCAAAGTAACAAGATAAAAACTAGATTCATAACTTTCCGAAACTTGGAATCATATCCCTTCTACAGTTGCAAAGAGTACCTAGAACATGAAGAAATTCTTAAAAATTGTAACAAATTGTTATATATTTGTCACATACAATCGCTATAAGCATGGTAAACCAAAATAATAATAATATACTGCCATAACATATAACTATAATAATTGCCATAACTGTATTACATATTTTTAACAAAATTAATATTTCACCTTTACACAAACATAAACAATGCAGGGTTCGAATAAAACACATTAAGAAAACGAAGAAACCATTGAGGTAACTGTTAACTATTTCTTTTGTGCTTCTTGACTTTTGTTTAAATAGGTATAGATCCTATGAAAATTGCTATTTAGAAGATGAAGTTCAATAGAATGAATGTTATAATGTGTTTATATATGACAGCGACTTGGCAAATATTACCCCCCAAGTACAAACACTTAGAAGGAATAATTTAATCAAACTATGATGTAAGTTACCGTAAATAGTTTTTTTTTACATTTACAGTAACATATTAGGATTTTAAGCCCACAATATTTGCACTTTATTATTACGTTATATACTGATGGCCCTACGATACCACAATAATATATGGCGTAAATTGAAAACTAGAATAAAATTTGTTTTATTTTAGTGCTGAGCTTGTATCCAAAATACTTTCATTTACGAATGTTAAAATCATCTTACAGTTACCAAACTTGGTGGTTATAGTCAATGATTTAACCGATAATTAACGTAAAGTAATATTTTCCATTTTTTGTATTATATGTTACACGCTAACACGATTTTTATCTCGATTACTTATTATTGGCCAGCTGCCAGTTTGCCCTTATATACAGAACAGAATGTGTTTAACCTACGGTAGTAACGCGCTAGTCTGTATGGATTGAAGCGATATTGCATTTCCCCATTGTAATTCGGATATTTTGAGTCTTAAATAATAAGATAGGCACGGGTTATTAAAACGTTTGCCTGGTTTATTGTTTTAGTTGTGAGGTACAACGAATGTACAATGAACTACATATTATGATTAAGGGATACATATACATATTGAATTAACCCAAATAACTATCAATGGACAATGCATATATAAAATTAAAAAATATTATAAATATTATAAAACAGCTAATTTACATAATATATCGATTTGAATTTTGAGCAGTTTAATTTGTTGAGTTTAAATTGGAATAAATTTGTATTCGTTTCTGGTAATAGATAATAATAATCAAACAAAGTACCAGAATATAATATTTACACCTATTTAACATTATATTTAGAGTTCTCCAAAGTTATAGATTCTGTTAGTAACTGATTTATAAACTTTAGGTAGTTTTAAAACAAGAACATTAATTAATGACTTAGAATTGTAAACAGGTAGGTCATAAATAAAGCATTTTACTTAATCAGCTCGGATAAAGATTTAACACTAGGTAAATAATGATCGACAAATGGGTTAATTTTATTGAAACCACCTGGATCGACTTATCAAAGCTTAAACCGCAATTGGTTCACATGTAAATGAGATAACAGAGGTTTAACATTAACCTATAGTCGGGTTTTACAACAAGATAATAATTTGTTGCTCTTACTCAGACTCTGACACACAACTAAATCAGAATATTATATACCAAGTTATATATATTATTATTCTAAAACGTATCAAATTGTTTTTAAATAATATAAATTTTGTTGAATAAATACTGTAATCGGGTCAGTTTTTTAAATCATAAAATATAGTCAACACCACCTGAAGAGTTGGTGGTTTTTATTTTTGTATATCAAATAAACCCCCATAAAGTTGCTTAAAGACGAAGAAACCTATAAAAAGGCTTTTTATGGGTTAAGAAGTGTGAGTACAAACCAAGCCGTTGTACTGCGACCTAAAAGGCGTACATTACTAATAATTTTATATTTGTGCAATTACATGGATTTTAGCTGTTGTAAAAACTTTATTTACAAATACGTTCGAACTAATAGCTAGAGGCTGCTGTGCAAAAGGTAATTGCTGATACACACACACACACACACACACACACACACACACACACACACACACACACACACAAACACCACCACCATTGGTTACTCTATTTTTGGACCAGCTCTTGTTTTTTTGCTAAATATATGTAATCAGTTCAAGAAATACCATTAACCTATTATAATCAAATTAATAGTCTTAAAACGTGTATAATTTACAACAAAATTAAATTACATCTTTGTAATTCTCATTGGAAAGATTGACTTGTATAGTTAATGTATTTAATATATATATATATATATATATATATATATATATATATATATATACAGTATATTGAAGTACATTTATTACGGAAGTTGTATTTGATATCACTGTTTATTTGTAAGAAGATTTATTTTGTATATGGTTCGTAAATAAAATGTTATCTAACAATTTGTCTCTAAGCATTGGTTAAATATGAGCTTTTCTTCGTCATTAAGTTTAGAGAATGAGAAACTCAAGGAGATGTTTCACTTAAAACTAACCAAACTTCGTAGAAATATAAAAAACTTTCCTTAATATCATTATTAACACCAACTGATGGCCGAATATTGAAATGCATTTAACAAGTTTTCCTGATAAGAATATGGAAGAAAAATAATGAAAGGGTGTTGCTGACTAAAGAGTAATAGATATTCTTCTATATGTGATACCATTTTTAAACTTAAGAGCATTGATTATCTTGTACAAAAGAATATCCCAAACTAATAAAGAAGTACTAAACAAACTGGTGAAGTGTACTAATCCATCATACGTCCAGCATAAATATTTATCGAAACCAACACAAGTAATCTTTATAATTTCACAAATCATGAGAAAATAATACAAGTAAAAACAAACTCTTCCTTGGTAAGGCGACCTCCGCTTCTTAAACATTTACGAATCCTGGGCCAAGACGTAATTCTGTCCTGTCATGAATGTTAGACTGTTGTACTGCATGCAACAGGAACCGGCAGCCCGTAGTTTTAAATGGAAGGATAATTGTAATAAATCCGGAAAGAAACATTCATTCCTATAAAACCTTTTGATTCGTTTGTTTCTTACTTTTTATAAATCCTGAAAAAATACAAAAAAGAAAAAGGAGAAATTTAGTATTGAAATAAAAATAAAACTTTAAAACTGTTTTAACTTTGAGATAATTAGTTTGAAAGTATATTATGTTAACAACTGACATTTTGCTTGTAATTAATAATAAATAGTTTCCCTACATAGTCAAATGCCCTGAAAAAACTGGGTGAGTAGATTAGCGAGTCTCGCATTACAATATTAGATTCTTAAGATTGATTCTGAACAAAATCTGAAAAAGTTGTGAATGTTCAAAATTGTACCCGGATGCCATTCGTCACTTTGTCATTTGGCTATTATAGTCAACGCTATTAGTAAGTTATACTTTTAAAATGAGTTAAACTTGATCCCTTGATACTTTAGTAGCAAAACAAGGGTTTGGAACGTACCCTACCAAAACGTAACAAAAGGTCAATGATGTAGATTTATGTTAAAACATTTAAAGAACTGTCATGTGAATAATATATAAACGCATTACTCCTCAACAATACCAATCATATCTTAAGCTTTTACATAAATTTTAACACTCTGTGTTCACTGCCTAAACATTAAAAAATGTTTTCGATGTAGAAAAGGAACAAAGATCAAACAAGAATAACAAACTCGCAGTTAGAGAAACGTCAAATGAATAAAATATAAACCCAGTATGAAATATACAATTTTATCTAAAGGATTTGAATATATTTTGAATTATATACATCGATTTATAATAAATATAAGCTATTATATAAACGGAATAAGAATGAGAAAAGATGAATGATTGAAGCAGAATCGATAACCAATAAGGTAACGGCTTATGTAAAAAGCTAGTTCACTTGTCGAGAACGGAAACTCTACGATGTCAACAGATCGTCTCAACAGATATGTGGATCGCAATGAAAATTTACAATACGCCTGCTAGAGTAACAATGTTAACAGGTCCCTAGTTGTAAAATATTAACTGAAAGAAAACATGTTAAGTTAACGGTAAGATATTGCATAGCAGGATTGTCTATAGTTTAATACCTTACGACTCATGCGAACTACATTGACCACATTAATCATTCACATTATTGACTAAATTCAATCCTGAGGTTTCATACGATATAACCTTTGAGCCAGATTCCATTTTTGTATAAGGTAATCAATGTGTTACTCAATACTAGGGTCAAGGATACTAAATATTCAAGGATTCTTTAACTAAGACCACGCAATTTCCTTTACGAAACAAACGAGAGCATTTTCGAAAGGAAAGTGTTCAACTCGGGTCTCTGCGGTTCCAAGCTAAATTGGTAAAGTTGTTTGTTGATTGTTGCGCTGTGAATTTCACGGGTATCCGACTGTCCCATTTATCAGTCGACACTTTCAAGAAAAACTACCTATTCTTTTACTACTCCTAGGATTCTTTATTGTTAGATTTAAATGTATGGAAATAATCTGGTTGCTTTAAAGTGAAATTTTCAAATAAGGTTAACGCCGCTTCTTTCTAAACCTAATTGGAATAACTTGTTAAAAATGCATCTGTTCTCAATTAGGATATAGTGTCCCATTACAATAACAGTAAAACAAATTTTATTTGGTGTATTATAATTACTTTAGAAAATTAAAGTTGCATAGGTCAATAAATTAAAATTTGGCTAGGTGACAAAACGTGATACCCCGCATTGGTTTACAAGCTTCCGAAGTGTTTAACTCATTTGACTTACAAATGGATCGTATTTGTTTTGCTTTCCCTTCTATCTCTCTCTCTCTTTCATCAAATCGAACTAAATAAAATCGTTTATCATCGGTTAATATCTCCGAAAATTTTGTCTATTCACATTCTGACTATTTATTGATGAACGCAAGTCAGAAATAAATATGTTTCTTGTTAATTTTCTGCAGGTGTTTCCCCCGGTTAGTTATATGTTAATTTATTTAGTTAATTACGGAAGAATTACCATTTTGAGAATAATTGTATCCTCACTGTAAATCTATAGTAATCTAAATTGTATAGTTAGTTTATTATAGCTTAAATTAATTTAATTATTTATCATATATATTGTAATTTACACATTCAAACTAGAAACATCACTGTGAAAGAAGCGTGAGTGTCTGATAAGCCGTTCCTCTACTCACTTGTGAGGAACATTTTCCTTGTAGATATCCAATGTATATAATGCAACATCTAAACTATATTGGAAATCAATTTCTTGAAATATTATAACAATATTTTAACAACTATTATAAATACCTTGTCCTGTATATTGAATAAAAACAAATATTTTGTTTCCAATTAATTAGCCTAGCTAAAAGTAAAAAACTATTTTCAATTTAATTTTACTAGATTAGATATTCAAAACACTAATTGACATATTCTATCATCAATTGGCTTCCATATTTATAAATTTTTGAACTTGAACCCAAATTTTTGGTATTCTCTGAACCTTTAATTATTGAGTTTTAATTTTTTTATTTACTATTATTACCATTCATGTTATTTATTACAAATTTGAAAAAAGTAATACGAAGAAAATTATTTGATTAATATTATAAATGAAATAAATCAGTTATGTAAACATTATCGAAACAATTCGAGTCAGAAAACCAATTACACAGAATAAAAGCTGGACAAACAATTTACCTATAGAACCATGCAGTTTGGTTTAAAGCGAACTATTATATTAGTGGTAGAACATAAAGTTGTTTGATACGGTTCTGTTTATAATGTCCTTCTACTAACGATTTATCTGGTGAGATGCTAGCTCACTAAGTATATGCATTTTATCTTAAATAGTTATTATTAAAATTGGTTGTTGGGAAACACAATTACTTTAAATAATATCATAATTTATTTGTACGTCGATGTTACGGAGTTAGGTGCAACTAATTCGCCATGTTTCTATTTTAATATAAAACTAAATAATGACCAAAATAACAGCGAGTAATTTTCCAGGAATGCTGGAAAACTAAAGGGGTGATGAAATATAAAATAACCATGATTAAAATAATTATCACTGAAACTCTATTGAATACACACTAGTTATTGTTTAACTTTGAATTTAGTATAAAATAATATACAACTAACTATTTACTGTTTAATCATAAATTATGAAATATCTCATCTAAGATAGGTACAGGCATCTAAGGCACGTCCGAGATATGCAAATATCTGATTGTGCGGGAAACGCGGCATTCCCCTTCCCTGATCATTTGTTTCTCTTCGTTCGTTGCCCACAACGAATATCCAGAATTCCCTGAATCGCATCCAGATACGCAATGTCAACAATGCGTTTCTATTACCACTGTGTGATTTTAAGTGTTTAATTCTATTTTGCAATATTAATTTAAACATTTAACAATCCTTAAGTTTTTCCTTTAACAATGTTAATTAAATAGTTTACTATACACAATTATAATTGAATATTAAAAATACATTAATCAATGAATTCAGTTGTTATTGTGATCGAGGCCTTTCAGTCACCGAAACCTCTGTAAACATCTTCAGGTTCTCAAACAAATAAATTTAAAGTTACAATTGAAGTAAATGCAAACCCATCAGGTTATGTAAACCTACAAATTAATTACAGCTGATAAAATTGTGAAACCACAGATTTATGAATAATTTATATGTTATATTTTCTACGAGAACCTCAATATTTATATTTGAACTGAAAGGTTTTGTTCACAGTAACAGTAGCAGGTAAACGTAATGATTGATGTTTGTATATATTTTAAAATCGACATCAATAATAATGAATGTATCGTTATTGAGTTGTCTGGAATAATTGTTTGGTTTTATGGGGTATAAGTGACGATGTAAAAAATAGATAATTTCATAAAAAATTCAAACTTAAAAACAACAGACTAAAATACCCCCGTTGCAGCAAACCTGCAGACTAAGCGAATTTCCAATGCATGCATATGTTTCTTACTACTACATAAAGCCATTTACTAAGTTTCATAAAAGTACATCTATAAATAAGTGATACATAGCAATTTATTTATTCACTATAAGAATAAAATTAGGGTTGAGTATACAGGTTTGCTGCAACAAGAAATAAAATAAATGTGTTTTTATGCGATTATCAGTATAACTCAACCAGGTGAAGCCAAGTTTTAATCGTTTGTCTTCATAATCAAGGGAGATATAAAACTTTACTTATCGTCCATAAGAATAACATTAGGACTGAGCATTCAGGTTTGCTGCTATGGCAGCAATCTACAAAAAATCAGATTTTGTGCAAATATCAATATACTAGCTGAAGCCACACGCCAAGTTTCATCAATCTAAATTCATAAATAATCGAGATATCAAATTTTTATTATTCTCCATAAGGATAACATTGGGCAAAGTACTGTGTTTACTGTGTTTAGCTCTTTGAATATCTCTGCAACGAATGAACGTAGAATCACAATTTAAACACCAAAATGATTGTTTTGTAAAGATGAACCGACTGGTATCAGCAAATGTCAAGTTTATAGTAAAATTAACTGTGGAAATGCTAAAATATCTTTTTCCCATAAGATTAACATGGCAAATTTTATGAACACGTTTTTTGGATTTTCTCCGCGACCACTTAACCCAGTTTAATAATTCAAAATACCATATTATTAGTTTTTTTAAGCTCTTTAAAATGGTCAAAACCAAAATTGAGTGTTTTAAAAATTGTAGGGTAAAAATTTCAAAAAACTGATTTTTGGAAAATTTAAAACCCCCATAAAACCCTCTTCCCATGGTCCGATCTTTCTGGTTTTCGAAGTAAAGTCATGAATGTCGAGTTAACGGACACACACACACACACACACACACACACACACACACACACACACACACACACACACACACATATATATATACATATATATGAATTTGAACGAATAGTGTTTTTGGCATCTGGGGACTCAAAAAAAGTTATCATGGTCTCGGGCTTAAGTCTTACCATGAGACCTACGGTAATAGCTTCTTCCCAATAGGAGAAATTCGCTAAAACTGTAGTTAGAAAACTAACATCATTTAACATCTAAACTTGTTTAAAACACATTTACTATTACAGATTCACTGTAGATTATTTTACACAATGTATAATGTTTAGTCACGAAAACATAATGTAGTGAAAAACATTATGAAATTAGTTTTTGCGAGTTAGCTGTAAATGAAAGTAACACATTTCGGTTCAGTATAAACCAATATCGATTCATAATGTTGCGTACACCAGCGCCCACTTAGGGTACAAATATGACCGGGTAATAGCTCAACCAACATTTCAGCAGTCCAAACAACTTCCGTACAAACAGCGGTGCAGCGCTAAACTCATTCATCCAGAACACTGTTTGCAAAACAAGCTGAACGCTTAAGATGTTTGCTTTTAGCATTTTAGCATTTGAAACGTAGTCTTTTGTACGGGTTTCATACCAGAGTGGTTCTTCGTGAAGACAATTTCCACGCATAGATGGGATGTTAGATCTTATACTAAATATTCATGTTTATGATTACTTTACGGTTTTAGAGCATATGTACTGTAAAATCACGAACCAACTTCCAATCAACTCGTTTAAAGCATTTGCTGATATTTGTTTTATAATGTAAGCCTTTAGAAATATAATGGCTAAGATCATAAAATAATGCAATGTATAAGTTTTTCTGTAAAGGTTTTGATAAATTGAAAACCTATTGAAAATGTTTATGAAAACATTAAATTCAGTTTACATTTGTTCATTTTGGTCAGGGTCTACATTAGCAGTAAATTAACCTTATATAATCAATATAGTTAGAACCTTATGAGTGATTATCACATAAAATCCAGTTTACAAAATCAAATTTGATCCTACTATATTATTTTAAATAAGATTCAAGATTGATATGTCACTTAATTATAACGTTTAAATTCCCAGTCAAACCAAGCTGATATGTGGAGGTGGGTTATTTTGTCAAAAGTACTCCGAAACAAACAATTACTACAAAACAAAACCTTGTCGATTTTATTTAAATATTAAATTAAATACATAATAAATATACAAGTTGTTTTTCAAAATAGGACTAACATTTTTTTTATGGGTGTTACAATTTTGTTGTGGGTATTGAATTATTTGTTGAATTGTCAGTTTTAATCTGGTTAGCTTTTATAATTATTTATAAATTTCTATTTTAATGAGTATCCAGTTTTACTGATCGGAGTCATGAGCCCACAAAAATATGCTAGGAAATTTAAATTACTAATCAATTGAAGTTAATTCCTAAAGAAATTTCTTACATCAGTTAACATGGGAAGGAGGATGATGTGGTAGATTAAATAAATAAATACAAAATTACGTTTTTATTGTGTCATTATAAACACACAATGAATAAATGGTGTATAGTTACCAAGAAAACGAATACTTAAGCTAGAACTAAGCAACCTGGAATCCTAACGTAGTCAAACGCAAGTGTACAAATTAAAACCGCCAGTTCATTTACTTTGACTCAACCAGTCGTCCATCACTCCGAGTGCCTCTCTAACCACAATGCTCTTCGATCTCTTGGTCTACCCACAATGCATCTCGCTCTTCTCTTCTACCCAGAATACTCTTCAATCTCTTGGTCTACCCATAACGCATCTCGCTCTCCTCTTCTACCCAGAATGCTCTTCAATCTCATAGTCTACCCACAATGCACCTGGCTTTCCTTTTCTACCCAGAATGCTATACGATATCCTCTTTTACCCAGAGTTCTCTCTGATCTGCCATAAAACTCACTTTGCTCATCGATCACCACATCAGCTTATAACGCTCTCCATAACGCTCACGGCCCTGTCAATAAAATCTTCCATTTCCGACTCACAATGACCTTGCTCTGTACACAATTCTTGTTCATATCCAATTCTACCAGAATTGTGTGTGATGTCCGGTTCATATCCAGAAAACTCTTCCACCTCCAACCCACTCGTCATGAGGGTATTCCACTTTTCATTCAAATTCATTATAATTGTAATACTAAGGAAATATTTCGTTCATTTAGAGCAAACTTCAGATTTAATATGCATTAGTTTAAGGTGAATTTCGGTTTTAATCACTTATCAAAAGCATTACATTTTGGCTAGAATTAGTTTTCTTAACTAATAATGGATAAAAATATTTGTAAAAAACTTTGATAAAACGTTTTGAGTTCTCTATATTAACATTTCATTTTTTTAAGTAGTTTACCATGACTCTTCTACCGTATATTTCCCCCCTTAGGGAACATAACGACCACGACATAAGTGGTCATATCTTATACATATTATATAAGATGTACCATATTATATAATTTAAACTCTTGTCCCTGGGGCCATTTAAACGTACTATCATAACTTGTAATTTTGTTTTATTTCTCTTAATTTTTATTTTATTAATACCAGTACACTATTTGTTTAAAAATAAAAACACACAGAGCCAAAAGTGGAAGAGATTACACAGAAGTGCCAAGAAATAACGACGTTCATAATAAACGCTTTTAATCGATCTTTGTGGTTGGAGTTCATGGTTAGGTTTTTTTTTAAACAACACCAAAACACTCAGCCCGCAAAGGGCATTAGTTGTCTCTAATGATAAAAAGTAAATGACACATTTAATTGTAGTTTGTTCTGTGAGGCGGAATAAATGTGAATTATCGTACACTTTTGCAGCATCAATAACATTAAATGACATTCATGACTTACATGTTATTATGTTAGAGTTTAGAGTTTATTCAATGGTGTTATTTTTTATCATTAAGGAAATATTGTTTACTATTTAGTAATAGGAAGTACAGACGCTACTTTAAAGATAGTCAAATAATGAATTTTATTTTCGACTCCTGAAAATAATTGCGGTTTGTCGTAAACGTACAAATTCAATCGAAAATACAATACCTAAAGTAGTTTATAATTATGTTTTATCGGAATACATTAAATGTATCTTTAAACATTACAGCCGCACAAAATAAGCAACGTGACTGCAACGCCACCGGCAATGCGGAACTATCACATACTGATATTAAATTTTAACAGTTTCCGTGATATTGAAACGAATATAACAATAACTGTTTGTTGCAATAAAATATTGGTAATTGCAAAAGTATTCATTCAAAATTTATATGTTATATGTGTAAACGGAAATCAAACTAAGAATTGTACGTGGAACCAAATATTGTTATTCTATATTAATCAAAAACAACATATCCTTGCATACTCAAAAGTCGCAGTCCTAATTTATGATAATAATGATCTTTTACCAAAACGTACGATTAATTTTCGATTTAAAAAGAGTTAAAGCCCTATAATGTGATATTTCTTATATATGTTATTATAAAAGCAAAATTTGTTTTTATAATATGTATTTTTATCCTTGATTTTTTAACGGTCATCAATGCCTTATTATTTTACTTCTGTTTATATAAACTATATAACTATAGTCTTTGTCCTGCAAGCATAAAACACATCAAAACTACAATGTCGATATTGTGTTTTTAGAGTAATTTTTAAAATATGTTACTGTAGCTAATTGTGTGAAAAAACTTTTAGTTCTAAGAAATATTTTAAATTATAAGTCAGATGTGTTTACGTGAAGTTAGGTTGTACGTGTTGAAAGTCTGTGTCTGCACGTCATTCAGCTTAGTTCTGTGGTATCTTAGTTTGACTTATAAGGATTGTTCTTTTAGAGCGTATTGCTGATCAAGATGTTAGTGTACACAAAGCGGGAACTTACTAATACTAATACTTTCATTCCCAAAAAATAACAATCGTTAATTGTCTCTTTGTTGAACGTGTAGTTGTTTTTTCACTTTTTTACCACAGCTATTTTAGTACTGTGTACAGTTAAAACAAGATGCTGGGTTAGGTTAAATTTAAGATTTAATTGGATTTTATAATTTTACTAAGGTTAGCTAACACAGTAAACTTGTCATTTCTATTGATGCTGGTGTGTTTACCTTAGAATCTCAGAAATCGCTCATGATAACTGTCCAAAGGTTTTTACAGACCAAAATTTAAAATAATTAACAACATTATTCATGGTCAACGTCAACTCACATATAGGTTTACGCACTCGGACCATTAGTTAAGCACTAAGACAAAATTTTACGTGGTTTATAAAATGGCAATGATAAAATGTTATTTCAATTCCTATTTGTCAATCGTCAGTAAATAGCGTTTCGCTTGTTCTGCGTTTGTATTATTACAGAGGGGAATGCAATCATATAAGGGTTTCTCTTAGAAAGATGGATAAAACATTCGTCAACCTTAAAGTTGAACATTGTTCACCAGCCTTAAAAAGGGAAGTATCGCTACATTAAAAGTAGCTATGAATTTTTAGTAAAAATTGCTATGCCTTATTTTTAATTTTGGCAGTCATTAATAATCTGCAGTTAGTTTTTAGTAGTATGACCTGAAACTCAATATATTTAATAAAATATTTACTCTATTTTGAAATACTAAGGTTGTTTTCAAAACTACTTTAAAATGTAAGTTGTGAATAAATCTTTATTTACATAAAAATCTGTGATTCTTTTTTAATTTTATTTATTAGATTACTTCCTTGATTTTAAAAGGCCAAAATGTGACAGACAATTTTATAAAATTTATTTGCTATTTTAAAATTTGTATTGTCTTCTATCTAAACGTTTTCATTGAAGTAAGTAGTAATATATCAGTTTTATTATATTTAAGCAATTTTAGATCGATCATTTATCATGCCTACGCACTTTCAATTAATTACTCAAGCTCAAGTTTAGATTTTAATTAAGAAGGAGGTAAAAGAGCTCCAACATAATTAATATCAGGACCAACAATTTTAAAAACCAAATGCAACCAGTAGCTGTAGTTGTTCCTTATGTTGAATTTCAAAGATTTCCTAAATAATTATGAAGGTTTCCTTCAAATTAAAATAAGTTTAAAATGTAACGCAACTTCATAAGCAGTAAGTAACAATTAATATTCTAGGATAATAGTAACTTACAGACTATCAATTGGTATGATAGGTGGATTGATATTGTCATAGCGTCCTACTAATTGATTTAAATTACAAATGAAATATAGATTTACGTACCTTCAGTAAACAGTTCAATTTCCAGTAAATCATTCCTGTATGTTTGGGATCTCTTGTTTCATGTTCAGGGTTTACAAAAATGTCTTTCTTCTATTGCAGAAACATATTTTGTCAAAAAATAAAATTGAAATTAAACACAACACATACTCACATTTAAACATAAAATAATTATTCTCAATATTTGTACCTGATATGTAGAAATGATCTACTGCAAATTGAACTGTTGACTGAAGGTGCGTAAACCTATATTTCAATTGCCATATAACAGTTCTGGAGGCATTCAACAATGAATAAATTAAATTATTTAAATAAATTAAATTGTTTTTATACTTTTAAACTGTGTACAGTAAGTAGTGCTCAATTTAGCTACAACTCCCTGGTCGAACACTGTGTTTACAGTTTTGCTCAATTTCCTCCTTTAATTAATTCAACCAACCCGTCCCAGAGGATGTTTCATTCTACAATCTGTTTACTAACCTCGTTTCTCTTTCCCCTTTTGGGAATGATATTGTCAAACTAAATTTGAACGGCGAGCTACTGACACACTTTTCACTAAAAAAGTTATGTTTACCTGCAATTGTAATGACTAACTTTGATTGTCCATAATGCATTTCAATTTTATTCATTTGTGCAAGGCATAATTTGTATATTTGTGTTTTTGACTTGTTTTTGTATATCACCTATTTGAAATTACCGGAAAGAAACAGTAGCCTCACAAAATAATTAAACGTCAACAAACAGTAAAATAATTTTTCCCACAGACATATTGCAAATGTCAGTGATTATCTTGTATTTGGACCTCAACCAAATATTAAAACCCTTTCCACTTAGGTTTCTTGGTTGAATTTCTTGAAAGTCATTGCGAACAGTGAGTAAACGTGTCAGTATCATCCATCTGTTAGCCATTTATCTCTAAACAGTTAGAAACTAGATTGTAGTTTTGTATTTAAAAATCATATAGTATTTTGTAATTATAGGAAGAATATTTGAGGACAAATTATCCCCACGGAAAGGCAATAAATGATATTTCATAAAAGTATGGGATTTTTGGTCTATTACAATATTTATGCTCCAAACGTCTATAATTTTGGTGATTTAAACAATATATCCTTATTTCCTACTTTCTAGAAGGGATTGCTATTATGATTGAGACTTAATATAAAAGTATATATATACATGTTATAATACTGTAAATATACAGTTTTCGAAGAGTATTATTTATGTAAAACGTATGGAATTGTGAAAACGATAGTACGTAATAAATTCAACTTACAACATTACTAGTTGTAATACTTTACACCAATGGTAGTTCGAAGTATTGGACAAGTGTACATTGCCAATAAACCTTTCTCAGTTGCTGTATTTTGTGTATAAATGGTGTAGAACAATCAAAACTGCGAACTGTAAAACTTTCGTAATAACACTGCAATAACAACCTTCATAGTTACTTCAGGTGCTTTAATAACATTTATGGAGAGTTAATCTGCAGGCAGACCTACATTTAATGAAAAATTTCATTTCCAGGAATAGTTTTGGAGCGAAATTATTGCATTTAACTAGCAATTTAACTAGCATATATATTGATATATATATTGTATATCATTTCAGAAAACACATTTTTAGGCGAGTTAAATAAAATTGGTGGCTCTTTTATTTCCCTAACGATATTGTTTTGCAGGTAAATCAAAGTTGGCCGAGAGTAAACATTTGTCTTGGATATAAATTGATAGTAGCAGTTCATTTACTTTGACTTAACCAGTAATTCGTCACCCAAAGTGCCTCAGACCTCTGTAACCACAACGCTACTCTACATTCTCTGGTAGTTCAAACCAGGATTACGTCTCATGTGAGCAGACCATGGTATGCATTTATGAATCATCCCGAAGACAATAACAAAATAATTTTGTCCTAAAAATCAAATAGCCTATAAGAAATCTTTGCAATTTGCAAAGTAATATTATAATGTATAAATAAAAACATGGTTACATATTTTACCCTCTAACCGACTATAATCTTACGTTATAGTAGATTTTTTTAAATACAATAATCAATATAGTAAACAACAATGATAATAGCTGTAAAATGTGTTTCGAGACAGTTTACTCGGGATGCCGAGGGTTATTTGGGTTGTTGATGGCTTTGGTTGGGGACGTTTGACTTCATGTTCGACTATACTTGTATACCAACGTACAAATATCTTGATCTTCCCTACAGTTATACAGTTGTTAATTAAAGGAAAGTATTTTTAACTGAGTAATTCGTGAAATTAGTATTACATGTAATAATTGATAGCTTACAGCAAAGCTTTTTTGCGTCAACACAATCTAAATGATTCTTTACAAGCAGATTCAATCGTTAGAATGTAAAAGTAGCTTAAAGTATTCTTCGATTCTTATCCGTAACTTTGCTCACTTTCTATTCTCTAAACAATTCAGAAAAGTTTCAATACGTCACATTCTCTGGAAATGTGGGAACAAATAAGATGGAGGGATAACGTCAGTCTCCCTATACATTCAAATATTTAGACTGGGTGAAGTCACGCGTGTTGTGTTCGTAGAGTTTATTGGTTCAGTATTGAAAATATAATACTTCCTAGCAGTTATAAATCTGAGGGAAAATTACGTATTAGTATAAACAGTCTAATGTATTGTTTTATTTTTGCTTAACGAGTGTTTTAATTAGACAAACTGTTGCATGAATTACAATTTGTGTAAAACTCATTTAAGTAATGTATGGTTAATTTGACATTGTTATTACCAACAAGTTACGATAGTAAATAATCTTTTTACAATAAAAACAAGTCATAATCAGTATATATGTTTGGCATTGCTGACCATGAAGCGTTATAACACTATAAAAAGGCAATTTCTGCCAAAATATATGGTGATTATGCTTCAAAGAAATTGAATTCAAGGCCAGTGTTAAAATACAGGGTGTTCATAAAAAATAGTGAGGTTTTGACATTAAATATCAAATAAACCAAAGAAGGTATGCCAAACTTTTTATTTTGTTGAAATAATCATAAGAAACAGTTTCAATATGTCCACCACTTGTATCTTTGCAGACATTTAATTGATAGTTCAACCCACACACAGTGCAACATGAGGATACTGCCTCAAATATTATTATTCAATCAAATGAGTTCTGTTACGAATTGGTTTGAGTAATAATAGTTTTCATCACATCGAAATCTAAACATAGATATTGAATAAATACTCGACAAAATCTTTAAAAAATACTCAAAACTTAAACATTGCGTTTTGTTAACAGATACTCCCAGAACTCCAAATGTAAACAAAATATCACACTTAAAAATAAGACATATGATTAAATTACAATCATTTGTGGCATAGTCAATCGTTATATAATAACTCAGTCTGAACATATTCTTCCCCTTGAGATATTCCATACATCTCAAACAATTACCAGTCTGTAGATAACACGATTAGTTTGGAGATGGGTCTTTTTATTATTTCATTGCTAGGTTTTTAGAGTCACTACTC
Source organism: Allygus modestus (assembly GCA_963675035.1). Classification (NCBI taxonomy): domain Eukaryota; kingdom Metazoa; phylum Arthropoda; class Insecta; order Hemiptera; family Cicadellidae; genus Allygus; species Allygus modestus. Next base: position 281,463,973 of record OY776112.1, on the reverse strand, counting down.
GTACAATATTGTCACTTCCGGGATGTACTTCTTCCTCTCTTGCAATGTGCCACTTACAAGGGGTAAGATTTTCTTCTTTAATGATTACAAAGTCTCAAATTTTCAAACTATTTTTAACTTTCATCCATTTGTTTCTTGTTTGCAAGTTGTGCAAATTGCAAATACTCCGGGACCACCTTTTCTAGAAATGTTGGTGTAATTGCTAAACTAGTGTCCATATCTTTACACAGTTCATTTTGTCACCAGCCAAATCTCGATCAGGAATTGCTGTTAATGGAACAAATATAAGAAAATGTCCTGGATTAATAACATCCAGGTCTCGGGGATCGTTTGACATAGGAGATATTGGTCTGGAGTTCAGGCACGCTTCAATTTGGATAAGTAATGTTGAAAGTTCTTCAAAGTTTAATATTTGATCACCAATAACTCGAGTCAAATGTGTCTTCATCGACTTAATAGCAGACTCCCACAGTTCTACAAAATGAGGAGACGATGGAGGTATGAAGTGCCAGTTGATTTGTTGTTCCTGTGAAAATCTTAGAACTTGCTCAGACTTCACGAGTTTCCTGTGCAAATTATTATAGGCACCTTTGAAGTTAGTCGCATTATCAGAGTATATATGGTTTGTTAAACCTCATCTACAAACAAATCTTTTAAAAGCACTTAAAAATGCATCTGAACTTAAATCCAAGACTAGTTCAATGTAAACAGATTTAGTAATCAATCAAACAAAAAGTGCAATGTAATTTTAGGAAAAGTTTTAACTCTACCTCTCATTATTTTGGTAGTAATTGGACCTGCAAAATAAATTCCAGTTGATCTGAATGCTCTTCCAACATTAACTCTGTTGATTGGTCGGTTTCCCATTATATTAGAACTAGTTGTTGTTTTATACCTAATGCATGTAGGATATTTGTGTAGAACAAACTTTATTTCATTTATTATATTATTAATCCAGTACTTTTGTCTAATAACATTCTGAACTAGTTGAATCCCAGCATGTAGATGCTTAATGTGTTCGTAACGTATTAAAAATCTAGTGAATTCATGTTTTGCTGGTAATAACAATTGATGTTTTGCGTCAAAAGATATGTTAGCATTTTGTAATCTGCCTCCAACTCGTAGAAGACCTTCTTTGTCTAGAAATGGAAACAAAGGCTTCAATTTTCTTCTATTTTTTACACTTCTATGTTTCTTTAATTCAGTTATGTCTTCTGCAAACAATTCTTCTTGGATTAGTCTGACAACTGTTCTTGTAGCATACTCGATCTCATTTCCGTTCAAAGAATTCTTTTTTCTTTCTTCTGGCATTTTTCTCAAGTTTGTGGCAAATCTCAAAGTATAGATACCAATTAGTATGATTTTAAAAAAAGCCTGAAATGTTCATTTACTTTCTCATCAATGTTGATTTTTCTTCAGAAAACATAGCTCGAGTGGAATTTTCTTACCTCAGGAATCGTAATTATTGTTTTATATTATTTATATTATTATTGTTATTTATATTATTATTTTTTCTTGGCCAACTGAATTTCTCTAGTTTCAACCATTCTGGTCCATGCCACAGAAGGCTAGACTGCTTTAATTAACCTGGACCAGTAATACCTCTTGAGGCCAAGTCAGCTGGATTCTCAACGGAAGACACATGATTCCAATTTGATGGTGGGATAATGTCTTGTATTTCTGACACACGATTAGCAACAAATGTTTTCCACTTACTTGGCACTTGAGACAACCAGAATAAAACAATGGTGGAGTCATTCCAAGCGTAACACATATTAACATCAATGTTTAAAGCAAACGTTGCTTTACTTAACAGTTTAGAGACAAGTAATGCACCACAAATTTCAAACTTGGAAGCGAAATCTGTTTGAATGGAGCAACTCTAGATTTTTAACAAAGTAAATTAACATTATCTTCACTATTATTGGAAACAGAACGCAAATACACACAGGCAGCGTAAGCCTTCTCTGAGGAATCACAAAAACCAACAAGTTCAATGCTTTCACTTGCATAATTGTTACATGTGACTTGTCTAGGAATACACAATTTTTTATGCTCAATAATTCACTTTCAATTTGTTTACACATAGTTAATATTTGTTCATTCACCGACTCATCCCAACTTAATCCAGTTAACCATAGCTGTTGTAACAATAATTTAGGTACAATCACTAAAGGACTTATGAGTCCGAATGAATCAAACACTCTTTAAATGTCCCTCAGTATTTCTCGATTATTCAAATAAATTTGGTTATCAAAAGTAACATTAATATTTACTTGAAACATGTCTGTCTTGGGCTCCCAAACAACGCCTAGAGTTTTTATAGTTTTAATCTCATTAAAATCGAAGTTTATAGAACTAACTTCTTTGTCTTCTGTCAGTATGTTGTTTAGTACAGCAGAGCTATTAGAACTCCACCTACGGAGCTTGAAACCCCCAGAATTTAGTAGATGGCAAAGTTCTTCCTGCAACTGCAGTGCAGACTCTCCATTCTGACATCCCGTTAACAAATCGTCAACATAGAAATCTGTACTTGCCTTAGCACACGCTGTGGGGAACTGTGCTATCTCTTCTTCTCCTAACTGTTTTAGACACTTTTTAGTTAAATAAGGGGCACCAGAAGTACCATAGGTAACGGTCTTTAGTTGGTATATTTTAACAGGCGCACTAATTTTTTTCTCTCCACAAGATTTTTTGAAATTTACAATCAACCTTATCGACTAATACTAGGCCGAACATTTTTTCACAATCAGCAACCATAACTATATCATGTAATCTAAAACGAGTAATGATAGAAAACAAGTCCTGTTGCACAGTTGGACCTACCATAAGAGTGTCGTTTAATGATAGCCGTGTGCTCGTAGGACAGGATGCGTTAAAAACTACTCTCAGTTTGGTTGGGGAGCTAGACTCCTTTATCACCTCATGATGAGGAAGAAAACACTCATTGCTAATTAATTGTCACTCAGCTTACCTACACATTCCATGTGACCTAGATCCGAATACTCTTGTTTTTCCTCTCAGAGTTGAATGATAAGTGATGTTCGACTTTTTTGAAACTACTCAAAGCTATAAGTTGTGATTTACCTAACTCACTCAGGCGATCATTCAAAGCTGCGACTTTACAATGAACCGCCCAGATTCATCTTGCTTAACATTTTCTTTGAAATGCTGCTCACATAGTTGTTCCTTCTTCGTAAGTACAGGATTCTGAACAACTTCCTCCACTTCCCAAAACAGTTTTAGTTGGTTTTCAGTAGAAATGTTACATGTAGACTCAATCTCAATTGGCCTGTGGCCACATCTACCATTAATTATCCAGCCAAAAACACTATTTTGCAGATTTTGTGACTGATCTGTACCAGCTATCTTACCTTCAATCAATAGTTCGAAGCTCCTATTAAAAGATCGAAGTCATCTGGCTTAAAGAATTCCGGGTCTGCAAGAACAAGTGTGGAGATGTGTTGAGACCAACTGGCATGGTTGACTCCCTCAGCAAGCAGCTTGGTGGTAATTGTTGGCAAAACAATGGCTGAAATATTAGTTGAATAATCGCTTACTCTGGACATAAGGTTTAATTACTCTTTGCGATGCTTTTGTTTTAGACTTGCCAATACCATTGATGTTCATCTCTAAATTAAAAGTTTTCAAATTAAGTCTATCAGCACAAGATTTGTTTATGAAGTTAGATTGAGCACCAGAATCAAGCAGAGCACTAGTTTAACCTTTTCACCCTCGCTATTCTCGACCAGCACTACAGCAGTCGACAGTAAAATTTGTGGTACTGGTGGCGCTGGAACCTCTGAATTACTTAAATCTACAGAATTCAATTTAAACTCAGATGCAGAGTGGTTAGATGATCTGGTTTTGATTTTAGGTTTTTGTTCATTTTCCTTTTTTGACTCAATGTGACTTTTATGGTGATTTCTATTGCACATCTTGCAATTAGAACTATTGCATCAGCTGCAGAATGGTTTGGTCTTAAACAGTTAAAACACAGTTTATGCATTGTAACCAGCTCCATCCGATCAGACACGTCCGTTTTATTGAACTGATCACATTGATAAATTACATGGTTTGCATTTTCACATACAACACAAAAATGATTAAAAGTCTTACCCTTTATATAATTGGACGATGACTCTTTACTATGTATTTATCGACTATTAGACTTACTATTAACGAATCAATGAGGCTTACATGATTGATTTGAGGATTGCATTCCGTTAATCCTTTGGATAAGAAATAACTTGAATTCTTCAAAACTAGGGCTTTTGAGTTTAGTTAATGTCTTTTCCCATTGTTTCCTAGTTTCATTGTCCAATTTACAACTAACTACGTAAACTAGTATGGTATTCCCTCCATCTACATTTTCACCTAATGATTTTAGAGCTGTAATAGGATTTTCAGTTTCATCAACTATTTTACGAAGTCCCTGTGCAGACTCATTTAGCCGTGATGATTTATTAAATAAGCCTTGTAAATACGAATTTATAATCAGTCTCTTGTTGTCATAACTCAATTTAAGAATATCCCTGCCTGAAATAGTTTTGATCTGTTGAAGGAAGTGACTGCAGAAGCTGTTGTGCTTCACCTTTTAAGCATGATGTAAGGTAAAACAATTTCTGTATGTTAGGAAGGGTCTGATTTTCATGATTGATGGATTTAAATGCTGGCCATTCTTCTATATTTCCACTGACAGATGGTAAATTTAGACTAGGTAGTTTGATCTGAGGATTGGAATCAGATGGAAAACTATTTGGAATGGAGTGTACTACATGAGAGTGAATGTGGGAAGTACTTGGTTGATTTACACCTAGTAGCTAACACATTTTGCTTTTCCGCATAATATTCATCTTCAAAACTTCCCAAAATGTCAACTGTGCCTTGCGCCTTATCTATCATGCTAAGTTCCTCATGAATTTGAATAAATTCTTCAAATAGAGAACATAGTTTTTCCTCTCGTAAAGTTAAATTTTCCTTATCTGTATCTATACTCACAGTTTCCAAATAAGTTTTAATCCTCGTAATTGATGCTTTTACTGTACCCCTTTGTTTAAGTAAGAAATTGACTTTCTCTTGGCTCATTTCTATTTTGCTCGTTGAAGGATCATGAAAAAATACTCGAAAAAGCTCCTTGAAAAATACTCAAAACTTAAACATTGCGTTTTATTAATAGAAACTCTCAGAACTCCAAGTGTAAACAAAACATCACATTTTAAAATAAGACATATGATTAAATTACAATCATTTGTGGTAATCGTTATATAATAACTCAGTCTAACCAGATATTGTAACAAAATATAGCGTTAGCATCAATTTTAGCTATTTTACAGTTATTAGAAACAGGATGAATAAAATACGTCTTACGATACTATAAAGTATATTTACACTTATACTGTACTTACATACAAGACGGTAAAATATACACAAAAGTTGGTACAAGGCGATCGATTTCAACCAGTCACACCGGTCATCATCAGGCCCAATGATAGAGGGATTCTATATCTTGTGTACCATCTTTTGTACCGATTTTACCGTCTTGTATGTAAGTACAGTATAAGTGTAAATATACTTTATAGTGTTGTAAGACGTATTTTATTTATCCTGTTTAGTTTTAACAATACGTATTATGCTAATAAAGAAATTATTTAGTTATTAGAAACAAAACTACTTAATCTGCAGAATACTATGCCACCAACCTGGATTTTGTATTTGCTTGGTAGCCTAATTTCTCTATAAGTTGGCAAAACAACACCATTCTTTTATAGAAAAGCCTACAGATTTAATTATTTAAGTCTAACTTCTAAAACTATATTACATTTCGTATCTCCTGTAGCGGAGGATGTTCTCCAGTTAATAGAAAGTTATGTCGGCCTCTGAAACCCATCCATTATATTCCAGATAGATGGGACCTTCTGTTGGTAGTGGGTTTTAAGCCTCAACACCCGGTTGAGGCATAATCACATACGATAGCCAAAAACCATTGGTAATAGGATTAAATTAAATTGGTTTGGATTAAGTCGAGGACCTTTAACCTGTAACCACTACACCAGGATGCGCTACCACTTCAAAAATGTGTTGAGTTCACAGCTCATGGGGGCCGAGCGTTGTCTGAAAAATGTTTCTATTATAATTTTGTCACTTACTATTCGTTTACAAATTATTATAACAAACAATAATAATAAATTGTACTAGTTTTTTACAGGTAAATCCCAACGTTTTGAGTTAAAAGATTTTTTATGTTTCAACACAGACGAAATAAATACTCTTGAGTTTTAATTCATAAAATGTTTTATAAAAATGTTCTGAAGTATTATTCAACTAATTGGAAAGTTAACTGAAATGGTCCAGAACATTTTAATTTTCATAGCTGCAGTTATAAGTAGATATTCAGCATCTGAAACCTAAATTGTTAGTGGTTTGTAATATTTTCATCACTTGTTTATTTATGGTTTTGATTTAAAACCAGATAGGACATTACATGAATGTTTGCTCATTATATCATGAAACCATACTCGTTAAATGAGATGAACTATATAATGTGAGAGATCTTATCGCATGCTTCTTAATGTTACTAATGTTTGGTATGGTATAATTTCAAAAACTAATTTATGGTCATTCTTTTGTCAGTATAACTCGCCATATATAATCTTCATTATAACAATAATACAATGCTTCATAAGGATTCTTGTGGGTATATATCTTTTAGTCACCCTTCATTCAAAAAATTAAAACTCCTCATTGTCATTGTTAAACCACTTGTGTATTTCATTTCGTTAAACATCGGTTAAACCAAATTACAGCATCTTCCTAAAGGACCTTAAAATATTTACCCTATTATAAAGCAGGTTTGCAGACAACATGCTTATATTGACAGTTACTAGATTATACAAACCAAATAGGTTAACAAAATATAGTAATTTAAGGATTTTATTATCTAACTTGTATTAATATTCCAAAAATAACATCGAGTTAAAAAAGTGTGATCACAATATACTTAGAATTTCTTTGCATAAAATGTGCATACAATATAGTTTCAGCATTACATTAGTTAACAAAATATACTAATAAACGGAAACTCCAAAATATTGTAATTTGACTTCTCTTCGTCTGTTAATATAGTGTTAGCGGACTCAGCAAAGATAATTATCGAAAGTGTGCTGAGGATAAATGAATTACACATTGCTGATGTAGTGCTGAGTCGTCAACACATTAACTGGCTGGCTTGGGGCTACCACAGGTAGACTTATTTGGTCCAAACTTGTTTAAAGATTTCTTTTAGTCTACAAATATTATCGACATTCATTAACGTAAGTTAATTTTTGTTGAGTGAGGAGTATTTGACACTTTTAAACTCAACACTATTTACACTATTAAAATAACAAAAATTACAATCTTAAAATAAACATTATTAAATTATAGTTATTCAATCAGGTGAACTGGAGAGTGGTTTAGTAGTTTTAACGTTCTAAGGGAGAACGAAAATCCTAATCAACATATAATATCATAGAATAAGCAACGTTAAAATTTTCCAGGTCCTGTAACAAATTTATATGGTCATTAGCTGAAGGCTGTATGATAAATATAGATGTAATATAACGATGTTTTGTTATATAGATTACTCTTAATATTTACCTGCTTGAAGAGACTTGAAATATTATTTTTAGATTTTGCCAGCAGAATTGTCATCACAGCAAGTCCAAGAGACCCATGTGGGCCGCTTCTGTAATGATGTTAACTAAAGATACCATATATAACTGTCAAATAAATTTTTTTGATTTGATAATTCATTGAAAACACATATGTATTTACAAGTAAAGGTATCATATACTTTTAATAAACTACATGTTTTTGTATTATGAGATGTTCGATTCTAAGAGGCCCACACAATATCTCATATATTATAGATGAGATATGGAGATGTTTATGCTAAGATATATTCACTAAATAAAAATTAAGTTGATTTACACTAGTATAGAAAATTTTAAAATTGCATTGCCTTATAATAAATTAATAGTGTAAAACCGATATACTTATTTCATACTAGCTGATTTATGTCCCTTTCACAAATCAATGAAAATTAAACACATAAACACTGTGCACATTTGTATTTTTATTACCATTGTGTATCAATTTATCCCTCATTTGCTGTTCGTTTCTATCTTTTCATCATGTTATAGACAATGTATTCAAACTTTGACATCCCTATGTTTCTTTTATCATAAGAAAATGTTCAATGAAAAGTTTATTTTCATTCGGTACTGCGTTTTTGTGTGACTGCGATATGTATGTGAAATTAAATATTAAAAACTTGTACATAAAAATGTGTAAAATGTATTCTTAGTGCTGAGATAAACTCCTAATGTGCAAGTTAAAAAACTAATTAGTTAACTAGTACTTTCTACAAATTCCCTAAGCTTTATACGACGTCACTGTACAGTCCACGTGTAGGCCAGACTAGAGTGAGAGGCCCCAATGCACCAGGGTATGTATCAGACGTAACAAGTCAGCTGTCGGGCCAGGGGTTGTTTGATGGGAGGAGGGGGAGGGCTAACCCCTCCCCACCCACTGGGGGGCGCCTCTGCCGCAGAACTGCGTGCGCTCTCTCTCCTAAAGGTGCGTTAACGTCGCTCTCTCTCTTGATTAGCGAATTCCCACGTACTTCGTGCTTAAGGTTTCCGCGATCGGACTTAAACGATTATTTCCCAAACTTGCAATCATTTTATTGAACACATTGGATGAAAATCGAGGGATTTTTTAAAATTATTTACATAAATATTGTTTATTTTTATTTTTTAGTAATTTAATCATATTTTTTTAAGTCATTATTAGTATCATTGTATAAAAATCATACTTTTGTGCATAAATTAAATAAAATAAAACATAAATAAAGATGATTGACGAACCAAACCGTTGACCAAGACTTCAGTTCTCCCACAACCCTGTGTAGTGTAGCAGTGCGGAATGTCAGACCTCCATCACTCGCCCGCCCGCAGCCTGGGGGACCCCGGGGCCCATGGGGAGTCCGAGAACGAGTCCGAGAGTTGGGAGTTGGTCACCGAGGTGCCCGGCACCCCCGACCAGACCATCATCGACGGCTGGCTCAAGTTCCGGGACGCCAAGAAGGTGAGTTGTTGTGTGGTTTAGTTAGTAAAAGGGTAATTTATAAATCAGGATTCATTAACTAACGATATACTACTAGGAAACATTTAAAACATAACCCTAATGAAAATTAGACTAAATACCACATTGACCTTTAACTGTTTGACATTTTTACCACATTTTCCCATATGTTACGGTTTTAAACATTTTATTTAATTAGATTAAAATATTGCTCCGATAACTTTTATTGGAATAGTTAAAAATGTTCAAAAAATGCAGCATATAACAACTGTTGAAATCCCCTCTTGATTAAGGTCAAGGCAGCTACTAAAAATAAGAAAAACAAATAAACGTGTTCTAACCATACTTTTCTGGTAATATAAACCTTAAGGAAAGAGATACATAATTAGTTAATGTAGTAGTATAGCAAGGATATACTAATTGATACATTTTTAATACATTAACTAGAATAGTTTAAACCTTTGTCCGTAACTCCTAACCTTGCTATACTCTGTTTTATACTCTGTTATTTGTTTACTATTTAAATTCTGAGGAAAATAAATGTAAATGAATCGGTGGACACACTCGTAAATAAAGCAGACCCTTAAATCAAATATTGAAATGTAAACAAATCGTCTACAAAACGCATTGTTTACTGTATACGGGATCGATTGTTACTGCAAAATGTCTGTTGAACAACTAATATGTTAAAGAGTTCCTAGCTAAACGGGAAAAATTCATACATTTATGATATCTATCAATAGGCCTAGGTCATTTCACTTCTAGTCGAGAAATCCCTCCTTTTAATTAGTAAGTATATGATAATGTCTGCGCCATAATAATGTACGGATGTAAAGTACACCATTATCTAAAATCTACGGTCTACGGACCTAATAAGCAAATTTTTATAAGTCTTGTATTATGTCTTGTATTATTATGTATTATGTTCTTGTATTATGCTTCAAGAAAGTTTAGTATCTGGCTTCAATTTGTAACTAAAACTTAGTAAGCATAAAACTAGAGAATTTGCGTCAACAAATAAATTTCCCGTAACGTATAATGCCCCAAAATAAAGCTGTTAATGTTAAGATTGTTTGAGCTAACTTCTGGGGAAAATGCTAGTTCAAATGCTTCAAGCATCCAATCGTAGCTGGCCATAAATAACTATTATGCGCAAGAAGAATAAGGAAAATCGGCCGGGTAGAACGGTGTGACGTACCGTCTTAAGTTTTCATAATTGTTTAGATACATAGGATGGCGTTTTATTACGAAGTCAATAATAAAACCGTTAACAATAATCTATTAACACCTAAGAAACAATCTAAGCTATTTATTTTGTAAACACATTCTTGATATGCTTTGATAAATGAACTATAGTAGCTTGATATTTTTCCAATTCATTAAATATTATATTTTAAATACTTCATTACGGTTAATTGCTTGAATCCACGTAATTAATATGTTTATTTTTATTTTTAGTTGCTTAAACAAATAGTTGATCATTATTAAAATTATATATTTATGAATAAATCAGATATAAAACTAATCAATTTGTTTAGATATACATATATTTATCAATTTAAGTATTTAAATTGTTGTGTAACTTAAATTTGAACTAAATGAAAACAAAACCGTTTCAGAATAATTTGTCAGACTTTATTAATGAATAATCAGTTGAATTCAGAAGGTGAGGTGCACGAAGGAATGATCACAGGTTGGGAGGAGAATAACGGTTCTTTTGCAAATTACGCTGAAACAAGTTCCCGGCCCAACACGCGATTGCTGGTGCGATGGAGGCGGTGAGACGGAATCTGAGAAGCCCTCAACACAAGTCATCACCACTAATGAATAAATACTTCCCCTTAAACAACTTTCTTTCCTTCATTACGTATTTGTATAACGTTATTACAGTCCGTCATAACGTTTTTTGTCTGAATAAGATCAAATATTTGTTTACTTTCACCCAAACAGTTGTTAAAAAATATTTAATTCCAATATTTAGTAGAGTATAATTTTTACATACGATGACCTATGTCCTAAAAAGGTTTGTTTGATGTGAAATACAAAGTTGACACAATAAGCTTTTAAAGAGTTTTATTGTAATTTATAGAAATAATAAACAAAGCTAATAAATATCTGTAATATTAATACTGAGCAATAATTGAGTTCATGACCTTATATTCTCACTTATTGGTAGTTTGGCTGCTACACAAGACGAAATAATTTAGTTTGGTGTTCTTAAAAATTATTCAAAAATAGTTTATTGTTATAAATAAAATCAATAAATGCATTTTATTCGCGATTAAATTGCAATCGTAAATCAGTTACGAGGTTGGCACACGTACTTATTTATAGTATTTGCCTAATTTCAAGGCATAACATGATAATAATATATTACGTTTGCAATACTCTTTTAAAGTCAGTGTGAAAGAGTTTTGAATAACTACTAACATTTTATCTTTCATACTGAGTGCCGACTTCTAGGGAGTCAAAAAACCAACTGTTTTCTATAATGATAATCTCTATAATGGTATTTTTTTAATTAATTACACGTTCATGCAAACGTAATATGTGAAAAGGAAATTTTTTTGCAGATCTCAATGGTTATAAATGGTTGAATAATATTAAACTATTTCCTTTCTAAACAGTATATTCTTTTGCACTTAAACTATAAAGTAAGCAATAAATATTTGTAAAATAAGCATATATGTTTGTCCAAGCTTATTTATCCTGGAATAGTAAATTTACGTACTGCATTACCATAATGAGCAGTTTGTTTTGGCATTAATATACTGACTTATATTTAATTTGAATGACGTAACCTATGATAAAACTAAAGAAATGGTGTGTTTTAACGTTATAAAGTATTACTTTGCTGGCACTGTATTGTTTTTGCTGCAGTATCATTTAATTTCAAAAAGCACTATAAATATAGCACGACAAATATTTTAAAAGTATAGTATGTTTAAAAAGCTCTTCATATCCCTTACATCACACTCGTCTTTCTTATTATGATACACTGTTATTGTTATGGCCTCTTTATATCTTCTGTTACGAAAACTGTTGGAAGTAAATCCTCTGCAGTAAAAATATACACACAAAGTGCACCTACAAACTATTTTAGATCCTTTATAATTAATAATGTGTAGTTAAAGTTAGCGTGTATAAACTTCCAGCTAAATGCAATAAATGTCAATTTTCTCACAATGATAGTATTAATTTTAGAACAATATGATAATTCTATATATAAAAGCGTGGAGAATGTTACAGTTAATTATACAGTTGCATGTATACATGCTGAAGCCACAAACTTTAAATATTTCATTTCATATTTCCTAATATTTATCTTTTAGACATACTCGGACACTGGTGAACAAGCTAAGCAGTTGAAAAATCAGTTAACATGAAAGATTTTCAATATCTAACAAAATCACAGAAAACCTAAATTAGTTCATTAGGTTTTATACGAAGTTGTTAAGCACTCGTCCTTTTTTTCTTGTCCAGTGTCTTAAAAAATCAAACATGTAGTTTTAGAGGTTCTCGGATTTTTTTGTTCATGTATAAACATTATAATTGACACTCTGGTAATATTCGGACTACCAACAACAATAATAACAATTTTCAGGCAGTTAAATACTGAAAATATAATTACTAATCAAAATATTTTAATCGTCACGTCACTAGAAACAGTTAAATTAAATGTACTCCAAATAACAATGTATAATCATATTTTCTTGAAATATAATAAATCATAAAAATATATTTACAATAAGAAAATTTTATTATAACGCTATATAACCTATGGAGAAAGAATTCTTTTCGTCAACATTTTGTAATTCGAACTTTTAGTGCAAATATTTAAGTTAATACGCCCTGAACAATTTGACTGTTCGTCTGTCTGTCTGGCCTGATTTTAAACGAGCTAATTAAGACACACAAATTGTAAAATGGATATCAAATGTCGTATGTATGTACTCCTCTGTGATATTTTCACCGGTTATTTTTAGTTTTGTACTTATTTAAAGATAAATTATCTCCTAAAACAGATATACTAGGAGTACGCTCAAATATTCGCCTAATGGGATGACCGAACTCAAAAATGGTAGTTGAAAGTTACTGCTGTTAACGTAAGTTCCAATCTAAATTTCATCACAAAATATTAAATAAATAATGTTAATCCTGGGAACTCTGTAGGAAAATATCTACTTTTATTTGAGTTAATTTTAGGTCTTGGTTAATACATTGTTCTTAAATACATTAGATTGTATGAGGTATATTAGAGGTGCAAATTCTTAAACAAAAAAATAACACAGTATGATGCCTATGCAGTGAGGTGTGCCTCTATTTTTTAAATTGGAAATTACCTGAGTACGCAGGTTTGCTATGACGGGAATATAGAAATATTCATAAACTGACAAAAGAACACAGCTGGCAGAAGTTAATACGAAATAAATGGCTGCTGCAATCTGGAGGATAAACTATTAACTTACTCACATTATAGGAGAACATTAATTTTATTTTAAAAAACTGCTATTAGTTTTTTAATCTAAAAATTTCAAAAAACTTTGACGGATTGAATTAATTCATGTTAAACGGAAAGTATTTTAATTATTTAATCGTAATAAATATAAATAGTATCCTAATTATTAATAATAATTGATTAATTATTAATGATAATTTGTTAGTAGTTGTTAGTCATTAAGAAACAATATTTTATTAGCATCTTGCACTTTACTAAAGGTCAATTTTGTCCAATGCTTTACCTTATGGAAATTTTACAACGTTAAAAGTTAATTATTAAAAAACGGTTAAACGAATGTGATCCATTTTAAAACAGAAGCGTAAAGTGTACTGGAAAACAGTTTTCTAAAATTTGAAAGCGATCCGTGCAGCCGTTTTTACGTTATTGCATTTCGAACAAACACACCCACACACACACACACACACACACACCCACACACACGCACGCATAAGCTGTTATTAGATCCGAGTAATAATCCATCCATATTAGATCCGGCAGAAGGAGTCGATATTCGGCCTTACAAATCATCACTCTTACTTAGTATATCATACCAAGCAACAATATCACATTCTGAGTAGTGTAATTAAAAGTTTAGTCGTATGTATTTTACGTTCACTGTTAGATCCGGTATGTAAGTCGTTATTAGATCCAATAATGGGTGTGTAAGTCATTGTTAGATCCGATGGTCAGTGTATGTCGTTATTATATCTAATGATGTATAAAGCTGTTATTAGATCCGATGATCAGTGTATATCATTATTAGATCCGAATATGAGTGCTGAAGACGGATTTATGCAATAATTTCAAATGTCATGCTCAAATCAGATAAATGTATTTTTTTGAATATTTTAATAAAATACTATCTATTTTTTTTATTTATTTGGACTTTACCTATCGCTTCGTTGTGTAGTTTTAAACACTAGAAGCGATAGGTAAAGTCCAAATAAATAAAAAAATAAATTCAAATCCATCGCTATTATGAGTTTCAAAAATACAATACTATCGTAACGAGAGTAAAAGATTAAAAAATAATCGGTATCAGGAAACTGACACATACTTTCTCCCTTTTAGCCAAACTTTAATGAATAAATTACTTTTTGTTTACTAAATATAGAATACAAAGCACGGTCGAATGTACAGAAAATGTTGTAAACAAGTTGTATTCAAAAACATCCACCATATCCTTCTTTTAGAGGCACTACAGAATCCATTGCTACACACGTGGTTTTAAGAGGAGAAATGCCCCCTATTCCCCCCAAGGTTATTAAGGGGTAACATATTTAGAATTTCCTTTATTGGTCAGTGCTAACTTGACAAGCATATCAAGTTTGAACGAAATTGATCGGTAAATAAGAAAGAAATAGTAATTTTTGTATTCCCCATAAGAATAACATTGGACAACGTACTGCGTTTAGCGCAAAATTAAAATTAAAATTTTCTCCGAAACCAGTAATCGTAGAATAGTAATTCAAAATACTAAATTATTTAGTTTTTTAAGCTCTATTTAGTGGGGAATAGTATTTTTTTTATATTTATGTTTTTTTATGAAAAATTAAAAACAGATTTTTTAAATATTATAAGTCTTGTAATTTCTGAACCCGAATGTTTACAGAAATGCTGGTGGTGTCATTTTGTTGGAAAACTAAAGTTCTACAAACGTCTAAAGTTTAATCAAAATTGTTAACGCCATTTTTGAGAAATATCAATTATTCATGTTTCTGGCGGTTTTTGGGGGATAATTACCATTAAAAATCAAAAATTCCAAAAAATGTGAAACACCTGGATATGTCGTGGATTAGTATCTACATAACAAAATTCATAAAACTCGGACCATTGGTTAGGGCTCTAGCTTTGTATGCATCCATACAGACAGATACACAGACATTACGTAAAGATCACTTTTTTGGGTTCAGGGAGCACTAAAACGAATATTTCCACTATCAACTCAAATTCGAAAATGTTGACGAAAACAATACTTTCTCCATATACTATGTATAAGGGGGAGAAAGTAAAAGGCTAGATAAGGGATTGAGGGTATTGAAGGTTTCAGAGTCACGTATGAAATTCATGTTGCCTTATGTTGTTAGTATTAGTTAAATATTTCCTCACTTTGCAAAAAACAGACTTTTATAAATATAAAGTGAGCCGTAAAACATAATTGACTGCATGCATGATAAAAAACGGTAAATAAATATAGCCATTGTAAAAAATATGAATTAAACAAGAAACGGTGTACATGACTGCCTGTGCAATATAATCACAATGTGGTCCAAATAAGTATTTTCCGTAATTTGAAAATATTTTGTTACAGTCCATAGACTACTCCAACATACCAACTCATACCTCAGGTGCGGCTTTATTTACCCCAATCATATTGGACAATGCTCAAAGTCTGAAAACCACAACCTTAGACTCGTCAGTGTGGATTAATTCAAACTTATAGCCAGATTTATTCGAGGAGGTCCATTTTGAACATAATTAAATAAAGATGATTAATTATGCACAGTGTTCAGCTTGGCCGGTGAAAAGCATGTAACAACAATGCAGTGACCAGCCAAGCTAAACACGACAAGTTTATCAAGATTGATCAACTTTAAAGTAAAGTACCTTATGAAGTTTGATCAGCTGTCAATAAAGTCAAACTTATCTAGTGTGAAGGTAGGTTTTATGCAATCATACCTTATTGAGTAATTTCAAAACAGTAAATGTTATTAATACCGTCAGTTCAACAAAAAGAAAAATTGTTTAATTAAAGCCTAAATCATTGGCAATTGTATCCTTTTATAGACCTAGTAATCCATGTGCAAAACCCTAAGGCAAACGATCAGAAGGCCTACTTGACAGTTATGGGCAAACTTGACTACACTTGATAATTATGGACGCATATGACCAGAAAAAAATTTTATCAGGGGTAATATTATTATTTAAGTCTCAACACATTCTCAGAGGATTTGAGTATTATAATGGCATCTCGTAAAAGGCAAATATCTTTAGGAAATTTATTTCATATAACATAAATACTGGATGTTAAACATATCACTTGTTATTGCTTTATGACAAAGTTTCGTTAGTCCCACACAACACATGATGGTATTAAATACGTACCAGATATGGATCATTGCAACATAGATTATGTACCAGGTACGTATTGTTACATATTATCAAGGTATCTTCAACGTATCTAAAAAGTACAAATGTCCTACTTCCTCTCATATCATAGTTATGTATTTAAAACATAACAAAATATTGTACATGATATGTTGCAAAATAATGTTCCACCAACATTGCCCAGTTAAGTTTTGTAAATATAACAAAATAATGCATATAACCAACTTGAATATACAGTTATTCACATTATCTGCCCCTTTTGGAGTTTTGGAAAATACTGATTTTGGAATTAAGGACAGAGGGCTTGATAAAATAGGAATGTAAAATCTAGTAGTTAAATACCTTTTACCCTAAATTATATTTAGCTACAAATTAATTGATGTCCACTGAAGAGGTAGTAAGTCCTTTATTCTTAAAACATTAATGATTAAAAATATGAAATAAAACATCTATGTTGTACTTTCATCCATTGCTACTAAATTTATTATTTAAGAGAAAGAATAACCTACTACATTCACAAAATATAACTAAATATAGTCTTAACAATCCTTTTACTATTGTAACCTTCCAACGGCTCCAGTCTAGCTCAGGGTTTTGGGGTGGTTCTTCTTTTATGTTGGAAGGGGCTATATGCATAGACACTTGATATGGCAGTTTTTAAATTGAGATATTTTACTTTTGTCAATTAGATGATGGATTGAGACAAATAATTATTCTTGAATTTAACAAAGAACGAAATTTATTACCTTACAAATTCATTTATATTTAAAACATCCAACAGTTGTTATAGTAATTAATCACAAAAGTCAACTATCAGATTCATTATGAAACTACAAAGCTTTACATATTTACATGTCTTTATCCTTATTTGTTATTGTTTTATTTTTAACACTTTGTTCATAAATATGTTTAAATAAAACACTGTTTATAAATGGGAATGATGTATGCAGGTAAAATCGTCTAGTAATAGTTTTTATACAATTTTCGTCACTCACCACGAAGAAGGAGATTTACCGTCTAGAAGTTTTAGCCACTGTTTTAGAGGGTGTCCTCAGTCTAGCGGGCGGTCAACAGGAACATGGTCCAAGGATGGTGGTACCAAGAAAGTCCTGTAATTTACATCTTATAATAGTATTGGTTCTAACTATGTATCTTACATTCAACAAAACACTCCTGATACAATTCGTTACATAATATAGTACACACAGTTTTCATAGGACATAATAACCAATAATAACGTAAATTCAATTGTTTTACATAACTTACATGGCATTTAAAGAAAGTAATTAACAATTCAAATTGTATAATAGTTTTTAAATGCAATAAAAACACATTCAAGTTATATATATAGTTGTTAGGACAATGTTTGAACATAATTCACTATAATCATCAACAAACATGATAAGACTGACATGTTTTATTATGTATTTATGCCACATTTGGTAATAAATTTCGTTAATCTAACATGAATAAAAGGTCAAAGGCTGTCTCCAATTTTGCTGGATTTAAAATAGTTAGAGTGTTTCAAAAGTTATGAAATATGCGAATGATGGAACATATAAATTATTTAATAATAAACAACTGCCATACCTCTTCGCACATGCTAATGCGCCAAATCCGTTGTTATTCTCGCCAGGACTTCCCTTTTTTTTGTATTCCACTTCTAGTCTTGATGGCATTTCCAATGTATTAATCTTTAAATCTTCCAAACATTAGCCGTAGTACATCAAAACCAAAAAAAATTCGCCAATAAAATAGTTCCTATCAGCTGCTGCATTTGAATCATTTCTGAAAGTCTTCAATTTTATAACACATGTGTAATTGCTTTAAAACTGTTGTTAGTTGTTGGGAAAATGTTTAATTTTGTCAAGGCCAATAAATTACATGCACTTTTATATATAATTTATTATATTTATGCCAATTAATGAGTTTTGATAAATTCCTTCAATCTTTAAACGGTAATTGTTGAACCAGCATGAGATGCATCAATAAGTTTCGTCCAATTTGCAGAAGCTAGCAATTCTGCTGGGATAATGTTCTTTAAATTGGGGTGATCAGTCCCAAAATAAAATACGACACTGGCTAAGCATCCAAGTAGTCACAATACCCTCCCAACTGAAGGAAATTTCCTCAAAATTTTCTCAAACTATGAACGATATGGTTTTAGGTCTGAAATATGCCAATTTCCAATGGGTTTTCCGGAAGAGTCTTCTAATTGATAGACTACAGGGGAAATCTTATCTTTAATTCGATAGGGTCCCACAAATCTGGGAGCAAGTTTTGATGAAAAATAGTTGGCTGCGTTTGATTGCACAAAATTTCGTTTAAGAACACAATCTCCTACTTTAAGTGATAATTCTCTTCTCCGTAGATTATAATGTTTTTCATTCTTCAGATGAGACTTATCTAAATTACTCCTCACGGTATTGTATAATTTAACTAAATTTTTTAGATTTCTTATATGTGGAGACCTATTGACAGCTTCAGGCACCTCTTCCCAATCTTTTAGTAAGTTAAATCACTTACCGGTAGCATTTAGCTCCCTACCAAAAGTTAGATATGCTGGTGTGAATCCTGTAGTTTCACTTACGGCTGACCGCAATGCAAATCCAAGTTGGGGTAAATCTTGATCCCATAATCGATGGTTTTCTGTAATGTATGCCCTTAACATACTAATGATTGTCCTGTTTGTCCTCTCGGTTGGATTAGCTTGTGGATGTCTACTGGCATTCAACAAAATCTTTACCTGATATTCCTCCGCAATCTTCTTAACACTTGAGCCAATAAACTCAGATCCATTGTCGCATATTATATATTGAGGTACACCATACATCATAAATACATCATTTACAAGATGTCGCGCTACAGTTACTGCTGTCGCTGCTCTCATGGGGAAAAGCAAAGTAAACTTTGTAAATGTGTCAGTAACGACTAAAAGGTACTTAAATCCTTTAATAGACCTGGGGAACGGTCCCATTAAGTCGGCACTTAACATCGTCCAAGGTGTATCACAACTTCTACGGGCTCCCAGAAACCCAGCTGGTTTATCTTGATCGTATTTAGTGCGTTGGCATACCGTACAGTTTCTAATGTATCTGGCAATATCTGGTCTCATTTTAGGCCAGTAGTATCGTTGTTGAATCCTTTTAAATGTCTTGAAAACTCCTAGATGACCAGCTGTTTTTGCATCGTGATATTGTGATAGGATATCAGATCTTCTTTCTTTAGGTACTACTTCCTTCCAACAGGTTTCTCCATTTGATGTCTCGTTTTTGTCCAATACCAGTTTCCAAAGTGTTCCTTTCTCAACTCTCCAAAGAGGATAATTAACAGGCATTTCTTCCACAGTTTTAATCATTTTCCTGTACCATTTATCTTCGACTTCTTGACCAGTGACGTTCTTCAGTTGATACACCGTATCTATAACTTGCGTTTCTCCTTCTTCTTCTCCGTGAGGCAATCGTGACAACATGTCAGGGACTACGTGCTCCTTTCCTTTTCTATGAATTAATTTAAAATCGTAAGGCTGTAATCTTAAAGACCATCTTGCTAGTCGTCCCTGAGGATCTTTTAGGTTGAACAACCACAGTAGACTATAATGATCGGTAATAACTGTAAAACTTGTACCTTCTACATAGGGTCGAAACCTTTCTATAGCCCAAATGACAGCTAAACACTCTCTTTCAGTAGCTGAATACTTCTGTTCTCCTCGAGTAAGTGTGCGACTGGCGTAGGCAATAACTACTTCTCCATTTTTCAATTCTTGAGTGAGGACACTGCCAAAACCTACTGCAGATGCGTCGCAGGCGATAGTAAACGGTTTATTAAAGTTAGGACTAGTTAAGATGGGTGATTTTATTAGACAACTTCTAATATCATCAAATGATTTCTGTGCTTCTTCGTTCCATACAAACTTCTTTCCTTTCTTCAGCATGGTGGTCAAAGGATACAATCTAGTAGAAAATTCTGGGATGAATCTACGATACCAACTTGCTGTTCCTACAAACTGCCTAACCTCTTTCACATTTTTGGGAGTAGGTATCTTTATGATGGTCTCTACTTTCTCAGGATCTACTCTAAGGCCGTTACTGTCAACTAGATACCCTAGGTATTTGAGTTCAGGTCTACAAAATTTACATTTAGCTTTATTAAGGGTCAGTTTAGCATCTTTTAACCTTTTCAATACCCTGTCTAAAACTTCTAAGTGTTTTTCAAAATCAGAGCTAACTATTACAATGTCGTCAAGATAAACAAATACGTTTACTTCTAATTCCGGTCCAAGTACAGTATCGATAAATCTTTGCCATGTCGCAGGAGCATTGTGTAAACCAAAAGGCATAGCGTTAAAGTGGTACAATCCTCGTCCTGGTACAGTAAATGCTGTTTTTTCTTTCGATGAAGGGTCGAGAGGGATTTGCCAAAATGCAGATTTAATATCTAATGAAGAAAGGTATCGAGCATCTCTAAGTCTATCTAGGATATGTGTGACTTTAGGTAAAGGATACGCATCTGGTTTTGTGACTGCATTTAAAGCTTTAAAATTTATGCAAAATCGTTTACTTCCATCGGGTTTGTCTAATAGAACTATGGGTGATGACCATGGGCTTTTTGATGGTTCGACAATTCCTAATTCTAACATTTTGTCCAATTCCTCTTCAACTAATTTTTGCCTAGCAGGGGACATGGTGTAATATCGTTGTTTGATGGGTTTAGCATCACCTGTATCAATAGTGTGCATGACAAGGTCAGTCCTACCTATTGTCTGGTCTTCACACTCAGGAAAATGTTTTTCAACTAAGCAAATCAATTTCTTTTCCTGTTCTACCGAAAGGTTACTCTTAGACAACAAGCCTTCCTTGGACTCTAAGGAATAAACTTTATGTTTTTCAAAGGAAAAATCCCAAGTTCGGTCATGTAAGTCAGTTACAATGTGAATTGCGTCCCAAAAATCTACTCCTAGTATGATAGATTGCTTAAGTGATGGTACAACGAGTACAGGTAAGTTCTTAGTTCTCCCTTCTAAGGTAATCGGTAAATTTAAAAGTCCTTTTACAACATGTGTTTGTCTGTCAGCTGTTTCTACAAAATGATTGGGTGTATCAATTAATTTAGCAGGAAACCTATCTAAAATCCAAAGAGCGTCTTCGCCTAAAATAGTTTGTGATGCACCGGAATCTAATAATACACGAAATGATTTGCCAAATATTCTAATATCTAAGTAAGGTCTCGGGTCCTGTTCTTTAGATTTTAACAAATAATTGACTGGTATTATGGTTTGTTTGTTATTATTAGGAGGGTCGATACAAATTTCCTGATCGCCCTCCGGCATTACACGTTTTTTGGATCATTAGCGTTACTTGAATATTTTGAACATCTCTTACATGAGTTTCGGAATACATTAGGTGTCCCACAACCATAGCAAAATTTACGTCTTTCCTTTTGGCAAGTATTGTGTCGATGACCTACTTCTTCACAATTCCAACAAGTTGCTCTTATTTCCTTCTTTGGGGTAGTTTCTATGGTGGCGACTGGGGTTGTTCTGCGTCGTATAGATTCAAACGCTAGATCGGGCTCTAATGCAGCTAAATGTTTTGAAGTTCCACGTGGGATAGTTGATCGAAACCGACCGGCCTCAGCTTTTCTCCCTAATTTACGTAACTGTTCGATGGACGTGAAGTCAACTAGTGCCAAACGATCTTGAAGTTTCGGATGAAGATTATGGAAAATTTGCTTTAACCTAACCTCTTCAGGAACATGTGTTGCTAATCTCCCGTACAAACCTTCCATTGACGCAATAAATAAGTCAATCGACTCGGTTTTACCCTGTACTCGGTTGAAAATTTCCTGTTGTAATCGAATATCATGATCAGGGGATTGAAAAACTATTTTCATCTCACTGCATAAGGACTCCCACGTTAAGATTCTACCAATTGTAGAACGGTACCATACAAGTGCTTGGCCTGAGAATAAATCTACTGCTGAGTCAAAGAGCTCTACTGTTGTAACACCTCTAGCTCTCCGCAACTCTTCTGCTCTCTGAAGGAAAGCTCCTATACTTTGACTTTGTCCGTCAAATTTTAGTCCCCACTTATAGACTGGTATGGCCTTTGTACGCGAAACTGATTCATGTGTCACAGGGTGTGTACTAAAGTTGTTAGCGGTTTCATTTTGATTTATTGGAAGAGAAGATAGGGGAAATGTATCTAATTTACCAACTACATTGTTATGACTATTACTGAAATTGTTATTTGCAGCAAGACTCCCTATCGCTGATGAATCTGATTTTCCTACATTTAATTTATCAAACTGTATTTCAACATCCTGATTCCCTTCTACCTTCTGGACCAACTCCTGTCTTCGTTCTTCTGGACTAGATTCCCTATTCTCATTCATTTGGAATAAATCTAATAATGCTTTACTCCTACTCAAAAGATTCACGTGCTGTGATATGGCTACCTCATCTTCAGATGCTCCTACAGGAATGCGTTCAACTCTTTGAAAATTATGCAATAATCTAGTTCTAATCCGTCGACCTTCCGAGTTATGAAGATTTCCCTCAAATTCCTCCACTAAAACTGACAACTCCTTCAAATTTTCTTCGCAAGCGAATAATTCCTCATCGACAGACATTGAAGCTACTACGACATCATCTATTGCTAATCCATCTCTAAAACATTTCGACAAACGTCTCCTAAGGTCTTCAGCAGAACCCTCGGTAACTTGACCTCTAATCATTAATTCATATTTAACTTCTGACTTACGTAGGTAATACACATTCATTTTTGTATTCACACTCATGGCTATTCAATATATGAAACAGGTTAAAATGGGTCTATCAATCAATCATATAAGTTAAATGAACCTCACAAAACATTAAATGTCCAACACACAAAATCGAACAAACACAGCAATTATACAAAAAAAACAAGGTTAAACATCTAGGAAAATAATAACATCAATAGTCAAAATGCGAATTAAAATATTTTCATATTCTCATATGCTGAAACATTTGATAGCAAATGTAACACACATAAACATCTCTTCAATCCAAAATCATTTATTTCTTCAAGACTCCTTAAAATTAGACTAAAATTGGATAATTAGTTTCAAATATTACGATTACTAGAGGCTTTAAAATTCAGCCCCACGTTCAGGTGCCAAAATGTAACCTTCCAACGGCTCCAGTCTAGCTCAGGGTTTTGGGGTGGTTCTTCTTTTATGTTGGAAGGGGCTATATGCATAGACACTTGATATGGCAGTTTTTAAATTGAGATATTTTACTTTTGTCAATTAGATGATGGATTGAGACAAATAATTATTCTTGAATTTAACAAAGAACGAAATTTATTACCTTACAAATTCATTTATATTTAAAACATCCAACAGTTGTTATAGTAATTAATCACAAAAGTCAACTATCAGATTCATTATGAAACTACAAAGCTTTACATATTTACATGTCTTTATCCTTATTTGTTATTGTTTTATTTTTAACACTTTGTTCATAAATATGTTTAAATAAAACACTGTTTATAAATGGGAATGATGTATGCAGGTAAAATCGTCCAGTAATAGTTTTTATACAATTTTCGTCACTCACCACGAAGAAGGAGATTTACCGTCTAGAAGTTTTAGCCACTGTTTTAGAGGGTGTCCTCAGTCTAGCGGGCGGTCAACAGGAACATGGTCCAAGGATGGTGGTACCAAGAAAGTCCTGTAATTTACATCTTATAATAGTATTGGTTCTAACTATGTATCTTACATTCAACAAAACACTCCTGATACAATTCGTTACATAATATAGTACACACAGTTTTCATAGGACATAATAACCAATAATAACGTAAATTCAATTGTTTTACATAACTTACATGGCATTTAAAGAAAGTAATTAACAATTCAAATTGTATAATAGTTTTTAAATGCAATAAAAACACATTCAAGTTATATATATAGTTCTTAGGACAATGTTTGGACATAATTCACTATAATCATCAACAAACATGATAAGACTGACATGTTTTATTATGTATTTATGCCACATTTGGTAATAAATTTCGTTAATCTAACATGAATAAAAGGTCAAAGGCTGTCTCCAATTTTGCTGGATTTAAAATAGTTAGAGTGTTTCAAAAGTTATGAAATATGCGAATGATGGAACATATAAATTATTTAATAATAAACAACTGCCATACCTCTTCGCACATGCTAATGTGCCAAATCCGTTGTTATTCTCGCCAGGACTTCCCTTTTTTTTGTGTTCCACTTCTAGTCTTGATGGCATTTCCAATGTAGTAATCTTTAAATCTTCCAAACATTAGCCGTAGTACATCAAAACCAAAAAAAATTCGCCAATAAAATAGTTCCTATCAGCTGCTGCATTTGAATCATTTCTGAAAGTCTTCAATTTTATAACACATGTGTAATTGCTTTAAAACTGTTGTTAGTTGTTGGGAAAATGTTTAATTTTGTCAAGGCCAATAAATTACATGCACTTTTATATATAATTTATTATATTTATGACAATTAATGAGTTTTGATAAATTCCTTCAATCTTTAAACGGTAATTGTTGAACCAGCATGAGATGCATCAATAAGTTTCGTCCAATTTGCAGAAGCTAGCAATTCTGCTGGGATAATGTTCTTTAAATTGGGGTGATCAGTCCCAAAATAAAATACGACACTGGCTAAGCATCCAAGTAGTCACACTATTTTCCCTTTTTATGAAGGTGACATTAAGGGACAACACATTTATGTATATATGAGTCTGTGATAGATATATCCATTTAAGCTCAAGTTAAACAGTTTAATACTCAGTTTTATATTCGTACAAATTCTAAAATATAATTAATTTAGATTTGTCTTCTTAACATCAACCCACAACAAATGAATAGCAATCAAATAAAAATATACACAATATTTATAATATTTAATCATAAAGTGTTTTAGTTCAGTTGTAATGCAGTCTAACTACAAAATAATTTTCAATTAGCTAACTAGAAATTATTTTATTCTATCTAATTTGTGTGTACAATTTCTTTATTGTTAAGTAAACTGGGAAAAATTAAAATTACTTAATCTTGACAATTTTTTTTATTAGAAATAATTACAAAAATTTAAAACTAAGGTCTCTAACATATGCCTAGTTAAATGGTCAGAAGACTTGGTCAGGTACTACTGCGATTGGTCATCAGGCACTGTGATCTTTTACTTTATTGGCTGCTTCCTGGAAAACACATGAAAACAAAATTACTGGTGGTTTTAGAAGCTACCACCATACCTTTTCTGAACCATACAATTTACTGGTGTCATCGTGGGGAGTTCAGAAAATTGCTATCAATAACCAGCTTCAAAACTCAAAAACTGTTCAACCCTACCACTTTGTGGACACATATTGGTTAACTCACCCATTGGACAGCTTAAAAATAATTTTCAACTTTTTGGGTTTGCAATCCTATTTTATTCAATCAAATTAGATTGAAATGTCAGATTTTTATATTGACTGTGTTGTTGTAAACTTTGGGTAAAAATTACTGCACAGGAGCGTTTGAAACAGTGTTATAGATTTTTTGAATAAGTTTTACAATGTGCCCTAAACTACTGTATTGGATTTATTTTTAATTTAACGTGGGATGATCATATTACCGGTACCAAGTGTTATAATAATATACACCTTCAGTTGAAAGAAACAAGAAAATACCAATTTTAATGTTGTTATTCAGCATTTTTACAGATAAAAAACCCAAATATTTTGTAGAAAAATTTACTTTCACTATAAATATAAGCATGACAAGTACCCGTCATGGTGCAATTATGTTAAATATTCATGCTTTTATATTATAATCAATCATTTTTTGTCACAGCATCAAGATAACAGAATTCTTTACCAAACGATTTCTGTAGAGAGGTCAGTCAAGCTCGTTTTGGGGTAACGTTGAAGAGGTTACTTTCGGTTGACTTATGGGGGTATAAGCTACTAAATCTGTCACTTCTTGTTAAGTAATTTTATATCATAAAGCCAATAATATTATGTACTTCAATTTAATAACTGGACATATGAAACCGAAACCAAAATTAGCCTACGTTAGCCTACGTAACCTAAATTATACCTGCTAAAACTATTTTGCAAATACAAATTTACTCGATTTGTCTACTCTGTTTATTGTTCATAAAAAACCCAGATTTTTATTGTTGCACTATATTAAGTGGTATCAAATTAGCCTACGTTATCGGCACAATTTTTAATTATTGATAGCCTGTATGTATAAAAGTTTTTAAAATAAATATTTGTTGTTTTATTTCTTTCAGTTGACAGCAAAATGTTGTTCTTTTTTCTTTACTTCCCACGTATTCAAACAAACTGACCAACCCAACCACGTTAGTATAACTGTACCTAACCCTCCCTCTAGGTAAACCTGATCTCTGCCACTTTTTATTTGAGGGGTATGCCCTCAGACTACATAAACCCATGGTATTTCCACGATCAGGCCGTAGATTTTAGTTGATACAAATAAATTAATCGAGTTTGTTTATGATTATTATCGTCTTTTCGGTTATAATATCAAATTACATATTTAACTGGTTTTTATTTCGGGAAGTGTACCCAATTTTTGTATTATCAGTTTTTAACCTTGATAAAAATTGTATTAATTAAATTACATTATTCATTTATTCTTAAGATGGCAGTCTTCGAGACATATGTGGTAGAGGGCCTTGTCAGTCCCAACTTTGAGTAGGCCTAAGTAAATAAAGCTCATTATTATTATTGTGGGGGGGGTCTTTTCTAAATAAGAGGGTTAGGTGGCTTAGAGTGTTCAAATTTGGTATTTTTTATACTAAAGGTATAAAAAAACAAAATCCTTCCAACCATTCCAACCATTCCAACTTTGTAATAAACTGATCTCTGTCGTGTATGCTATTCTATCTGGAGGGCACGCCCCCAGACCCCCAACGTTTTTGCGATTATGTCCGCATATAGATTCATAAGTTATAGTTAAATTGTGTTTGTTTATGATTGCTATTGATTAGGTTTCAATATCGATACCGAATATATATTAGGTTTCAATATCTATTCGGTTTGGATTTTGAATTGGTTCAGTCCTCTATATCAGTTTTTTATTTCGTATCGCGAATGGAAGTGTACCCAATCTATTTCATGTATGAAACCCAGGAGCCATGGGCTTGGGGGATCAAAATTAAAATACTACTAACAGGGAGGGTAAATAAATTACTTATGTGATAGGGCCTAGGCTCAGTTTAGCTTTAGTTTAAGTCAACAGGCTTGAGCTGTAGTAAAATAGGTAAGCTTACTGTAATAGAACCTATTTGAATTATCAAACCAAACTAAAATGAGGCCAACTCAACTAGGTTTTGAAGAGGTTACCTTGTTTATAAAATTAATACATGAACAAGCAAAGTTATCTTATAGATCTGATAAATGGTATTTTTTACAAAGAAAACGCCAATAACAGTCATTCTGGACATGGACAAGAGAATTAACCTCACAAGTTGCTGCTATTATAACTTTACAAGAGCTGACAACTGTGTATAAACGCAGTAGATTGACAATTCAGTCAACTAAGTTAGTAAGTTAATTAAAATTAAAACAATTGTCATGCATTGAGAAAAGTAATAATGCCCTGTAGCCTTTTACAAAATGTTAAATTAATGTTATAGAAGTGAACTTACCTCATTAACTATTTCAAAATTTGTCATTTTACATTTTGACAATTGGACACAAAACGTAGCTCTTCTGCTAAATGAACGATGACAATAATCAAATATCATCACTACTAACAACTTAATATTTTACTAAGCGTAATACAAAAATATTTATCTCTAGTGCTGTAGTGCAGTTGAGCCGGCAACTCTACTCAGCTTGACGACACGAGAGCCGAGAAGTCAACTTCTTACGAAGCCGTTATTAGATCCGACATATGGTTACACACCTACAATATTAGATCCGACGACGCTACGATACACACCTGAATCGCGACCGCAGCACAACGTGGTGGCCACTTCCGGAACCTCATACACACGCACTATATGTCTGAAACCGGCTATATTAGATCCTGCTCAAATCGGGTAAATTCGACTATTTCCGTGATGGCCGGAACGCCTGAAACTCAAAAAAGAGCTTTGGCGCTATTAGATCCAGCAGGGTGGATCTAATAGCGCCATCGGATCTAATAGTGTGGGTGTGTAACCATATGTCGGATCAAATAACGGCTTATTCGCAAGAACACACACACACACACACACACACACACACACACACACACACACACACACACACACACACACACACACACACACACACACACACACACACACACACACACACACACACACACACACACACACACACACACACACACACACACACGCACAACTCACACAGACGGACAACGACTCATTGTCTCTGCTAATTCATAGATTCCTTCGCTTCGTTCCGTCATCAATAATTGTCTTTAACAGTGTTAGTTACAAATTTTTGAAACAGTACTTTGGGTCTCTAGCATTATGACCACTGCCGCATATCTGATGATATTTAGGGCCACGAGCTGTTTAAGTTGGATCTAAATAAGTTGTTCAAGATGGATTTTTCCGGGGTTGTGCATAATTAATTTTCATTGAAATTTGTCTATAATAGTTGAAAAACATGATAGGCCACGTCAATTAGTGCCCTGAATCTGTACTCAATGAAAACCGTCAGGTGCATTTTTTAACTTGGTGGAAAGGGAAAAGACTGTATAATATTTTTTTTGTGTCTTATGAAAACAATTAATCAATATATTAAAAACCCAAATCATTAACATTATTTGCAACAAACATTGTAAGATTAAAACCAAAAGGGCAGAAGGAGAATTTCCACAAAAACAAAAACAAAAAACATACAGGACTAGATTTAATTTAAACTTCGTATAAGAGTAGTCTACAACCATATTTTATACACAAACTAATATATATTTCATAAATTTAAAAAAGCTAATGGACATTTACAATGAACTCCCAACATTAGAAGGATGCATGAGTAAAGTGAATTCTTCCACCTGCAGGGAATAAAAAATACATATATGAAGCTTGGAGAATATTACATATCGGATTCTACATTGCTGGTTATTTTATACGTATTTCAGGTATGCGGGAATGAGTTATCCTTAATATATCTGGTTTTATTAGATGAGCTGATTTTATATTATATTTTTATCCTGATTGTTTCTATTATTTTTTACGTTAGCGAATTTCCCCTATAGGGAAGAAGCTATTACCGTAATCAGCATGGTTTTTCGTTTTGAGGTCCCCAGACCCCAAAAA
This sequence comes from Allygus modestus, assembly GCA_963675035.1. Classification (NCBI taxonomy): domain Eukaryota; kingdom Metazoa; phylum Arthropoda; class Insecta; order Hemiptera; family Cicadellidae; genus Allygus; species Allygus modestus. Next base: position 281,433,921 of record OY776112.1, on the reverse strand, counting down.
CACCATTCGTTCGAAACTATATATATATATATATATATATATATATATATATATATATATATATATATACGTGTGTGTGTGTGTGTGTGTGTGTGTATGTCCGTGGGTGCGATAACTCTCATAAAAATGGTCCGATTTTTATGAAATTTGGCATAAACGTGTAAAACAGTATTTATGACTGTAAGTTCGAAAACCAGATAGATCACCCCATCCGAAGTGGCATTTTGGGGGGGGGCTTTGTACCCCAAAAATATGTTTGTTGAAGTTTTTACATGTAGGGTCTAATATTTTAAAAAGCCTAATTTTAGTTTTCACCATTATATTTAACTTAAAAAATACACAATTTGAAGTTTTTATCATTTCTCTACGTCAAATGGTTACAGAGATATTGAAAGTGCTAAACACAGTTCGTTGTCTAGTGTTATTCTTATGGAGAATAAGAACAATTTTATATCTCGCTTATTTATGAATGGATACTAATGAAACTTGGTATACGGCTTCATCTGGTCGTGGTCTATTGTTATTTTCACAAAAACAGAAATTTTTACCGATTATTCTCGTAGCAGCAAACCTGCGTACTCAGCCCCCATGTTATTCTTATGGAGAATAAGTAAAATGTAATGTTTCCCTTAATTATGAACATAATTTTAAAAAACTTGGTATGTGGCTTCACCTTGTTGAGTTCTATTGATATTTGCATAAAAACCAATTTTGTGTGTTCCTTGTTACAGCAAACCTGCGTACTCATCCCCGATGTTATTCTTATGGAGAAAATTCAAAATGGTATACAAGACTTATTTATGTATGTATATTGATGAAACTTGGTACTGTATGTGGTTTCACCTAGGTGATTTATATTTATATTTGCATGAAAACCCATCTTTTGTGTTCCTTGTTGCAAACCTACATACTCAATGTTATTCTTATGGAGAATAATTAAAATTGTAAACATCGCTTATTTGTGATTATATGTTTATGAAACTTGCTATGCGGCTTTATGTGGAATTAAGACCTATATTATGCATTGGGAATTCACTGAGTACGCAGGTTTGCTGCGACGGGGGTATTTTTTAGTTACGAGGTATGTAAGTCTAACCTTATATACATAAAAAAATAGGAAAACTACGGCCAGTTTTCGGGCCTCATTCACTAAACAACTTAAACGTTTAAGGTGACTAGTTGAAGCCCGTGAGCTCTTCATGAGTTATCGTAGGCCAACAATTCAATAACATGTATTTTAAGGTTAAAAAACATAACTTATACTTTACTCTTTTATACAGATATTGAAATACGGAATCAAGTCTCAGATGATTCACGTGCAACAGGTGATCATAAAATTGTTTGAGGTATTCAAATAAACTGTTTTAGCATGTTTTTAATTTTTTTTCTTTTACTTTCTCGCTTATAGTTATGTTATTGAGGTTAGTTTTTCTTTTGTCTTCTTAACATTTAATTTTCTTGTACCATTGGGTTTTTATATTCAACTGTCCACATTTTTCCCATGGGTTATAGTCTCGTTTATTTCTATTTCTAACTGATAAAACGGATAAAAAACAAATCATGTATTTAAAATGTAAACCTTACATTTTATATGTAATTAAAAGCACCAAGCTATATTTAAAAACAATTTTTGTAGATACCGTTTTACCAGCTGGCTTATTTAGATAATTTACATAAAAATCGTCTTAACCGACAGCACTGTGTCATTTAGAAAAGTTTTATTGAGTTAAAACTTTGCCAATATCAGGGGAAGAAGGAAAAGTTTGTATAAAATGCAGTCTAAAGGGCTATTAAACCTGTCCGTCAAAGGGATTATGAGCCAAGGGCTTTAAGGTTATATCAATTTTTCAGGCGTGTTTTTGAAAGGAAATTAAAATAAATGTTTATGGGATTTAATTTTAAAAATTCTTACAGCACTTAGAAATATATTAGTAATACGTTATACTTGTACATTTACTAACATACAGTTCAGTAAAATTACAGGCAACCACAGGAAGTGTACTTAATGGTGCGGTGGTTAAATCCTATTTTGAAGTGTTCTATGAAGGTTTTCAACTACGTTCCGTAATTTGTTACATCATGCACTATGCTAGTTATAAAGCTAATTAATATATTGGAAGAGTTATTTGTAGTAAAAAAAAGATTAACTATGAAAGTGATTTAAGTAAATAGATTGTCGATGAGTTTTTATTTGTGTTGTTGTAATGAACTAACTGTTACGTTTTTTATGCAAATTTAAAGTTTAAAAACTATATCGGTATTCCATTTAGAATTGAGAAGTATTAAGAAATAAATATAACAAAATAATACACTATGTAGACAATGTGCTGTGAAACTCAAAGGAGGGTAGACTCATATTTTACATATCGATTAAATAGGTTATACAGTAAAATAAATTTCAAGCTATATTTCCACTTTATGACGCTAGTTGTAATGGCGTTCCATTGCAAATGCTAAACACGTCTTTTGACCGTATTAAGATAACGAGACATTATTATGATAATGTTTCTGTTCCGTTTATTGTGAATAGTAAAGATAATGTTTTTAAAGAAAGAATTGAGGTCCAATATACCATGGTATATTGAAATAATTTATATGTTTTTTTATATGACAATATCCATGTTATTTTTTTATAACATCACAAAGTAGTCAATGAAAAGTTAATTTAAGGGCGACCAGTTTTAAATGGTGTCTTACTATGATACAGAAATTCAAATTAGAAAACGCTGCATAAAAACACAATAGGCCTTGATTTAGATGAAAATGCTGCACAGCCATACGGCAATTTGCGGGAAATTACGGAATAAGGTGAGGCAACACTTGCACGCAAAGGCTGGTGTACTCGTCGATTTCCACTTAAACGAACACGTATTTTCCAATATTACTGTCGAATGTGGCCATTAAAAAGTGGGTGTAGGCAATAACCATGCAAAGATAGTATGTAACATTAGATTCAACTGCAATGAATCATGGATATGTAATGTGTTAATAACAAACGAGTTCGCACGCAGCACGCTGACGTGAGGAAAGTAAATTTCCACATACAAACTTTTAAAACTTAAAAATAGTGTATAAACATACTTTTATTCCAATTTTTATTGAAATCTGAAAACATAGATTTTTTGGCAGTTCTGATGCTCCTGGTTTCATTTACCTGCAAAGCCGGGAATACAATTTTGCGCATTATAATGTTAGGAGAAGGTCCAGTCAGGCTTGAAAGTAAGCGTGAGGTTGCTGGGGATTATAAAAGTACTCTAACAAAGGAGTAGCAGGTTTTTCTAGTGTAAAACCCTCATAAGACAACGTACTGTGTTTAGTCGAAACACATTTTCTTTAATAACTCGGTAAATATTTATGCTAGAATGACGAGAGATGGCTTAAATCTTTCGTCTCACTAATTCCCATCTTTTTATATGCATTAATTTTACATTTGGGATTTTCTAGACTCTTTTTGGGCCCAAAAACTCAAAATTTGGAAGTTTAATCCCCAAAAAAGGGTTTAGAGTTTTACGATTGTTTTGCCCAAAAACTTGTTCAACTGATTTCAGAAAGGAACGTCCCTACCAAATTTGAAGTTAATCGGACAAAAAATGCGATCGCTAGAGTGCAAACATATATACATAACATTTTGAACGACCCCCCAAAACGTGTTCAGGGGGTCACGTTAGGAACTTCTATGGTGGTCCCGGGCTTAAGTTTAACCGTGCGGGTCATGCTAATAGTTCACTTTCCAAAGGAAATTCACTAATAAGAATCATGGATTATGGACATCAAGCGTGAACCGTGGAATTTAGGTCTTGGTTTAAGTATCGTTCACTACTCAGCCTCACACCTGATAATGAGAATGATGTTTTGTTTAATTTCCGCTTCATAATTAGAATGATTATCCTATCATAAATAGTCTATGGTTCATAAAACATTGGCTTGAATAATGGGTGATAAATCTGGAATCATGGGATGGACCTATGGTGATGGATCATAGACTATCTTATTAAAACTATCATAATATTATGAAATTGTGGGAGTAAAAACAAAAAAAATCTAAGGAACAGTTTTACTCAGACCCATCGAGGGGTTTGGTAGTATGCGTGTCATTCTATCATCAGACAATAATGATGGGGTTTATTCACCTCTGAAAGTCTTCTGCTGTCTGTTTTGTTGGTACATTTATGTTTTAGCAGGAATATCAAACCAGGAAAAAACATCCAATTGATGTCATTTTTGATGAAGTATTGGATGTTTAAGAAATATATGGTATTGTCTCGGTTCTTAGTGTCAATTAGCACCAATTACGGTATTGTCTCGCCATTAGCTAAAAAGTGTTAATGTCTCTCTTGCTACTTTTCATACTAGGTCAGTGCATTTGTATTCAATACTCTTGTCTTTTATCGTTTTGACATATTTTGACTTCACATATTTATGAAGTCAGTAAAGCGTTTTCTGGCTTCTAGAAGGAAAGGCTGCGATGTTTTTGAAAATGTTGCCCTATTGAAAGAGCATGTATAAAATAAACAACAAGATTATTTTCGTCATACTGTTTCAAACACAGCTGTTTCCAACACAAGCGTCGAGATGCTCAATTTGTTCTTTTTAATCCTAGGACTAACAGGTGATGACCAGCAAAAATAAATAATTAGCTAAACTGAATGGATAAAAAAATATATATTCATTGCTAATATGATAAGACCTTAGTCCTTAGTTTTCTTTTCCCTTGTAGTAAAATTTCTTACCAGAGTTTCATCAAGTTTCACCGATCCAATTACATCCAATAAGGACATACTCAATGGGATCAAACTAAATTTTCAGATAAAACTGAATCGGAATTTTGTATTTCAAATATTTAACCCGAAATATAGTTTGCTGGATTATATCAGTCGCCTTTACAAAGCTTGTGTGGTAAATTTTACCATCGCATTTTTACCACCAACATAACCCATAGTACTTTTATTGTATTTGTGTGTTTAATTATGATTTCTTACATACTCATATGCAAATCGCAACTTTAGGGATTATAATGGCTATCATTGTTGTTTACAAAAAGCTATTCAGCGTTCACAAAACACCTAGAAAATTAAAATTCCAGCTGTGAACAGCTAGAATGCTGCAAATGCTGTCTTATTTTCTGAGGCTCAGGATTTATCAAAGTAAAATCATTTACATATGGTTCCATTATGCCATTATCAGTTATAAAACATATTTTTGCCACAGAAGCTAAAGTAAAAAGAACCTAAAATATTAATATAAAATATAGAATACATAAATCTGAATTGAACTTTGGTGACACTTTTATACAGTATTATTAACCCTACTTATTTTCAGAATAATATTTTTGTTCCTTATTGCTTGTAAAATTTCAATCCAAAAACTAAAATTTAACTAAGAATAGTTGTTGTCTTTGTTTACAAAAACAACCTTAACTTTGCTCAGCTGCTGTATTGAATTTGGATGCAAAGTAGGGATTGCATGGCTTGGTAAACAAAATGGTTATAAATGAAAAAATTCCAAAAACAACAAAGTTTTTTGCCAGTTGCAAACGTATAACAAAGTAAATTTGGGAAATCGTATATTTTTATCATCCTTAGTCTAAGGGAAATCTGTTGACACCAACCTGGCCTCTCTACGTTCAGTAGTTTACTCTGATTAGGCGGTTACAGGTCACCACTACACACTACTATTATATAGGATTAACATGCAATCTTGGCAACAACAATTTCTTGTTCGCCTTTACCAACCGTATGTCATAAAATCAGAGAATAAGTTTAATTATGGTATTAAGTGTTTGTATGTTTTTGAATTAGACTGCACAAAATATCTACTGGAACCTCAAACAACTCATTTACGCTACCTTATGTATATATAAACGTGAAACATAAAAATAATAGCTGTATATTATTGCAAATCATATGATGATTGTAAAGATAACAGGAAATTTAATCAGACTTATCAGACTTAATCAGCCTTGAAATTCAAGCTTAACTAAAATAAATGTTTTATTCAAATTAAACGGAATGATAATTATTTTTATATCTGGAGTTCGACTTCACCTCACGGAAAATATTAAGCCTGCTCAGAATTGTATCACTTTTGGTGCTATACGTATTTATGTTTGCATATTTAGTTAAAGAAGTATAATTCATGATTAAAAAGTAGACTATTTTAAGAAAAGTTACTTTGACCACATACCCGTTATGTTTATTCTAAAGTAAAACCATTTTTGAAGCTTGTATTTCAAGAAACCATAGAGTAAACCATTTTCAAGATCCAGAACGAGTTGTTTTGGTAGTTACCGTTTCCACGAACCATTCGCGTGTCTGGCGTGCCGTGACTCTGCTAGTCGGAACAGCTACTTGGTAATTCGCACAGAACCATAATTCCTCCTCATCGTGGGTCGTCTTTATTTATTCGTGTTGGTAAACCCATTAATTGACTCTAGGACCCGCTTGGTTTAATTTTAACTAGCTAACTATCCCCTGTAAACATTCTGTTAGTACCTCAATATGTAAATGTTAAGTGTTGTTTGGTTCTTTATTTTCACTTAAGTTAATGGCTTTCATGTTCATTTCAAATCTCAAGTTCCACGTCAAAATGTATGTTTTTTATAAGTTTTAGATTCATTAACTTAGATTAAATTAGAATTCAAAAGCAGTTTATTAATATTAGATCGAATTAAAAGAAAATGTGACAAAAGTTATAATAATACCCAAAACCCATGCTTGGTAAACAATTATTCAAAAACTGAATCCTCCAGGTAATAAAAAAGTAATTCAGTTGGAAAAACGCTGGTATTTAATTTATTAACGAGGTATTTGTCCTTTTGTATTTTAAATAATCAAGTAGAACAATGTAAGCTTGCCTAACAGTATATTCTGTTTAACGATCTTGTTATTTCAAATGGAGATGTACAACATCAACAACTTTAGTTCCTAGGACCCGCCAGCTGGTACTTCTGCAGCAATTAACTAAGAGATTATGTCTACCATGGAGTCTTCATTTAAACCATCCGCTGCCATTCCAGTGCAATTAAAATGTGTTTAGCAAATTAAACAAATTCAAAATAATACCATTTCCCTTCACCATACATACACAAACAACACATATATAACAATACAATCTTGTAAACAAAGATATACAAAATTTTACCATTATAATATAGTTTTATCAATGATGATCAATGATGATGAGTCACTGTTATTAATAGCCAAAATATATTGCACACTACCAAAATGTTATTTCTTAGGAATCCCAATAGCAGTGAATGGGACCTAACGGCTAGCATCTTGGATTTCGGTGCAAGAGATCACGGGTTCGATTCCTGGGGAGCCCTTTTGACTTGAGATTTGGACGGTTACCCTTTAACAACGATAAATACAAAATTGTTCTGGTGTAGACAGCCAAAAACCAAAATAAAAATATCAGCTAGAGTTGATTATAAGCCTGCTACCTCTGAATCTGAGGGCCAGCACTATGTTGACTGAAAGCAGTTGATAGCATGTTGATAGCAGTTAAGAATAATTGCTTTCAAGATAAAATATGTTACATCATTGACTATACACACTACGTGATGCAGCGCAGCTCTAGCGGCACGAAGCAGAACTCCGTCCAAGGTTGCGCGAATGGCCGTCTTCATTCCAGTGCATTGGATGAAATGTCGCCTCACGTAGTGTGTATAGTCAGTGTTTACATTAAACCTTGCTTATTACTTGTTTTTACATTAATGTAAATGTTGTTGCTTGATAACTTAGCACTAACCTTTTTAGTAACATTAAATAGGGAAAAGTTAGTTTTACAATGTACAAATATAAAATAATTTAAGATTGTTAAAACTTAAGGGAGTATGATCTGAATAGTTAAAGGAACCACGGAAATCAATTTTATCGTATGTCGATACATTTAGGATAATTTATACAATTCTTAAACATTATTGTTGGTTTTTTCAAATGAAATTCTCTCTTAGGTTTAAAACTGTCTTATTTAATGAGTATACCAACACTTTGATGACTGTTAATGTTTTTAAATAGCTGGGAACGTAATTAAATTTTACTACCCTTTATTAGATGTATAAAAGTTCATTGACATTTGCTTATATTTTGTTTTATATTGTTATATTTGTTTTTTATTTATCTTTTTCCGTAGTACAAACAAAAACAATTATACACACGAAATGGACGTTTGAGAAATAATAATTATAAATGTCAAGGTACATTAATCCAATCGCCTGATTTTGTTCGCTCTTTCAATATTATTTTCCCTAGCCCTAACCATATTAGGAATAAGTTTAAACTGTCAATCAAGATTGATGATTTTAAAAATAATGTAAATATATTTTTTTAATCCCATCCATGCAAAAGTTACTTACAGTTTATAAAGGCCGGTATACACGTGAGAGTTTTTTTTTACTCTCAGATAGTTTGTATTGGTAAAATGTGTCGTGCAAACGGCGCCAAGAGTCAGCTCTCCAACAGTTTCCGCGAGTGGCAGGAGCTCTCCGAGAATTGCCTTGCGATTTGACTCTCGTCGTGTATATGGGATCAGCTGTTGCATCGAAACAAATCACTCACAGTGTAAACACTCCTGCGAGTAGCGTCTGAGTATACCAAACTGTCAGAGTAAAAATTCTCACGGGTATACCGGCCTTCAGTATTTATTTCACATATGGTTTGAAATAACGATAACACATCTCATTTTTATTTATGAAATATTTTACTATTTAACAAAAATAATTGTAATGTCGATCAACCTGTCAGTTGCTTCATATATTTTACGAATCATAGCTATGGAAGTCACATGAGTTATTTGGTGGAATAGGCTAAACGAATAGTTCTGGGCCTTAGTACATTCCTCTTCTATTCACTGTGCGGTTTGGTTGAACCGGTTGTCCGGTCTTTAGAAAAATAACAAGCATTGTTTTAACTGTGAAGAAATGTGAAAAAAAATTAATTTAAAGTTAGTTTAGTTCAAAACTGTATAATCTGACAAACTCAAATCAACAAGGTATATCTCTGGCATTATGTTGTCCCTGCGGCTTGGTATTTCCACGGCATACACGGCAGTAGTACTGCGGAAAAAAATAGTAGCGAAAAACACCATGCACTTGGATTAGCTTATGGCAAATAACCTACCCTAGGCAAAATGCAATAAAATATAGCCGTGTTTAAGAAAATCGTTTTGAGAGGTTTCACGTAACAAGCTGTTAAACAATAAATAGATTTTACTACCACAGTTTGTTTTTTTTATCGCAGTAGATTGGGAACTTTTTACTACCACACTAGAAGAAGCATCCATAAATGAATATGCAGGTGTGATTTGTAGTGATAATACACGTCCTAGCAATCAACAACATTTACAAATCAAAAGTGTCTAGAATTTATGAAATGTACGGAAATTAACAGTTCCTTTTTACAAAACCAACCGTCTCCTCGGTTAGTATGTTAAGCCTAGGTAAATTAAATTTCTGCCCAGATGAAACGTATAGAAATTCAGAGGGTAAAGTTTCAGTGTGAACAAATTTCCTTGGGGATATGTGAGAGGATTTAATTAAGCTAGAAAATATACCGTCATACGAGTACTACTTTGTTTAGTGCCTTGTAATATGTTTTGTTTGTAGAAAATCAGTGGATTATGTAAAACTTGAAACATATACAAGTTTTATGCTAATACTATAAGGTTAGAATGTTAAAAGCATTGCAGCTCCATTTCCAAAAGGAGTACGGTAACAGTTTGATGAATAATAAATAAACGGTATCAGAAAACTGACACATACTTTCTCTCTTTTAGCCCAACTTTAATGAATAAATTACTTTTTATTTAATAAATATAGAATACAAAGCACGGTCGAATGTACAGAAAATCATGTAAACAAGATGTTTTCAAAAATATCCACCCAAATCCCTGTTTAGGAGGCACTACAGAATCCATCGCTACACACATGGTTTTAAGAGGGGAAATGCCCCCTATTCCCCTCCTCTGGGTTATTAAGGGACAACATATTTCAAATTTCCTCTGTTGGTCAATGCTAGCTTGACAAGCATATCAAGTTTGAACGAAATTGATCAATAAATAAGAGAGAAATAGTAATTTTTGTATTCCCCATAAGAATAACATTGGACAACGTACTGCATTTACCGCAAAATGAAAAAATTTAAATTTTCTCTGCAACCAGTAATCGTAGAATAGTAATTCAAAATACTAAATTATTTAGTTTTTGAGCTCTTTTTAATGGTGAATAGTAATTTTTTTTATATTTATGTTTTTTATGAAAAATAAAAAAAACTGAATTTCCGATATTTTAAGTCTTGTAATTTATGAATCCGAATTTTTGCAGAGATTCGGGTGTTGTAATTTTGTTGTAAAACTAAGTTCTACAAACAACAAAAGTTTAATAAAAATCGTTTAGAAAATCTTGATTTTTCATGTTTTTTGGTGGTTTTTTGGGGATAATTACCCTTAAAAATAAAAAAATCCAAAAAATGAAAAAACCTGGAGGTATCGTGGATTAGTACCTACATACAAAATTTCATAAAAATCGGACCATTGGTTAGGGCTCTAGCTTTGTACACATCCATACAGACAGATAGACGGACAGACTGAGAGCCAGACAGACAGACAGACAGTCAGTCACACAGACATCACGTAAAAATCAGTGTTTTGGGATCAGGGAGCACCAAAACGAATATTTCCACTAACAACTCAAATTCGAAAATGTTTACGAAAAGAATACTTTCTCCATATACTGTGTATAAGGGGAGAAAGTAAAAAGCACGGAATGAAGACAATCAATATATTTTGTATTTCTGTAATTGAGAGAAGAGGGGCAAGTCTTTAATTTTTTTAAGCTGGAGATTTCTGATATCTTGTAATTATTTTTCTAGAAATTAATTTAAAATAAAATTAAACATGTTTAAGAACTAAACCATACAGAACTAATACAGTGAATAACTCATTTGGACATCTCAGGTAATGAAACATACAAAAACATTTTATATTAAAAATCTAGTTACAATGTCCGTTAGAGAACCGAGGAAATTGGGGCTTGGGGCCTACGGCATGGCAGCAACACTGGGAACTTTTCCTCGGCTTCAAAGCTGTATACGTATAATATGGATTATATTTATTTTTTGACCAATAACTTCAAACCTCTTTTATACAGTCACAAGCAATTGAGCTTTATTATCAGGAATCAATCAGCTGTTAGTATTTATGTAACATACGGCACAAAAAATTAGTCAAAGAATAATTATTCACAACTGCAAACATTAAAAAAATTTTTGAATGCCAATTAGTTAACATCATTGTGAGGTAGTTGTAACATTTTTTTAAATACTATAATCTTTAAACTAATCAAGAAAGATCAAAATATTTCAAACGTTAGCCCGTCTCTCACCATCCGCTTTTATCTTCCTCGTTTGCATGTCTAGCGCGACCGGAAACTTAGTGCAGTTGTTATTTGCACAGAATTACTGTTTAAGTAATTTCTTCATCGATTGCCCCAATTATTTCGATTCCTTGGCTCTCTAGTTCCTTTTTTTTATTATTATCAATTACTCGAAGAAAGGTTTTGACTCTATACTAATTTGCTTTACCAAGCTAGAGTTCAACTAAAATATATTTGTTTATACATTCTTTAACACTTTTAGATCGTTCACGTAACATTAACTACTATAATAATGCTTGAGTAACAAAATATTCGTTCAATACATTTAATTTGGTAAGTTTGAAAAACATTGATTATATGTCTTACTCAAAGATCAGAGTTGTGTCAATCCACCATCCACGTTAATAACTGGATTGCTTTTCCTTTATTCGTGATGTATGAAGTATATTATAACAAAGCTTCATAAGCCACGGTATAAAGATGGTTATCCACCAAACATTTTCATTAGCATTAGTTTTAGGGAATTAGCGAATTTCCCCTATAGGGAAGAAGCTATTACCGTAGGTCTCATGGTAAGACTTAAGCCCGAGACCATGATAACTTTTTGTTTTGAGGTCCCCAGATGTCCAAAACACTATTCGTTCAAATTTATATATATGTATATATATATATATATATCTATATATATATATATATATATATATATATATATATATATATATATATATGTGTCCGTGAATGCGATAACTTGAGTAAAAAACGTCCGATTTCGATGAAATTTGGCTCAAATGTGTAAACTGACATTTATGACTTTAAGTTCGAAAACCAGAAAAATCGGACTATGGGAAGGGGGGTTTTAAATTTTCCAAAAATCAGTTTTTTGCATTTTTTACCCTAAAATTTTTAAAACACTTAATTTAGGTTTAGACCATGTTATAGAGCTTAAAAAAAATAATATGGTATTTTGAATTATTAACCTAGGTTAAGTGGTTGCGGAAAAAATCTAAAAAACATGCTCATAAAATCTCCCATGTTAATCTTATGGGAAAAAGGTTTTTGGCTTTTCCTCAGTTAATTTTACTTTAAACTTCACATTTTCTTTTACCAATCACTTCAGCTCCACAAAACAATCATTTTGGTGTTTAAATTGTGATTCTACGTCAAACCGTTGCAGAGATATTCAAAGTGCTAAACACAGTACGTTGTACAATGTTATCCTTATAGAGAATAAATAAAATTTGATATCTTGATTATTTATGAATGTATATTGATGAATTTTGGTATGTGGCTTCATGTTGTACTGGTATATTGATAATTGTACAAAAAATAAATGTTTTGTTGATTGTCCCCGTAGCAGCTAACCTGCATACTCAGTCCTAATGTTATTCTTATGGAGAATAAGTAAAGTTTTCTATCTCCCTTAATTATGAACATAAATTAATAAAACATGGTAAGTAGCTTCACCTGGTTCAGTTACATTGATAATTGCATAAAAACTCATTTCTTATCTTCCTCGTTGCCACAAACCTGCGTACTCAGTCCTAATGTTATTCTTATGGGGAATAAATAAAATGTAATAAATCACTTATTTATGAATGTATTTTTGTCAAACTTGGTGAGTGGCTTTATGTACTAGTGAGAAACATATCAATGCATTGGAAATTCGCTGAGTACGCAGGTTTGCTGCGACGGGGGGTATTATCATTTGTAGCTATCATAGCCAGTACACTAGTCATAGGTATTCTAAACTCACTAGAGCTTCAGTTACAAGGAGGAGTTTCCACGGATATTATGGAGGAGGATTTTTGAGGCTGTTTGTGTACGTAGGTAATATCTGATCTCATAACTGAGTAAAATTTATAAATATGTAATATTTATTGAATTATGACACTTATACTTTGGTCTTTGGTGAATCGCTTCACCTTATTTTTCCTAATTAAAGTATATCTCCTCCCTATAATTTTTTACACTGAATACAAACTGTTTTGTCTCTAAATCAAACTAGTAAAACCGTAATAATAAACCGTAAATATGCACTCGTACCTTTCTTTACAGTTTAAAAACACATATACAATTCTAGACTATTAAACTGTACTAATTTATTCGATCATAAATCACATAAAAGAATAAATACAAAACTATCATTAAATATAGGAGAGTTCTATAAAAATTTAAATATGTTTTCTTTTTACATCCGGTTTGAAACCTTGGTGACGATGTTTACCAAATATGGCAAATTGGACCTGAATATAACAACTGGACTAATAAGAAAAACTTAAAAATAAAGCCTGGTATTTTTTATGGTTTCGCTTTTTTCTTGACATTGTACACATAAAAAAGTTAATGCAAACTGAAAATTGTAATAATTACTTTGTCTCATTTCCTATCTCAAGATCATAGAATTATAAATGTTAAATAAAATAAAAATTTATAAGGTTGCTTGAAAAACATTGTATGGTGAAATGATAACCTTATACGGCCTAGGAACAACTAGTATAACTTGTTTATACATGAAAAATAACTATGATGCTAAAACGCACAAAGCATTCTCCTACCTGTGTCTAGTTTTAATAACAGTGATGTTCTGGTAGAGTAAGCAGCATTTATCGGGTGTGGATCGATAAGTGATCACTTTGGCTTGGTATCAGGTTAACTGCCACTTAGTGTAAATAACAGGCTGACTTCTATTAACCGTGTTTTGCTAGCTAACTGATTAAAAACATAGAATAAACAGAAATTTGTTGTTTTGATAATGGTTAGTCAACATTATTACCACTTCAGAATATACTTCAGTAAATATACAAATTATTTGTATTACACTAGAACCTTGAATCGGTTGAAGTGCACTCACATACTCTACATAATCCTAGGTATGTCAATACTTTTGAGAAATACGATTAATGCTTTTCATATGTATTAATGAAGATCGTTGGTTGTGTCCGAGTTCTCTTGAAACAAAATATTTATCCTCTTCAAGTATCTTCCATTTGAGATACATTGATGAAAAATGATACAATATCCTCTTGACAAAACAACGTTTCTAAAACCACCAAAACTTATTTTTGATTGCTTGTCCAAAATCTTTGTTATTTGTATGATTAAAGAGTATTTGCCAGAAATATACATTTGGAATAAGTTGAATGTTTAAAAATTGAATGTTATCGTTGAATGTTCTTGCCTGAGTTTCTGATTATAATTTATTCAGATTAATATTATAAATCTATTCTAGGAGAGAAATTCAAACGATTTGACCCAACGCTAGGTCAATGTCACTTTTGGAAATTTATATTAATGCAGGATAATTCCTTGTTACATCCCTGAGGTTGTGGAACTAACAACAATAATATGAATGATAAAGTATAATAATCATCAAAATGTAATCATCCAAACAGGATGCATTAAAGACCACCACGCAGATTCATTCTGTAAACATACAACAGTCTAAACTATGACGTATTTGTAATTTATCTATTTTCTAGGATTAATAAGTGTGGATGTTTCTAAACTTAGAATTTGATAATATTTACTGTTATTAACCCAACATTCGAGAGGATAAAATAGTTTTCTTATCCATCACGAATATGTTTTTAGTCTCCGTAAAAATATAACAAAAATTGGAATCTCAGTGTGAAAATAAAAAATTTGTTCATCCTTTTCAAAAACAGGTAACTGCAATTTTGTAACATAGTTGACACAAGATGTATAGCATAATAGTAAAATAAATCACTTTTCAACAAATATTATTTTTCAAATAATCTTTCATAATATGCTTCCTCTTTATTATCGGAGCACTTAGTAAACAACGTTTTATTGAGTTGGAAACTTTCGTAATATTGAAGAATAAAGACTAAAGTTTGTATAAGTGCGTCTGTGGTCGTGATTAAAACTGTCCATGATAACCCCGTAGTTTATACTCCGAATAATGTTTAGCTATAACTATTATTACGTACACATTTATAATAAACTGATTCAAGTTCAAATATATTAAATGTATTTAAATAATTCTAAAGAAAAATAACTTTAAAGTATTACAATAAAAAATTATATGGTCAAACGATATTGACAGCTGGCACTGTAACATTACTGCTGTCAACTAAGAGTGCTTTATCTGGAATGATCAAAAGTATTATTATCTATTAAGAATTAAGACAAACTGTTGACATACATAATCGTTATTTTCCCCCTAGTGGCTTGAAGGAGCAAAAACCCCTAACCTTTCCCCAATACTTTGCCTCATCTGATTTTCATGCTTAGGAAAATAGAATATTATAATTAGGATACATGTTTTAATGTAAACACGTCAGACGTTTTTAAATCCTCATGCTTTCTTATGGTAGATGTTTTATGTTATTTCTAGTTTGTTGGTGGCCTTTTGGATATACTGCTATTTTTCTCGAGTCCCCGGGATCGAGACCTTTAATTTGAGCCGTCTCCCATCATCCTCCGATTTACCAAACTCCCACAATTTTTACTTAAAACTTTCGCCCACAGAATCATATATATACAGACTAGCTTCGCCCCGCAAATAAGGTCAGGTCAGGATGAAAAACATTTAGTTTTCCTATTTTATGCCTAAAGAATCAGTGTACAAAATTTCAGCTCTCAAACCTACATGGGAAGGTGGAGAATTAGTGAAGAGTGAGTGAGTGAGTCAGTCAGCCAGGGCTTTGCCTTTTATAGATATAGATTATGTACAAATATGTAATAAAGTGATTCAAGTTATAATATATCGAATGTATTCAAATAATTCTAAAGCAAATTAACTTTAAAGTATTGTGATAAAAAATATACTGTCGAACAATATTCATAGCTGGCACTGTAACATTACTGATGACAACTAAGAGTGCTTTATCTGGAATGACCAAAAGTATTATTATCTATTAAAAATTCAAACAAAATTTTGATATACATAATCATTATTTTTCCCTAGTAATCAAACTCGGAATTTATACTAATGTTCTGGGTTAATTTAAATAATTGTAAATACTTTTACTTACATACAAATAAAAAGTATTATTTGCTTTGTATTAAAATACATTTGAACATTTAATTTGCATTATTATTACTTAGTACATCCTAGTCTATACATGATTTAAATACAGAATGGGTTATTCAATTTGGCCTTAAAACCGCAAAATACCTTTTTGTTTCATTGTTCTGTACAATGTGTACAGAATACTTCAAGTACAATACATTTATGTAAATTAACGAAGTTGTAAATTACCACTTAACTAAGGTTACTTTTGAGAGTATACTAACAATAAAATCTTTACTGAATTGTAATCTTTACTGACCTTAAGTGAGTTAATTTAATCAAGTAACGTAATACAATAATAAATCACCTTCAGTTTATGAGACCGTATATAATTTATCGCAGAAGACCCAGCACGTGCTGTATCTGGCGTGTTGGCTAGCTATCACATGGTGATTATGGTGCTTATCTATACCCGCCCGTGATACGCTGATACACGGGCTTTACACCTTCTATCCTTTATCAGCCTTGTATGCCTTTCAATTGTGTAACCGAAAATTAACTCGATCGTTGTGGTTTCAAAATAAATTTGTAATATAAAGCAAGATTTATGTTATCAATCTACTGTCAGTGATTCACAAGAAATGTATTTACAGAATTGCTCAAGACTAAAATCTCATCCTCTGGTGCCATGTGAAAGTCTTTTCTAAATGAACACTTCACTTATTTATATCAACCAAAACAACTGAACCCTACCTGAGTGATTTTCACATGTCGTGCTTCTCTGTATGATGGCTAAAAATTTTTATTTTATCTCCATCCGGTTCTATTATGGTTTTTTAAAATTCTAATGCGTATGTGTATTTATTTGTAATCAGGAACGTGTTGAATGGGTAAAAAGACGTTTTTGTTGACAAAGAGGATAACACTTCAAAATCGTAACTGCAGCAAGTTTGTAAATAACTATTTGTGAGTCAGTGACGGTGTAAAGATAACGTAAAACTCTATTTCAAAATTAACTGCTTTGTCAGTTTTTGTTTTATTCATTAGTTTTTTAAGTGTGAAAAATAATATATAAGCTGTACAAATCTTCAGAAACATAATTATAATAATATTTAAACTAGTTATATTGACGATTATTACTCTTCCATCGTTTACTGTAAAAATTACATAATTCAAGAACTATCTGTTAGTCCTACGAGGAAAAAATACATTCAATTTATACGAATCATTTTTATTTGTTGTTTAATAGTTAATACATAGTATATTTTAATGCAGATTTATTTCAAAGTTTTTGCTATATACGGTTTTATAATCATATGTTATACTAGCTGCCATCGTACCTGGTTTCGCCCGGGAATACAACAGTTATGTGTGTTGCATTCTGTGGTTGGCCCTGGAGCTAATACAAATCAAGATCGGCTGTTAGTATTTTCATCAGCTCAAACAAAAATGAATGTCCATAAGGAATACATGGGAACTTTGAACTCCCGTGGGGCAAAGCCCTATTGGATTTTCAAAACGAAAATAGGCCTATGTGTTTATTGATATGTAAGGAAAATTCCTGTAAATGTTCATGCCAATCGGTTCAGTAAATTTTGAGGGATTGAGAAACAAAAAGCAGACAGACAGTCACACACCATCCCATTTTTATATATTAGTAAGGCTTACATTTGATAAGGAAAGAGCAAAAATAGTTCGCCTGCTAACCACCCAAACTGAAAAGGAATACCAGCTGCCTGTGTATGGTAGAAAATCTTAGAGAACGTATATACCGTGCAAAATATATATGTTAATTTATGTTCATCGTAAGAAATATTTTGATAGTTTGAAGCATTTCAAAGGTCAGAGGAAAATTGGTATACAATATCTAGATTAAAATATACTTTTTAGTCTCGCGGCAGTACATAATCTAACTCAGATAAACATATTTATGAATCCTAAAATACCTAATGTCGTTTGTTAGTACTTGTCTGTTGTCTAAAACACTAATATAAGTATGTCGGTAGATGTAATGAAAAATAATTGCTATTTAAGGGTTTAACGAATATTTACTTTAGTAAGTTTATAGCAACTATACCCTCATGTGAAGAAAATTAAGGGCAACTTTGATAATGAATTTAGTAATTTAAAAACAACAAATTTTGAAGTAACCAACAGGAATGGAATGATTAGCAGTTTTATGTTGTTGAACTAAACAGTAGGCTATTCATTTTACTGTAGAACTGTTTATAAATTGAAATAAATCCTTTTTACAATTCAAAAGATCTTATAATTTACTCATTTAATCTTCACCATCCACTTTAATTAAAGTAGGTATTACATTATGTTTGGAAGTGATTGCATACGACACGATCCGCACCATCAAGAAACCTCTTCTGGAATAAAAAATAGTTCCAAACAAATTAATAATTTAAACTATATAATCCTTTTATTTTTAAAATAATTTTCATTTAATTTTATTAAAATATATACTTTCAAAAAAAACAATATGAAACAGACTCTACTTGACATTTTACTATTGAGTTTTTTAAGTTATCTACTTCAGTTAACGAAAATATTACTTTACAAATTAACAGTTACATATATGCAGTTATTTACACAACAATTCAATTCATGACAATTGTATAAAGGAATTAAAATGAATACAAATCTTATAGTAATAAGTATCAATAATACTTTTTATATGGTATCAATGAGGAGGATTTAACTTGATCGGACAGCAGTTTTCCAACGATTAATTTCAAAACATCTGCACAGCCAACATTATATCGTCTAGCTTATCAGGTAATTAGCTTCGTATGTGTAACAAATTTATGATTTTCACTAATTATATACAATACATTTTCGCGTATTGTATACAGTGTAAAAAATCGGGTATAAAGTAAAACTTAAGAGTTACACAAAATTTATTGTAAAAAAACAGCGATAATTTTGTTTATCATCCCAATTACAACCGACACATATTCCAAACAGAATGGGTTATCTGCAGAAGGAAATAATGACGATTTGGCATAAAATATAGAGATCAAAAAATAATTATTCAATCGTACTCAAGATAAAAATAATTTTAAATTTAAACATTATCAAAGTTTTCCGAAATACAATGAACTATTTTGTTTTCAATTCCAACAATTGTAAACTACGTAAAAGAAAGTAGATTTTGTCCTGCTTACTCAACGAAGGTGGCTGTAAAACGCTGTGTAAAATAACTGGATAACCTCCCTTCAACTCCCTTCAATACAAAATATCAACATCCGATCACTGTTGAACAAGTATGAATGAGGGCAGTAAAAATAAGTCTCTATATTTGTCTTTTCGGAAAGCGCCCTTATTTGTTGTGACATCGGGGAACGTTGAGACCCGCATCGTAACTTCGAACCCCTGCAGGATTAGGCCTGGTTTTAAAATCTCCCGGTAGAATCTTAATTCTGATTCTTAATCCAACCTCTTAAGCTATGTTATGTTCCTTAATTTGCCGACTTAACCACCCTAACAACATAAAACAGGACAATGCCCTGCAAAAAATAACAATGTAGTAAACGATGTTTTTCAATATTTTACGCATTTTTATACTTACTGATAATCTTTTCAATTTGAAACCAGAAAATGTCAATAACATCAAACGAAAGTTAACATAAAAAAATGGACTATGGGATTAGTTTCAGTGCAATAAAATAGTTTAAACTAATAGTTCATATCCCACCATTGAATAAAAATGCAAATCCAAAACGCGGATCCAAACTGACAGCCAATATGTTTAATTATTCAAAATCAAGGAAATGCCACTCAATATGTCAAAATATCTCAAAAAATATTTATTTGGCAATTAAATACAATATATACAATAGGATATATCATAAAACAAAATAATTTAAAACGAAATAAATCGTTGTGCAAGAAAAACAGGACAAATTTAAGTCCGTGCAAGCAAGAAATAATTTATACACCTGCTAACATGTAATTAATGACAATTTAGAGGATTGTAAAATTGTGAATTCAAATAATTATTACAAATAAAATGAAATGTGTTTTTCATGAAGATGTTAATTATAATTTGAAAAAAATTAATACGAAAATGATGTCCCTGGCGAGTTTTTCATTATTGGAGTGATTTTTAGAGAATATTATAGAGAGGAAATTTCAAAAGACATTCATCTTACTTCCAATAATATCTCAAATGAAGAAATGTCAACAATAGCCTTCCTTCAATTCCACCAAAACAGCTTTTCTGTAACCAGCAAATCTTCTTTTGATTGGGATCCCAAGTTATTGGGAGATTTCATTGTTCATGAAGCATCTACTCCATTAGCCTGATTGAAACTTCAGTTGAAAATACAAATACATAATCCTGAACCTACAATTATTGCTTATGACTTCGTAAAACATTTAGAATATTTAGGAACTCAAGTACTGGACTCCAATTTATTATTTTAAAATATTTGTCATTGATTGGCTTTAATTTTATCTATAAATATTTCTTTAATGTTAAGGTTTCACTGCTTTACCTAAAAGCCAAAATATTTCGCGATATTAATGTTGAAAAACCATGAACATAGTTTACAGTACTAGAGAAAAATGTCTGTTCTGTATTGAGGTTCCAAGACTTTTGTCTGTTTAGTACAGTACAAAGTACGTACTAAACCTTACTTTTTAGTAATAAAGTAAAACAACTAAACAAATCAACTACAATTTATTTTATTTTATAATGAAAGACCCTATGTTACTGCAATTTAAAAACACGTTTTCAACATTTCAACATACTTTTATAACCAAGTTACAAATCAGATTAAACAATAAAAACGTGAACCTAAGAAATCTAAATAAATTAAACTTTACTCGAGATTAAACTAATAAGAAAATCCAGAGGGTAAAGTGGTAGAGTAAACATATTTCCTTGGGGACCTGAGAGAGATTTAATTAAGTGAAAATAGACCAGGACTCATGCGGGGATCATGTTTCTTGTTATATCAGTAAGCAAGCTTGCATTACTGAAAGCTCATATGTTATTTTAGTTTAGGAACATGTTCTTTATGAGTCAGCTGTATAAATAAATTTTAAATTGACTATTTTAATACAATTGCCTAAAACTTATTCTTACTCTTAATTTTCACAATAGTCAATCGTACTTTATTCATTCTGGATCATGTGTAAGGACGCCTTATTTTTAAACCTAACCATAACAGTTGTTTTTCATATACAGAGTGAGTCAGACCACCCGTCTAGCATGTATAACGGAATAACGGTTTGGTCTTAAGTTATCAAACAAAATTCTTCCCCATTAAAACGCATATGGGCAATATATTAAAAATATTTTCACCAAAATCTATGTACAGAATGTTCCAAAAATGAAGGTCACGGGTTCGAGTCTCAAACTTTTCTTTTGTAAACATACCGAAGATTATACATAATTTTAAACGTCTCGTTAAAAGAAACATTTTGGCGAAAATAGAATTCACTTATCTTTATTCGTTTTAAAATGGCGGCCATTTTTGTGTAAAATATTTACATTTGCGGAATACCCTGTATTGTCTAAACCACTACTCGTATCTTTTTCCCGATTCAAATTTCTTACTTCTGATAAACTCAGCTTTAATCTGGTATGCTACATGATAGGTTTTTTTAGAACATCAAAATTTCAAAAACATTTATTTTTAAAATGCCCAAAATTAAAAAAAGTCAAATGGTAGCGTATTTCAAATGCATACCATTGAAAAGTTCTTGTAAATTCTAGCAACATTCAAACTTAAACCAACCTTGTATCTCTTTTCATTTATCTGCCATCAGCAAAAAAAAACATTATTTTCCTATATAAAATGCATGTTAATTTGTTGCATGAATTCTGTGGCCACATTCATTTTATGTGTTATGTACAATTACCATGCGTTTCATATGGGAAAATAATGTGATTTGCTGATTGAAGAAAAACTAAAAAAGATACAAGCAAGGTTGGTGTAAATTAGAAAGTTGATAGAACTTACAAAACCTTTTAAACGCTAAACTTTTGTATATACGTTACCATTTGACTTTTAGCGAATTTCCCATATAGGTAAGAAGCTATTACCGTAGGTCTTATGGTAAGATATAAGCCCGAGACCATGATAACTTCATTTTGAGGTCCCCAGATGCCAATAACACAATTCGTTCAAATTTGTATCCATGTCTATGTGTCCGAAAGCACGATAACTCTCGGAAAAAAAGGTCCGATCTTAATAACATTTGGTACAAATGTGTAAAGTACTATTTATTTCAACGAGTTTGAAAACCAAGTGAATCGGACCATCCAAAGGGGAGTTTTTGGGGGGTTTTGTACCCCAAAAATGTATTTTTTAGGTTTTCCACATTCAATTTTGATTAAATAAATTTTTAACTTTTACCATTCAATTAACTTAAAAAAACAAACAATTTGGTATTCTAATCATTGTTCTACGTCAATTGGTTACTGAGATATTGAAAGTGCTAAACACAGTACGTTGTCTAATGTTATTTTTATAGAGAAAAAGACAAATTTGATATCTCGCTTATTTATGAACATAAACTGACAAAATTAGGTATATGGCTTCATCTGGTTGTGGTTTATTGTTGTTTGCTAAAAAAAAATGTTTCGCCTATGGTTTCCGTAGCAGCAAACCTAAGTACTCGGTCCCCATGTTATTCTTCTAGAAAATAGTTAAAATGTCATATATCGCTTATTTATGAATGTAAATGGATGAAACTTGGTATGTGACTTCAATTAGATTAGTTCTATTGATATTTTCATAAAAAACCCACTATTTTGTTCCTTGTTGCAGCAAACCTGCGTACCCATCCCCAATGTTATTCTTATGGAGAATAATTAACATTTTAAATATCGCTCGTTTGTGAATAAATTTCATATGAATCCTGGTAAATGGCTTAATGTGTTATGTTATTTATTCATTGGAGATTTGCTGAGTATGCAGGTTTGCTGCGACGGGGGTATTTTGAATTTAGGTACATAGGCAATTTCAAATAAATATGTTTTTGAAATATAGATTTTCTAAAAGAAAAACTGTCTTGTTGCATACCAGAGTAAAGCTGAGATTATCAGGAGTAAGAAATTAGAGTCGGAAAAAATATACGAGTAGTGGTTTCGACAATACAGGGTATTCCGTAAATTACAGTATTTTACACAAAAATGGCCGCCATTTTGAAACAGGTAAATATATGTGAATTCGGGTTTCGCCAAAATTTTTCATAGAACTAGACCTTCAAAATTATGTAGAATGTGGCCTATGTTTACAAAGACAAATTTCAAGATTCGAACCCGTGACCTTTAGTTTTGGATTATCCTGTGCATCGATTTTTATGAAAATAATTTTAATAGATAGCCCATATGTGTCTCAGTGGGGAAGAATTTTATTTGATGACTTTACACCAAACCGTTCTCCGGTTATACATGCCGGACTCCCCCTGTACATATACTGTATGTATATACAGTGTGTTCATTTTGTATGCTCACCATTGGGATCTGGTAAACCATAATAGTTACAAGGAAGGTTAAATGAGCAGAGTAATGCGTAGTTATAAAGTAAATAAAATGGCCCAAAGAAGTCGAAAATATTCCACCAAACTCGTTCGCTACGCCAAAAAAATGTTTCACCAAAAACAAAAACTGCTTATAACTTTCTCATTTCTCAAGCTACAAAAAAATGTCGAATCAAAGTTCCGTGAAATTTTACGAGGAATTTGAATAGGTAGCTTAAAATTAAATAATATATTCGGTTCCTGATAAAAAAAAACGGTCAAGTCTAAAATCTTAAATACTAGTATAGTGTGTTTACATTTTTATTTTAAAAGAATCATTTTCCTGATTAGGAAAATACCACATATTGTGGTATTTTGTTCGTTAAATAAGTCCATAATTTAACGAAAACATATTTTAAGCAAACATATGTTGGTTATGTTGTACTGGCTCCAACATAAAAGTATTACATTTATGTTTTATAGCTGATTTACATAAAACAGCTGATTCACGGAGAAATCAGCTGTTTAACAATTTAAGAAAATCATTAAGATTTACTTTTAGCGAATTTCCCCTATAGGGAAGAAGCTATTACCGTAGTCGGCATGGTAAGACCTAGGCCCGGGACCATGATAACTTTTCGTTTTGAGGTCCCCAGACCCCAAAAACACCATTCTTTCGAAACTGTATATATATATATATATATATATATATGTGTGTGTGTGTCCGTGGGTGCGATAACTCTCGTAAAAATAATCCGATTTTGACGAAATTTGGGATAAGCGTGTAAAGCAGCATTTATGACTTTAAGTTCGAAAACCAGACAGATCGGACTATCCGAAGGGGTATTTTGGGGGGGTTTTGTACCCCAAAATTGGGTTTTTTGAGTTTTCTACATATAATTTTTGAAAAAGTCAAATTTTAGTTTCCTCCATTGGAGTTAGATTGAAAAGACGCACAATTTGGTGTTTTGACCATTGCTCTACGTCAAATGGTTACAGAGATATTGAAAGTGCTAAACACAGTACGTTGTCCAATGCTATTCTTATGGAGAATAAGAAAAAAATTATAGCTCCCTTATTTATGAACGTATTCTAACAAAACTTGGTATATGGTTTCATCTGGTTGAGGTCTATTGTTATTTTCACAAAAAACCCGATTTTTACCAATAATTCCCGTAGCAGCAAACCTGCGTCCTCAGCCCCCATGTTATTCTTATGGAGAATAAGTAAAATGTAATGTATCCCTTAATTATGAACATAAATTAATACAACTTGGAATGTTGGTTCACCTAGTTGAATTCTATTGATATTTCCATAAAAACCCATTTTTTGTGTTCCTTATTGCAGCAAACCTGCGTACTCATCTCCCATGTTATTCTTATGGAGAATAATCAAAATGGCATATATCGCTTATTTATGAACTTATATTGATGAAACTTGGTATGTGGCTTCACCTAGTTGAGTACTATTGATATTTACAAGAAATCCTATATTTGTTGTTTTTTGTAGCAGCAAACCTGCGTACTAATCCTCAATGTTATTGTTATAGAGAATAATTCAAATTTGATATATCGCTTATTTTTGAATATATTTTTATGAAACTTGGTATGCGGCTTTATGTGGTTTTAGACTTATATTTTGCATTGGAAATTCGCTGAGTACGCAGGTTTGCTGCGACGGGGGTATTTTTTAATAACATGCTACTATAAAAAACCTTATTTTCTTACATGGTACATGAACACGCTCTATAAATAAATGTTTGTCTGTTTTCTCCTAGACCACTCACCCGATTGGGGTGAAATTTTGCACGGCCATTCAAGTTAACCCTAGGAAGGTTTTTAGCCACGAATCAATGTCCTAGAACTATAGGGCTTTGCCTCACTTTACACAGGTTACCTTGTTATTCTTATGGAGTAATGATTTCATTTAAGTTTCCATGATAACTATATTTTTACAAATTAACTCGAAAAGAAACGGTAATCAATGGTAGTCAAGAAATCACGTGCACGAAGTCGCACCGGGTACCAGCTAGTTAATTGATGTTAGTTTAGAGAACAATACTAAGATTGGTCTTAATTAGCGGATAGGAACCATCGAATGAAGGTACTAAAAAACAAAACCCTAGTAATAAACAAGGATGACTTCCAAATAAATAAATTATATTTAAACATAATTTTTCTACTAATAAATAGTTACAATATATTTTCTATGAATTTGTCTACTAGATGATTTAGGATGCTACTCTTGGGTTTTGAATACCCAAACGATTCCTACAACCTGTTTTTGAGTTGAGTACGTGCTTCTAATGATAACAAATTTAACACAATCAGATATTCGACGTCTTGTGGGACCGGAAAAACGTAGGAATAAATTCTGGGGCGATATTCGAATACCCCCGTAGCAGCAAACCTGCGTACTCAGCGAATTTCCAATGCATATATATGTGTCTTAATACCACATAAAGCCACATACCAAGTTTCATCAATATACATTCATAAATAAACTATTTATGACATTTTAATTATTCTCCATAAGAATAACATGGCGGCTGAGTATGCAGGTTTGCTGAAGCAAGGAACACAATAAATGGGGTTTTATACAAAAATCAATATAACTCATGTAGGTAAAGCCACATACCAAATTTCATTAATTTATTTTCATAATGAAGGGAGATAACACGTTACTTATTCTACATAAGAATAACATGGGGCTGAGTACGCAGGTTTGCTGCTACAGGAGCCTTTGGTAAAAAATTGTTTTTTTCAGCAAATATCAATGGTCCACAACCAGATGAAGCCGTATACCAAGTTTCGTCAGTATACGTTCATAAATAAGCGATATATAAAATTTTTATTTTCCTCCATAAGAATAACATTAGACAACGTACTGTGTTTAGCATTTTCAATATCTCGGGAACCAATTGACGTAGAGAAATGATCAAAATACCAAATTGTGTGTTTTTTTAAGCTGAATCCAATGGGAAAAACTAAAATTTGACTATTTCCAAAATTATATGTAAAAAATATTCGAAAAACCCATTTTTGGGGTACAAAACCCCCCCAAAATACCCCTTCCGATAGAGCGATCTGGCTGGTTTTCGAACTTAAAGTCATAAATGCTGCTTTACACGTTTATACCAAATTTTATCAAAATCGGATAATTTTTACGAGAGTTATCGTGCTCACGGACACATATATATATATATATATATATATATATATATATATATATATATATATATATATATACAGTTTCGAACGAATGGTGTTTTTGGGGTCTGGGGACCTCAAAACGAAAAGTTATCATGGTCCCGGGCCTAGGTCTTACCATGCCGACTACGGTAATAGCTTCTTCCCTATAGGGGAAATTCGCTAAAATGTTAGTCTTTTGTCTTCTATGTTTGTTTTTTTTATCTGACAAGTTCTTCTGGATTAAACTTAGGTGATGGTAACCCAATAAACAGTAATAATAATCAGGTAGATCTCGAGCGGTTGGATATTGATGACACTTAAAGTTGTTAGGTTAGTGTTTAAACTAAGTTAAGACGAAACATTTCAAAAACAGACACTCGTTAAAATTATTACAATGTATACCCGACGCTGTATTGTGGGACAAAGTGGTACTGTACAAAACATGTCTACCAAAAATACATTGTATTTAGCGGGTTATTAAAAAAACAGTTCCAGTTATTAATAATAACAATTAATACGCTGTACGTTTGAAATATATTTAATAAATGGAACAAGAAACTACAGAGCTTAGGTAGAATTCACTGTAAATACAGCTTCCTTAGGGATGTGCAAGGATTTTCAATTACGTTTGAAGCAGAGTTCACACCCCTTCGAGGATTTCATACAGTTGTAACTAAAACGATACTTTTTTGGAGGCTTGACTTTTACACTAGAACATCTGCAGAATAAGTGGAACCACTATGCAAAATTTCACCTTCTTAGTCGTTTTTTAGTTTCAGTGATCACAATATGAGCGAGTGAATGTGTCTGAAAAATATAGATTTAGATAATATATGTTCACTCTGTATACTTCTGTTATTTATTACCAATCTAAACTCAAAATTTTAAATGAGAACTACAACAGCTGATTATGGAATAAATATTCTTAAGTCATCAACTAACTGGTTCAGTATAAATAAATGCTTTGTCCATAACAATTAGATGTTATGTTGAAAATCCCGTGAGGTGTAGCCCTGAGGTGAATTAAAAATGTTAAATTAGCTTATTAGCTTATAATCTTCTAAAGTCGGGGTCAAGGACAACCATTGTAATAGACCAGCTGATATTTTTTCTATTATGTTACATGGAGAATGATCAGCTGGCCTGGTACAACATTTGTCCTTGACCCGCCAGTTCTATTGACACCGACTATGACGTACGTAGGCCTATAGGACACAGGAAAAAGGTTTCATCTAAATCAGTTCAACCGTTTCCCTGGGAAAAGCGAACAAACACGATCTAAACCGCGCGAAAATGTGTTTTTGAGCGGCCACCGTTATTTTTACAAAAGGTGTATGACAGTTTAAAGAAGCCTAAAACCTTCTGACTGATGTATAGAACAAAGAAACAAAGATTCATCAAAATCAGTGCACTCGTTTTTCCGCGAAAATCGAACAAAAACACGTCCTTGAGCGTTACCGCAGGACATACAGTCGGACAAAAATTTAGATGTGACTTGTTTTGGCTCCCCTAGGGTGTAAAACGCGAAAATATGCAAACATGTTATAATTCCAAGCAATGTACAGACAAAACTGTTTTTATATAGATATCCTCTCTGAATACTGATGTCATTTATTACCAATCTTCACTCAACGTTTTAAAAAGTTCTACAACTTCTGTTTATAGAATAACAGTAGGGTAAGAAGGACACTCCGACACCAGGAGGGACAGGAGGGACGCCCCCCCCCCCGAGCCCCCCCCCCCGAGGTCTCGTCTGTGAAACTTTGCGAATTTTTTTTTTTTGCGAATTTTTTTTGCGAATTTTTTTTTTTGCGAATTTTTTTTTTTTGCGAATTTTTTTTTTTTTTGCGAATATTAACCTAACCTAACCTAACTTAACCTAACCTAACCTAACGTAACCTAACCTAACGTAACCTAACCTAACCTAACCTAACTTAACCTAACCTAACCTAACGTAACCTAACCTAACGTAACCTAACCTAACCTAACCTAACGTAACGTAACCTAACCTAACCTAACCTAACCTAACCTAACCTAACCTAACCTAACCTAACCTAACGTAACCTAACCTAACCTAACCTAACCTAACGTAACCTAACCTAACCTAACCTAACCTAACCTAACCCATCCTAACCTAACCTAACCTCGGATCAGATTTCTGATTGCAGATTCTTGTTCGTCTAGTCGAGCCGAGAAATTTGAGTACCCACAACGTACATTTGGACGATGTAGGGGGGGGGGCTATCTCGGTTACCATAAGTCGGATTTGAATTCTGATTGCAGATTCTTATTCGTCTAGTCGAGCCGAGAAATTTGCATACCCACAAAGTACATTTGGACGATGTAGGGGGGGGGGCTATCTCGGTTACCATAAGTCGGATTTGAATTCTGATTGCGGATTCTAGTTCCTCTAGTCGAGCCGAGTCATTTGAGTACCCACATCGTACACTTTGGATGATGTTTACAAAAAAGGGGCCCGCACCACACTTTTGACCTTTTTTTTTTTTGCATTTTTGGAATCTCCTCGTCAAGCCGAGTATTCTCAGTACCCACATGACATACTTTGGATAATTAATACAAGAGTTGAACAGGGTAACGCTACAACCAACAGAGCTAGCCCATCAGCGCTTGCGGTCAATTGAACTAACAGTGAATGCAAATTTTAAGGAGAATATAATTGCAATGCTTTGAACATATACTGCAAAGGGGGGTGTATCGATACACCCCCCTTCAAGTACTCTGCACCGAGGCAGCTGTTCGCACAACCGACTGACGCGTCCAGTCTACTGTCTGGGAATGCGGATGTTGTAATTTGATACCTCGACTGGAGGGTGCAGGTGTTCACACAAAAAACCGACAAGTTGAGACCTGTCTGGGAATGCGGATGCTGTAATTTGATACCTCGACTGGAGGGTGCAGGTGTTCACACAAAAAACCGACAAGTCGAGACCTGTCTGGGAATGCGGATGCTGTAATTTGATACCCCGACGGGAGGGCGACGCGACCCTTCCAGGAACCCATTATAGTCCGCCCGTATCGAATTCCGAGCAATAAATCACCAGTTGTCAAACACCCACAGTATCATTCTTGTTTTAGGCTTCAACAATTCCTGACGTATGGGGGAGCGAAAATCTCCCCCCTAAGCCATTATGTGTTAGGGGGAGCAAAAATCTCCCCCTAAGCGGTGCGCGGGTCGCGACACGCCACAGTCTCTTGATAGACTTCTTCGAAGACGGACGTCTACATTAATTCGATAACAATGTCGTTTATTCATCAGAAATCGTGTGAATGTGTGAAGACTGAACTGGACTTGTTTTCGTTACCGCCTACGCAGACCAGCATCGAGAGTGGTAAATGGGTTCAATACAAACCGATCTCATCGCTGACGGACGATTCGCCAATAGAGTTTGTAATACCCGGTCACGGTGACGAGTACACGGACCTGACACAAACGTTATTACACGTGAAAGCCGCTATTGTGAAACAGGACGACACTAAAGCGGACGGTGGGCAACCTGCTAAAGAGGTGGGCCCGGTGAACAATTGGCTCCACTCGATATTCAGTCAAGTGGATCTCTATCTCAATCATAAACTGGTGTCACCACAAAACAACACGTACGCTTACCGTGCCTACTTGGAAAACCTATTGAACTACGGATGTAGTGCGAAGAATTCGCACCTGACTAGCGAGCTGTTTTTTGAAGATTCGGCCGGACAAATGGACGATTGTGACGAATTGAACGAGGGATTGAAAAAGCGTCGCGATCACACGAAAGAAAGCGATGTTTGCGATATGGTCGGTCGATTGCACATCGATCTGTGCAATCAGAACAAATTCATGTTGAACGGTGTCGAGATGCGATTGCAACTTAACAGATCCAGAAACTCGTTTTGTATAATGTCCAAAACGCTAACTACCTACAAGGTGACAATTAAAGAGATTAGTCTTTTCGTACGTCGATGTAAGATCAATCCGAGCGTATTGTTGGCGCACAGCAAAACTCTCGAGACCGGCACGGCCAAGTATCCGATCACGCGTGTAGAAGTGAAATCCTTCACACTACCCTCCGGTATAATGAGTAAAGCTTTAGACAGCGCATTTCTCGGTCAGTTACCGAAACGTGTGATAATTGGACTGGTCAGTAATCTTGCGTTCAACGGAGATTTCAAGAAGAATCCCTACAACTTTCAACACTACGATATGAATTATCTCGCATTGTACGTGGACGGTGAACAAGTACCGGCCAAACCGTTACAGCCCGTTTACACATTGAACAGTGAGACGTATATACTCTCTTATTACACATTGGTCACTGGCACCGGAATCCAGTTCTCCGACGCAGGTAATGAGATCAAGAGAGGTGACTATCCGTACGGTAATTGTCTTATGGCGTTCGACTTGACACCGGACATGTCCGCGGCTGAGTCGAGTCACTGGAATCTCCTGCGCAACGGTAATCTACGTATCGAAATCGGATTCTCCAAAGCGTTGTCCGAGACCGTCAACTGTATAGTGTACGCCGAACTGGACAACGTCATCGAGATCGATCGTCACCGTAACGTAACAGTTGACTTCAGCGGGTGAATAAAAGCGAACGCCAAACAGAAATATTGTCTGACAGCGAGTGCGTACAGTTTACTTCAAGGGTGAGCAGACGCACCACCAGTCAGTAGTACGGTTGAAGTCACACGGTAAGGACGTGAACATGGACGCTTACGCTTCTGCGGACGACTATATCAAATCGTTTATTCAGGAGATTGAGGTTATGAACAATAATGCTAGTGATCAGACATTGACATCACCTCAGTCGTCATTTGTAAAACCGACAACTGCCTGCAAGAGACGAAGGAGGCCAACTCCCATCGAAGTGGAAACCAAGAAACCAGGATGGGTACCAAAACCAACAGATGATTGTCCCATAGTGTCATGGATGGACGATGGGAATACGTTTGCTGTTCAAAACCCGGGAAACAAAGGACAAATTTTATTGAAAATGGAAATGTACGATGGTACAGATATGGTGTTCATGTGTGGTTTATTTTTGGACAAAGATGGTGATATGCACCAAAGTGTTAAACAAGTAGTTGATAAAGTGGAAAACATGTGGATCTATAAATCAACAGGAGTACCGAAAATTACAGGCTTAACTCAAACTGTTACACAACGCAGTGCAGTTTCGCAGCCAATGCCTAAGAAGCGCGCTGTGAGGAAGAAACAACGAGTGGCGTCGGCATTCAACTAGAGCATCCGCATTCCCAGACAGGTCTCAACGCGTCGGTTTTTTGTGTGAACACCTGCACCCGACCCTTCGGACCACCCACGTAGAAGAAAATGGCGGCGAGGGTTTATAAGGCGGGGCCCCGCCCGATTGAACATCATTCGCCACCAGACCACCACCTCACATAGACCTACTCCAACTACTACTACTAGAGATGTCGAGCAGCAGCACTTTCAAGCTAGAGTTTCCGGGCGTGAACGGCACTGCAGCAACCGCGGACCTTAGAGCTACCCTCAACAACTGCAAGTCTGACTCTCCGCTCTACACCAGGATAGCCGATCTCCGAGAGGAATGCGGCTATCTCATCACTGCGATGGAGCGAGCCATCACACCCTTTGGCGAGACGATCATCGTGATCCTGGAGGGGCAGGTCGGGGACGACTTCTTTCTGCGAGTCTACCTGCCTAGGCGCTTCAACGAGGTCCTGAGCAACACCGACATCGAGCGCTACAACAGCGGGTTTGGAGAACGCCTTCGCTTGGTGAAGCGCAGCCCGAGGGGTTCCAATAGCAGTTTCACACCGTTGGAGTTTATGTAAAGCAAGACTTGAAGATTATGTTAATACCTTTGTAAATTAGTTTTCGTAGTCAATACTTATAGTCACGTTCAGAACATAACCACTGTGTTATTTATTTCACTTAACCCCAAAAATGTCCTTTGGTAGTAAGTTTAAGAGTGTGAGTATGGTAACTGTGAGGTGTTTAGTAGCTCAGTAGTAATCATGGGCTTGATGTGGAAACATCCTTTCTCAGCCATTGTGGCGGGACCTTCGGGTTGTGGCAAGTCTCAGTTTGTGTCAAAGTTTATAAAACACATTACAGAAATGTGTGACACGCCATTTACCAGTATAAACTGGCATTATGGTAGTGGTGGTGGTGATGGTGGTGGTGGTGACTCGAAAAATGTCACCATTAACCACGTAGAAGGTCTACCAAACTTGGAGGATTTTTCTGGTAACGAGCCGATACTTGTGATTATAGACGATATGATGCGTGAGGCCGACAACCGTGTGGTGGATCTTTTCACAAAAGGTTGCCATCATCGCAACATTAGTGTGTTTTTCATTACACAAAATTTGTTTCATCAAGGACGCGGGCAGAGGGACATCTCACTGAATGCGCATTACATTGTGTGTTTTAAGAATCCTAGAGATAGAGTTCAGATTAGGTACTTGGCCAGACAAATATATCCAGACAGCCAGAAATACATCGAGGAGGCGTACGCTGACGCTACGAGGAATCCACACGGCTACCTACTGATAGACTTGAAACAATCAACAGACGAAAATATGCGAATACGAAGTTGCATATTTCCAGACGATTCTACCAACTATGTGTACTTGCCAAAGAAAAGGTAATTTCGCCATCAGTAGTAATCATGTCGTGCTTGCGGAAGGACGCAGCTCTGCTTACGGCTTTCATACACGCAACACCCAAGGAGCGGAAGGCACTGTTAAAGGTGTGTGACAAGAGCCGCATTCGCTCAGTGTGTGAGTGCGCATACAACGTGTTGCGAGGTAACGTTCCTCTGGCGAAGAAGAGTAAAAGTCAGCTAAGCAAACACAAGGCGACGCTACGTAGATTGGTGAAACGCGGCGAAGGCTGGTCCAAGAAACGAAAGTATCTCATACAAAAAGGCGGTGGAATCTTTATACCATTACTCTTGAGCGCAGTACTACAAGCAGCACTGAGTAGATAAAAATGGCTGGCATCAACAATCAGTTCTATTTGACACTGCCCAGCAACAGTTCGATGCAGTATTATCCGAAAAATACAGTTGCAAATTATATAACACATTTGCCGAGAGCTATTCAACTGGACGCCGGCGACTGAGAAATTGCACTTGTGGAAGCGCACTATCCAATGACATTTCTATCTGTCGGTAATGACGAAACAATTGACATTTGCATACAACCGCAAGAGGAAGCAAAAGTGAACATAGAAGCGTTGGCGCGGGTTATGGACAGCACTGCCGATGTAACACCGGTAGTGTCTGCTACTCCAAAACAAAACCACAGAATTAAATTGAAGACTGGTGATTACGCAAATATTCAAGAATTGTGTGATCATATCAATTCACAAGAACTAGCGATTACTTTTGGTGTAAAGTTCACCGTTGAAAACTCATACAACAAATTCATTGAAGTATCGATGGGAACTGATGTTGGAAAAATTACATTAAGTCCAACGTTAGCGCTTCAATTGGGGTTCGATCCGAATGAATTGACGCTGGAAGGTGATGCAGTTAACAAAAGCATCCGTTCGCCCAACATTCGTCTTGGCTTACCGTCACACATGTACGTGTATTGTGATTTAGTCGAGCCGCAGATGGTCGGCGATACAGTCGCACCGTTATTGAAAATTGTCAATATATCCACGTCTACTTATGTATACGGATTGTATAAATCAACATCATTCATCGATCCGCACTATGTGCCTGTTATGAATAGATCTTTTGACAGTGTGGAAATTGACTTAAGAGATAACATTGGTAATCATTTGCCATTCCACTTTGGAACGTCGTGCGTGAAGTTACACTTTAGAAAAGTAGCTAGTCATTAGTGCAAATATGGAACATGCAAAGAAGATGGTAGTTGTGCCGCAAGAGTTGATTGATCGACTGCAATCAAATGCTACGGATAACAGACCGACTAATCTATCCAGTGAAAACAGCCTCGACGCGGAGATGCAACAAATATTGAATAACAAGCGTATGGACGATAGTGAAAAGTGGAAATTGTACAAACAGGCGTTACATCGCTTCTTGCATATTGCAGAGAATAGACGCCAACCGATTAGCATACCAATCGTGGAGACGGGTGGGATTGAACATAGTCAACGATCGCACCCCGCTGCGGAAGGTGGTCCAGTGGAAGAGATTGTGGAAACGTTTTCCAAAACTTACAGATCTGATGCCCGCAATCTTTTACGTTTCATGAAACGTGACGGCAGCTTAATCAGTTGGGACAGTGGCTATTCAGTGTACATCAACGGTGTAAAAATCCCAGACTCAAATCTAGTGGATATCTTAAATTGCATAGTAAAGGTGCGTATGCGTGATTACATACCGCCAGGATGGCGGGAAGTGCTCAACGCATTGAAAGCGATGAACGTGCCAAAGGACTATATGAATAATCTAAGAGCACTAAAGGAAATAAATGCCGAATATCGATCATCATTCACAGGAGGAGAAGGATCAGACGATGACGTGGAAGACACATCAACTGAATCAATACT
Source organism: Allygus modestus (assembly GCA_963675035.1). NCBI lineage: Eukaryota > Metazoa > Arthropoda > Insecta > Hemiptera > Cicadellidae > Allygus > Allygus modestus. The sequence continues at coordinate 281,398,387 of OY776112.1, read as the reverse complement.
GAGAACACCGCTAGTAAATCGGCTTCGATCGGCAAGAGGAAAACGTGTAACATCTACACCGGTGCGAGCGGCAGAGCAGTTTGATTTTTCAAATAGAACAAATTTGGACAAGTGGGAAACGTACACAGGATAGGTTTTCAGTATTATGGAGCGTTTGTATTACAATCCCATCGAACCTTCGTCGTATGGCGGTGTAGCTCCTTTAGCGCGAGCTGCAAAACCAGTTTCAAAACGCAAAGTGATTGAATGGTTACAAACACAGGACACTTACACATTGCACAAACCAGCACGCAAGCGTTTCCCGCGCAATCCTTACATAGTGTATGGTCCATTTGAATTGTGGCAAGCGGACTTGAACGATATGCGTGGTCTTAGTAAACACAACGACGGCGTCAACTACCTACTGACTGTAATAGACGTGTTTAGCAAACACCTGTATGTGCGAACGTTGAGGCGGAAAGAAGGAGCTGAAGTGGCCAACGCTTTCGAGGAGATATTTGCCGAAGCGACCGATACACCTCGCTGTTTACAAACCGACAAAGGTACTGAATTCACCGGTGCCAAGACGAAAAGGTTATTCAAACAATACGGAATCATCTATGTCACTACACAAAACCCAGATGTTAAAGCGGCCGTAGTGGAACGCGTGAATCGCACTTTGAAAACACGCATGTGGCGATATTTGACTTTCAAAAACACATATCGTTACGTAGATGTGTTGGACAAACTGGTTAGCGCATACAACAACAGCGCTCACAAGAGTCTAGGCAACAGAATACGACCAGTCGATGTGACTGTCGACAACAAGCGAATATTGCATCAGGTATGGCGTCGCATGTTCGGTAAGATACCGCGTCGTGTTAAGGCAAAACTGAAAGTTGGCACCACAGTGCGCATATCTAAGGAGAAGGGTACATTCGCAAAAGGTTACGAGACTAATTGGAGTAAAGAAGTGTTTGTGGTGCGTCGTGTAAACACATTGATGCCTCTGCCAATGTACACTTTGGCGGATCTCAACGGTGAACAAGTGACTGGTCAGTTTTACGAATACGAATTACAAAAAGTGACAATATACAACGACCATCTGTTCAAGATTGCTGAAATACTAGACGCTAAGGGTCGCGGTCGCAGTAAGCGTTATTTCGTCAAGTGGGCAGGTTACGGAGACGAGTTCAATTCTTGGGTAAGAGCGCAAGATTTGCAAAATGCCTAATAGCAACCAGTTCTATTTGACACTGCCCAGCAACAGCTCAAAGGATTATTTTCCAAAAAACACAGTGTCCAAGTACACTACACATCTGCCGAGACAAATTCGATTAGAAGGCGATGGCGAGTGGGAGATGGCTTTGGTCGAAGCGCATTATCCATGCTCCTTTATGACTGTGGACGAGGAATCGTGTATTTGGCTCGACTATAAACTCGTTCTGCCGAGTATACCCGTCACACTCAGCGTCGAGCACATTATGCTAAAGATGAAACCCGGTTATTACAAGAACATAACCGATTTATTGAAAATGATCAATAAAGCGAAGGATGTAACCCAGTACTTGTACTTTGAGTATGACAAAGAGCAGGACAGAGTCAAGATCACGACAATGGTGGACGGTATAAGCAAAGTGCATTTCACCGAAGCGCTGTCTCTCCAGTTGGGTTTCGATCCGTACGAGAACGTTTTGACAAATGACCTCACAGCGATATGGCCACCAAATCTGACTATGGGACTGCCGACACACTTGTACGTGTATTGTGATCTGATTGAACCGCAGCTGATTGGCGACACTACAGCGCCACTTTTGAAGATTATCAACATTGACAGAGATAACTACACACACGGCGCGCATAAGACTGTGCATTTCATCGGTCCTCATTATGCGCCAGTTATGAAAGGAACATTTGAAACGATCGATATTGACCTAAGGGATCACGCTAGTAAAAAAGCGTCATTCCTCTTTGGGACGTCGTACGTGAAGCTTCATTTCAAAAGAGTAGCTCAGCAATTATGAATACAAACGATCCCTACTTGGCTTACTACCGTCGCCAACAATTGCAGCAGACCGGCGGCAGTATCGATAGGGTATTTCGCGGTGCACCCTACCAGCGCGGACATGGAATTGGCAGTTTCCTAGGAGGTATGTTCCGCACCATCACACCGCTGCTCAAGTCGGGAGCCTCTGCTGTGGCCAAAGAGGCGTTGAAATCCGGTGTTGGATTCTTGGGCGACATGGCCATGCACCAGCGGGATCCCAAAGAAGCCGCTAGAGATCATTTCAGCCAGTTTACAGACTCGCTAAAACGAAGGGCGGATGGCAAACTTCAACGTGTGCTAAGTGGCGGCGGCGGCTCTCGCGCGAAACACCGTCGCGTAACGCGAAAGAATACCGCGAAACACCGACGCGCTACTCCTGCGCGAAAGACTAACGCGAGACTCTCGCGTAAGAGGAACGCGAAGCGCGCCATGTTCGGCGGCCGTCGTGTCACACCGCAGTCTTTGACGAAACTCCTTCGAGGAAGGTCGGCGTCGTCATCCAAGAGCAGCAGCAAGAAGAGAAGGACAGTTAGGAAGAAGACGAGGAAGACGAGGAAAGCAGTGAGGAGAACTTCCGTACGTGATATATTCAATTAACACACACGCTAGCAATGTCGTTTCTACATCAAAAGTCGTGTGAATGCGTCAAGACGGAATTGGACTTATTCTCCCTACCGCCGACGCAGACCAGTATCGAGAGCGGCAAATGGATTCAGTACAAACCAATCTCCACACTGACTGATGATTCGCCCATCGAGTTTGTTGTGCCCGGCAACGGCGAAGAATACACCGATCTTTCGCAAACAATGTTGGAAGTTACAGCGTCTATTGTCAAGTCGACGGGAGCGGCAATCGCAGATGCCGATGAATCGAACAAAATTGGCCCAGTCAACAATTGGCTGCACACGTTATTCAGTCAAGTCGATATGAGTATGAATCAGAAACTGGTCACACCACAAAACAACACTTATGCATATCGAGCGTATATTGAAACATTGCTGAATTACGGCTATGATGCTAGGAAATCACATTTAACATGTGGATTGTGGAACGCGGACGATGCCGGCTATATGGACAATACTCTGGACGATAACGATGGACTAAAGGCGAGACGAAAAATGACAAATAAAAGTCGTGAAATCGATATGCTCGGTCGCCTACATGTGGACATGTGTAATCAGAACAAGTTCCTGTTGAACGGTGTGGAACTGCGTTTTAAACTGATCCGATCAAAAGATTCCTTCTCCATTATGTCGGATGATGGTGACTACAAGGTGCACATTGTTGATGCGAATCTCTGGATACGAAGGTGTAAAGTTAGCCCCACTGTACTGTTGGCGCACAGCAAAACGCTTCAGACCGGCACAGCTAAATACCCAATCACTAGAGTGGAATTGAAAACATTCACACTACCGTTTGGAGTGAGGAGCAAAACTTTGGACAATGTGTTTCTAGGTCAAGTGCCGAAACGAATCATTGTCGGACTGGTCACCAACGCCGCTTATTTTGGCGATTTAAAAAAGAATCCATTTAACTTTCAAAATTTCAAAACCAACTACTTCTCGCTGTACGTGGACGGTGAACAAGTGCCGTCCAAACCGCTACAACCACACTACGAAACCGGCAAGGGAAAATACGTGATGGCGTATCACAGTCTGTTTTCAGGCTCCGGCATACACTTTAGCGATGCTGGTAATCTCATAAATAGAGACGATTACGACGATGGATACTGTCTGATGGCATTCGATCTAACACCTGATATGTCAGCAAGCGATACGACTCATTGGAACCTAGTGCGCAACGGCAGTGTGCGTATGGAGATTGCTTTCGACACGGGGCTCACAGACACTGTCAACTGTCTGGTATACGCAGAGTTTGACAACGTCATAGAAATCGATCGTCATCGCAACGTGTCTGCGGACTTTGGTGGTTAGATCGTCGGCAGCGGCGTCATCGTCCTCCTCCTCCTCAGTCAACAACCAACACTCGCACAAGATGGATCGTTTATGCAGAGTACCGCGTAAAAATTCCGCATCTCCAATTATTGTAGATTTTCAATGTTTCAAGGACAACGCAAATGACTACATTCTAAAGGAAGTGTGCGTCTTGGAATTGGTCAGTGGAACACTGCTAATGCATCATATCGCCAAATCACCATTCAGTCGAGATTTCCTATCACAAGAGAAACTGCGTGAAAGCTATTGGCTCACAAAACACTGTCACGGATTGGAATGGGACCAAGGTGATATCTGGTATCATGTGCTAGAGGAAAAGTTACGTGCATGCATCGCCAAACGACCGATTGTCTACGTCAAAGGTGCTGAGAAAAAAGAGTTTGTACGATACAATTTCATCACGGATCACTGTACTACTAATGTCATGGATATCAACGATATTGGCTGCGGATCACTATCGTCAATCAACAGTCTACTATCAACAAACGCAGTGCGATGTCGCCACCACAGAACAGCTCACACACGATGCGCTCTAGCCAATTGCATCACATTACGCAGTTGGTTACATCTAAGTACAAATATCGCTGACGCTGATGATTACGCTGACGAAGGTGAGAGTGATACCAGTTCCTGCTTTTGTTTTGCTACTAGTACTACTACTCCTACTACTGACTGTGGCGTCGACACAGTAGAATGAATACCTTAGAGATACAAAAGTGTATGGCTAAACTGCCCGTACAGAATGTTGGTGTCTACGCTGCGGATCAATTGCCCCATTACATCTCACCATCTACTGCTATGATTGTGAACACTGATCCACACAATGAAGACGGCACTCACTGGGTCGCTTTCTACCTTAACAAAGGAGGAGGAATAATTGAATTCTTTGACAGCTACGGTCAACCGCCACATCTTCAATTCTACCAAGGATTCCTGAGACGCAACGCTCGTCGCTACCTGTACAACGAGCATCGCCTTCAAAGTGATAACACTCTGGTCTGCGGTCAATACTGCCTTGTATTCCTGTACTGCCGCACCCACTACGGCATGAAGATGAAGGACTTTGTGCAGCTCTTTGAACACTCTTCTTTCGGCCACAACGATGCACTGATCAGAAGACTCTTTGCACAAATGTATACCAATTGAGTTTTGAAATTTTGCATTTTTCTCAATAAACTAGTTGTGTACTCAGAATAAAAAAAGAAACATTCTTATTATTTCCCATCCCCGCCTCCTTTAGTATTTACTTTTAGCAATTAGTCAGACAGACACATATTGAACGAGCAAAACAGATATTGGATGCAAATTTTGACGTAAAAGATGAATGTAATGCTTTGAACACATACTGCAAAGGGGGGTGAAAGGGGGGTGTATCGATACACCCCCCTTTCACCCCCCTTGCGTGTTGGTGAAAGGGGGGTGTATCGATACACCCCCCTTTCACCCCCCCTTGCGTGTTGGTGAAAACACTAGGTCTGACCCAATTTTGGACATACCTATCATACAATGATTCTAAAGTAACATTCATATCCTAGCCTCCTTTAGCAATTACACTTTTAGCAAGTAGTCAGACATTTGAATTGGTAGTTTACTTTTGAATCTTAAGACTATGTGAGGGGAGGAAAAAAAAGACAAATGTATATACGAACAATTTGGCTATTTATTTACACACCTTAAATATATTTTACATCGAGTATGTGCTCCTGAACATTTGTGTTTGGCTAGCAAAACGAGACTCGACACAAACTAACGACTAGAACAAAAAGAACAAAGGAGCACATTTCTAAGTTTTACGAGACTCGATACAAACTAATGACTAGGTTTAGCAAAATCGGAAATTTACAAGTCAAGTCAGGGTCTTTGGTAATATGACACAACCACTCAACGCTCCTCATCCTCCGCCTCTTCATCGTCTTGAGGGATGTCTTCGGGCTGAGGTGGCACGTCAACATGTCCCCAAGGCAGTGTGTTTACACCGTCCGGAAGGATGTAGCGTTTGTCATCGTTACAGCTCAAGGATAGCTTGTCGACTTGAACTGTGAAGACGCGGTGGTTTCGGGACTGGAACCTGGTGTTGATGGTTCTCTTCAACACGCCATTGAAGAGGCATTCCCGATAGTCGTCAGAGGTTAGATTGTGTTTTACAACACCTCTAGCGACTCCCTTGGCGCGCTTCACCGTCATGACCTGCAACTCGTCATCTTCAGTCCTCTCCTCGAACTCGACTATATCCATGAAGTATAGTTTCGAGCGAAGACCGAGGTACTCGAGCAGCGGAAGACCGTTCGCTTCATCCTTAAACTTTCCGATGACTTTGGCGTTTATGGGGCTGTAGCAGGGATGGTTTCGGGGGTACGCACTGGTGTCGAAATCGTCCAGATGCTCCATCATGTCCTTATAAACATCTTCAGTCTGGATGTCGAACACGAAGCTGTCAGTGTCCATGTAGTCAACCTTCAGTCGATCGCCGTAGCGGTTCTTCATCTTCCGAAGGAAGTCGTACATGAGCCACTTGCTCAGATCGAGGACACACATTCCGACGTAGAGCGGTTTGTCCAGGACGATATTGACTTTCGACATGTGTACAATGGCGACGTCATCGTTGAAGTAGGTTCGGTCCAGGAAGTTTGACTTGGCTACGTACTTCCTGAACATCTCCGGCGTACACACCAGCTTAGAGTTCATTCGCTTGCGAACATTCTCGATCGTCTTGCCAAAGACCGCATTGTTCATAAGCTTAAAAAAGTCTTGCTCAAACTTGGTCTTGGCCTTCTTCCTCAGTTCGGTGTTCATTAGGATGTAGCTCTCTAACCACCGAGACTGACGGAACGAGATGACGCGATGCACGTTCACAAGCTCCACTCCGTTTTCCAGCGCCTGTTGCAGGATTCTGTAATGACAGATGTAGTTCTTCTTGTCATCCAGAGTCGTAACGAGCTTCTTGAATTTCCCTCCTGGCGGACGTTTGGTCTCGCAGCAGTACGGGAGATCCTTGTGAAGGTCGTGCAGGTGGGCTGGGTAGCGAAGGTCAACTTCCAAGACATAGCCGGTGGGTCCTTCGGGGTCCAACGCTGCAATGTCCAGGGACGCGATCTCTTCGCGGCTGAGCCATTGGAAGTCTCCCTGTGGAAGACACTGGGACATGGCCCAACCGTAAAGGTTGTTGGCGTCCAAGTATAGCAGGTGATTCGTTGGCTCTTCAGGTCGTCGATCTTCAGGGCGACATCCATCATGGTTGGCCTTGGCGTGTCTGGTGATCGCCTGGGAAATACCTCCTCTGATGCCTTGCTCGAAGAAGAGGTACATATCAAAGTCCTGTATCGTATCAAGCTCCACTCGACAGGTCCTTAACATAACATCCCAGGCGTATGACGGTAGGGTGTAGTAGTGCGCAGGGTCTAGTTCGTATTCAGCCATCGATGTGTCCCTGAAGCGTTCAAAGACGTCAGTCAACAGCGCAATGTCACAGCGCAGGTACTTCTCAGCGTAGTCCTTGAGGTTCCTACAACCGAAGGTTTCCCACACGTTGCGAGCATGCTCGTAGTCTGCATCCGTTATGTCCTCCAGGGTCAGGTCGTTGTGGAAATCTCGCTGCAGAGGCAGTTCCGTAGTATCTTCCAATACGGCGTTCGACGTTACAAAGTTGTACGGGAACACGCCTTTCCTACGGACTAGATCGAAGAGGTGGTCTTCGGGGAATCTCTTCCTCGTCTCCAAGAGTTGAGCTGGTGGAAGTGCGGCGGCGAGGCTGGCGAGGCTCAAAGCCAGGAACCTGTAGGTGTCGAGGAACCTGACTCTGAATCCTGGCTGTCTTTTTCCACGCCCTTGCATCCCAACCGGTGCCGCTGCTCGGTCGAACAGGAACCGCTTCGTGAAAGCGATGTACCGCTCTTCCGTGTGAGCCAACACCTCAACATCACCGGGGTCGACCGCCAACTCCCGCACTATGAAGTGAGCGTCGTAGTTGGAGAGATTGTGGAAGTAGCAGTTGACTACTCGCTGCTCCCTGTAGCGTAGGTTACATGATCTGTGCGCAGCGCCACGGAACTCGTAGGGCGGCGCGTGGTTGTGATCACGAACCTTTGGGTCTTCGCTTGAAAATGCCGATCCGCAGAGGTAGCAATTCGCTGTCGAGTTGTACTGCATCGTTTCGGCTGGGGTCAGGACAGGGCGCAGATTTCTTGCTTCGTACAGGAAGTTCCACAATCGCTCAACATCAGTTTTCAACATCTCCATAAATGTCTTTGACGCATCATCCCCGAAGTAGACTCGAGGCTCAAACTCCTCAAGTCCGTACGAGTCGATGATCTGGTACGCAAAGGCGTATGGGATGTGGATGTGGGTGGCTACTCCTCCGTGCGGTTCGTCGACTTGTTCATCCATCTCCGCGGTCGGCAGTAGAGCACACTCAAAGTCCGCGTAGATGGTGAAACGCTCGCGTCGGGTGAACTCTGGATGGCTGAATTTGATTTCTGTCTTCTTCGGCGTATCCATGCGAATAGGGGCTGAAGCGGAGCAGTATCGCCTATGCTCCTCCAGACGCTGTGCACCCGTCAGACCGAGCTTGTTCGGACGGTTATCAAAGTGCGCGAAGCACCGCTTACAGATGAATATCCTGCCCATATGTGCTGTGAGCTGGGGACGGATCAGTCGGCCAAGGTCTTTGATGTAGGCGTAGTGACTATCACCGTCCGTTGTCACGTACAAAAGGTCGCAATGGTCCTCACGCTCCTGCCTACAAATCTTCAAGGGAAACACGGTGTCCTGATACTTTGGTCGTCCGTCAGGTTTCTGACCCACGCACGTGCGATCAATACCATAGACGTTGATGCTGATGTTGTTTGTCCGCTCAAACGTCTTGATACTCTTCAGAGCAACGGGGAATTGAAGGCCGGTCCAATCGTATCGGGCGATGATGTCGTCGGTGTACGATGCCGGTCTTTTAGGGTGATCTTGAATAAACTTTCCCAGGACCGCATACATAAAACACCGCTCATCGGCGTTCAATACGTTGACGACTGCTTGGGTGTTCTCCAGAGACGTAGGCAGTGGGAGCCAAGCTCGACCATCTTCACCTAGAGGAGTGTATTCGTTGATGCCGACCTCCAAATCACGAACGCGAAGGTATGTCCACCCGGAGCCGATATGATCACACTCAGCCTTCTCTCTGATAAGCTTCGCAAAAGCTGTTGTGATGTACTGGTTCAGGTCCGAGGTCACCGTCAGCGGAGTCATCTTCGTCTTGAAGTTGCGCAGGCAGGTGTTGTTGTGAATATTTTGGAATTCACACTCCAGCTTCAAGTTGACCTTAATGCTGCGGTGTTTCGCCAAGGTGTTCTCAAGCAACTCCGTAAGGCTAACAATCAACAACGCCATCACTTCTCCGATTGTGACGAGATTCTCCATCGGTCGCTGCAGACGGTAGGTTAAGAGGCGGTTGCGAAAACCCCGTTGAATGATTGAGAATACGGGGCTTGACTGTCCTGCTCCAGTCATCTCAACATCATCGGGTTGCGGGTGTGTGCTCGTTCCAGGTTGTGGCTCCGTGCTGGTTCCTGGCTGGGGTTCGTCCTGCACCATAGCCACTCGGTTCAGGATCAGGTCCTTCATGATCGGGCAAGAGAACCGCTCATGATGGTCCTTGTTGAACAGCTGGTTGAACTCCTGACCGCAGTATGAGCAAGGGAATCTCCGTTCTTGACCATCACCGTGAAATTGCATGGTGTGTCGATGCAGGTTGTCTTCCCTCTTAAATTCGGCGCCGCATGTGCCGCATATGAACCTGCGGACTCTGCTGTGTACCGAATCCACATGTCGACGCAGGTGTATTTCACGACGGAAACGGCGACCGCATTCATGGCAGGTGTGGTGGTCAGGACCCGGTCCTTCACCTGAAAATAAAAATAAAAAACAGATTAGGATAACTAAAGATACAAATTCCCCTCTCTCGAGAATCACATTTCAAAATGGAGTTGTTAATTAAAAATATCAATTTTCAAACAGGGAATGTAATCTTCTGTACTGTTTGTCTACATTCATGATTCGGGGTTCAAGGCTAAGGATGTAGCTGCAATATTGAGCTGCGCCAACCCTAAAGAAGCATTATGTTTTAGGGGGAGCGAAAATCTCCCCCCTAGCAATTAAATCAACAGTACACCAGTTGTCACGGGCTCATTCTTGTTCTAGTCTTCAACAATTCCTGACGTATGGGGGAGCGAAAATCTCCCCCTAACCCATTATGTGTTAGGGGGAGCGAAAATCTCCCCCCTAGCAATTAAATCAATAGTACACCAGTTGTCACGGTCTCATTCTTCTTCATGCACCTAGTTAAATAATTATAAAAAGGTAATTAGTTTCAAGGGGAAAAAGTTATTTTAATGTGGATTCTCACCTTCAACGGAGTGTTGATTGACATAGGCAGTCGTCTGCGGAGCATCAATCACCTGCCGGGGTGGAATGACTCGGTGGTTCGCTTCCATGTGACGCTCTAAAGCTCCCCGGTCTACGAAGGTGGCTCGACAAAGCCGACATGCAGCTACTCCATCTGCAAACGCACAAAACGATTAGATTGTGAAATGTTTAACACCTACCTTTTTTTTTTAAAGTATGTAATGTGGGTACTCTGATGACTTGGCTTGATGGGGCGAGCAATAACATAAGTTATTACAATTAAATTATATTGATATAGTCATGTAATTTTAAATTTAAAAAACAAAGAGTTCTCTATTCGCGCTAAATAGTTAAAGCTGTTAAATAAAAATAATAGTATCACTCTGCGGTTATATTGCATAACGTATTTCTATATTACTAACATTTAGGTCTGATTAAAACAATAATGCAACGCAAAAAACGTACCTTGCTGCGTTGGTGTTGGTGTTGGTAGTTGTGGTCTCAAGCCGTGGAATCTGATGTGGTGTTGCACCAAATTGTTTCTACGCACGAAAATACAACCACAAATGGTACAAACGTGTGTGGCGTTCATCTTTAATATGGATTATAAGTTTTGATAATCACAAACAATACAGCACAACACGTACGTTTTAAATAGTTCAAAGGTGCTTTACGCAAATCGCTAATCGCAAATGATGATAATCAGCAACTAACACAAATCGCGTAGAACGGAACAGGATCGGACTAACACGTCTTCACGCACTGAACTCTCGAACTGAACTGAAGGAGGGTTGGTGATGTGGGTGACTATCCCCACTAATGGATTTTGGAGAAGGTCGGGGCAAAAACTCTCAACCGCTGTCTGGGGTAAAGACCACCCTGCTCTAATGGAACTCGATACGGGCGGACTATTATGGGTTCCTAGAAGGGTCAGCCGTCTTCCCGTCGAGGTATCAAATTACAGCATCCGCATTCCCAGACAGGTCTCGACTTGTCGGTTTTTTGTGTGAACACCTGCACCCTCCAGTCGAGGTATCAAATTACAACATCCGCATTCCCAGACAGTAGACTGGACGCGTCAGTCGGTTGTGCGAACAGCTGCCTCGGTGCAGAGTACTTGAAGGGGGGTGTATCGATACACCCCCCTTTGCAGTATATGTTCAAAGCATTGCAATTATATTCTCCTTAAAATTTGCATTCACTGTTAGTTCAATTGACCGCAAGCGCTGATGGGCTAGCTCTGTTGGTTGTAGCGTTACCCTGTTCAACTCTTGTATTAATTATCCAAAGTATGTCATGTGGGTACTGAGAATACTCGGCTCTACGAGGAGATTCCAAAAATGCAAAAAAAAAAAGGTCAAAAGTGTGGTGCGGGCCCCTTTTTTGTAAACATCATCCAAAGTGTACGATGTGGGTACTCAAATGACTCGGCTCGACTAGAGGAACTAGAATCCGCAATCAGAATTCAAATCCGACTTATGGTAACCGAGATAGCCCCCCCCCCCCTACATCGTCCAAATGTACTTTGTGGGTATGCAAATTTCTCGGCTCGACTAGACGAATAAGAATCTGCAATCAGAATTCAAATCCGACTTATGGTAACCGAGATAGCCCCCCCCCCTACATCGTCCAAATGTACGTTGTGGGTACTCAAATTTCTCGGCTCGACTAGACGAACAAGAATCTGCAATCAGAAATCTGATCCGAGGTTAGGTTAGGTTAGGATGGGTTAGGTTAGGTTAGGTTAGGTTAGGTTAGGTTAAGTTAGGTTAGGTTAGGTTAGGTTAGGTTACGTTAGGTTAGGTTAGGTTAGGTTAGGTTAGGTTAGGTTAGGTTAGGTTAGGTTAGGTTACGTTACGTTAGGTTAGGTTAGGTTAGGTTACGTTAGGTTAGGTTACGTTAGGTTAGGTTAGGTTAAGTTAGGTTAGGTTAGGTTAGGTTACGTTAGGTTAGGTTACGTTAGGTTAGGTTAGGTTAAGTTAGGTTAGGTTAGGTTAATATTCGCAAAAAAAAAAAAAATTCGCAAAAAAAAAAAATTCGCAAAAAAAAAATTCGCAAAAAAAATTCGCAAAAAAAAAAAATTCGCAAAGTTTCACAGACGAGACCTCGGGGGGGGGGGCTCGGGGGGGGGGGCGTCCCTCCTGTCCCTCCTGGTGTCGGAGTGTCCTTCTTACCCTACTAATAACTATTCTTAAGTATCATCTGGTTCAATTTAAATAATTTTTGTCCATAAGAATAACATAGGATCTTTAAAACCCCGTGGGGCAGAGTCCTAAGGTTGATTTTCAAAAATCCAATTAACCTAAAACCTTCTCACGCACATAACGAACATAGAAAAAGTTTCATCGATATCAGTGCACCCGTTTCCCTGTGAAAAGCGAACAAAACGTGACCAAAATCGCATGAAATCACGTTTTTGAGCGGCTGCCATTCTTTTTCCAATAGACGTATGCCAGTTTCTTCTCACGCATGTATAGAACAAAGAAACTAAGTTTCATCAATGTCAGTAGACCCGTTTTCCCGTGAAAAGCGAACCAAAACACGTCCTTGAGCGTTACCGACAGACAGACTGATAGCCAGACAGACAGAAATTTAGATGACACTTGTTTTGGCTTCCCTAGGGTGTAAAACGTGAAAAAATGCAAAGATTTCATAATTCCAAGCAATGTACGGAAAAACTCTAATTTTATTTATATAGATAATTAATAATTAACTGATAAATGATTTATTATTCCTATTTCAATTGAACAAGACAAAATTTACCTCAGAATTATATTGAATATTATATAGGGTTTTTGTTTAATATTTATTGGGTGCATCATTTAATATAGAATGATGTATATAAAATATTTCCTTAAGACCTGTATAAGAATCCTATGCAGTAAAAATTTATATATTCATACATATTATAATTAGATGAAACCAAGTAAAAATACGTATTAAATTGGACAAGTTCATTTTTCTGAGTTATAAAGTTAAAAGCTAACATATTATATTACAAGCTAGTTATTACTATCTGGTACCCAGTTCTTTCCACAGAGATCTCGAAGACACAACAATAACCTAGATACTTAGGAAATGTTGCAATGTCATTATTGTTACCATGTCAATCAATAAACAACTATCGATTCATAGGAGCAGCATTATAACTTTGAAGGCCTGTTATATAAAGTCCTAACTTGTTTTTGAGACGTGAAGATACCTATCCAGAGCTCAGAGATATTACATAAATTTTCAAAAATCTTCTGCTCAACTCATTCAAGAGTATTTGGATTAAAACGGAACATCCATGAAGACAGACAGACACCACCTTTTTGCTGTATAAGCTGTATAAGCGGCAAGTCAGTGACAAACGTTGTTAAACGACAGCGGTCCAAGAAATCTCTCATTCATGTAGACACACCGGGAATCGAACCCATGTCCTCTTGCACTAAAATTCGGGACGCTAATCTTATATCGTTATCTTGAAAGGAAGAAATATATTTATTTAAGATCTTATGGATAATATTGTTACTTAAAAATAACCATTCAAGTGGCTGGAAAAAACTCCTAGGACAGAAATATATGACTCGGTTTATAATTTACTTACATCTAAGCGGGATGTATATCGGAGAATGTAACTTTATTTTTTATATGCTCTATGGAATTATCGAAATACAACATGGTATAGCTTAATGGAATACTGTCCCTAACTCATCCTCGGTATGTTGCAGTGGAAACACCGCTGGGGCGTGGTCACCAAGCTGTCTCCTGCTGCAGGTATGTGGAAAAATATGTTTATAGTCACGATTAAAATAATTAAATGTAAATTTTGAATTACTCCGTGTGATGGAATATCTCAAATGAAGGAATAATTTATTTTGTCTCAGTGCTGTGCCAACCTTTGTTTAAAAAGTAAAAGGCCCATTGGCCAATCTTGTGATTGTGGGGCCGACCACCAGAGTAATTTTGTTAATTTTATCTCTATGCTCTTTGATATTTTCCAAATGGATGAAAAAATACCGTTACAGTTAAATTGATCTTAATTAGTTGAAGAGGATGGACTGGTAAGATTTTCCAACTCGTTAATAGAAGATAATTTTGAATCCTTTTTTCACTTTTTTTCAATCATTTTATTATTATTATTTTATTATTACTTTACAAAAAATAATACAGGAGGAACCAGCATTTGCTTCAAAGGATTTATGTGGTTGTTTTACATTTAGAATTCTAAAAGAAATAAAGAATTCACACAAAACCTGTTATTAATTGTATATTCCACAAGATATGCAGGTAAATCAAGGTTTAATGTTTTATACTTTGAAACGTTATTCTTAGCAGAATGTCTGGCTTTAGAAATAACACGTCTCCTCCTGTCACGCAACAAAGTTTTATTCACATATGTAATCAAAATCTTTTCAGCAGATTCAAAAGCAAATATTACTATTTTTCCGTAGCATGAAAAATAATATTTTATTGATAACTATTACCCATGCATGTTTAATACCCTTATATTACCATCTTAGTATGGTATATAGATTGTTTTATATTATTTATTTGTATACAATACATGACAGTTAGAAAATATTGCTTTTCTCAAACCTGATTTAAAAGCATAGGACAACAAAATAATTTGTATAGCTACAAACTTAGATTTAATAAACTCATTTAGTTGGCCTAAGAAGCCACATAAGTCACTTCAAAAACCACTATACAACTCACAATATTTGAACGTATTTTACAACTGTGGTTTATAGAAAGTTGCTTCATAAAGACCCTTTCATTTCAATTTCAGAATAAAAATAGTCTTACTACACGGTACTAACCTTATATTTGGTGAATAAAATAGGAATCAAGCAGGGGTGAAAGATCTGGATTATATACGGGTTGGCGTGTGGGTGATTTACTGAAATGGGTTGAGCCTCGCACATGAGCAATGAAACAGCAACTGCATCCAAAGCTTGTGTACCTTCCTAGTGAGGGGAAGCACTACGTCACTATACCTCTATAGTGATAGTGACGAAATGGGTTGAGCCCCGCAGACCAACAATGAAACAGAAACCGCATTCAGAGCTTGTGTTCCTTCTTAGTGGAGGGAGAGGGATCTAATTCATCACTATAACACTATAGTGATAGCGATGAAATGGGTTGAGCCCCGCAGACCAAGAATGAAACAGAAACCGCATTCAGAGCTTGTGTTCCTTCTTAGTGGAGGGATAGGAATCTAATTCATCACTTTAACACTATAATGATAGCGATAAAATGGGTTGAGCCCCGCAGACCAAGAATGAAACAGAAACCGCATTCAGAGCTTGTGTTCCTTCTTAGTGGAGGGAGAGGGATCTAATTCATCACTATAACCCTATAATGATAGCGATGAAATGGGTTGAGTCCCGCAGACCAAGAATTAAACAGCAATCGCATTCAGACGTTGTGTTCCTTCTTAATGGAGGGAGAGGGATCTAATTCATCACTATAACACTATAGTGGTAGCGATGAAATGGGTTGAGCCCCGCAGACCAATAATTAAACAGCAATCGCATTCAGAGCTTGTGTTCCTTTTTAGTGGAGGGAGAGGGATCTAATTCATCACTATAACACTATAATGATAGCGATGAAATGGGTTGAGCCCCGCAGACCAAGAATGAAACAGGAACCGCATTCAGAGCTTGTGTTCCTTCTTAGTGGAGGGAGAGGGATCTAATTCATCACTTTAACACTATAATGATAGCGATGAGATGGGTTGAGCCCCGCAGACCAAGAATTAAACAGCAGTCGCATTCAGAGGTTGTGTTCCTTCTTAATGGAGGGAGAGGGATTTAACTCATCACTCTAACACTATAGTGATTGCGATGAAATGGGTTGAGCCCCGCAGACCAAGAATGAAAGAGAAACCGCATTCAGAGCTTGTGCTCCTTCTTAATGGAGGGAGAGGGATCTAATTCATCACTCTAACACTATAGTGATTGCGATGAGATGGGTTGAGCCCCGCAGACCAAGAATGAAACAGCAACCACATTCAGAGCTTGTGCTCCTTCTTAATGGAGGGAGAGGGATCTAATTCATCACTCTAACACTATAGTGATTGCGATGAAATGGGTTGAGCCCCGCAGACCAAGAATGAAACAGAAACCGCATTCAGATCTTGTGCTCCTTCTTAGTGGAGGGAGAGGGATCTAATTCATCACTCTAACACTATAGTGATTGCGATGAAATGGGTTGAGCCCCGCAGACCAAGAATGAAACAGAAACCGCATTCAGAGCGTGTTCCTTCTTAGTCGAGGGAGAGGGATCTAATTCATCACTTTAAAACTATAGTGATTGCGATGAAATGGGTTGAGCCCCGCAGACCAAGAATGAAACAGCAACCACATCTAGAGCTTGTGTTCCTTCTTAGAGGAGGGAGAGGGATCTAATTCATCACTATAACACTATAGTGATTGCGATGAAATGGGTTGAGCCCCTCAGACCAAGAATGAAACAGCAACCACATTCAGAGCTTGTGTTCCTTCTTAGTGGAGGGATAACACTATAGTGATTTCAATGAAATGGGTTGAGCCCCGCAGACCAAGAATGAAACAGAAACCACATTCAGAGCTTGTGTTCCTTCTTAGTGGTGGGAGAGGGATCTAATTCATCACTATAACACTGTAGTGATTGTGATGAAATGGGTTGAGCCCCGTAGACCAACAATGAAATAGCGACCGCATCCAGAGTTTGTGTTCCTTCCTACTGGGAGTGAGCACTACATCACTAAACCACTATAGTGATAGTGACGAAGTGGGTTGAGTCCCGCAGACCCGCATCCAGAGCTTGTGTACTTTCTTACTGGGGCTCAACCCATTTCAGTAAATCACCCAAACGCCGACCCGTATACAATCCAGATCCTTCACCCCTTCTTGAGTGTTATTTTGATTCACCAAATATGAGGTTAGTATTATGTAGTAAGACTAGTTTTTCCGCAAGTAAATTGAAAGGGTCTTTATGAAGCAACTTTTTTAAACCACAGTAGTAAAATACGTACAAACATTCTGAGTTTTATAGTGGTTT
Organism: Allygus modestus; assembly: GCA_963675035.1. Taxonomy (NCBI): domain Eukaryota; kingdom Metazoa; phylum Arthropoda; class Insecta; order Hemiptera; family Cicadellidae; genus Allygus; species Allygus modestus. The sequence goes on along the minus strand of OY776112.1, from coordinate 281,380,987 downwards.
TTGAAGTGACTTATGTTTTTAACTCAGGTTTGAGAAAACCAATATTTTATTTCTTCCCTATATTATATACAATTAAATACGATAAAACAACCTATATATCATATTAAAATATTAATATCTTAATTGAACATGCATGGTTATGTTTTGTCTATAGTAATACTTATCTATTTAATATTATTTTTATGCGAAGGAAAATAGTCATATTTAATCTTGAATTTTTTGGAAAGATTTTGATTACATATATGGATAAAACTTTGTTGCCTGACAGGAGGAGACGATTTATTTCTAAAGTTAGACATTTAGCTAGTAATAATGTTTTATTAAACAGTATTAAACACTAAACCTCTAGTTACCTGTATATGGGCGGGATCTACAATTTATAACAGGTTTTGTGTGAATTCTTTATTCCATTTTAAAATTCAGAGTGTAAGATAACCACAGGATTACTTTGTAGCAAATGCTGGTTCCTTGTTTCATATGTTTTGTTAAGTACTAATGTAATAATAATAAAATAATTGAAAAAAGTGAAAAAAGATTCAAAATTATCTTCTATTTAACGAGTTGGAAAACCATAACAGTCCATTCTCTTCAGCTTATTAAGAACTATTCAACTGTAACGGTAGTTTTTTCGAACGCATCAAGAGCTTGTGTACCCTTTTACTGAGGTGGGGGGAGGGAGCCACTACATCACTATAACCCACAGTGATAGTGATGAGATGGCTGACTGCCACTGTGACACACGTTCGACATTGCAGCACGCTCAGAACAATGCTATCCGTAAAGATTCTATGAACAATTGATTGACGAAAGTTTTATATTTGATACGTACAATCTTATTAGGCAGGTGGTGGCGAGAGAGTTTAGAAGATTGATATCCAGGCACGTGATCTACTCCGAAACCTTGTGTTTTAGAGTTTAATCTTTTCGTTGAATCACAGAGAGCAATAACCTAATACACTCTCTGCTCTGTTGTGCTCTATAAGTTAAGGTGTAGCTATAGCGTCATTTACGATAATTACCATATCTTACTCTATGTTGCCCTTTCAATGCTATTCAAGTTAAACTCAATTTTAATGTTTATGGTTTATGTCTAGTTCTCATCGAGTTGTGAGTAAAGTTACACAGTGATGAAAACATATTTCACTAAAAGTTTTATCAATTAAGTTGACGTGCACATGATTACGTAAAAATAAATAAAAGATGTAATATTACAAGCATAAATTGTACATGATATACATAATATTAATCAGTTTAATGCTGCAATTACTTATAATATTATTATTACATGTAATTTGTTCATTATTTGTGTTTATTTTTCTACATTTGTTTTAATTAATTTTTTGTTTGATTATAATAAAATACCAAGGTGGGTTTGATGGTTTTATTTAAAGTACATATTTAAATATTTAATAACATTTTCAAACTTAAATATTAGGCCCTAGTATTTTTTTGTCAACTTAAAAATACACTACTCTTAAACAAGAAGTTCTCCACGCTGAATCACGTTGCAGAAGCAAAGTCGGACCGCTTTTCTAGCGTGACTACAAGCAATGCACATCTAAATATCGACGGAACACTGCCGGGAACATAACACTTGTATTCAAACGGCTACACGTTTCCTCTATGTTGCTATTGATGGCAATTCCAGGAGAAGTAAAAGTTTGTATCTTTAGGCTAAATGAATTAACCCTCTTTATGTGATATATGGTTATTTAAAGTATTTTAAACTTTTTATAAAATCGCTTTTTAGCAAAATAACGCTCTAGAGTATATGTGTGAATAATTTTGAAAAAGTAAAAGATTTACCAGGTATTAGGAGTATCGGCCTACGGTGAACATCCAATAACAATACCCATTATTGGCGAATACGCTAGTTTTTCAATAATAAAAGTGCATTTATTTACAAAGTATATTTCTAGATATTTAAAGGAATTTCACGTTTTAAACTGTTTTAATTTTTATGCACGTTTTATATCAACATAATCCTACTAACTACAAAAAAACCTTAATTTACATTTTGACAGCAGTTGCAACTGCAACTTGCACTTTAAAATTTGATGCGGTAATTCATAAACAACAAATTATAAAGATGTTTATTTTGCTAGTAATGGTTTTGTTAAATAAATAATATAAAAATCATTTCAATAAACTTATTGAACTCATTCTGAAATAACTTTATAACATACTAGGTTGATTATACGTCACCTCCAGATTAAAAACTTGAATACATTAATTAATATAATTTATTTTAAATCTTTTTGATATTAAACACAATTTATCAAAATGCATTTCTAATAATATTTTAGATAACTTCCTTACATTTTTAAGTAAGCTAGAACCTTATTTAAATTTTAAATGAAACTAATATTAATTAAATACAATAAAGGTTGCCACAGTATTAATTTCATAAATTAACGTTTGAAATTACTCTAAACCCCTTTTTAAGCCAGTCATTTAGTTTTCAATAAGAAACAATGAATTAACCAACAATTATTATTTATAGTAACAAATAGATAAAGTTAGTGTTTCGGAGCAATTCACGGAAAAACAACTGGAGCAATTCTGTAAGTGCGTCCGACCATTCACAGGAAAACTTGAAGTAAACTTTGTAAAATGATACTTGTTTGTTATGTAATAGTCTTCATGTTCTTGTCTTGTTTCTGCTATTATTTACAAACTCGATAAATCCAAGGTTTATTCCACGGACTTCCATTTAAAAAAATTAAACCTTTGACGATTTAGTAGCCATAATAGTTATTCTTTTTTAACCTAGTTAAGAGAAAGACTTCAGTTTTAAGTTACATCAGTATAGCCATATTAAAAAATTAAGGTTGTTATTTTAAAACAATATTAGATATAGCTGATCAAAAACACATTTACATTTTTTACGTTCCATTATAACCAACATAACGAACATACCCTAAGCAAACTGATTAACACTTTAATTTAGTGAAATAATAACATTTTAATGGAATGGGTGTAACTGTTGTGGAGATTAGAACATGAGACTTTGGTCCAAAAGGTCCCTGGTTCAATCCCCGCCTATCACCAATGACCTCTAGTTATGTGACATCGCCACGACCAGGTCGTTCAGAACCCCGGTGGAAGCTAATATAGTTTGTTTATACGTTTTACAAAATACAACCTAACAGAATCCTCTTTTTCAACGTTGTAAAAATTGTTATTGACAGCTAAATTCTAAACATTTTCGTTACGTAACAAGAGATGTACATTTCTGGAAGTATAACTCAATATAATTTACCACATCGTTCTCCGGTTGGAGATGGTGCATTACTTCAAACACGTTTATTAAATATTTAATATGTAATCTTATTTAAAAACTGATTTTTAACGCACAACCTACTCTACCGAAATCAAAGTCCAAGAAACTGAAAACACCGTTAATAAAATAAATACCCCTATCAGCAAACCTGCGTACTCAGCGAATTTCCAATGAGAATTTTTTTATGTTTCTCACTACCACATAAAACCACTCGCCAAGATTCATAAAAATACACGAATAAATAAGTGATATCTAGAATTTTTTTTATTCTCCATAAGAATAACATTGAAAGCTTAGTACGCAGGTTTGCTGCAACGAGAAACACAAAATATGTTTTTTATGCCATTTTCAATCAAACTTAACCAGTCGAAGCTGCATACCAAGTTTTATTAATTTATGATCATAATTAAGGGAGACATTACATTTTACTTTTTCTCCATAAGAATAACATGGGGTCTGAGGTTTGCTGCTGCAGGGAAAATTAGCAAAAAACTATTTTTTTGTAGAAATATCAATATACGAGGTGAGGCCACATGCCAAGTTTGATCAACATTCATTCAGAAATAATCGAGATATGAAATTTTAATTATTCTCCATAAGGATAACATTGGACAACGTACAGTGTTTAGCACTTTGAATATCTCTGCCACGGTTGGACGTAGAATCACAATTTAAACACCAAAATTATTTTTTGTAGAGCTGAACTGATTGGCAAAATGTGAAGTTTACATTAAAATGAATTGAGGAAAAGCTTAAAACGTTTTTCCCTTAAGACTAACATTGGAGATTTTATGAACACGTTTTTTTATATTTTCTCCGCAACCACTTAACCTAAGTTAATCATTCAAAATACCATATTATTTGTTTTTTCAAGCTCTATAAAATGGTCAAAACCAAAATTAAGTATTTTAAAAAGTTTATGGTGAAAAATGGAAAAAAATAATTTTTGGAAAATGTTAAACCTCCATAAAACCCCCTTCCGATTTTTGTTTTGTTTCAAACTTAAAGTCATGAATGTGTATATATAGATGTATACATATATATAAATTTGAACGAATAGTGTTTTTGGCATTTGGGGACCTCAAAACAAAAATCTTTCATGGTCTCGGGCTTAACTCTTACCTTGCCACCTGCGGTAATATCTTCTTCCCTATAGGGGAAATCCACTAAAACTGATTTTATTGCTATTTATGATCCATTAAAACCTTGTAGTTATGTTCATTGTCTTTAATCTTTGCCCCTAAAATAACATAATAGATTTAAAAACGAATTAAAATTAGCAAGCGAGGGTGGTTGGGAATAGGCCATTGTGAAGAGGTTAATTGCTTAATAAATTAATCAGCAGGGCAGTGGCTGGGGGCTATTCTTTATAAACTGGTTTATAGTCTTTCATGTTTTTGTTATGAAACATTTTGTCTTGTCAGTTTTCACCTCAGTTTGAAAACCATCCATATTACATTTTAGAATATATTTTTGCATTTAACAGCTTATTGTAATTTTAATATTAGTCTATTGTATTAATAGACTAATAATAATCTATATACTTTGTATTAGTTAAATTTCAATTAGTAAATAGGTTTTTGGTTTTGAAAAAGCCTACAGTACAGTCTGTACCATCAAATTATGCAACATAAACATTAAGCAGATATTTTCATCAAATAACTAAGTAAAGAAATTCAATAATTTAAGGTTAACATGGTTTGATTTTTATCTCGACCGTTTACAAATAAATCCTACTTTCCACGGTTTTGCATGTCAAATGAAATTAAATGTTTTATCCATCTCAGCCTGCTATCTAATAAAGAATAAATAGCCATTATTGATGTTAGCAAACGTTAGAAAATTAGCAATTATGGAAAGGTTAAGGGAACGTAAAAACGTAATTTGAGGAGTTTGGTGGCAGCAGTAAGTGACTGAAGATTCCATAGCGAAAATATAAATACTATTATCTTTATATATAATTCTGTAAGCAAAATATTTAAGTCAAAATTGTAGGAGTTTGGCGAATCTGAGGATGATGGGAGACGGCTTAAATTGAAGATCTTGATCCCAGGGACTCGGTAAAAAGAGCAGTATTTCTAAAAAGCTTCCACAAAACGAGAAATTACGTAAAACAACCCCCATAAGAAAAATATGGGGATTTATAAACGTCTGCTTTGTTTACATTAAAGTACGTGATTAAGTGTCTACTTTGTTTACGAACTGACATGTGTTCATATGTAATTTGTTTTATTTTCCTCGATACGTAAAGAGAGAAATTAATCAGTTGAGGCAGTATTGGAGCAAGGTTAAGGGGCTATGGTTCCTTCAAGCCACTAGTGAAGTACATATTATTTAAATTAACAAGGTAAAGTTAGGCTGCAGTCCCCGTTTTTAAACAAATAACTGAAATTATGAAAATTGAAAAACCACCACCGTTGCTTATCTTGTGTTTACTTCTTAAAAACCTAGATTCTTTACTTTAAAATTACTGGCTAAATAAACTGGTTAAATTTTCTACCATGGTAAAAAGTCACAGTTGCATTTGTAGTTGAGTTACGTTATCTGCCCAACAAACTTAAACTTAACTAAAACCAAACCCCACAAATCAGAAACACGCAGACACAGACGCAACAAACCTCTCAAAAACCAACATGGGGAGGATACGGGTGTGTGTGTGGTTTGATTTTGTGTTTGTTTTGTTCATTTGCTGCTTTCTGTTTGGTGGGCAGATAACGGAAGTTGACCGTAATTTACCCAGACATTAGATTGTCATTAGACGCTTGGACCATATGTCTCCTCATATTCTCACTCGGTAGTCATTGACTATGCTCAAATCAGCGGGCAGGAATAGGTTACTAGTGAAGTGCAAACAATAATTGTGTTGGCACCCAGTAACACCAGAATTATGTATTTAATGACCATTAGAAATTTGCAAAGTTCTTTTATATTTTATAATTAATTAGTTGGTATATTTTTACCCACGATATTCTTTATTTTTATACAACTTTTAACAATGTCAAAGCTTACGAGAAAGCAAACCTAATTGACGGGTCCTTTTAGGTATTAAAATTATGAACCAAGTCATTTCATGGCTGGAGGTATCGGAGAATGATTTCATATTTAATACTGTTTCGAACCACTCAATACCAGTTTGCTCCTCAGAGAGTATATGTTTCCTTTCGAATTTATTCAAATAGACAACTGTGAAATCGCTTACTGTGATACAAGTGAGTCGACTACTGCAGTTGGTTTATTATCACTTGGATGTCTACATTGTACATAACACTATAGGTATATAAATGTAATATTAATTTATGAAGTCTTAACATGTTCGGACCAAAGTTTTTATTACATAGTTTCAATACAAATGAATTTGTCAAGATCTTTATATTTTGTTTTACTATTTTGGAATATATTCAAATTTGGCCACATACTACTTACCCTTGGGTACTTATTTATTAAGAAATTATACGCCTACTTCTCAAAATACTTAAATATATATATATTACTAAATATATAAATGTTTTTATTTTATATAAATATGTTTAAATTTAATCTTGTTTTAATTTTATTACTCACAATCAGCCTATTCATATTTCGACAATAATTCTGGTGTTAGAAACCGACCGATTATATTCTTCCAAGAACATTTAAATATTAGTTGGGCAGTGATTTGTTAAGATATATATTATCACTGAAGTGTCGGTAAAGAAATTGTGAATGTTTTTCTAGGTTTAACTTAAACTGAATTCAATGAAAGATTCAGGAAACGCCCAGGGAGCGGTTGTATGCAGGACGATGTAAGGCTGATTTACTGGAATGGCCGAGCTCTTCTGAACTCCTCCAAGCGGCAGTTAGACTGGAACCGAATTTGGAGCAGAATTTGTTTTAAAACCAGATTAGTATTACTTTTCTTAAGTCCATTAAACAAATATTCTATGAGAAAATCCTAAGAATAATAAGAGATAGGACTAATTATCTATATTCCACATTTGTTTCCACATAGAGCACAGGTGTAATGAAGAAATTATCATTTGTGTAAACTTTGAGCTGAGTTTTTAATCGCGACCACCCTTTCATTCAAACAGCTTGGAATGAAGTTAGGTGATTTGTTTAGTTATTTTATCCGCTTAGTATTTAATTATGTGGTTATGTTTTGTTCAGTCTTTGGCTTATTTTGCCCCAACTGAGTCCGCGTTTAGCTTTTTTGCTTTGGTTTATTCTTCTTTTGACTTTGATTTTACAGATCTTTGTCTTATCTTTTTAGTTACACTTTGAGGGTCCTTTAATATATTGTACATTCAGTACAATATTAAGCTTTAATATTAAAGAAACAATTTTTAAATTGTATTTTTGAAAGCTAGTAATATTAAATTATTTTAAATTTTTCAATAGAAATTGTATACAATCATTCTAATGTTCAACTGTTATAGGTTATAGGTTAATATAATTTTATATTAAAAGTTTCATTTCATTGAAATTAAAACAATAGACAAATATATGGGAATTTTCAAGAATTATAAGGTTTTATGATAAGGAATTAACGACAAATTTATACAAAATTAGGTAAACTGCACAGTTAAACATGAACATTCAGACAACATTTCGTAAAGTAATATTGTAAGCCACCACAAAGCTCTTTGTTCTCTGCAGCTGATCGTCGGCTGATCCTCTGTGCTTTGTTGGGCTGAGACTTCTTTGATACTGACACTAAACAGTTCATCAAGGATGTTTCGTGTGATACCAATATAACTTTGCAACACGAACCAACATGTGTAATTAAACATGCAAAAGAAGAAGTAACAATTGTTCATTATTTGTTTTGTATTCATACACTGTGTTCAAATATTAACATTTCAAACAAATTAGGTGGTTAGAACAACATGAAACAGATTATATTTTAAAGAATTAACATTTGAAATTGATCTATTGAATTCACATTATTTTTTATTATCATTTCGTATCAGTTTGAACTAATATTTAATTAATTACTACCTTCCTCTGCTCTACCTACCTTCTTAGTTTTTCTGGGAATGGCTAAGTTCAAAGTTTAGGAGAAAAATAATTTGAGAGAACATGATATTTCCTAGCCTCACAATCTTGGTCTGGTTAAAGACTGATTTCAAGAAATATTTATACATTTACCACTGATATTATTCCCTTTTGCTTTTGACAGCACTTCTAATCAAAAGTAAAGTCGTTACTAAGAAACATAATTACAACACTAATAGTCCCATATGCAGCTTATGTAATTCCTCGTGCGCGACAGCTGTCTGCCAACCTGTGTAATCGCCTCACATGCAATAACAATCATATAAACGGGGACATTATTGCACGTTTGTGTGGTTTAATTAATATCATACGCGAAGAATCGTAATTGTTATGATTATTACTCAGATGAAGTTGTCAGCTGTGCCGTAGGATGTATATGTTATTTATAAAAAATGCGGCAAAAATAAAATATATTCTATTAATATATTGATATCTTACCAAACCAAATAACATTAACGACCAAAGCTTTGTGTTCGGAGCCTCTAATTAAACTAAAACTATGTCCACTACAATTTAAAGATGGCAAGTTAGTGGTTCTTTGCAACAAATTCATCAAGAAAACTATAAAAATCACAGTATACCATTGGAAGTAAAGTTATGATTCTTAGCACAGCTCTTTATTCTCTTCAGTTCATTTACACTCTTACCTTGACCTATATCAGCAACCACGTAAACGCAAATAAATGTCAATATTAAGATTGGACTCCCCATTTAAAATTTCACTTAAAAAGCTAAACATTTTGTTGATGATCAACGGAAACATGTCAAATTTTCAGTAAAGTAAGAACTTTCTACTTTGATTTAAAAATTGGTACAGTAAAGCTGCAAGAACATAAATTGTAACGGACCAAAGTTAAAATTAACTGTCCATACTGTTTGCTATATTACACCAGTGAGGCCAGATGGGCAGAGAGTAATTTGTCTCTTCAAACAACCGGAAACGTCATCGCCACGGGCGGCCACAGCTGATTGTAAGGAAATATTGAATCTGGGAATATTTATTTCTGTATGCCTCAATATTTGTTTGAATTAGAAAATATATAGGAACGACAGACAGGAGATCTATACTCGTTGTTATTCATCAAGAATCTAAGTGCATAGCGAACTAGAATAAACAAATAAAAACTATTTTGGATTGGTTCGAAACTTTGATCAACATTTTTGTAGTTTAATTTTTGTTATATCTAATAAACTGCACATGGGAAAATATTACTATTACTGGGATACAACAGTAAATAACTATGTTGTGGATATTTGTTTAAATGTTCTCAATTTCATTCAAAGGTTCCTATAAATTTGTACAGACATACATTTTTTAGATTCAAATCCGGATGATTACACATATCTTAAAAACTACTCTATAACTTTTTGTATACAACTTATTTACGACTTTGGGCAAAATACTCCTTAATGTATGGTTAAAAACTAAAATTAATTAACCAAATAAATTGTTATATCTAATTTGTAACTAGCAACATGTTCAATTCATAACTAGTTGTATTAAATATATATAATATTAATAATATTTTAAATACCCGGTTTGGTCATGATATTTTTTAAGTGTTATATATATTTAATAATTTTGTATCAATGATGTTCATGGGTATTATTCATAAGTCAGATTGTGAAAATGATTATGAACAGTATTTTTACAAAAATATTGTTTTTGTAATTTTTACAAATCTTTTGAAATCATTTAAAGTTAATTTAAAACTGATTTATAAGTTATTTCAAAATTATTCTAAAATACGTTTTAAAATATTTAAAAAAGGATCAGATAGGACATTGATTTGTAATAAAAATCATTTTATAATAATTTTGAAACCATTACATTTTTTTATTTGATTTGGCTGTTACTAATGCTACTTGGGAACTAATAAATAGTCAAATTTGAAATTGGTGCATTACAAATATTTGATTAATACCTTATAATGTTTTAAATTACATTATTTAGGGTCAGTCCCAGTTCTATTTTCTACTGACAGCTATCCCGTGATCTAATTTTTAGTATCACGTATTATGAATTTTATTTTAATATCAAACCGATTGTATGTGTTTTAAACTGAATGCATAACTAAATACCCCCGTCGCAGCAAACCTGCGTACTCAGCGAATTTCCAATGCATAATATTTGTCTGAATTCCACATAAAGCCCCGTACCAAGTTTCATAGAAATATATTCACATATAAGCGATTTTAATTATTCTCCATAAGAATAACATTGGTAATGATTACGTAGGTTTGCTGAAAAAATGAACACAAACAATTGATTTTTATGCTAATATAATTTAACTAGGCGAAGCCACATACCAAGTTTCATCAATATTCAATCATAAATAAGCGCTATATAACATTTTAGTTATTCTCCATAAGAATAACATGGGGGCTGAGTAAGCAGGTTTGCTGCAACAAGGAACAAAAAAATGGGGTTTTTATGCAATTATGAATATAACTCAAGCAAGTGAAGCTACATACCAAGTTTTATTAATTTATGTTCAAAATTAAGAGAGTCATTACATTTTACTTATTCTCAATCAAGTATAATATGGGGCTGAGTACGCAGGTATGCTGCAACGGGAATAACCAACAAAAAATCAATTTTTTATGAAAATATCAATATACTAGTACTACGTGAAGCCACATACCAAGTTTCATCAACATACATTCATAAATAATCGAGATATCAAATTTTATTTATTCTCCATAAGGATAACATTGGACAACGAACTGTGTTTAGCACTTTGAATATCTCAGCAACGGTTGGGCGTAGAATCACAATTTAAACACCAAAATGATTGTTTTGTGGAACTGAACAGATTTCTAAAAGCAAATGTGAAGTTTAAATTAAAATAAACTGAGGAAATGCCAAAAACCTTTTTCCCATAAGATTAACATGGGAGATTTTATGAGTAGGTTTTTTTGGATTTTCTCCGCAACCACTTAACCTAGGTTAATAATTCAAAATACGATATTATTTGTTTTTTAAGCTCTATAACATGGTTAAAACCAAAATTAAGTTTTTAAAAAATTGTAGGGTGAAAAATGCGAAAACTGATTTTTGGAAAATTTAAAACCCCCATAAACCCCCCTTCCTATGGTCCAATTTTTCTGGTTTTCGAACTTAATGAATGTCATTTTACACATTCCAATTTTCATTGAAATCGGACGTTTTTTACTCAAGTTATCGCATTCACGGACACACATATAGATATCTATATACATATATATATATATATATATATATATATATATATATATATATATATATATATATATATATATATATATATATATATATATATATATATCTCATACGGCATTTGGCTGCCTTTCATGGTGGAAACCGCATTGAATTTGGCGGCCGGTGCACTTGGCTGCCGTATCCGGCCGCCATTTGCACATCACGTGTTATATCAACTAAGGAAGCCGGCAGGAATAAATTCTGAACATTTGAAGTGGCAGCCAAATAACGTATTTTTGATAGGTGTATGACAAAATGTAGTTCGCCATTCTACCACATGGAACGGTGCTGCGTTTAAAGAATACACCACGAATATGTTCCTATAAATAATTGCCGTGGACTCGGCGGCCTAAAAGTGGCAACATTGTTCAGTTGAATGTGCATTCCGATTGTAAATTTTTGCCGCGCAAGTGGCAGCCAAAACACATCTGGCCTGACTCACCTACAGATGTTCAAAGATTGTTATCTTCCATCATAATTTACTGTACTCACTCGGGGCCAACGATATTTCCAAGCCTGCATAGTGCATAGTTCCCGTCCGCTTCAGTGTGGCATCACACCGAGAAGTCCGTTAGACCACTCGCCGCTTTCGGAATAAATCATAAATTTGCATGTTCTTATTGCTCACATAATGGGACCTAAACCAATTAGATCAGTTTGATTATTTTCCTTGACTATGGCCTGTTGAAATATGTTAGTCTACGCTATAAGTTTAACGTATTTGCTGCAAATCGTTGTAGTTTCCGACAAAACTTGCTTAATTTTTATCAGTAATGTAGTTTCATCTATTATAGTTTTAGATACGATGCTGTTTAAACTGTTAAACGCGCGGCGACCGAACATTCTATTTTATAACCTCATGGAAAAGTAAAACACATGGTTAGAAATTTGTAATAAACGGAATTTAAGTAGCCAGTTAAACAAGTTATAGCACGTTTTTCAAAATATTTTGTATATTATTCTGATTAGTTTAAATTGATATCTTTTTTTACACGAATTAAGACATTTTCAATTGTAATTTGTGTTTTTTTAAACATAACTATCAATATAAACTAATCGGAATAAGGCACAATATATTTTTAAAATGTGCTATAAACGTGTTTAAATGAATATTTAAATAACGTTTATTGGAAATTTCTAACCATGTGTTTTACGTTTCCACTAGGCTATGAAATAGAATGTTTGGTCACCGCGCGGCCGCTCCGTCAGTCACTTTCGTTCGGTAATTATACTATACATCCACTGAATTTACTATTGCACTTTGAACCCTAAAAGTTATTGATTTGAAACTTGTCATAGTATAAAAACTATTTCTCAATCAAAATCATCTATACTTAATTTTATTGCCTTAATCAATATAAGTATAATAATTATACATGTTTGTTCTGTACAAAATCCTATTTTCTATCGGAAACTGAGGTTTCTACCTTATCTCGTTTCAAAACGGACATAACTTTTAGTTTTCAACTCTAAATATCTCAACAAAACGTAAAATGTAAAATGTTTGTCTTTGATCAAACTTAGGGGAAAACACGACTTTTTCGTTGAAATTTATCAGCTGTTTAATTATTATGCTATTGTCAACGTTTTTTATATAATTAATTTCGGCCAAATTATTGATAACAGTTTTTGATATTCTACACCTTCCACAGATATATTATACAGCTAAACTATACAACTATATATCATGTATTTAAAGCAACTGTATTTCATGTACTCTTCAAGAACCAATGTTAAATTTAGAACGAAATGACTACGTACACGTCCAATGTAAAGGCAAATTCGCATCGCTACCGCTCAGGTTAGGTTACGTTTCGTTACGTCACGTTAGGTTAGGTTAGGTTACGTTAGGTTATTTTAGGAGGTTTTCTGGCTCTCAATCTGTTTTAAAAATCACAGGAAAAGTAACGTACGGTGCATAATTTGGAACGGACATGAACAGTAGCGGCTCACGTCGGACGTGTACGTAGCCTCTGCTAATTTAGAATAGTAATAACTCCCTTATGGCCATCAAACCATAATTGATGATGTGTCAAATTAAAGGTATATTAAATACACAAGGCTCGGTTAATTTTTTTACTGTGTGAGTCAAAATTACTGTTTTAATGTGTTCTGCCATACTTAGTTAAAGAATACTTCACCAGACGACTGCAAAATTTAATAAACTTTCAAATAAAATTTAAGTGAAAATATTCTGCATGATAATAAAAAATGAAAAATATAAAAAACTATCAAATGATTGTATTTCGAGGGCCAATCCTATACTCTGGATATGAGTAATGTCTGCCTGTCTGCGAAATTTATCTCGGAATCCAGCAGACAGATTTTGTTAAAATATTGTAATTAGGTGCTTTTGGACCTAAAAGTACTATTGGTAAAAATCTCAACCCCATGAAAACTCATGTTTAGTTAAAAATCTCATTTGAAAATTGGAAATGATAACAGTTGACTTATGGAGTTTGTAATCGAAACAAAAGAATCATAACAGCTGTGAATAAATTAACCAGCAAACTGTCAAAGTAGCACTTACACAAGGCAAAGTATCAACACATGATTTCTTGAAAACAGTGAATAGAACCATTAAATTAAGATTACAAATTGACATATTTTTCGCCCACGAAACTAATCAAATATCAACGAGCATGGCTCGGTCTCACCGGTCCTAAATGGTGGTTCTATTTGTCTCGGTTTACGTATAATCAGCAGGCTTGTTCAATAGATGGTTCATAGTAATACTTACTTCGATATTGGATAACTGATTATATGCACATGTTTTTTGTTACTGTAAAAATGTAGAATTAAACCAAATTTTGAAATAATGGTAATATACACTTGATTGTCTAAGGGAAAACTAATTAGTTCAGGTATAACATTTACAGGATATCTTAACTGTTTAATCCGTCTAAAATGAATTTGAGGTATTTTCTTATTTTTCCTATAGGGCTCTGACCCACGGGCTTACGAAGTTCTATTACTAACAGTGGAGACTGATATTTTCAACATTTTCTGCAACCACTATTCATGTTATGCTTGAACATCAGGTACTGCTGCTGCGTTGTATTGTATTTTTTCCTCTTAATGTTTGTTCACAATCTACTAACTAAACAATGATTTTGATAGTTCTTCATTCGAGTAAATTATATACTATTCAGTAGGTTTTGTATTTACATATCACGGATGCAAATTGTAAGCGAATACCGTGAGAAAAGGCAAATTCCCGGACAAGGCAAATGGCCGAGATGTATTCGCCATCACCTCCACTATAAACCACCTTCGAGTATAAAAGATGAGAGAGGAGTTTATGGTATTAATGAAAGTCTATAATCAGAAGGTGTTTAAGACAAAACGTTGACATACGTACATGTTTCCAGCTCACAAATATTTAGCGCTTATACTAAATGTGGAACATTTTAACAATGAGTTAGTGAGTTTTATTTTACTTCTACAAAATTCCATTAATTGAAATAAGTAATGTAACATATTTTCCCTTACTTTTTCAGATTCTACGGGGGGGGAGTATAAACCTCCCCATCCCCCCCGTTTGGCCTCTGATTCCAGGAACTATTTTATACATAACCTTAATTGGTTGCAATGCGTTAGTTAGATTTAAAACTGAAAAGTAAAATTTAAGTTGCCTTATATGGGAAATTAAAATGTGAGAGGCTACTACACATAATTAATAATTATGCAGGGAAGTATAAGATGTAGGGAAATTCAATAATGAAACTGCAGTTGTCATGTATGAAACAACTCAGCGAGCCACTTGGGTTCAAATAAACTAAACTCTAAATACTTTTTTGTTTTCCAAATAAAAGTCTTGTGTCACCTTTTGTACAAAACCCAAACTTTCTAATTGAAAAAAGTTATTTTAAGAATTCCCTCACTAAAAGCGTAAAACCCATCACCAAAAAATATTTTGTAGAACGATCATTCCCCGCTGTAGGCACCCCTGAGTAAGCGAAGGCACTGCGATTCAAACCTTTGACTATTTACGGCAAGCTTTTATAATAATATGAGTCAGTTAATAATAACTTGAAAGCGATATTTTGACTCAATGTTTGGGTTTTAAAGTTTATTCTGAGCCTACTTTGAATCTCATAAGAATCAGACAAAAGTTTATCCCCATTTAGTTACCTTGATACCTTGAAACCATG
The DNA here is from genome assembly GCA_963675035.1 of Allygus modestus. Classification (NCBI taxonomy): domain Eukaryota; kingdom Metazoa; phylum Arthropoda; class Insecta; order Hemiptera; family Cicadellidae; genus Allygus; species Allygus modestus. The sequence goes on along the minus strand of OY776112.1, from coordinate 281,365,275 downwards.
GTACCATGTTTGTTGTTTACCATGTTTTTTGTGGGTCACTCACACCAACACACGGACAAACGCAAGGGATTAGGACCGGCTGTTTTCTGCTCCGTTAGCACCCTACTCAGTGTCCGGTAGCGTTTGAGCTTCACCAAAATCCAGAGTTTTGTCCGATTTTACTGATTATCTTGTCCAAGTTAATGTTTTGTTATTGTTGGGCTTATCGAGAGAAGTATAGCTTTAAAAACATCGCATTGTGTACTACGGTCAACGTAAAAAAGGTGTTTTACATGTAATTTAAATTTAAAAGCTGCAAACAATAATTTGCTCGACGAAAGAATTAGTTTTGTGGAGCTTATTTCTGCATATAGTAATTTACACTATTTAGGTTTCAATCTCATGCCAACATGAAATTCGTCGAAGCCGGCAGCAAGGGGGGAGAAGGGAAAAGAGTGTTTGATTTTGAATGGTAGTTGTGGTTTAGGGGGGAGGCGGGGGTCGAGCAGCGATTCGTCGTGGAGTGACCGCAGCAGTTCACAATGATGGAACAAAAGACAGGGGTAAGGGGCTGGCAGAGGGTTCAGGTCCATGCCTAACTGTTAATTGGTTCAAAATAGGCCAATGCAAAAAATTTGACCTGTACCAATAAAATAATTCCCGAGGATATTTAATATTTAAATGATGGGAGAACATTGCAATAATTCACTCTTACTAAAGATAAGATATTTGATATAATAATGTACAGATATAAGATGTCTGAACTATAATTTTGTTACTGAAATTAGATAATTATGTAAATAAGCTGTCTGAATAATAAATAAACCTGTCTGGTAATTAGGTAATATTCGTTAACAATTCGTAAAATCTGGTAAATATGTGTTTGGGTTTCTTATTCAATTATTGTTATACATATCTTAATCCTATATAATAACTAGCAGTTTCCCGGCGCGCGTTGCTGCGCCCAAATTAAGTTGTTTACTAATTACAGCTGTTAATTTTGTAAACACTAAATTTCTAAAACCTGACACTGCACCCTTGTATGCCCTCTAGGTCGGCGCCCTTTGGACAGATTTGCACCAAACTTCACACAAACCATCCTTGAATAATGCTTAATAATGCCTGAAAGTTTCATTACAATCTGTCGAGCGGTTTCGGAGTCCATTATAGAACGAAGGGGTGTTATAGCAGTTCACATCTAGAATTGTAGTCTTTGTTGCTGTTGCAGTTTAAGCAGTTTCTATTGTTTTGCGTAGATATAAACAATCAAAAGCTTTTTGTAAACTATGATGATGGTAGCCATTTTTCTTTCTAAAGTGCGATTTGAATATGAGTATAAAAAACCATGATTAAGACACAAATACACGATTCAACAAAACGTAAATGGTGAGGGGTTGGGGGTTATTTGTTATGCAGATGATAAAATGCGATGGTAAAAGTTAAGGCAATTTGTATAGTTCAAAAATAAATTTGTAAGTCCAAAATTCAGTTTGATTTCACAGAATCGTTCTCTGCTATATAATATTCCTTCTTTCCTATATTGGATGAAATTGGGTGAAGGTAGATGAAACTCTGGTAAGAAATTGTGATAAAAGGGATGAGAAAACTAAGGACTATGGACCTTAGCTATTAGCATTAGAATATTAGAATAGCATTGAATACATATATTTTAATTTTTATTCAGTTTAGCTAATTATGTGTTTTTGTTGGTCTGTCTTTAGATAGTTTGTATGTCAGCAGACGAAATGTAATTAAGTGCTGGTAAATATAACCAGCACTGTAGACTGTAGACTGTGTTTATATTTTGGTTATAAAAACAGGGAAAGCAGTTAGGTAAATTTGTATTGCATATTTGAGCATTCATATTGAACATTTGATACAATTTTGCTCCAGTTTTTAAGGAACAGAATTTGGCTTGAAGTTACATAAATCTGCATCTGATTCAATATCCAAAACTAAACTAACAACAAAGGTTAAACTAAACCATTGTATTCTTATTTTGGGCAGGCGTTATAAGTCTTTCGTAAAAAGAATTATGACACATTCTAATGAATATTTCAATATGAAATATGCTTTGTTACAATAGCATCTTACAATTTCGTACGGTGATTTCCCATTTGATTACATGCTTTTAAATATTAGCGTTTTAAATAACTAACTGATATTTAGCTATAGATTTGTAAAGAACAATTTTGAAGCCATTACATTTATTTGATTACTAATGAAAACTATTTGATTCGTGTTTTAAGCCCGTCATTTTTGCTGGGCTAGTAACAGCGAGTATCTTTATGTTATATATCCTAATATCTCTTTAAGACGCAACCTTGACGCATTTAAAGGCGAAAATGAATGAATACTACTACTACTACTTAAATTATGAGTGTAGAATGTGTGAGATGCCGTGTAGCCTTGTTACTGACTAAGACCGACTGATTCTTTAGCCTGAATCATTAATTAATAGTCTAATGGCCAATGGCAGCTGGATCCAGTATCGATGAACATTAAAGATTTGTAAAACTCCGGGTGATTTAAATTTAAAAAGTCAGATAAAGGAAAAATCACATCCTAATACAAAATTAAATTACTTTACATTTCTATGATTACCTGCTTGTGATAAATTAACTATACCAGCAGATGGATGAATACATCTGAACTCTTGTTTCAATCATGGAAAAACTGTAAAACGGGTGAGTTACATATGCATAACAGTAGATACGTAATTAAATATGATTACAATTTGTGAGCAATATGAAATAAATGTTGAACGTTAAAACATTTTACTTTATCACATTTTCGGCGTGTATAATTGTTGGCAAATGACCGATGGGATGTCCCTGCCACACTTCCAGCACAACAAAGCTCATGGTCTTGATGTTTCAAGGTCATTGTAACCCCCCCTTCGCTCCCCCCCAATTATTTTACAGTCGCACTCATATCAGTGTTACCTTTTCGTCTCGAGAGTACTGAATTCTTTGTTTACAAATTCAGTTTTGATTCTTGCTTATAGCTTTTGTGGGGAGTCAGATTCGTTAGTTGTACTGTATACCTAAGGTGTATTTGGAGATTATGAAACCCCCTCAAATGGGGAGATAGCCCGGGGGTTCACCCATGGAAAGATCATTGAAAATTATAAGCAAAATACGGGGTCTTGGGGAACTTAAGTATTTTTTTCATTTTTTTAGATAAATCAAAGGAATCATGGCCAAACGTATTCCAATTTAATACTATTTTATTCCTTAAGTTAACAAATAAGACAGATTATTTCAGATGAAAAACTAATCATAAAACAGCAAATTAGGTACAGATAAAGTGAAAGCAGGGCAAATGGGCGTCCCGAGAGGGTTGGTCGGGACGACGGGACAAGTCTAAAAAAAATCGGGACTGTCCCTGTGTATCCTATGTATAACATACGCACACGTCCAAAGCACGCCACTCTATGCCTCAATCAATCCTTACGTTACACTTACACATCTCAACTGTCAATGCTGAAGTGACGCCGACTTGTGGTTGGGAGGTGCCGCGGCGGATCGCCGTCACTGTTTGCGCCGCTGTCGTAACTCAATGGTTCATGTCGAGCGCGCGGCCCCGACGCGGGAATCCCGTGGTGGGTTTCACACTCGTGTAGAATGGGCCTAAGCTGCGAATACACTGAGTAACATGTTTAATAAACAAGTTATATGCAACATGTTATGCAAAAATGTTAGAAATTCGTGCAACATGTTATCCGAAACATTGGGTTATAAAACCGTAATTCGTGTTATATAGCAGGTTTTTGATTACCCGCACAAAGTCGGTAATAAATAAATTTTTACATATGTAACATGTTTAAAACATGTTACTCAGTGAAAACGCAGCTGTACACTGCACATCGTGACGAACGAGGGGTGGAAGGATAAGAAGTAAAATAAATTTACGAAATAGAGGGGATACATTGCGTCGAAATGTAAGACTTACTTCAATAATATCAAAACTAAGGTAACAAATTATATGGAATCAATGAAATTTCTATGTTAATGCAGGTAAAAAAATCTATATGCCTGACTGGTAATCACTGTTTGAAGAAAATATATGTTATTACGTTTCCCTAAAATGGGAATTATATGTAGAATTGATTTTGTTTTAACCTTGGTGTGCCATCACCTAACTACAGTACTTCGATAATGACAGACGATCTTGTGCTGCCATTCCAGAGCTTTGGATAAAGCTAACAGATCGGAGATTTACGACGTGAAATAATACAAAAGTTAAAGCAGGGAGAGGGGATCTAATTTTAACCACTATCCTCGCAACTTATCAAGGAAGATCGTGAAGACGAATTGGCAACAATGGAGGCAGCCAAATAACGCGAAATATTTATGAAGTATAATTGCTGGCAGTCATTTGCCTGCTAGACATACATGGAGCGCCAAATCAAATGTAAACTTAGGGCAGTTAAATTACATGAGTTTTAATTCACATAGTTATAGTAGAAGAGTTATGAAAATAAGTTAATAGTTATATTAATAATGTAATTTTGAGCAAGAATACACGTTAAAACTTAAACATACTCCAACCATTGAGGTGGCAGCTACTTAACCTAAATTCGTACGGCAGCTGAATAGATAGTGAGATTTATATATATATATATATATATATATATATATATATATATATATATACATATATATAAATTTGAACGAATTGTGTTTTTGTCATCTGGGGACCTCAAAACAAAAAATTATCATGGTCTCGGACTTAAGTCTTACCATGAGACCTACGGTAATAGCTTCTTCCCTATAGGGGAAATTCGCTAAAAACATATTGATGGAAAATAAAACATTTTTCATTGAACAAAATACAAAACTTAGAGTACTAAAACGAGTTCGTACGCAGCACGCTGACGTGAGGGCAGTGAATTTCCTCATAAAAAACTATAAAAACTGAAAATCAGTTAAAAACATACATTTATTCCAATTTTTATTCAAATCTGAAAATATTGATTTTTTTGCTCTTCTGAAGCTCCTGGTTCTATTTACCTGCAATGGTGGGAATACAATTTTGCACATTATAAGGCTAGGAGAAGGTCCAGTTAGGCTTTAAAGTAGGCGTGAGGTTGTTGGGGATGATAAAAGTACACCAACAAATGAATAATAGGCTTTTCTAATGTAAAATCCCCATTAGACAACGTACTGTGTTTGGTCGATACACATTTTCCTTAATAACTCGGTAAATATTTATGCTAGAATAACGAGAGGGGGCTTAAAGGTTTTGTCACACTAATTTCCATCTTTTAACATGCGTTAATTTTACATCCGGGGCTTTTGTGACCCTTTTTGGGTCCAAAAACTCGAATTTGAAAGATTAATCCCCAAAAAAAGGGTTTAGAGTTTTCCGATTGTTTTTCCCAACGAACTTGTCCAACAGATTATAGAAAGGAACGTCCCCACCAAATTTGAAGTAAATCGGACAAAAAATGCGACCGCTAGAGTGCATACATATATATATATATATAATTTTGAACGACCCCCCAAAACGAGTTCAGGGGGTCACGTTAGGAACTTCTATGGTGGTCCCGGGCTTAAGTTTCACCGTGCGGGTCATGCTAATAGTTCACTTTCCATAGGAAATTCACTAATAACTGCAAAGTTAGCTTACAAATTAATTGGCCCCAAGACAATTTTGCAAGACTATATACTTATTTTTATGAATTGATAATGCTTTTATTAAAAACTGCTGAAAGAATATGTACCATTTATGCTTAAAAATATAGTTTTAGCGAATTTCCCCTATAGGGAAGAAGCTATTACCGTAGGTCTCATGGTAAGACATAAGCCCGAGACCATGATAACTTTTCATTTTGATGTCCCCAGATACAAAAAACACCATTCGATCAAATTGTTATATATGTATATATATCTGTGTGTGTGTGTGTGTGTGTGTGTGTGTGTGTGTGTGTGTGTGTGTGTGTGTGTGTGTGTCCGTAAGCACGATAACTCTCGTAAAAAAGGTCCGATCTTAATGAAATTTGGTACAAATGTGTAAAGTACCATTTATTTGAACGAGTTCGATAACCAGATGAATCACACCATCCGAAGGGGGTTTTTGGGGGGTTTTGTACCCCAAAAATGCGTTTTTTGGGGTTTTCACATGTAGTTTTAATATAAACCAAATTTTAATTTATACCATTGAATCCAACTTAAAAAAACAAACAATTTGGTATTTTGATCATTGCTCTACGTCAATTGGTTACCGAGATATTGAAAGTGCTTAACACAGTACGTTGTCTAATGTTATTCTTATGGAGAAAAGGAAAAATTGTATATCTCGCTTATTTATGAACATAAACTGGTGAAATTTGGTATATGGCTTGATTTTGTTGTGGTGTATTGTTGTTTGCACAAACAAAATTTTTCACCTATGGTTCCTGTAGCAGCAAACCAAGGTACTTGGTCCCCATGTTATTCTTATGGAAAATACTTAAAATGTAATATATCGCTTATTTATGAATGAATATGGATGAAACTTGGTATGTGACTCGACTAAGATGACTTATATTGATATTTGCATAAAACTTATTATTTTGTTTTCCTTGTTGCAGCAAACCTGCATACTCATGCCCAATGTTATTCTTATGGAGAATAATTAATATTTTAAATATCGCTTGTTTGTGAATATATTTCTTATGAACCCTGTTAAGTGTTTTAATGTGTCATGTTATATATTCATTGGAAATTCGCTGAGTATGCAGGTTTGCTGCGACGGGGGTATTTCTTAGCATTTTAGAAATATAATTGTAATGTATAAGGTTAGTAACATATCACGTATAAGTTTATATTAATAATATATCAATAAAGTGTAAATATTAGTTAATATTATTTAATCAGTTACACATGGTATGTATAGAATTCAGTTGACTCTAGCAATACCCGTGAGATATAAAAACACTAAATATTTAAATAAATAAATTTAAATATTTTATACTTGTCTTAATTTACTAATGTTAGATGAAGTTCAACAAAAAATCCATTAAGTTCCATACTTAGTTTTTAAACATAACTGATATATAATTTTATCTAGTCAAAAACGTGGACTCGTTATCCGTCTTATTTATTCAGATGTGAAACTCAATAGCAGCAATTTGCATTGATGACCATTCATTCTGCATTCATTCTTCCACGCCGTAATTTTTAATAACGATATTCCCCCATCGAGATAATTTATCTATTGTAATCCGAGTTATGGTATTTAAACTAAACTATCAAGAAGAACTACATAAGAATTTACATAGAACAAAAATATATATTTCTAGTCTAACCGATTAAATAATCGTCCAGTATATTTTGTTATTTATAATACTGTATTGTAGTTTAAATATTTATTCATATAAACAAATAAACGAGTTCGCACGCAGCACGCTGACGTGAGGGAAGTGAATTTCCACATACAAAACTTTTAAAACTCAAAACCAGTGTAAAAAAGACATTTATTTCAATTTTGTTGAAATCTGAAAACATTGATTATTTGGCTGCTCTGATGCTCCTGGTTTCATTTACCTGCAATGCTAGGAATACAATTTTGTGCATTATATTTTAGGAGAAGGTCCAGTCAGGCTTGAAAGTAGGTGCGAGGTTGCTGGGGATGATACAAATAACCAACACATGAATAACATGATTTATAATGTAAAACCCCATAGGACAACGTACTGTGTTTAGCCGATATACATTTTCTTTAATAACTCGGTAAATATATATGCTATAATGAAGAGAGAGGGCTTAAAACTGTCGCGTCACTAATTCCCATATAAATACATGCATTAAGTTTATGTCCGGGGCTTTCCTGACCCTTTTTGTGCCCAAATATAAATATATATAATATATATATATATATATATATATAATATATATAATATATATAATAATATATATGTAATTTTGAACTTCTATGGTCTTAGGAACTTCTATGGTGGTCCCGGGCTTAAGTTTCACCGTGCGGGTCATGCTAATAGTTCACTTTCCATAGGAAATTCACTAATAAACGATGGGCTATTACTAAAGCAGGTACAACAATCAATACTACAGAGGGCATTTTTCGTTTTTTTTTAATGAGGTTTGAAAAAATGAGGCTCTACTATTACTAAATAGTCGTTGGAGGCAATGGAATTCAGGAAATGCCCGATAAACTAAATTAATCATCCCTACATACTTCTTTAACTTTTTATTCTTTAGTGATAGGCCTACGCTCGAACATAGCTCAGTTGTACGTTTCCCAATCTCTTATGTCTAGTCACGAGAAACAATTGCCAGCAAGTGTAAATAATTATCAGCAAAAGAATGCTATATTAAAATACTTGTTCAATAATTTATATGTAACCACATTTTTTATTTAGTTTTGCTGTATTTTTTACTACCCCGCCGTACTTTTCCAATAAATACCATAAAATATGTTTTTACATAGAACTTTCCTCTTTCAGAGTTAGCTTTGTAAACCCTCCTTTGATGCAAAATTCAATAGACGTTTTATTTAATAAATGCAATAAGGCTAACGGTCAATAGGGATGAATAAACCAAAAGGCTGTGGGAATCGCACATCAAAGGAGAATAAGAAGCGACTCATTATTATTTCCTCTCTCTCTCTCTCTCTCTTTGAGAGCTACTACGGTTTAAACATGCTCTTACATAGCCTACTTATCTTTTAATAGTTATTTGTAAAATATAAATTTCAACAAAGAATTTTCCTAATAAGAGGGCTGAAGTCGAACATAATCCTTACGATTACCTAATATGATTCGGTTGTCAAGTTTAATGTTTAAAAAATCTCCTATTCGTAAATAAATGATTAAAAAACGTCCAATGTTGAAAGTAGCAGAGCGATCAAGTATCGCAGAGTGCAGCGGCCATTAGGGGAGCCATTAAGATACAAGTGCCAAACACTGGTAAACTTCAACTTTTCCTGGAGAGACATTCGATCCATCATACAGAGCTCAACGTCACGTCTTACACGATGAGTGTGCACGTGGAGAAAAATGGATTATATATCAATACATAACATTTTAAACATGAAATGTAAAGTATAAAATTACAAGCAAACAATCTTTGTATTATAATGCAAGAAGTGATATTTTATGAGGTTATTAAAAAATCAAAGTTATTTATTGATGTGTGTGTTTTAACTAATAATGTATAAAAAAATTTATAGTTGTTATAAAAAAGTAATAATTTCTTTTAAACTATAAGAAAAGATAAATATGAAAGAAATTTTAAGACAAAAATTTTCCTCATAGTCAAGAATTGTGAGTTCTTCTTCCTTTTTGATTACTTGGTAACTCTTAAAAAAAAAAAAAAAAAAAAAAACAGTAAAAAGGATTCTGGATTAATATTGAACGATTTTTATTTTATTTTTGGAGTCGGCTTGCTAAAATTACGATGGTTGGTGGCATCATATTTGTTGGGAATTGCTTGAAAATTCATGGTGTTTGATTGTTTACATACAGTTCATCACGTACACTTGTTGGACCTAAAAAACTGCCAATATGTTGGAACGCATTCTTACATAGAAACTTATATTCGGTATACTATTTTAAGGAGATCACGGCTTTCGGTGTTATAAATGTAAAAGTAATATTGAAGTTACTAATTTTCCTAAAATTGCACAAATCTTATTTTGGTCCTCTTACGACAGGGATCCCCTCAATCTGGTAACGTTTCAAACTAGTAACGTTACTAACTTGAACGATGTGAGGATCGTTCAATCTGGTAACGACTAAGCGATATAATGCCAACCAGGCCCTTATTTCAGCCGCCGTGCCGTGATGCTATTGGTTGATCTTTTGGATATAGATAAATACATTCTAGGGTGGGACTAACATATACGGCAGAAACAGGTGTGCAAACCCAAATAAATGTAAACAAAATTATGTCCATTGATGGGTAATATGGGTAATGTAACTATTTGAAATGTTAGTGCTTTGGAGTATCAATGGGTATAGTAGATTACTTGTAAATCAAAGATGTCGTGGTAGTTAGAGTAACCTGACCTAACCTAACCGCCGCAGTGCGATGTGAAAGTTGCTAGTCCAGTGTACAACTGTAATTGTTCACTTTAATACACATTTTTTATGAAAAAAAAGAATTTAGAGTTTTTATGTCACGCTAAAATAAGCTCTAAAATGTTCAGCTTTGAAGGTTTTATAAATATTAAAGAAAGAATTAGCAATTTTGATAAGTGGTGAAAGTTTGTCTTTGTTCTGTTTCCTTACGAACAAAACTTCTTTAAAAATAAAATATGTAAAGACTTGAAATTCTTAGGAAAAATAGATTTGGTAGATATTTTATAAAGGTTATGAAGAATAAAATAAAGTAGCCCTTTACAAGTTTACTTTTGAAAACAAAAGCACTTATGGAACTATAATAACTATAAATAATTGTTAGTTAAAAATATTATTTAACAAAAATCTCATTGAACAAACATTGAACAAATTTATCCCAAAGCATTTCTGAAAGATAAATTACGCAATTAAACCTACCATTGCGTTTTACACGAAATTAAACGCAGAAATGACTCAACAGAAAGAATGTTAAACAGGGAACGAGTAAATCACTCACAACTTGAAATCCCCTTCCTGATTTAACACCTCGCATTTAGCTGTCCAGTAGTATCAAGAAATTATCATTTAAAAACAATTAAAATATTTGTAATATCCCACAAAATATTAACAGTGTTACGTCTTATAACTGTATAACACAACAATCGGCATTTACATTAAAATTTGAACAATTTCCAATAAACAATATTAAGCTAAGGTTCATTGGTAGTTCAATTTCATAATTTGAACATATTTTGTTTTATGTGTTCGTAAATGGAGGTTAACGACGTAACGTCCCCATTATTCATTATTATAATGGTAGTGAGCAGTACCACAATTGTACTTGTTAGTTCTAAACCAGTTTTTAACTAATTCATTTGTTCTACTAGAGGTGTGTTACTAAAATAATTGTTACTTGGATGGCTTATTTTTATGTTATAATTTGTTTTTTCCTCGATATAACACAACAACGGTATTCAATAGTAAAATGAACTAATACGTATCAACAAATGTTTACGTTTTTAAAATAATATGATTAAAGCTCGACTCTCTTAGGAAATCTCAACACAACTAGTTTAGGGCGTTTCACAGAAAGATTATTTGTAAAAATTGGCATCGTAAAAACTGGAATTGTGCTACCGGAAATTGTGACAAGATTGACTCGCACGCAGTCACTTCTACGTGGCAATTCCTTGCCACTAGGCGCCATGTTCAGCTTAGTGGCAATTTAGGAGCCCGGCAATGCAAGAGTAAAACCTGCGGGCTTTAATTTTAGGAAACGTATTAACTAACTTTCTTTACACCCGAATTTTTCTTTTTTATTATTCTTTGTAATGCTAAAATTTTAAATTCTAATCTTTTGGGTGTTACAAATCTTAACCTCTCTAACTATTCGTTAATATTCCGTGAACATAATTACTAATCATGGTTGAGTCACATTTTACAGTCACAACTTATTATATGTTACTATTTGAAATACAAAGTTATCAAATGTATTTTAAATATTTTTCCCTCTGCCGTGGATAAGGGTTTATGCCATATTTAAGATGTTAAGTAAAAGCGTAAAGTTTTTATTTTGTTATATTTGAATGCAAATTTAAAATATATAAAGTGAAAGCAGAGTTGTTAAACAGGATTCGGGAAGTAGCTTTTCCCCTTAAATAAATTATAGACTAGTCATATATCTTGATTTTCAGAGGTTTACCTTAGTATTTGTGGATTATTAAACAAGAAAATACTTAACAGCGTTATTGAAGAAACTCTAATGAAAGAACAAGTAGTGGGCATTTGAGGCTGCTAGACCGGAAGTGACGTCATCCGGTCACGTGACCGGATGCGCTGAGTCATTAAACACGTCATCTGAGCCTCAGCCAGTGACGTGGGCGGTTTTGTGACGTAATGGGGGAAAGGTTAAAGTTCAAGGTCACTGGGAGGTTATTTTAAAAAAGTACTACCTCGCACGCGTAAAATCCGATTGTGATTCGATAGTTTTCATTCGATAAAAATATCGAATGAAAAAATCGAATGAAGCAATCGAATGATACGAGTGCGAGGTAGTACTATTTCATGTATTACTTTATTATTTACATTTATTTTTATTTACAATAAGTTATGTTTACAATAGTTCCCCGTTGTTTGTCGTCATCGATGTTGTTGATCCGGAGTCGCGGCCATCACTTCGTTTTCTGATGAAAGGCGGTAGATACTTTGACCCCTGCGCAGAGTCTATGTTGTTTGTTGCGATCAGTTCTAAAGATAAACTGTAGCCATTCGCTAGGAGAAGTCGTAACTCCTCTTTAAAAACCTCCAGGTCCGTAGAAGTTGATAGATAAATAGAGTCATAATAAATACATCGAATCTTGAGTGACATGATAATGTTATTTTGTGAAGAGCGCGGAGAGAGGATGATGTTCACCAGTCGAGAGCTGGAGGTGTACTGACTATTCACAAGCTAGCGTTGCAATCGCACCAAATGGTGGGGGTAAAAGTGTGGTGGGGCGGAGCAGATGGCGGACGGCAGATGGTAGGCGGCAGATGGCAGGCGGCAGGTGGCAGGTGACAAGTGCGCGGCAGATGGCAGCTGACGTGGGGAGGAAGACTTTGAACAAAATATCCATTAGTTACCCATCAAAATATTTGTGGTTCCATGTGCACCACGCAAAAGTTGGTCTGCTCGTTGAAGTTCCTCCTCTAGTTTAGTAACCAGCCGAAAATCCGCTTCCATTTCATCCTCCTGCTCTGGACATTGCGGCTGCGCACACCACCTCTTGCAAGCATAATCATACGCGTTCTTATATTCCTCCAGGACTTGTTCATATGTCCTAGGCTGCTGGGATACAGTTTGCATCGCCGCTCCTTGCTTAACCTCGGTAGTCTCAAGAGTTGCCACCAACTCCTTCTCACTAATCACACCTCCCCAAATAATGTTATTGCCACGGCTTATGATGTTGCTTGTTGGCTGCTGAGATGTAGTTTGCTCAACCTCGGTAGCGTCAAGAGTTGCAATCAACTCCTCCTCACAAACCGCATCTCCCCAAATATTGTCGTTGACGCTGCTCATGGTGTTGTCTGTTCCAATGATTGTATAGTAATGCAGCGTTTGAGTGTAATTTAGGTACTCGTCCCTTCCCCCACCACATCACTCCCCCCACCACACCACTTCCCCCACCAAGTTTTTACATCGCGCACTAACTAGCGTACACGCATTAGTTAGGGTCTGACTCTTACACTGTCAAGACCGTAGCTCCTTAACTGAAAACTTCAATTAATTTGTCTCAACACTATATGTGTATAAATATTACAGTCACTATGATCTAAACTAGTGCATGTTTCCATGTGTTGCTTCTTGTGCAGCAGACAACTGGCTAAGAGTGTTTCAACCTTGGCTATTCTACGATGGAACCGCTCATTGTCCGCTAAAAGCATAGACATTCTATCTTCATCGTCGGAGAAGTAGAAGGTGGTGGCAAGAGGGCTACTGAAGGACACCTTACTCATATTCCTGTAAAACTGTGACATGTTCAGACGTTAACACAAACTATATAGGTAGATGTTCATCCGACAAGAGATGGAAGTATAATGATGTACCGCTAGCGAGTAGGATAGACACCTATCCCCACCACAACGTTACCTTGTCCTTCAAACAATTGTTTTTCGCTACAGTTGCTATACCCTTGGTCGGATCTGAAGTCTGTTTGCACTAACTTGTTCGTCTGATCAATCCGCGTAGTTTGAGTACCCACTTGATATATTTTAACAAGGGGACTACTGAAGGTCACCTTCCTCATGTTCCTGTAAAACTGCGACATTTTTCAGACCCTCTAGGTAGATTTTCATCCGTCAAGAGCTGGAAGAATAATGATGTAGCGTTATTGTGTATGATACGCCCCCCCTCCTACCACCACCACAACGTTACCTTGTCCTTCAAACCATTGTTTTTACGCTATGGATGCTATACTGTTGGTCAGATTTAAATTTAGATTGCACCTTCTTGTTCGTCTTGTCAAGCCGCGTAATTGAAGTACCCACATGTTATACTTTAAACCAAAAACAAAAAAGTTATTGAGGTTTGTCCTTGAAAATAGTTGTTATTTCGCTGTAGCTGCTATACCCTTGGTCGGATTTAAATTTTGATTGCACTTTCTTGTTGGGCTTGCTGAGCCGCGTCAGTAGAGTACCCACATGTTATACCTTAAACCAAAAATAAAGACGTTATATATTTTTGGGTCATGTTCAAGGTCAAGGTCAAGGTCAAGGACATGGGACTTAGAAATTTTTACAAAGTGGGCTGCACACAAACATAAGACTAACAGTCTCCTGCCTATGTACAGGCCAAGTCCCTAACTTGAAATGCTTAAGGTGGTCCTGAAAAGGACCGTTTGTGTGTGATAGGACAGTGGTCAGGGAACGGTGGAACGGCGGTCAGTTTGGAGGTCAGTGGTTTATTCTTTTACCACCCACTTTACAAGCCCCTTCTGCTTAATTAGAAGCATTTCCTTCTCTGTCTTAGGAGGCGGTGGAATACACCGCGGCATATCCACCTCGATGTATCTTTCACTTAAGTGGTGTTGAAGAAGACAGGTGTTCTCGTTTTTACATACAAATATGTAACCCGTCTCCAACTTCAGTTTTCTGAACTTCGTCTTCACGACCTCGAATGGCGTCACTACACTGTCGATCTTCATCCGCTTCAGCACCTCATCGGCAGTTAGAGACGGAGTCAATGGTCGAGTCGTTGCAGAAGTTGATGGTTGAGGCGTAGTTGAAGGTCGAGGCAATGGTCGAGTCGTGGCAGAAGTAGATGGTTGAGGCGTAGTTGAAGGTCGAGTCTCAGGCTGTTGTTTAAAATATAGTGGGTGGTTCCGGAAATTCTTTTTGATACAAGACTTAAAAGAAGTTGGTCTTTTAAACCCGCTTCGTTTCTCTGAAGTCTTCTTCAAACTGTCCTTCACACGTTGCAGTTTCTCGATTGTCAGAGGAGAAGTCATAGCGATGTAGGTGGTTACAGTTCGCAAGGCAAAGCTGGAATGAGCTGACAGCCGGAGTAAAGCGGGTCATAAGTGAAACCATGTCCTATCCATATATGGGTAGAAAGTTGGGGACTGGTTTGACCTAGACCGGTTAACATCCGGGACCCCCTCCGCCAAGGTCAAGCCAAGGTCACGCCAAGGTCAAGTCAAGGTCAAGTCAAGGTCACGCCAAGGTCAACTCAAGGTCAACTCAAGGTCAAGCCAAGGTCAAGCCTAGGTCACGCCAAGGTCAAGTCAAGGTCACGCCAAGGTCAAGTCAAGGTCAACTCAAGGTCAAGCCAAGGTCACGCCAAGGTCAAGTCAAGGTCAAGCCAAGGTCACGCCAAGGTCAAGTCAAGGTCAAGCCAAGGTCACGCCAAGGTCAACTCAAGGTCAAGCCAAGGTCAACTCAAGGTCAAGTCAAGGTTGACCCCCTTGTGACGACACAGGCGTGGTTGCCCCCCACCACTGTCTGCCGCCTTTATAAGCGGGAGCAGCCCGCAGTCTCTTCGCAGTAGCTTGCCGCCCGTTGTTTGGATATACGTCCCAGTGGGTTGCACTCTGCTGCAGCGTAGGTCTGTTAAGTGTGCGTTGGGCCCGACGCGCAATTAAGAGATCCGCGCCCTTGCATGTTTAGTTAGTTTGTTAAGCATGTTAGATAACGCTTGTAGTTTGCTGCTAGGTAATGTAGTTAGTCTAATATATGTTAGTGTTTGGTATCTGTTTGAAGTGTCTTATTTACTAATGAAATATGTACTCCCGGCCCTACAGGTCCCTCAACAACCTTGGTCAAAACTTGGGTTCGCAGCAGCCTGACGCCGGGTGTTTGGATCTAAGTCCCACCGGGTTTCAGTGATACTGTTGACCTTTGCAAAACCGACCTCGGCTGTTCTTGTAAAAGTAACGTTAACTGATTAATTTGTTTCTTTTACATAGTTGCTGGTAAAGTCTTTATTTTCAAAGTAATGTATCTTGTTTCTCATCCTTTTCCTAACCCCCTGACAATAAGTTTCGGCCCTGAAAACCGGCCTTGTCAATAAGATCAATACGGCCATGCAAACCGGTTGACACCACCTATCTCACCCATGAGAAACGTTTGTGAAATATAAAATCAGTCTCTTGTTTAAAATCAGTCTCTTGTTTAAAATCAGTCTCTTGTTTGTTGTCTTTTGTCCCCTTCCCCAATACAGAGCGGGGAATAGAGCAGTATGTTATGCTCTATTCCCCGCTTTGGCATTATGTCAGATGACCTTGACCTACTGACGGGACTTAGAAAAACTTTCGTTTGATCAAATATTGGAAGAAATATACTTTTAAAATAACCTTTCTCAATCACCTCCACTCCCACCACTTACATCTCCCCACCATTTACATCTCCCACCACTTACATTGGGTATAAAAGAGGTTCCCCATCACTGGTAAAACATTCTGCTGTTTGTGTTTAACCATGGCGCATATCAGGAAGCAGACCAAGCCTAAGAAGATGGTCGTAGCAAAACCAGCTCTTGTAACACCTACTACCTCTTCTACTGCTTCTTCATCATCTACACCAACTACTTCTGCACCGTCTCTACTCCGCCAGGTTTTATCTTCGCCAGCTTCTTCATCGCCTGCTTCTTCATCGCCTGCTTCTTCATCATCCGGTCCTGCGTCCATACTCCGCCACGCATTACTGATGTCCTTGATAATCCCGGAAGAGTCGCAACCAAGGTCTCCATCTTCTCCACCACCAAGACCCAAGTCACCAACAAAATCATCTTTATCTTCCCCATCACCAAGGTCAAGGACAAGGTCTTCTTCGTCATCTTCTTCTTCGTCATCTTCGAGCTCGAGGTCCTCTTCTTCTTCATCTTCGAGCTCGGGATCATCATCACCGAGTTCAAGATCTTCAACACCCACTATACCGCAGATCATTTCTCCAATCATCATTCCACCTTCCACAAGTTTTCGTCCGTCAGTAATCTGCATAAATGATCAAACTCCTTCAGAGAAATTTAATGAATTAAAATCCTTGAGAAGGAAGTGCTTACTTCCTGCACAACAATGTAAATACAGTTTTAAAAAAGGTGCAAGGAAAGGGGAACGTTGTGCTAAATCTTGTGTCTTAGATGAAGAATTATGCAGTTTTCATTTAAGACAAAAACACAAGGGTACCGTTTCTCTTTCCA
The DNA here is from genome assembly GCA_963675035.1 of Allygus modestus. NCBI lineage: Eukaryota > Metazoa > Arthropoda > Insecta > Hemiptera > Cicadellidae > Allygus > Allygus modestus. Next base: position 281,348,059 of record OY776112.1, on the reverse strand, counting down.
CACCACATCCAACAGTGAAACCAGCCAAAACTCGGATTAATAGGCTTTGTAAAAACAAACAATACTTCTTTGTCAAAATAATGGGTTTCTTAAAGGTCATGTTAAAATGTGGAGACCAACTCTACATTTTAAGATTACCTAAAGCCATGCGCCATCCCTACAAACCCACGAAAAAGCACTATCTAATCAGAGACAATTCAGGAACCACTGTGTGGAAAAAAATGTAATAACCTTTTTCCAAATTAAATCAAGTCTTTCTTTTTCCAAATTAAAAAAAAAGTGTGGACAACCTATTTACATTTTGTAGCATATGCTGCAGAGTGTAAATAGGTTGTCCACACTTTTTTTTACAATGTTACAACGACCTTGACCTAGATAACGGACTTAGAAACAATTCGCTCTGTTTAAATTCTTTTTCAAACCAAAACATTGACCTGTTCACCAACCTTTTAGGTGGGGGTAAGCGGGTATATAAGCTTGGCGTCGTAGAACATATTCATTAGTCAGCTATGGAGACTCCAGCAGATTCATCCAACTCATCAGCTACTGATATGGAAGTAATCTGGAAACGTAGAGCGAAACAAAATAGTGCACGTTCACGAAGAAACGAAAATAAAGTAAGAGAAGGATTCAAAAGATTACAAGTCGCTGTACCATTTGCTAATCCTAGTGATTCTAGGATTTCAAAAATTCGTGAGGCAGTACAATATATTAAGTTCCTTCAAACACAGCTTCAAGAACCTTGTATAAAAGCTGAACTGCCTGAGGAACCGCTGCCCCCCTCAATCTTACAAAAAGAATTAGGGAACGTTTTTGTCGAACGTCCAACCCTTAAAAAAGAAGATGACTAAACAATGAGAGGGGTAAAAAAAACCAAAAAAAAACAAAGCGGGGAATAGATCAGTTTGTGGTCAAAGTGAGAATCACTTACTGCTCTATTCCCCGTTTTGGCAATATGTTCAGACGACCTTGACCCACTAAAAAGACTTAGAATATTCGTGTATAGTAGTGACTTACACTCCGTGTGGTAAAATAATGGAAGATATATTTATTTCTTAACACGATATACCCCTTCCCTAACCCTTGTACTCCCACCACTAACCCCCACCATTTAAACGTAGTATAAAAGGGGTTCCCTATCACTGGTAAAATCATTCTGCTGAAAATGAGTACACCCGCTCTCCCTATCGCTGCAGCAACACTAGTAGTAAGCAGAAAGGTTGAAAATCACGATCAGTTAATTGTCTTAAGAAGATTACTGCACAAGTTTCTCGATTGGGAGGTTGGTTGTGATTTGTATATGTGGAAGCCTACGGCTCCAGTGTATAATAGTGAACAGGAAGCATGGAAAACAAGCTATAAAAACAATGTAAAGTTACTTAAAATGATTGGTATAATGGAAAGGTTACTCCGGCAGAAATGGATCATCAATACAAAATTTTATATTAAACCAAACCATTGTTGAATCAATAAAAAGGAGAGAGATTAAAAACAGAGCGGGGAATAGATCAGTTTGAGGTCTAAGTGAGAACCACTTACTGCTCTATTCCCCGTTCTGGTGGTATGTTCAGACGACCTTGACCCACTTACAAGACTTGACATTCTGCGACATCGATGTTTGATATAAAATGTACTTCCTACAATAATATCCTTGTCATTTACCCCCACCACGTAAACTTGGTATTTAAGCGACCGCATCGGAATATCCCCAGTAGTTAGCTATGGATTCCCAAGCAAGCACATCCAAAGAGTATAAAGATGAACTATCAGAGTTTTCGAAGTTCAACATTTGCTTGCGGAACCGAAGAGCCGAAAACGCATTAAGAACAAAAACATATAAGCTGACAATGCAAAAAGCCTACCGGAGATTATCAAGTAAAGTCCCGGGCGTTAAATCTACTACTAAAACAAAGGACATGATATATCGGGCAATAGAATACATAAAACATCTGCAGGAAATAGTTGCAGAAGTTCCTTCTGAAGAACCGGTCTCTCTTGAACCGATAGAATGCGTGTTCCTGGTGGAAGATAGGTTGGCGAAACATCATTTTCTTGAGGAAGAACCGTCAGCCTACAAACAAATCTTCCTCATGGATGAAGCCCAGGATGAATAACTGGGTTAACAAAATTAAAGACGTCTGGAATACAAAGCGGGGAATAGATCAGTTTGTGGTCCAAGTGAGAATCACTTACTGCTCTATTCCCCGTTTTGGTAACATGTTCAAACGACCTTGACCCACTTCAGGAGTTGGAAACAACTTTGTTTAGTACTAAATATATATTTAACAACAATATCCCCTACCCAACACTCCCCCCCTCTAAATATTGTGGTATAAAAGGCGAGTTTGTATCAATGGTTGAATCAGTCTAGTCATGGCACCAAGAGACATCATCTTTCCTCATCCACGAGAGGTAATTCTAATGTTAAAAAACATTATGTTAGAAGATGAAGATGAAAATGAAGATGCGGTGTTGGAAGATGAAGAAGTTGATTCCGTAGAGATGGAAGCCGTGAGTTGGATGGAACAATTGGAGAGTGATGAGGATATCTCTAGTGTAGCGGATGACGTGGAGGAAAACTCGAATTCGGACGATGCGGAGTGTTACCAACAGTCACTCTGTTTGGAACACATGGAGGCAACTCCGAGTGGTAGTAGGACCCTTTTTGAGGGTACCTACGTCACTAGCTTTCTCCCCCGTCGCTTATTTCCGTTTGATGAGTCGGATGTGTCAGATGAGTCTGATTAGTTTTCTTCGTTAACCTTCCAACTACAAATACAGAGCGGGGAATAGATCAGTTTGTAGTCAAAGTGAGAACTACTTACTGCTCTATTCCCCGTTCTGGAAATATCTTCAGATGACCTTGACCTATATCTGGACTTGGAAACAACTTCTTTTGATACAATAATTATTACTAAATCAAACATATGCTCCAAGAGGGGGGTACTCTAATGGTGGGGGTAAGCAGGTATTTAACCATGCACTTTGGAATACACGTATTAGTCAGCTATGGATTCGCAAGCAAGCACATCCAACTCCAGATCTGGCTACAATCAGAGAAACGCTGAACACTCAAAGAAATGGAGAGTGAATATTAACACTGGATATGAGAGATTACAAAGTGTAATCCCATTCGCCAATCCTCGAGATGCAAAAATAACCGTTTTGTATAAGGCCATGGAATATATCAAAAGTTTACAGTTAAAACTCCAAGAACTGCTGTCAGCTCCCTCAATCGACCAAAAACTGTTGGAATCATGTTCTCTGACTGAAGATGAAAAACTCCAAGAACCGCTGTCAGCTCCCTCAATCGATCAAAAATTGTTGGAATCATGTTCTCTGACTGAAGATGACTTGGCGGTTCAACAATTCTTTGCTGAAGAACCCTCATACAAACAACTTTTTGAAGATCAGGATAATTAAAAGAAAACTTAAAGATCTGTTAAATAATACAAAGCGGGGAATAGATCAGTTTGTGGTCCAAGTGAGAATCACTTACTGCTCTATTCCCCGTTTTGGCAACATGTTCAAACGACCTTGACCCACTTTGGGGACTTGAAAACATCTTGGTTTGATGCAAAATGTACTGCCTGCGTAAAATTTGGTATTTCTTCACTAACACATATACTCCGGCATGTATACCCCCCACCACTGTTCTTTTTCGGGTATAAATAGAGGTGAATTTTGGAGTGTTATTAGTAGCTGGTTAGCCTTTGAGGAAGACACAGTTATAATATGTATCGGTGCGATATTTGTAAAGCCTCATTTAGAGATGATTGGCTTTTAGCCATTCATAAAGAACTAAAACATAATCCCAACACAAATACAAAAGAAGAACAAAATGAACAAGAATTAGATTCAATCGACCATCAATTAGCACAACATCAATTTGCAAACCTAAATCAAAAAGAACAAAATGAAGTTTTAAGACCGAGTGTCATTCATTATGCACAATCAACGTCATCAACATCGACTTCTACGCCTGCTATGTCTACACTTCACCATCCTTCATCATCAACACCATCAACATCGACTTCAACGCCTGCTATGTCTACACTTCACCGTCCTTCAACATCAACATCGACTTCAACGCCTGCTATGTCTACACTTCACCATCCTTCAACATCAACAGCTGCTATGTCTACTCTTCACCGACCCTCAACATCAACAGCAGTAGATGTGTAACTACACGCTAAAGCACTACCTGGTAAGGTAGTAACACATTTTAAAATTGACAACTTAAAATTACAACTTGAAAACTTTTTACATAACGCCAAAGAATTAGTAACCAAAACACTAAAGAATGAACAAAAAATATTAAATTTTATCAAATTTGGACTGTTGCTAGATGCCATATTCACTAACATTCAAAACGAAACATCACCAAGAGGTTTCATGACAAAAAACCGAACCATCATGGCTGCGTCAGATATTGAAAAGATCGTAACAGAATGTCTTGAGGAACTTTTGACGAAACTACAAGAGCATGAAGGAAGAGGATCTGGATGGACTTTATTAAGTATAACAAGTCTGGATGTTAGAGTTCATAAACACGGTTATGGAATGAGAGGAAGTAGTTACATTCCTCTTCCGAAAAAAGTAAGTGATACCAAATCCTGTATTAATGTGCAAAATGAAGATAACGAATGTTTTAAATATGCTATGTTGGCCAAATATGTAAAAAATCATGTGTGTAGACCTAATAGAGAATATGAAGGAGTTCAACATAAGTATAATTTCCAAGGAATGACTTATCCTGTTGCAATTACTGATATATCAAAATTTGAAAAGCAAAATCCGTCGGCTTCAGTCAACATATTTGGTTTGGATTCGTCAAATAATGTGTATCCCTTGCGCATAACATCGAATGAGCGCAACAATCATACTGACTTGTTATTAATCAATAAAGGAGAGATATCTCATTACGTGTATATAAAAGATTTTGAAGGGCTCGTATGTAAACAGTTAACAAAACATAAAAGGAAAATCACAACAAGTAAGAGATGCTTTTGCCATGTGAACAAACCATTAAGAAGAGGAGGTTCAGAATGGTATTAGAACACCAAAGGTTATGTAGTGGAAATTATGAGGTTAGAATTAAATTGCCACATCCTAGCAGATCATACGTACAATTTGACAAAGTAAATCAACAATACCCTATTCCATTTGTTGTGTACACGGATTTCGAAGCATCTTTACTTCCAATTGAACAACAAGAAGAGGATATCGCAAAAAGAAGCAAATATCAAAAACACGCACCAAACAGTTATTCTATACTAACAAAATCCACGCTGTCTGAAGAACATCTTCAAGAATTTGGACTATCATCTGCTCCGAAGATTTATCGCGGTGAACAAGCAGTGAAACACTTTGTAGACGATTTGTATTACATTGCCTCTAAGGTGGAAGAACTCTACAAAATTAAAATACCGATGCTGCCTATGGAAGAACATCAACTTCAACATCACAATCTGGCAACAACATGTTATCTGTGTAATAACATATTTACACCAGATAACGTTAAAGTTCGTGATCACGACCATCTTACAGGAGTCTACAGAGGTGCAGCCTGTAACGCTTGCAACTTGAATTACAAACTTCCATCTTTTATACCCGTTGTTCTACATAACCTTAGTGGATATGACTCTCACTTTATAATTCCCGAATTGGGAAGAGATGATGGGGCGATAGATGTTTTGGCAACAACAATGGAAAAATTTATAAGCTTCTCTAAAAAGGTTGGCAAAATAATATTAGGTTTATTGATTCGTTTAGATTTATGCCTTCTAGCCTAATGAAATTAACTGAGAATTTAAAAAGAGAAGATCTGATAGAAACAAGCAAAATTGTAGCCAGTAGTAAAATGGATCTGGTTCTTCGAAAAGGGGTCTTCCCCTACGATTACATCGATGGACTGCATAGATTTAATGAAACATCACTTCCTCCACCATAACAATTTAACAACAAACTTAATGATTCGGAAATTTCACTTGAAGATTATCAACATGCATGTCGAGTATGGAACGAGTTGGATATGAAGACCTTAGGAGAATACTCAGACTTTTATGTAAAACTTGACGTGACTCTTCTCTGCGATGTTATGGAAGAATTCCGAAGAACCTGTTTTGCAGCATACGGTTTGGACCCTCTACATTCGTATACATCTCCAGGACTAGCTTGGCAAGCAATGCTGAAAGAAACAAAATGCAAACTCCAGCTGTTAACAGATATAGATATGGTTTTAATGGTTGAGTCGGGTGTTAGGGGTGGATTAACTCAAAGCGTGACGAGACATGTTAAAGCCAACAACAAATATCTACCTGACCATGATCAAGAGAAACCTTCAACGTACTTGGGATATTTCGACGCGAATAATCTGTATGGATAGGCCATGTCGAACCCACTTCCATTTGACAACTTTAAATGGGTTGATCCCGACTGTATTGGCGATATTTCACAAATTCCAAAACAAGGAGATACCGGATATATTTTGGATTGCGACTTTGAATATCCAGAACATTTACACGATCTTCATTATGACCTTCCACTCCTTGCAAGAACAGAAATTTCACCAACTGGAAAACACCCCAAATTAATGATGACCCTTAACAATAAACAACGATACGTAGCTCACTATTGGGTTGTTCAACAAGCTATCGAATTAGGTTTACGTCTTACTAAAATTAATAGAGCTGTAGAATTTTCCCAATCGTGCTGGTTGAAACCGTACATAGACTCGAATACTACCAGAAGAGCAGCCGCTACATCAGCCTTTCAAAAAGACTTTTTTAAATTGATGAACAATGCGATATTCGGTAAAACATTGGAAAACAAAAGAAGACATACAAATGTTAAACTTGTTACAGATCCGAACACACTACAAAAACTCGTACAACAGCCAAACTTTGGAACATCTATAATTATTAACGAAAGTCTTGTAGCTGTATCTATGAAGAAAACCAGTGTGAAGATGGATCGTCCTTTGTACATAGGTATGTCAATCCTGGATATCTCCAAGACTCATATGTACGATTTTCATTACAAAAAGATGGTCACCTTTTATGGACGAGAAAACATCGGCATCTCCTACATGGATACAGACGCTTTTATATATTGGATAATTACTAACGATATGTATGAAGACCTTCGGACATTTGATTACAAAAACGATTTTGACTTTTCCGACTATCCAAAAGATCATCCAAACTACGACAATGACAGAAACAAAAAAGTGCTTGGCAAATTTAAAGATGAAGCCAATGGTGTTATACTTCAAGAAATTGTTGCACTAATGTCAAAATTATATTCTTTAAAACTAAATGAAAACCAAGTCATTAAGAAAGCTAAAGGAGTAAAAAGTTTGTATTATAAGAAGAATGTGCATTTTAATCACTATAAGAAATGTTTATTTGAAGATCAAGATATAACAGCAAAATTCAACACAATCAGAAGTTTCAACCATCAGCTGTACAGCGTGACGGAGGTAAAAAAAGCTCTCTCTTCAAATGATGACAAACGCCACATCCTTGCAGACAACATCCACACTCTACCATTCGGCCACTACTCCCTCAACCCTATTGACGAGTAACCCTTTCATCGTCCTACATCCCTTTTCCTTTTCCTTTCCGTATAAAAGGGGGAACACCGCAGTATTTTGCTGTGTTCCCCCTTTTATACATTAGTTTGGAATGACCTTGACCTATATAAGCAGATTTATACAAAAGAATATTTAATATCATATCAGCTGTCTTCGTGAAACCATCATGTCAGACCTGAAGGAGAAGATTATTAATGAACTACACAAACCTGCAAGAATAAAGTTTCCAAGAAGAAATACTGTTATAAAAGGGATAAATGATCTATATCAAGCGGATTTAATTGAAATGCGACCGCATAGCAGAATAAACAAAGGATTTAAATATATACTCACACTTATTAATTGTTTTACAAAAGTTGCAGACGCTTTGCCTCTAAAGGACAAGACTGGTAAAAGCGTAACAGAAGCCATGGAAATAGCCATAAAAAGAGATAAAAACAAAATTAAACATTTACAAACTGATGATGGAACAGAATACTTTAATACAAACTTTGCACAGTTAATGAATAAATATAAAATAAATCATTATTCTACAAATTCAGAGAAAAAAGCAGCTATTGTAGAAAGATTCAATAGAACCTTAAAAGGAGCACTGTATAAACAATTTTCAAAAATAGGTTCTTACGTATGGTATGATGTTTTACCACAATTAATAAATGATTATAACAACAGGTTTCATAGAACTATTGGTATGAAACCTAACAAAGTAAATAGAAGAAATGCAAAAGATGTATTAAAACGCATAAAGAAAAATACAAAGCCTAAAGTAGAAAAAATGCAGCCAAGAAAATTTAATGTAAGTGATAAAGTAAGGATTAGTAAATATAAGGGAGTGTTTACCAAGAAATACCTTCCCAATTGGACGAATGAAGTTTTTACAGTGTATAAAGTACAACCGACTGTACCTGAAACGTATATCTTAAAAGATAACAAAGGAGATTTGTTGCAAGGTGCATTTTATGGACATGAAATGTTAAAGTCAACAGTAGGTGATGTATATCTTGTTGAAAAAGTGTTACAAAGAAAAAAGGACGCAGTTAAAGTGCGGTGGTTAGGGTTTAACAAAACTGAGGATTCATTGATACCTATAAAGGACTTGGTGTAATGCAAGCAACTCATTTCATCGTTAACCTTTGAGCGGGATGGAGATTATTCACCATAAAGATCGATTCAATATTAATAACATAGATGATTTAACTGTGGATAACGTTAAAATCAACAATGGTAAACACGGTAGTTTACTTCCAAACACTGTTCGATGTATAGTAAGTGGCCCCTCAAACTGTGGAAAGACCAATGTCGTCTTTAATTTGATCACTAATCCGCAAAGATTAAGGTTTAATAACCTATATATTTTTTCAAAGTCTCTACATCAACCAAAGTATCAATTGCTGGATAAAATCCTATCTGATGTGTCTGATGTTAATTTTTACAAATTTAACGCTAGTGATAGCATTATGCAACCAAACGAAGCGAAACCGTATTCTGTATTTATATTTGACGATGTATCTTGTGAAAATCAGGATACTATTAGAAACTACTTTGCCATGGGAAGACATAATAACATCGACAGCATATATTTAGGACAAACCTATAGCAAAATCCCAAAACAACTTATCAGAGATAATGCAAATATTCTAATTGTATTCAAACAAGATGATACTAACCTAAAACATATATATAACGATCATGTGAATGCGGATATGCCATTTGAAAAGTTTAAAGAGCTTTGCGGAAAAGCATGGGCGGAAAAGTATGGATTTTTGGTTATTATGAAAGATCATGCTATAAAAGATGGTCGTTATAGAATAGGTTTTGATAAATTCGTTTTAATACACTGATTAGCGGTATTACTGTACAAGTCGTCAAGGTGTGAAGATGGTTAACCAGGAAAAGCTATTAAAGGAAATAAAATCACTTAGTGATTCTATTAGACAAAAAAACCGAGCTTTAAAATCAGGTATAAATGAAAGAGAGCAATTTTTAGAAACAACATTCAAACCTGTTACTGAACCTTTAAAGCGATTAGCACAAAATATGGAAAAACCTTCAATTCGCTTCGAAGGAGACAAAATGCTACCAATTTCCAAATATGAAGAAGAATTTCAGAATGATGAATGTTTTGGCCAGTTACATACATCTGAAGAAAGCGACGAGTATGAAGAAAGCGGAGATATAGAGGATTTAAAGGAAAAGAATATTGCAGAAGATACAAGTACAGAAGATACAAGTGTAGAAGATACAAGAGCAGAAGAAGAGGATATTAACCCATCCAACTTAAGCAAATTAGGCACGGATATTATGTTTAAAGGAACACTTGGAAGAACATATACGTTAAAAATGTTACACGCCGCACATGCTAATCGAAATTATCATACCTATGGAGCTAGAATAGAGGATAAAGGATTAATGATTGGAGATAGCAAGTTAGATATAAACGAAAATGATGATATAGTTATTGGAGATAAGAAATATAAAGGTACAAAAGGTTTGTTTGAACTTATCTTTAAAAATAATCCTGGTAAATATACTAAAAGGGATTTACAATTGTTTAAAAATATATTAGAGTATACAAATGCACATAGAAAAAAGTATTCCAAAGACCTACCTATTCATAGAAATCGGTCAGTAAAATATACAAGTATTATATCTAGTCTTTTCCCCTCAAAATCAAAAAAAGCTCAAATTAAAAGAAGAGCTTTATCTTCTGCTGAATTAAATGTTTTGCATAACAAGAGAAAAACAACTGATCCTACCACATCTGGAAGGGGATTATTGAAAAATTTGTATAAAACTAATATAATATATTACAACGATATAAATAAGTTAGTTGATCGAATGAGATTATTACATGAAGCCATGGAAGCCGGGCACACTGGTTTAGAAAACGAATGGGTAGCTTTGGTTGATGAACTGCGAAAACAAGGAATAATTGTTCAGTAGACGCACATATATATATATATATATATATATATATATATATATATATATATATATATATATATATAATAAGAACCTAAACGATAGCGATTCAGTTACATCATGAGTGTGGACAAGTTTGGACGGTATTCCGAGTTTGGAGTAAAATCTGGATATAGTGAAAAAAGAGCTGGGTTTCCGTTAACACCTGACGGCAACTATAATTTTAAAGGAAAAGTAATTCAAAATGTTGGTGATCCGCTTATGTCGTCTGATGCGGTTACGGTACAGTACATGAAAAAAGAACCCCAACTGTACATGAAGATCATTGGGGGTTTTCCGGTAAAAGGTTAAGCGATATACAATATCCCATTTATGATGGTGAAGCAGTAAATTTAGCTACTCTAAAATTGTTAACGATTTACAAAAGGAATAAAACTGACACAAGCTATGATGTAAAAAAATTAAAATTATCAAATGTAGGTGATTGTGAGCAGGATGGAGACGCTGTAAATAAGAAAATGTTTGATATTGTACACAAGAAATGGACTACGGAATATGAAAAATATTTGGAAAGGTTTGGTGCAGCTCTATTCCATTATATCCATCGGGCTTCAGGAAGAGATGCAGCTTCAGATGTTGACAGTCACAATTATTTAGACTGGAAAAATATACACAATACAGAGAAACCTAATCAACGAGATAAACCATCTAATCCTTCTAAAGTCAAGACATTAGGAAAGGAGGATAAAGTGAATGTGATTAATGAACCAACAGAAAACAATGAAGATTACATAAGAGAAAAAAGAATTTAAAATACCCCCCATGATAAGGGATAAAGCATCAGTCATATTCGAGAGACGATACAGAGAGGATGATGGAATCCAATATTACTGCGTGGAGTTTAATATCTCAAGAGCCGAGATTTCCCCAAGGAGTGTTGACAGATGGTTTTGTTCAACGGTTTGATAGATATATGGATTGGGAACAACTTTCCATACATTACCTCTTTACAATGACTATGTTAAGAATTTATTTTCACAGAGTTAACTGGATCCATATTTTACAAAGACAACAGTTTTCAGAAGACTTCCTCGTAGAGATGACATCAAATTTTAATAACTGTTGGGAAGTAATAAGTAAATATCAAAATCTCTCTGAGAATTACATTGACAATTTTAAAGATAAACTAGACTGGGATGTGTTATTCAATTATCAACGATTAAGTGGCAAGTTTCTAAGGGAACATGACAACTATTTAAAGTTTATTCATTTTACCGAAGACAACGATACCATCACCAGCGGAGAAACATCTGGAACATCTTCAATTACACCTTATTTCTATTTTTACTACTTTTATTTAATATGTCTACATTTAATTAATAAATCCCTTTCGATATAATAAATGGATTTTAAACAGTATATAATACAAGAAACCAAAACTGGTATTACATTCATTGTAAAACATTTATAGAGTGCACCTACTGATTGTAAGTTTTGCTATAAATAGTCATGTCGAGGGTTAATCGCATCAGTCATAATCGAGAGAGATTACAGAGAGGAAGGGGAATAGCATCAACAGCATTTTCTCTATTGAGTAAACCGGTTGGAGCTATAGTTAACAAGGCGATTGATTTATTACCTGTGGAATTACATTTACCTGGAGGATATCAACATTGTGGTCCTGGAACCAAATTGGAGAAACGTCTTGCTAGAGGAGATCCTGGAATAAATAAGCTCGATCAGGCTTGTAAACAGCACGATATAGCGTATTCCAAATTTGGTGATACTAAAAATAGATCAATAGCGGATAAAGCACTTGCTGAGAAAGCTTGGCAAAGAGTAAAATCTAGTGACGCGAGTATTGGTGAAAAATCAGCGTCTTTAGCAGTAACAGCAGCAATGAAAGCAAAAACTACGTTTGGAGGAGGAAAGAGAAGAAGGCGTGGGAAAAAACCCGCTAAAAAACAAGGAGGTAATATCAGAAGAAAACGTCGATCTACCAGTGGTAAAGCTAAAAAGAAACCAACAATATGGTCAATGATAAAAAAGGGAGGAGGATTATACCTAAGACCGTATCGTGTGTATTAAATAAGAAAGAGCAATTAATAATTAAAAACAAAGAATTGACCAATGAAGAACTGATTACATATGCTTCTTGTTTGAAAATCCCATTTTTTAGAGGAGTATTTATGAAAGATGAGTTACCGGTTAAAATGTGGAAAAATGAGACTGGTATTGTAAATTTGGATAATAGTGAAGGATTAGGCACTCATTGGGTGTGTTACAAGAAACTTGGTAAAACCATTTATTATTTCGACAGTTTTGGAGACCTTCCACCACCGAAAGAACTTCAACAATACTTTCGTGCGGCAGAAAATGTTTTTTACAATCATACAAGAAAACAACCTGATGATACATCCATTTGCGGTCATTTATGTTTAGACTTTTTAGCTAAAAGTGTTAGTCAACTTTAAGATGTCCTCGTATACAGTGTCATTAACCGGTAACTCATGTACTTTGCGCAGTATTCTGTTTCCAGCGCTACGTTTGCAAAAAGAAAGACTATGGGAAGCCGCATTATTGGATTTAACAACATATAACTCCATTCCAAACGTTAGTGAAGGAATTAATAACAAAATACATTATTACAAGACAAAAGATGATAAAGGAAAGTATTCAGCTTTGGAAGAATTCAGTTTACCAACAGGAGCTTATGAAATTGATAATATAAATGAAGTTATACAAAAACATATGGGAAAACAAAATATAACGATAAAAGGCAATAACAATACAATGAAAGCCGAAATTACGTCTAAGTATTATATTGATTTTAGTCAAGAACATTCAATTGGTAGTTTATTGGGGTTTTCTAAGGAAACAAAAGTATTAGAACCTAATAAAACTCATTCTGGGAATAAAACTGTCACGATCATCAAAGTTAATAGCATAGACATTACATGTAACATTATACAAGGATCCTACAGAGATGGAGAGAATCGTCATATATTACACACATTCTACCCATCAGTTGCACCGGGTTTCAAGATAGTAGAAAAGCCTCAAAACCTTGTGTACCTACCGTTAAACACCAGTTTCATTTCAGACATCGTGCTGAACATAGTGGATCAAGACGGAAACCTTATTGACTTTAGAGGAGAAGCTATTACTGTAAGAATACATATAAAATCATCCACTTAGACAATGGGGTTATCATTTAAAAAGAGAGAGCCAACAAGCAAAGAGGTCAGTAGCTCATCAGCTGTAGAAGGATTAACAAGTGACAACATTCGTTTTCTAGAAGAAATTGGATTAAAGGTCATTAACAATGGATATACTGGATATAGCGCAGGGTCCAACATTCGACGAGACCTTATGGGAAAAGGAATATCACACGCACAACCCTTACGCTTCGTCCAAATTAAACAATAACGATGAAATTAGGATTCCTATACAACAACAAGACATTTATACTCTTCCATGCGAAAGTTATTTATATATTGAAGGAAAAGTAACAAAAAATGATGGTACTGCTGGAACCACTGTTCCGTTCATAAATAATCCTATGGCATTTTTGTTTGACGAGATTAGATATGAAATTTCAGGAGTTACAGTCGATTCAACAAAAAAGGTTGGAATTTCCAGTACATTGAAAGGATTAGCGTCTTTAACACCAAATGAGAAGAATCTGTTAGCTGTTGCAGGATGGGTTGCACCAGACAAAAGTACAATCGCTCCTGACTCTTCGGGAAACTTTGATTTCTACGTACCTTTAAGATTACTCCTAGGATTTGCTGAAGACTACAGAAGAATAATAATAAATGTAAAACAAGAACTAGTTTTATTAAGATCATCAAACGATAAAGATATTATTAAAGCAGCTACTGGAACAACTGATGCCAATTTAGACTGGAAATTAACATTAGACAAGATTGTTTGGAGAGTACCACATGTGCGACTAAATGATGAACACAGGATTACATTATTAAGAAAGTTAAAATCAGATCGAGACATTGTAATGCCATTCAGAAGCTGGGAGTTTCATGAATACCCCGTTTTACCTACAACACAACGGCATACATGGACTGTAAAAACTTCTACTCATTTGGAAAAAGCGAGATATGTAATATTTGGATTACAAACGAAGAAGAAAAGTATAATAACTGAAAATGCTGGTGAATTTGACCATTGTAAATTAACAAACTGTAAAGTGTTCCTGAATTCACAATTCTTTCCCTACGACAACTTTAATATTTCTTTTGATAAGAAAAGATACAGTGTTTTATACGACATGTACGCTAGGTTCCAAAATTCATATTACGGCAAAACAAATACACCTCTACTATCTCCCGTTCAGTTTGAATCGAAAGCTCCGATTGTTGTAATTGATTGTTCCAAACAAAATGAATCTGTAAAATCGTCTAGTGTTGATATAAAAATAGAAATGGAATTTCAAGAAAACGTACCTGCAAATACATCTGCGTATTGTTTAATTTTGCACGATAAAATTGTTACATACACACCGTTGACCGGTATTGTAAAGACAGTATTGTAAAACGTTGTACCACCACCGGCACCGCCACTGTCGCTAACCTATAAATAGCGGAGCAGCAATGCAGGTCTTCAGTTGATCGTCTATCGGCGCATGGGTAACATCTTCTACAAAATGAGTTCTCCATCTGTTGTACAAGGTGATGCAGAGGTAGCACCGTTATTGGAACGTGATAATACTAGTGAAGCAGAAATCATCAAGAAAATAACTGCATTTTTAAAGTTTGGTAAAAGAGATAGAGAGGAGGAAATTAATGCAGACCCATCAAAGGTAGTACCAAAGAGGAAGAAGAAAGTTGAAGAAAATATTCCTCCTCACATTTTAACTGAAGTTTTTCTGCGAATCTTTTACCCCATCTCAGCATGCATCAGTAAAAGTGTATCAGTTGGATTGATGAAATCATTGGATTATTCCCCTACAGTAATACTACACCATAGAACAAAAAAGGTTTTATTTTCGCAAAATGCTTGGGAGTCATTTTTGAAACATGTACATTTAATAGAATGTTATTTAACTAACAGTTTGTGTGGAAGGAAAACACATATTCGACTTTTGGATTGTGACAATGAAATCGATATTGTTAAACATCGCGGACAACTACAAGTGCGAATTAGAGACTTGACTCAACATGAAAATAAGATTCTACTGTCACGTGAAGAATTCTACGTTTTAAACTACGCAACAGAACCTATTACAAGGTACATGAGACAGTTGGTATTTGCAAGCGCTATTATTAAAGAATATTTGGTCGATACTTTGGAAAAACAACCTGATAGCACCATCGTGTACGGACCTGTGGATACATCTATTTTTAATAGAATACCTCATGAAGTTTGCATGTGGAGAAAGTTAAAGGATTTTGAACCACTTGTAGAAATCGCTACAGAAGCTACAGAAGAAACAACACAGGAAGAAGAAGAAACGGAGAAACAAGAAGAAGAAGAAAACGAAACACAAGAAGAAGAAGTTAAAAAAGACTAAAGTTTGACTTAGTAAAGAAGAACACACGTGGGGTAGGCCTATTGGGGACGGTGCCCACGTTAAATATACACCAACGCGCCTGCAACTGTACGGCCTGGTATTTAACCTACCGTGGTGTGGAAAACAGTTTAGTTGATCGCTAGGTGCCATGATGAGCGGAGGGGATGAAGAAGTGAGTGTAAAGCCTTGTGTAATAGAATTTCAAGCATTTCGAAATAATGACGATAGGTTTATTATCAAGGAATTAGTAATTTTAGACTTGCTTACATTTGTGGCCTACCCATTCACGTTTGAAGCTCCTTTTTCTTTTAACAAACTTAACACCAAAGCAAAAAGTACAAACAAATGGATAACAAACTACTTTCATCACATACATTGGTATGAAGGATTTATAAGCTACAGTAATATGCACAGTATTATGTTTAACTTTTGCAAACAATATTCACATATACACACAAGAGGATTAGAAAAAAAGAACTGGATACAAAAGTATACGCACGGTAATGTTTTCGATATAACTATCAGTAAGGACTTTAACATTAATCTCGGTAATATTTGTGTCGCTGCAAAAGATCTTAAACACGGTCAAACAAACTGTGCTTTGTACAACGCATATCGTTTGGCTGCTTACTTGAAACAAACGCAGGAATGTGGTGGGGGTAGCGGAGAACAGAAATGTGGTGGGGGTAGCGGGGCCTATAAATACGAGGAGACAACACCGCTTCAGCACGAGTATTATTCGAGACTCCGAAGAGGCAACATCACAGAAGACACCACCACTGACGAAGATGACATCACAACAATATCTACAAACATTGGTTGATCAATTCAACACTCACTCAAAATCGAACCTTCTGCTAACTAAAAAATGTTCAGAACTAAAAGAACAAAGACATTACATTATTCATAGCATCAAGAAAGTGGAAACCACACATGGAGAAGCAATTCTAGTATCATTGTGCGAAGGACCTATGACTCCAGGAGATGAGCCGAAGTTTCAAGTATTTCTTCCAAAACGATTTGTTCAACTGCTACAAAATGAAGACTTGCGAGATATTCAACCGGGGACGTTGTATTTGGTATCACACGGTGTAAGCGGCAACAACTCGACGGAACTCACTCTGCACATCATGCATCATTGTACATAATGTCTCTATTTGTTTTTCTCTGTTTGTATTTCTAGTCATCAATGTTAGACTTAAGCTTATTGTATTGTAAAATGTTTGTTTAATAAAGAAAGAATAACATAAAAAAAATAAAAAAAAATAAAAAACAGCAACATAGCAGTATATTATTTTATATACTGCTGTGTTGCTTTTTTTTAAAATTCAAATGGATGACCTTGAACTTTCATTCAGGGTTAACTTATGAAGGGGTATAAAAGAGAGGGAGCAGTGAAGTTAGTCTCAGTCTTGTCTAACACACGCTGCAGCTAACATGTCGGTGCCACCGATGAACAATTTATTTTTCGATAACAATTTGAAGACATATTGTTGCGAGTTGCAATGTTTTAAAATACCAGGCGATCAAGCTGACGGGAAAGCTTGTCGTAAGTGCAGGTGTTTCAGCTATTGCATATGTAGATGTAAAACATATCAAATGAACCGTCAAGATAAAATACAAGAATTACGGCGACGGCTTGCATTACTTTGGCGGCGAATGGAGTAGCAACCATCTGCCGCGCACTTGCCACCTGCCGCCTACCATCTGCCGCCTGCCATCTGCCGCCTGCCATCTGCCGTCCGCCATCTGCTCCGCCCCACCACACTTTTACCCCCACCATTTAGTACGATTACAACGCTAGCTTGTGAATAGCCAGTACACCTCCGGCTCTCGACCGGTGAACATCGAGCTGCTCGTCCCGACTGTGTGTTCCCTGCAGTCACATAAATAGGCAAGGAACACACAGTCGGGATGGGCCGATTGGACAAACAAGCGCAACACTTGAAAACTGCGTCTGACGGCCGCAACTCGTCCGGATCAACAACATCGATGACGACAAACAACGGGGAACTATTGTAAACATAACTTATTGTAAATAAAAATAAATGTAAATAATAAAGTAATACATGAAATAGTACTACCTCGCACTCGTATCATTCGATTGCTTCATTCGATTTTTTCATTCGATATTTTTATCGAATTAAAACTATCGAATCACAATCGGATTTTACGCGTGCGAGGTAGTACTTTTTTAAAATAACCTCCCAGTGACCTTGAACTTTAACCTTTCCCCCATTACGTCACAAAACCGCCTACGTCACTGGCTGAGGCTCAGATGACGTGTTTAATGACTCAGCGCATCCGGTCACGTGACCGGATGACGTCACTTCCGGTCTAGCAGCCTCAAATGCCCACTACTAGAACAACTATACAAAATAGAGAATTCTCGAAAAGTTGTAGATTTTGTAAATAAATTTCTATCCCGTTTATATATACTTTTGTTTGACATCACTCAACTTTATTAAGAATCAAATAATCACTCAAGAATCAAATAAAGAACCATATACCTGACTGCAGTATAGTACAGTGCCAGCTTAAACTTAACATGTAAAACTAAAGTGATATAAAAAGGTCGTTTGACCGCACAGTTACAAACTACGACTTACCTGATAGATTTACAAGCATAAAAGCAATCACAAAAGTTAACAGTTTAAAAATAAAATACCCAGTGTATTTTACAAGTTGGTTTAGTGCAGGATTTAAACTCTCTTTTAAGATAAGAGGAAATATTCATATTTACAATATTCAAGTATTTATTTTTAACATCATTTTAACATTAGCCACGTAAAGCTGAGAAAATAAAGTCAAAAAGAGTTATTCTTCAGTTTTTTATCAGGTGAAACAAACACTAAGTATTTTTAATATAATTTTATGGAAAGGAAAAACAGCTTATAGTCTTTAAAATTTAGCTTAGTAACTTTGGTGGCCAACATAATTCAATAAATACCACTGAGGAAAATATTTTTGAGTAACAAACCATATTTCAGGTAAAATTATTTAAAGCGATCAAGAGATTAAATTAAGCTTTGCGAAGCACAGTGTTTAAGAGGATTATAACATTTAATCTTGCTGGGAATTTTTATATGTGCCAGATGTTGTAGGAAACTTACTTTATATGAATCAAACTTATCAGCAATGTCTTTTTATATCGAGTTCGCACGCATGATGCTGACATAAGGAAAGTGAATTTCCGCATAAAAAAACTTTAAAATAAAAAGGTGTTGAAATTTACACTAACTTCAATTGTTATGGAACTTGCTGGAAAAGATTTTCTTGTTGTTGTCTGTTATGATATGTCTGGTTATATTTATTTGCAGTGCTGCGATATCGATGATGTGGATTATAAGGTTAAGAAGAGGTGCAGTCAGGATTGAAAGAAGATATTGTAGCAAATAATTTCTTTAGAAGCATGATTCGTGTTGCTACAACTAAACAGGGTAAATAACTACGTCTCAGAACACTACAAAGTATCGTCTTGTATGTGAGTACAGTATATGTGTTAATATACTTTGTAGTGTTGTGAGATGTAGTTTAATTATCCTGGTTATCCTTGTTAAATGTGCACCGTCGTCAAAGTTTTTCCATCTTTGTCGTAAATAATTTCTGGTTGTAATTTCACATTTAATCAACATTTGTCACAGTCTATTCAACAAGTGTTGGTCAACGATAAAGGTAATGGTAATGGCAATTGGAGCACTATGAATGATAAAACTGCAAATGGTGAACAACAGCCTTTCTAAAGA
Organism: Allygus modestus; assembly: GCA_963675035.1. Classification (NCBI taxonomy): domain Eukaryota; kingdom Metazoa; phylum Arthropoda; class Insecta; order Hemiptera; family Cicadellidae; genus Allygus; species Allygus modestus. The sequence goes on along the minus strand of OY776112.1, from coordinate 281,328,264 downwards.
CCACATAAACATCCCCAAAAGATAACGTAGCCTACTGTATTTAGAAAATTTTTATTTTATTTTATAACTCTGCAAGTTTTTGTGCTAAAATTATGAACATGTTTGGCTTTGTATATTCTATCGTTTTATGTGTATACATTTATTTTATGTCCGGTTTTTTAAAATCTTTTTGGGCCCAAAAAGACCAAATTTCAATTTTTAAAGCCCCGCAAAAGGGTTTGTTGTGGTTCCATATTATTTGTATACAGAAAATTGTCCAACTAATTAAAGAAAGGAAAATCTCTACACAATTTCAAGTAAATCGGACAGTAAATGAGACCGTTGTGTTTGCATATATATTATTTTAGTGACCCCCCAAAAAAATCGGGTTCAAGGGGCCAGGTTTAAAACTTTTGTGGTAGTGCCAGGCTTAAGTTTCACTGTGTGGGTGTTGCTAATATCTCATCTTTCCATAAAACTATATGTGATAAGGAATACGTTAAAAAAGAGTATAAATGCAAAGCATAGCTAACCCAGAGGTCATGATTACCTAATTCAAATTTAGTTTTGTGATGAATAAAAATACATTCAAACTGTACTGTCTACAAATTAAAATTGCTGACAACTATTCAATGAAAACCAGTGATTTAATATTATGTAAAAATGTACATTTTAGGATATAGACATTATTTAAGTATATAAAGTAGGAAACTAAAATACCTGAAGTTTCCACGAGGATTGAAACTTGACAACTACAATGACTATGCTGTCTTTTCATAAGGATCAGGATTTGCAAAGCAATTGTTAAGAGTAATGCATGTACTTATCATTACAACGTTTTAAAATTAATTGTATGTTACTTTATCAATTAATATATCTTGGTGTGACATTATTGTTTATCCCCTCTTTTTAAATGATCCATTGTATTGCACTAGGAATTCGAGTACTTAAGATGAAATTCCTTACACATATTTTGCATAAAAAGTAACACTTCCTCTAGTTGTACATTGTTATGATATTGGAAATAAAGGGCTCTGTCACATGCCACATAGTCGTCTGAGTTCTAATGTATATTTATTATCCGTGATCTATGCAACATCAATACAAAAATGTTCGTGTAGTAAAATATAATTTAGTCTAAAAACTTGACTTTAAGAAAGATACACAAAGCGAGAAGGAAGTTTAATACCAGTGATTTTTATGTAATATGTGGTATTCCCTGAGCATCGATATATTCAAATTATTATTTTTTAATCTGAACTGTAATTTGGCAGTACTATAAATAATTATTTTTTTCGTCTTAGTTAAATAAACGTCGTTAATAATAAATGATTATAAAAATATGTATATTAATATTATAATGTGACAGTAGGGGTAAATTTGCAAAGGTTTACCTACAGTTATAAGCGTTCGGCATTATTCAGACCTTTTGTACTGACTCTGAAATTTTATTTTTATTGGATTTTGCATAGTAACGGAACATTTCTATTTTTGCTGTGAATACAAGACAAGATGTCCGAAACAATAATATAGAACAATGAGTATAATGCATTTATAAAGGAATCAGGTACTTATTCGCTAATTATAAATAGGTGTATAATTGTGAAGAGCCTAAAAATATATAAACACAGTACAAGGTCCGTCCATCGATACTCATTATCTATTATTGTCAGATATTGTTCCATCGAAGCCTTCCTGTCAAAACCTTCATATAAAATGGTGAGGAGAGATAACAACTTGTAAAGCTGTTTAGACAGCCACGTCCAATTTCATTCAACATGTTGTATTGTGATAAGATATATTTCATGAACTTTTTGTAAAATTTTAATTCAAATGGTTAGATTAGCTTGTATGTTGATTTATTTCATATAATTTTTAATTATTTTCTTATAGTTTTTTTATCATAAATATAATCAGGCAGTCTTAATAAGGGTTTGTATTAGTCTAGTAATGAAAATGTCGTTTAATAATGAGTGTCTAAAACTTTTACCTTTTAAAAAGAGCCGGATTGCTTCAATATGTATTATTTACTTTTTAATTTGTGTTATATACTATGTTGTACACATATTGCAATACAAATATGTACAAATATGTTAGTAGCTATTTGTTTATAAAGGAAATTATAATTTTCAAGGTGGGTCTAGCTTACACCACAGAACAACGAAAATTATGCTGAAACAACGAATCTCACGAGTTCAACCTTTTCAGAAGAAAGGCTTACAACAACGAGGTAGAGTTGTCGTTCAGAAAAATCTTTTTAAACATGTTGAACTTGTTGGAAGATGTTTGTTTAGAGCATACCTCTCTTACATAAGAGTTACAAGAAGGATTCACTAAAATGGTGGACAAGCTGAGGAAAATTAAAAGCCCTATCTATGATTGACGGAGCCAAGACTTCTTAATGGTTTTGGTTGGAAGGATTGTATAGTAATTTCCCCGATGTTGGTCCATCCTTCACGTAGTTTGGTAATATGCTTAAATTAATTTGGATTTTTAGATTTTTAGCTTAACTTAAAAGTAAACATTTTTGTCCATTATTTTTTACAACGTCCATTCAGTATTTAAGAAATAGAAAACTAGAAAATCTTAAATTAAAATTGTTATGTAATTTTGCTAAATGCAAAATTAAATTCATAAATGAATAATAGTAGTAAGAATGAAAACAAGGAATATAGAAAATCGATCAGAAGTGAATTAAAATCTTTTCGGGTTTCAAAATGTATTTTTAAATTATAAAATATTTAAAGCCCTTCGATATTTTACTTTTCATAAATTTTGTTCTTACAAAACAAAGCGTCAAGTCAATATGTGTAATTTAAATTCAGTTCCACAGGATCCGTACGCTTTATCATAACACTATATTTGGAACTGTCTAAGGCTTTTACTGGTTTCTATTTCTGATGGATGAGAAATAATGTCAAGCTTTTTGCCAAGCATAGGTAGTTTGAACTCACCGATTTCTATAAATTTCTTCATCCCAGCAGTTTAAAAAAAGTTACTCTTTTGTTTTACTAAATATCATACGTGCATACGAAATAACACAAATATAAATTGATTTCTACTAGAACGTGCATTATAGGAATTTACTGAAATATATATGTTAAAAGGTTACAGATACGGCAGTATAACTGCAATATGTCCAGATGACAAGAGTAATTTGCCCCCCTCAAACAACTGGAAATGTCATCGCCATAGAGGGTCTCAGTTGATGTGGGAAAACACCCAACAAAAATATCCTTTTTAGTAGTATCTTTAATTTGTATCAATAAACCCGATCTTTAGTTTTATGTTACAAAACTATTTTCACTGAAATTACAAACTAAAAAATAAACAGCTTTAAATTATGAATGCATTCTTTTAATCTTAGAAAAGCCAAAGTACACTAAATCAAAGATCAGTTGATATTCTTTACTCCCTATTATATACACTTTTGGTTAATCCTAGGTATAGAAGTTCGCTTCTAAATATATTAACCAGAAATACATTTTTTTCAAGTTATAACACTTGTTTTCCTTATTAATTTTTCAGACAACTTCATGAAACAGTTTTTCCTAGGATAAATAATCGATGGACTAATCCTAAACACCCTTCATTAAGGCAAACTCGTTAGCGTTTATTGGAAGATGTTGTTTTTTGACGTCACTACATTCAATATTTTGACGAGGGATAACAAGGTGTGCAGCTGTCATGTCGGCGCTAAGTCACATTTCTTCGCTTCTACGTAGATTGTGTAATATGTTTGAATTTATCTTCATGTTGCAGATTAAATATTATTGTTTGCATTATGTTTGTGACTAAGCTAGACTAAGCTTAAGCTACAATTTTCATTTAAAATACATCACAGAGATTTACAGTACTGCACAAAGTTGTACAATGTAGGCCTAAGTAGTCTGCAACATAAGTATCTGCAGGTGGATAGAAGTGAACGTTGTGATGAATCTTCTGTAACTCTTAATATAGCTGCTAGAAAAAGTACAGCTGTAGCTGGAAAAAATACAGTTATATAGCTTCCTCTTTCTTAGCGGATTATAATACTATATGTAAATTACAACGAATGTAATTGAAATATTGATACTAGGAACTGTAATAAATTTAATTAGCATTTATTTAAAGCATTCTACGATCCTATATGTCTTTATAATGGTTATCCCTAGTAGCTTCTAAAAAAACATGTTATGAATGTTTCACTACGCTCGCATGTCAATTTTTTCCCCTATAAGAATAGAACCTAGCAATGTGCAATGTGTGCTAAGAAATCGATATAACTTATATCTTGGGAACAATTTGCCGTCGTCTAATAATTTGCACCTCTTTCCATTAAAAACGTTTATAATGTACTTTGTACATAAATGCTGGTTTTGAAACAAGACAAAACAAAACGTAAGGATAAAAATACGATTTGTTTAGGCTTTCAAGCCCTATAGTTTCTGACCCCAAATTTCCTCAAGAATGTAGGTGGTGCCAAGTTGTTTGGGACCTCAATAACTACAAATCACTTACATTTTCAATAAAAATCTTTGGTGTCAATTTTCATCAGAAATTTGGATTTTCAACTTGTTTTTAGTTCTTGGCGGAGTTTGACCTATGAGTTGGCAAAGAGTTTAAGAAAGAAAAATATATTAAAACACGGTATGAGTGCACCTTTAAAAACATGTTAAAACTGGACCGTTGGTGTGGTCTCTATGTCTCTGCGTACCCAAACAGATGACAGACAGTTATCACCGCAACCTCTTCCGGGTTCAGGGAGCATCGGTATTTTCACCAATAACCAAAATTCTACGATCATAATCTTTTTTTTATTTAATATGAATGGAGAGAGAAAGGAAAAATTGTTCATGCCACCCTTAAAAGTATGGTTTATTTATTTTAACTTAAACCGGTGATCTAACACCTAACATGTTAGGAATATAACAAAAGTAACTACTATGGATTTGAAGTATACACCACATAAACACACAATCCTTCGATCTATATCAAACAATATACAATTGCCTAATCGCGTTTGGAACTACACAAAACAACAAAAACAAAATGTAATAATAAATAAGGGAACTATTCACATTTTACTATAATTTTAATATCAGTTTCATAAATTTACTATAGGGATTATTCCTGAGCGGAGCTGTTCTTTCTTCTCGTTTGAAAATAAATTCAAACACAAAAACCCCCTTAGTACCAATAGACATCAGTGACAGCCAATAAGTATACAACATCAACTGCTGTATTGAGGTAGACCCCATAGGCACAACTATTCAGAATTGATTCTAAATGGTGAAATAAAACTTTCAGATTAAATGTATGTTTCCTAAATGTCACTGAAAACCTTTTATCTCGTGATTCTGAAACACTGTAAACAACACTGTACACCTTTTAAACACTTCTAAAGACTGGAGTACGGTCAAGTACCACTCAGTGTAAAAGCGTTAAAACACAACTACTTCGATCGGTTCGATCATTCAAGATTAAGTTATAATTAATACTTTGAACCTTGTATAAATGTATGTTTTAAATCAGTTTGATTTAAACTTAGAGTAGGAAATACAAATATAAGGAATATTTTTGTTCATGAATAAAACTATTTTTGTTTCCTGATACACTAATAGTAAAAAACTAAACAATTTTTAAAAGTTACAAGTTTTCATTAGTTTCGGATATAACAGTTTCTCAATCCATTCCATCCATCCATTAATTCCATCTAAATATAAAACATTACGAATATTTATAATTTGACTAATCGTAATTGGAGATCTTGTGAGTTATTTGAAGAGATGTTTGTTTGACGGAATTGCGTCAAGTGAGAAGGGTTTATTAGAAGTGATTATTTCCTTCCAGTAATTCCTTCATTTTTTCAAACACTGAAATAAGTCAATATAAATATTATAAATATATCAATCAATAATATCAAAACCTTGAAGTATCAGAAGATTAAGATTATAAAACAATACTGAGTCACTAAAACATTGTAACGCTAGATCATAGTTTTTAAAATCAACTATTCGATTTTAAAATATCGTTATGATTATTTTGACATATGGTTAAGAACTCTGAAATTATTATAATATATACTGCCTTCCCAGGCATCACCTCTCGGTTTTTTTATGACGTGAGAGAAACAAGAAAACAAGAGCTAATAAGTCTTCAAGCCATAAGTACTCCAATAATATCTACCAAATCTTTGTTTAAATTGATACATTAATTCAAAACTCGAATACAGTTAATTAATTTTTTTTCAAAATTTATTATACAGAATTCTCCCATAATTAAGGGAATATGCAGTTATTTTAACGTATTTACACGGAGGATACTTTTTATTATTATTTTTTAATGGTTGTGTATATTTCTTAACGGTAAACTTATTCCTTTTAATTTAAGTTATAAAAATGTGTTCAACTAAATGTAAGCATCCGTGAATCAATGGTTTGTTCTGAAGCATTATAAAAACGGAAATGGTATTTATTTTATGGGAGTAATTAATTAAATATATAACCAATTTCACTTGGTACCGTTATTAATATAAACACGAACATTTAATTTATAATTCTGGAAATTCTGATAGTAGTGGGGTTGTTATGTCTTGGAAATGCAATTAAGATATTTAAGACCCCTTTCCTCCTTCTGTGTGAGCTCTTGTATACGACAGATGTTTGTGTAATTAGCTTCTCAAGCAATAAACCCAACATTAAGATACGTTCACGTATGTTACACGCCGTATTCAGATCCATATGTTTTTAATAACTTGAATTTGTGTAATTTAATTTAAAACATGGCCACTTTTAGCAAATTTCCCCTATTTGGAAGAAGCTATTACCGTAGGTCTTATTGTAAGACTTAAGCCCAAGACCATGATAACTTTTCATTTTGAGGTCCCCAGATGTCAAAAACACCAATCGTTCAAATTTTGATATATGTATATGTATATAAATATATATATATATATATATTTATTTATATATATGTGCCCGTAAGCACGATAACTCTCGTAAAAAAGGTCCGATCTTAATGAAATTTAGTACAAATGTGTAAAGTACCATTTAATTGAACGAGTTCGAAACCCAGATGAATCCCACTATCCGAAGGGGGGTTTTTAGGGGGTTTTGTAGCCCACAAATGCGTTTTTTGGGGTTTTCACATATAATTTTTATTTAAATCAAATTGTAATTTATACCATTGAATTTAGCCTAAAAAAACAAACAATTTGGTATTTTGATCATTGCTCTACGTCAATTGGTTACTGAGATATTGCAAGTGCTAAACACAGTACGTTGTCCAATGTTATTCTTATGGAGAAAAAGAAAAATTTTATATCTCGCTTATTTATGGACATAAACTGAGGAAATTTGGTACATGGCTTCATCTAGTTGTGGTTTATTGATTTTTGCACAAAACAATGTTTCGCCTATGGTTCCTGTAGCAGCAAACCTAGGTACTTGGTCCCCATGTTATTCTTATGGAAAATACTTAAAATGTTATATATTGCTTATTTATAAATGTATATGGATGAAACTTGGTATGTGACTTCACTAAGACGACTTCTATTGATATTTGCATAAAACCCCATTATTTTGTGTGCCTTGTTGCAGCAAACCTGCGTACTCATCCCCAATGTTATTCTTATGGAGAATAATTAATATTTTAAATATTGCTTGTTTGCGAATATATTTATTATGAATCCTGTTAAGTGTTTTAATGTGTTATGTTATATATTCATTGGAAATTCGCTGAGTATGCAGGTTTGCTACGACGGTGGTATTTCTGTAAAACAATGTGTTTGGTCAATCGTTTTAGCCATTGATATTTCTTTAGCACTAGCCAAAATAACACTTTTAAGTTAAATACGATAAAAAGCCTGACAGTCACTTGCCTCTATTGTTAAAGTCTTGTTTATAAAGAGCATTGTTTCTTAGGCTATAAGCAGATAGGCTTTGTCTCGTAATCAGATAATGTCTGAAAACTGCTTTAGCATTCTTAAAATGTATTCCTTGATTTCTTGAAAGTAGATATTTTAAAATGTTATACTTTTAGTTCTAAACTATGTTTATGGATTTGGTTAAGCCATTCGTGTCCATTGTAGTTTTTTATTGTTAAAACTAAATTGAAAAAACTAAATGGAGTATTGTATTCTATCAAAATTAATAGTAAAATTAAAATACACTATATTTTGATTGTTTTTAATTAAATTTCCACTGAATATAGAACATCTTTTAATTGAATGAATTTATATCGTCTATTCAATAAACTACTATTATAATTTATCCAACTTTCAGGGTCATTGATAGGTTGTTATTAAAATAAATGTATTACCTTTGTTAAAAAAATGGATAAGTAAATGTTGGCAGTTTCATTAATAGAAATAAAACTGCTTTTAAAATTTGACTACAACATCCACGAACTGTCTATAATTCGAATAACAACAAGTGTGTACGATGTAAGATCCAGAAATACATATTCGTTGTGGAATGAAACAAAAGTTAATATTTTTAATTGAATTTTTGTTATTACGTATACATTTATTTAATTTTAGTGCTCAATTTATCATACAGAATTCACCCATGAAGACCGAATCTGCACTTATTTTAATTTATTTTCACGTAGGGCAGTGATTCCCCTTATTTCTATGATACTAAAGTATTGAAATTATTAATTATATAGAGAATGTTAAACGCCGTCCTGAAACGACTTGGCAGTCGAGGATCACAATCACGGTCAATCTAACCCCAACGATAATCACCCCAATGGGACAAGACTCTTATTTAACAGTTTCAAAGAGTAATCCAGAACTTTTCATTGCACATGATTATAATGAATATTAATACACTCATATAATCAGACGTTAAGTACTCATATAATCAGACTTATTTTCATTTTGTGATTCGGTGAATTAAGTAATACAACTTATTTAATTTTCATCAAACTGTAAAATTGTAAACATCTTAAAATCGTAAAGAAACGTAACCACTTTTATATTTCAAGGCTAAGGGTCTCAGAAGTCGGCAGGAACGGAAGCTGAACAGATTATGTTGTTGGTTTTCTGTTACTTGGAGCGGAAAAGCTCCCCCTCATCCTTCCCAAATCGCTTTGACCCCGTAATAGGTTCGGGTAAGATGGGTTCTGCCAATATTCGGATCTCTTTTTCATATTTTATCTACATTATTTTTTGAACTAAAATTATCTTTTAAAATTTATTCACCAAAGATTTTTTTAAATAACTACCAACTTCATTCTTGTACACAATCTTACGACGTCAACAAAATAATGTTAATGTTCTCTAAGACGCTAAAATAACCTTGGTTAACGATTATACCGTAGAAATGATTCGTCTATTCTGTATATTTATATAATATTATTTCGCTTTAATTCTTTCATACCAAAACATGTCTCATATAAATAGTAAAAAACTAAGTTTGACTAAAACTGAGAACGCTACTGAGTCATCTATTTTCATGACATGGCCACTTTAGCATATATCTGGGTATATTTTGACGCAGTGTATTTTTTTATTTCATCACATTTTACTGATTAATAATTATTATTCATTCTAATTTGTTAAATGTTGTTTTATTTATTTTATCAAAGCCATAATCTTGATAATTTTTCGAAAGCAACAAAGAGTTATTTGTTTGTGTCTTAAGGGACCTTATGCACACATTATAATTAACACATTATTTATTTTTTTTAACTTTTGTTAACTTTTTGTAATAGCTTATTTGTTTATTTTTGTATCCATTTCTTTTACTAGATCTATAATTTTGTATTTTATTCCACATCATTATGTGCAGAGTCAGTGCTGAAGTGCAGTTAAAAGACCGCAATTGAAAGGCTGAGGACTCATTCGCACTCAAAGACGAAGGCTTGGGGGAATTAATTCCACGTAAATTAATCAATGTAAATTTTATTTATTTAATTTTAATTTATTTTTTTAGTTTATTTAACATTTATTTTTTTGAATAAAGGATTTGATTTGTAGTCAATGTCTGAAAAATTGTTTGGATAGTTTGTCCGCTTTTTGTGATAGTTTTGCAATACATTCAAATACTATCCAACTTCTGGTATAGCTCCTACTGTTTATATGCTTCTACAATTTGTTTATAGTTTTGTGCTTTATTACGTTATTTTTAATTTGAAAAACTTAAGAACCTTATCCAAGTAAACTGTTGGATCCTTACCACCAGTCCCTCCAGATCCGCCAACAAGACAACGCCTGACATTCCTGTTTGATACTAGGCCGCTGGGATCACACGCTTGGAATCGAGCTCCCACAACTAACTGCATTGTTTTGTAATCGATTGGATGGGTTGCACCAGAATGTGAGATACATGTCATTTACTTTTAAAAGACTCAGGAGACTTTGTCATATACACTTCTACGTGTACCTTATAACAAAACTATATGATTGGCAATATTTCATGTCGATACTAGTTACCCACCTTTCTGGTCATAGTAACTAGTGAATGTTTCGTAGCAGAAGTAGATATATTTACAATGTATTCTTTAACGATATTTATCTAGCTATCTTGATATATTCGTGGTTATTGTATTTCACTTCGTTTCAATGAGTTCGAATCTCACGATGTCCTCATTCGTAAGAGCTGGGACCTATTTTCCTGAAAGCATTTAAAAAGCTCTTTGACACAATGCCTCTGGTGTAGTTAAAGACAAAACCCTAATTTAAGTATACATAATTAATTAATAACAATAATGTAAGGTAAAAATTCTTAGGTAAAAGTCCGTATTATTGTAAAAGAGGTTGAAAATAAGAAACTGAAGTTCCATGCATCACACATTTGACAGGGAAGATCTTTAAAGTATAATACAAATAACAATTTAAAACAATGTTGAAATAAATATTAAGATTGTTCTTTTATTATATAATATTTGTTTATTTTGATCAATCTAGTTCTACTTTTTTTCAATAGCGAGATGTTAATGTTATAATGATGCTGCACAGTAAAAGAACTGGTCGAGTATGGCTTGGTTAGCTATTTGAATCAAAGTCAATTTGGACGGGGATTTATATTGAATCCCCATAAGACAACTTATGCACATTAACCATCTTTTCTCATCGTTAAACTCCAACAACTAGTGATTTACATTAATAAAATGGCAGACATAACGTTTCAAACATACGTTGTAATAAGATTAACATGGAAGTCTGGTGGGGTTTAACCCTAGAGAAAATACGAAATTAAAAATCAAGTTTACTAGATAAAAAAATAAAACGTATTTTCCAAGAAAATGTAATGGTTCAACTCCTTTTTAACACAAATCTGGGAAGAAACTCACACACACACTAACACACTTATTTTATTTAATGATTTGTAGCTATATCGCATATTTTAAACTCAGATAAAGCAGCAAGAGGACTGAAAAAATTAAATTCTAACTGAAAACGCCAACACTACAACTTAAAAACCATACCAACTGTGTAACAATATCAGCACATTGTCTAGTTTCACTACTTATAATTTGAAGAGCGGTGTCTTCTTCATTCTTAATGATGTTTCACACTCGAGTTATTCAATCAAAGTCTCGTTTAATGGGTTGCCGCGGTTCGTTGAGCAGAGTGGGAAGTTCCGCTGAAGCCGCACTTCTTTGATGAAGCTCTTTCTGCTCAAAACTAGTAAAGTCCCGAGTCAGATCATCACGAAAGTTTTAAAGTTTATACTTAGTTGTTTTATAAATATATATATATATATATACATATATTATGAAATATCACAAAACATATATTTAATTTAATTTAAGACGTTTTGAAATATTGTGATCTAAATGTGTGAATACATATTCTCCTTTTCTCATCCCCTTCTTCCTTCCTTCTTTCTTCATTCCCTTTATTTTCCTATGACATTGTTATCCCATATAACGTTAGGTAATGTAAAAACTAGAAAATTTGAAAAGGAAGACCCGTTATAAAATAACATAATAATGCATTTGGTTTGTATTTTAGAGGAGGACCTCTCCAATTAAACAAACTAAATGTCCTCTTCGTTTGTCAGACATTTAATTTCATTGTATTCTAATGCTCTGCAGCTTATGGTGGGTTCAAACTAACAGGACACGGCATTGATGCATAGCTTAAAGCCGTTGGTGATTAGCAGGGATTGAACCTGGAACCCTGAGAACCAAGTCTCTCGTTATAACTACTACCCCGTCCAGCCGTCTTCCCCGTCCAGTCCAGTTATTAGAACACTATATAATCGTTAAAAATGTCCATGTAAGCTGTAAATCGTCGGTAGTATATTCAACTCTGAGTCAGATTGTTTATTCTATTTCAAGTGAGCCTCGCCATGCTAACCATCAAGGACCGCATTTGTCATTGTCCCTCCCCAGTGTGGAAAGTTCAGTCAGCTGTCCAGAGGAGATATATCACCTGATTACCAGATGCTGCCCTCATTGCGCAACTGGCTTTCTCATTTAGTTCATTCCATCACAAATATTTCTCAAAGTAATGTGTAAATATTTCAAAATTAAATTATTAATAAAGTATATTCATTATTAGTGTATTTCATATTTATATATCTTTTTATCGGATATTAAAATGGTTACAGAAAGGTGTATAGCTGGAATAATAAATAAAGGTGATTGTACCAGCCGTCTTCTATTTCAGAGTTAACGACAACAACAAACGCGATGTGATCTACGCTGATTAATTAAGTTCAGAAACTATAGTAAGGTGAGAATGCAGTTCAGTCAAACAAATCAGAGTTACATTCATACTAGATAATTTGATAACTACTCCTTCAATGTATCATTATAATGAATATAAATGTATTTCCTCAAATGTAAAATATCTTAAACTATCCATAAGGCTACACCCTATGGACATTGAAGCTATTTTTTAGCTTGTATTACTCTAATTGACAATCAAGGCGATTGTTAAAAAGTAAGTTTGGATTTTGAGGGGCTTCTTCCTGCAAAGTTAGCATCTACTAGACTTAAAAATAAATCAAATAAAATGGGTTTCAGTTAAAGATGGTCGTCTTTACATCATAGTGTTTTAAATTGTAATTCACTGTGAGGGCCCAGATTGCTCCAATGCTGGGAAAATGCCTCGCAGGACTAAAAGTGTTTAAAATAAATTGCAATAATCATAGTTTATTATAAGTTTCATTTTAAAATACATTTTGGCTCAAAACTAAAAATTTTTCTTCATGTACAACAAAATTAAAAGTGGAATAGATTTTAAACATTTTACAATTTAACGCTGCTTAATTTGTTTAAAAATCAAGCATACACTGGAACTTGAAACGGTATTAATAAACGTAAAGAAGGTTAAAAGAGTTTGTTTTTCATAGATAGTTCATGTTACTCGACATAGTGTGCAATGACACACGAAACCCAATACAGAAGTGGATAGTTTCTTTTCCATTTAAATAATTTTCAATTTGTATATCATGTTATTGTTTTTGATTTATTACGAGTATCATTATTTTTATGATTGTATACAACTTTTGGTGTTTCAAAAATAAAGATATTATTTAAATCTTATACAATACCAAGTTTTTACAAGAATGACATTTAAGCCTCATTCACGGCCTGCCATGTCCGCATTGCGATCTTCGATCTGGTAATCATACTGCTCCGCTGCCTACCTCGCTCTGTTTACTACGTAAAAATTGATTATTTTAAAAATGTTTTAAATTAGATTTTTAATTTATAAGTTCTTACGAATTTGTTAAATTCATGGACATGTGTTTCTTGATCCATGTGGCATACTTGTCTTATATACTATTAAATTAAACTAAACTATTTTACAATTATTCTAAATTCCAAAATTATTGCCAAATGAATCAAGAAATAATTTACCATCTTCAACAAATGACGCGTTCAAAAAAATGAACATAAGTATTCTTTTTAAGAAGATAAAATATTGGAAAAGCAAGCATTCCAAACTATAAAACTATTTATACAATATATTTAATAGCGCTTATCAGTACAAACACACATCATGTAACTTGTCAGGATCCATTATAAGCTTATGTTAAGTACTTTTGGTTTGTATCAATAACAACAAATCCAAAACTGAATTAACCCTTGTACCGCATCGCATTTTTCTGTATACTAAAAACTATTCCAACAACAAACTAAATTGTAATTTTAGTTATAATTTATGAACACAACGAATTAATTCATTTTACAGAAGAATGGAGTTATTTTTGTATAATATAAAATATTTTCCGTTTGGAAACGTGCAACTTTAATATTATTTTGCTGCGTTGCGCCTAAAGATTGATGAGGGGTCGTTTACAGTGTATGCCGAGGCCGTACTCAGTGATATATTTTTACTTGCCATATTCTCGATAAAGGTGATTTATTACAATCCACTTTTTCTGCGTGATACGGTAAAGGTTCAGTTAATAATTTTATTATAAGATTTGAGATAAAGTTTAGTGCTCAAAATATTGACAGGATATGTAGCTTACGATGCGACATTTTAGAAATCAAAACAAACAATCTGTTATGCTTTATAACAGGTGTTGTCACGGCGACACTCTTAAATTTGGTACGGAGTGTTCCAAGATTTATAAAATGTATTTAAAAGCTGTGTTTTATTTAGTATATATGTTGTTTTTAGCGAATTTCCCCTATAGGGAAAAAGCTATTACCGTAGGTCTCATGGTAAGACTTAAACCCGAGACCATGACAATTTTTTGTTTTGAGGTCCCCAGATGACAAAACACTATTCGTTCAAATTTATATAAATGTATATAAATATATATATATATATATATATATATATATATATATATATATATATGTCCGTGAATGCGATAACTTGAGTAAAAAACGTCCAATTCCGATTAAATTTGGCTCAAATGTGTAAAATGACATTCATGACTTTAAGATTGAAGACCAAAAAAATCGGGCTATGGGAAGGGGGTTTATGGGGGTTTTAAATTTTCCAAAAATCAGTTTTTTGCATTTTTCACCCTACAATTATTTAAAAACTTAATTTTGGTTTTGACCATGTTGTAGAGCTTAAACAACAAATAATATTGTATTTTGAATTATTAACCTAGGTTAAGTGGTTGCGGAGAAAATCCAAAAAACCTACTCATAAAATCTCCCATGTTAATCTTATGGGGAAAAGGTTTTTGGCTTTTCCTAAGTTTATTTTTATGTAAACTTCACATTTGCTTTTACCAATCTGTTCAGTTCGACAAAACAATCATTTTGGTGTTTAAATTGTGATTCTACGCCCAACCGTTGATGAGCTATTCAAAGTGCTAAACACAGTATGTTGTCCAATGTTATCCTTAAGGGGAATAAATAAAATTTGATATCTCGATTATTTATGAATGTATGTTGATGAAACTTGGTACTTGGTACTTGGCTTCTTCACGTAGTACTGGTATATTGATATTTGCACAACAAATTGATTGTTTTTATTATTCCCGTAGCAACAAACCTGCGTACTCAGCCCCCATGTTATTCTTACGGAGAATAAGTAAAATGTAATGACTCCCTTAATTATGAACATAAATTAATAAAACTTGGTATGTAGCTTCACTTGGTTGAGTTATGTTGATAATTGCATAAAACACATTTTTCTCCTTGTTGCATCAAATCTGCTTACTCAGCCCCCATGTTATTCCTATGGAGAATAACTAAAATGTTATATAGTGCTTATTTATGATTGAATATTGATGAAACTTGGTATGTGGCTTCACCTAGTTAAATTATATTTATACCTGCATAAAAACCAAGTGTTTGTTTTCCTTGTTTCACCAAACCTACGTGCTCATTACCAATGTTATTCTTATAGAGAATAATTAAAATCGCTTATATGTGAATATATTTTTATGAAACTTGGTATACGGCTTTATGTGGGATTAAGACAAATATTATGCATTGGAAATTCGCTGAGTACGCAGGTTTGCTGCGACGGGGTATTTTATAATATAGACATGTCAAATCGTATTCTTGTGCTAACTAGCAACAAGTTGTAAGTATACGTTATAGATAAAATTTAGGGAAAATACAGAAAATAAATCGAAAATATATAGTTTTACTAGGAAATTTAAAACGAAAATAAAGAGAAGCTTACCTGCGTTAATAAGAACTAGCAAAGCTTTAAATAAGAATTTCTAAAAACATTAGAGAGGAATAAGTTTTAATTCTACCCGCAGACCACCGTTGTGCAGAATTTAATTAAATCGACTAACCAACTAAATTATTCTCTATCATGATTACTCTATTCCTGGGAGTTCAACATGATAGGGATACTTTCAGAAAATGAGTTCACAAATATAATCAAAAATTATAATATTTAAAAAAAGATTATTTAATTATAATGTATTTTCAGATATATTTCTTATTTTAAATTAGTAAAACCATCTTTTAACGAACATCATGAATGAATTCAAAGGAATGTTTATAGCACGACCATAGTCGTTTCCTGATGTATATTTTCGTTAACATGAAATTCATTACATAACAATTAATAAAGCAAAAGCTATTTAACGAATTACCAATTGTCAGTAGAATAAAATGTACTAATTGATTATTGTTAATAAATTATATTATCAGAGTAACTGTTAAACTTCATAAACTCATTCACTATAGTTAACGAATTATATACTTAAAACCACAAAACAAATATAAATATTTGTAATAGTGTACTTGTTAATAAAAACAGTAGCTTTTCCCTAAATGTAAACTAATTCCATTGTTTCATTGTTTGTCTTTTTAAACATTCATTATTTCCGTCTTTGCACATAGCAGCAGTATAAACAAGTCAGTGTATATTGCCCAATTACACCCCTACAACCAGATCCCTCGGGACCTTTATGTTTTAAATATTATATACTTCTTGATCAGATAGTTTATCTTTAAATGTAACAATCGTGTAACCTACTGGCCATGGGCTCATGTCAGAGTTATCGGGTGCAACTAAACAATTTTCTATTAACTTATTGATTTATTTTATATTGTATACGCAATATATTTTTAATACGTTCTAGCAATATTCACTATTAACATAAGAAACTTAACCGAACAATTTAATTTATTGGTATGCAGTAATATGCAATTAATATTTGAAGGTTTATTTTAGTCGTCTGTTAAAGGAAAACCCACCATATATTTTCCTGTTTACCCTTAATTCTTATTTTAATGTCAATATTTTAATGCCAATTCCATTAAACGTAAAAATACACAATGGTTGAATTAAATCAGCGTATAAATTATCTTACTGTTTGTCAACATGTGCCAGCTTTGCAAAATCTTACATCGAAAGCATAATTTTTAAATTGCGGTGCTTAACCTTCAATGGATGAAAAAGAAACAGAGAACAAATCACCAAACTAAAAACGTTCTTGTAGTTACAATTTTTTTCGTCTTAGTTATACCATTCATTATGCATTCTAAGGATATATACTTTCCAAAGGATGTATAATCAATATGGCCTTATACATATGGCCTTTTGGGTTGATAAATTAATACTTTAACGGTTCAAATATTATTCAGCCTAACATAACTTATAAACACGTGACGCCCTCTTTACCTCCTTTCTAGTATGTTTGATGTACAGTAGATACCCAAGTAAACTACCTCTAAGTAAACTGGTTGGAGGAAAGGGCCATTACTTTTCCTTTGTCATTTAACTGAAATTGAAATTAGTTGAATGATTATAACTCTTCTTAACTCGATCACAATTCTGTTTTAAATCGGTAAATAACTTGAAACTCTGGAACTAGTAGAATATCTCCGGTAGAATAACGACCGTAGCGTCGGCTTCGCTGCTGCAAAACTTGTGGTTGAAAACTGAATTAAAAATGCAATTCACTTCATCTATTTTAAAACATATATCTCCACAGGTACAGCACAACTTTGCTGGTACAAATCCCAATACGTAAGACACATTACATCATAAACAGTATTTATTAGATCTCCCGAGGACTCAGGGGTCAGTAAGTCAATACCTACGATCTGTCGAAACTGTATAGTCAGTGGGATGGGGAAATTCATCGTAGTATTTCAAAACATAAAAGCATGTAACTTATTCTCACCTATCTTATAGCAAAAACAGTTGGAGTTTTATTAATTTTGGCACTGATTGTTTTATTCGAATAATTATCTAAAACATTCAACTACACAAAATTGATTCAAACGTTTAATCATAAAACTGTGACGGTTATTAAAAAGAACCTAACTTCAACATTTGTAAATCGCTACAAGTACTCAGTTGAATTTCAATCGTCATTAAAATGTGTTTATTGATCATTACCTTTCTTAATATCATCATTTTTACCACTAATGATATCTTAACATGTTCATATTCAATAAACTGAAAATATTTATTTCTTAAACTAACCAATTACATTTGTTTCATTCCAGCATTAAAATGTATCTATATATTTCTTAAGAAATATTGTTGATACCATTTATTTTCATTTATTGCAGCTAAGGAAGTTCAGTTCTGCAACAGTGTTAAAATATTGTACTTTGATATTAAAAACAAACATTTCTGTTCCTCTTCATTTTTTGGGAGGATATTATAAAATGCGATGTTATACAATAACACTTCATACACAACCTGGCAATTTTGTATTACTCTTAAATGTTTTAACCCAATTTTTTCAACCGTATTTTTATTTATGAAATAAAAGCTGCATACTGAACTACTAAAACGATTTAGAATAACAATTTGTGGCAGGTAAACGAGAAAAATGTGTTCCAGAAGTCAAATAACGAGTGATGGCACCTCGCCAGACCAATCTGGCCACTCGAGTCGAACCTCTATAGAAAACGTGTGATTGGGTTGTTTGGAAGTGGACATCCCATCAACTGCAATATCTAGTTTTGTCTATTCGTGTAAAAGCATTGTTAACATTCTATACATGGACATTTATTTCATTTTAAAAAGATAATAATATGAGCATAACTTTCTCCAAGTGTAAAATGTAAATATATATATTGTAATGAAATATGGAATTTATGACAAGAAGTATAAGTTTGTTATATATATAACAGTTTAACTGTAAAATTGTGCGAAACTATTAAAAGAGAGTTCAGTTAATCTTGAACCAATGATGTTTTTCTACTTTCATTAGTAAATCTTTAGGAGAATTTATAATAGAATAAGCGAATGGAATACTGTTACTTATAAACTTATACTCATAAACTATTATTATAGACAATTAAACAGTTTTTTATTTTAAATTATTGTAATAAATAGTCCTATACACCGGGATACACCTGCTTATAAATATTGAGTCATAAATCAATTACAAAATTATGGCCTTATCACTGAATTTAGGTCAGGCTTTTGCCACAATTGATTACAGAAAAATGATAATGAAAAAAATACTATTTAATGAAACTATTGAATATACAACATGTATTGCCATTTAAAAATTGTTAAATAGTTTTTCTATTTATATTCAGTCTGCATAATCTTTACTGGCTGTTGGACTGTGTTGTATTGTAAAATTCCGGTTTTACTATAAAAAATCTCAAGTAAACTTATTCTACTTGATTTCCTTATGGGCTAAAATAACTATCCTTTCTCAACGGAAAAATATTTAACCAAAACGAAAACTTGAAGCAGTTGAACGAACTTATTTCGTTTAAACTGCTATTCCTTTATTAACGATTATTTTATTCCAACAATTAATGATTGAAATAAAAAAAGTATCTACTCGTAAACTACTAATCCAAATTTTTTATTTTCGAAATTTAATTTTGCTGGAGAACGTTAGAGGGATCTGCTACTTCACTATCTCAGTAATTTCGAGAGTTCGATTCGAGTCTTTTAGTTCATCAGATTAGAACTTTAAATAATTTGACAGCATTTTTAATATAAAAATAATTTGTGATTATTTATTGAACAAATTTAATAAAATTCAATTTTACTATGATATAAATAAGTGATTAGCTTGCTTTCTGCAGGCACTAACCCGCCAGCTTGTCAAAATTCGATCAGCTGTCATTGTATTAGTGCTTGAACGACCTTGTCAGAGCAATCACGTTTATCAAAACATGCATTTTTGTTATCATTTTACTTGTACAATTCATTCTCTATCAATCTCAATTTTACAGTTAGATTAATACTAATACAACTGATACTTTTGTTTCAAAACTTTGGACATTTTTATAAACTGGATTAATTGACTTGTCTGCTTATAACATAAACTCATGCATGTGAATCAACGTACACTTTTTTCACCCTGAAAAATTCTCTTCAGCTATTTCCCCGTTAAATCACTCCTTACCTAAAGTTGTTGGAGAGTTCAGTGCACGACTTACAGCATTCAGTTTAGTTTACGATGAAACTTTCCGGCTTCGACTTCTGCAAGTCCTAAATATTGACTTAGTTCTGAAAAGCGAATTGTTACATTACGGTATTGTTTCGTTATGTAGAGTTATTCATACAGTACACTACTACAAAACAATACGAAAGTAATATACGTCATAGTGTATAACAGTAGTCATGCCGCGCGCTTTGGCCCCAACATAGGGTCTTATGGAGAATAGATTAACATGGACTCTTATGGAGAATAGATTAACATTGGTCTTATGGGAGAATAGAATAACATGGGCTCTTATGAGGAATGGAATTAGGGTGTAATTGCCTCCCTCTGTGGCTCTTTTGCTACCCTCTGTGGTTGATTATTTATCTTTTGCATCTCTCTGTGTTTAATTATCTACAGTTTTTGGTAATTAATTGATCCTCGTGTCCTTCTGTTGTTAATCATCTAGCCTTCTGTGGTAATTATTTAACCCTCGTGTCCTTCTGTTATTAATCATCTAACCTTCTGTGGTAATTATTTAACCCACGTGTCCTTCTGTTGTTAATCATCTAGCCTTCTGTGGTAATTATTTGACCCTCGTGTCCTTCTGTTGGTAATCATCTAACCTCTGTACATCTAACCTCCACATCCTTCACCCCCTTCTGCGTATCTATCTACAGTTCCTGTTCTCTCAGCTGGTGGGTGTAACATTTTAAGTAACCTGACTGGCTGGTATGTTGATTCGCGTCCTTCTGTTGTTAATCATCTAGCCTTCAGTGGTAATTATTTGACCCTCGTGTCCTTCTGCTGTTAATCATCTAGCCTTCTGTACATCTAACCACAACATCCTCAACATAGTCTCTGTCAGCAAACTCGTTGTAACTAGTTGTTACCTGTGGGCTCTGTGATTGAAAGAGACATATCCCCCACCACAATACCTGCTATCTTGCCGCGCATTTTCTCTTTCTCTCTTTGCTCCCGGCTCCCGTCGCGATTGGACGTGTTTTTGCGCTGCTCCGTTCGCTGCGTTTTTGCAAAGATTAAACTTGAGCGTTTGCTCCCCATAGCGGCTTCACTTTTCCTAACCTCACTTTTTGCTTTGTATTTTACATAACCTCACTTTTAATTTGTATTATTCTGACTAACATAACCTCAATCTCAACCATTTTCTTACCATAACCTAATATAACATAACCTCACTTTTGATTTGTATTTAACATAACCTCACTTTGTATTATAGTAATCTTGCATGTCCTGTGATTTTTAGCATTATCTGACTTGCTAAAGTAACCTACTTTTTCTAACCTCACCTATTACACTCCAAAATGTATAACCTTACTGTATTATATTAATTTTACGTGCATGTTGTACTTCATTTTATTGTCTTGGCTGTATTAGTGTTGTGTTTATATTTTAATTGTTTGATTTGGTAGTTTACAGTAAAGAAAGTAAACATACCACACTTCCTCGTGGCTAAAGTAGTGTTGTGTTGACTAACATAACCTCCAGTAACCTGATTTTTTGCCCTGGTTCTTTTGTACAGTAAATTCGCCTGAGCAACCTCACTTTCTATTATTGTTATTTTATGCAGTTTTGGTTGGAGCAGTTTTTGTATGTATTGACTAACATAACCTCACTTTTCCTAACCTCACATCCTTGTGTCAAGAGTAGTGTTGTGTTTGTATGTGTTGAGTAACAGTAATCTCACTTTTCTTTAATGCAGTTTTGGTTAGAGTGGTGTTTGCTACCTTCATTAGAGTTAACCTGTAGTTCTGGCTTGACTTGCGTAGTCTGTGTGTTAGTGTTTTTCTGACTTGCGTAGTAATACAGAGGTACCGTGCTCTTTTGTAGATCCTCTGTACCTGTTCTTTTAGAGAACCTGATCGGTGACTTTAAAGTATCAGTTCCAAGTGTTACAGTTACATCATATATCTTGTTCATTTAATATCGATGAAGACTGCCACAAAGTAACAGTTACAAAAGTAACCGTTCCAATAAAGTAACAGGTCCTACACTACCCATTCCCATTCCCACAGTTTTCAAGGTAACAGTTCCAAAAGTATCAGTTTCATTAGATCAAACAGTGAAAAAGTAACAGGTCCACTCTCTATATATATCTCTTGCAACAAGCTCTAGTTCTTCAGTCTGATTTCAGTCGTGACGCTGATCAGACGTGTTTTGTGCTGCTCTTGCGTAAGTGTTCTCTTGCACAGATTATTATTGATACTGCGTAATTCAGTTATATCCGTGTGAGTTTGACTCTGTTCGGGGTACTTGCTGTTTTAAGCGTTAACACAGTCTAGCTTGTTTTCAGTATTCAATTCTCTGTTGAAGGATGGATGTTTCTAAAAAGGACCCTCAAAACCCGGTAAATTTAATTAGTAAAGATGAAACCTACGTTAATCACTTTAGACTTTACGGGACTAACATGTTTTCAAATTCACTAAACCTCCCAAAGGTATCTCTGAGTTTGATTGGATTCGTAAAGGTTTTAATCAAATTGTAGAGACATCCAAAGCCAACGTTGCACCCACTGATTATCTAGGTTTTAAATTACAGTCTATAAATTTAAAAAGTGCTGAACCGGGATACGTATCGTTAAGACCGGTCTCTGAAGTTAGCGGTGATGTTCTCTGGGATATTTTCGGGGGCATAATTCAAAGCAATGCGCAATCTATAACCTCTAGTGACACGTTTAGAGTTGATGTTACAAGGATTAACGTCCCAGTAGGTAAAGGAAGGGCAAGACCCGACTTTTACAATACCTTTGATGAAGAATCTAAAGCGAGACGGGGAATTGTAGTAATTAATAATAAAGACAATTTATGTTTGGCTAGAGCGCTGGTAGTAGGCAAAGCACTTGCAAAAAATGATCCCCAGTACAAAGCAATACGTCAGGACAAGGGAAAAAGACAAACTTTCAGAGCTAATAAACTCATAGCAAAAGCCCGTGTAGAAATGCCCGAGGAGGGTGCAGGAATCCCTGAGCTTGAAAAATTCCAGTCCCATCTTAAAAAATACAAAATTACCGTCTACAACTATGACAAAAAAGGCCGGGATGTTTACTTTGAAGGAGGTAATGAAGACGCTAAATTAAAAATTAACCTTCTTTTTCACAACGGTCATTATAATGTAATTACAAACTTAACTGCTGCGTTTGTTTGCAATTTCTTTTGTGAAGCCTGCCATATTCCCTACAGCAACAGACATGAGCATCGGTGCTCTAACAGATGCTCGTCCTGTCATACTATCTCCCCGCCCTGTAAACTAGAACACGGTGGCATCACATGCCGTTTTTGCAACCGCTCCTTCAAAAATGAGCGGTGTTTAGTAGCTCATCAAGGGCAAATTTGTAAAACTGTAAAACTCTGCCGTGACTGTAAGAAAATGATTTATCCAAAAAGACGTAAGACAGCTCATGTATGCGGAGAAGTTTTCTGTAAGCCCTGTGAAGCGTTCAAAGACCCAGCGCATCAGTGTTTCATGAGGGTAGATAGGAGAACACCGAAAGACCGTGATTTTTTGTTTATTTTCTTTGACTTGGAAACAAGGCAGGATGAGTCACTTCCCTCAGACCCACAACAGAAAGTTCATAAAGTAAACTTGTGCGTTTCTCAACAGTACTGCTTTAAATGTATTATTGGGGGCGAGTGTGAAACTTGCTCGGAACGGCAAAGGGTATTTGAAAAAGAACCGGTAAAACACTTCATGGACTATGTAATGGGAATTCGAAAAAAATTTAAAGATGTTTGTGTAATTGCCCACAACGGGCAAGGTTTTGATTTCCAATTCATACTACAGTATATTATGGAAGAAACTAAATTCACACCAAAAATAACTCCTCGGGGAACTAAAGCTATTTTGATCGAAGTAGCCAACGTAAGGTTTGTGGACTCACTTAGCTATTTTCCCATGGCCCTCGCTGCACTCCCTAAAGCTTTTGATCTACCTCCCGAGAAAAAGAAGGGCTACTTTCCCCACCTCTTCAACACCTTGGCGAACCAAAATTATGTAGGCCCTATGCCCGACAAAACATACTACTGTCCGGAATCAATGTTTGAGAAACCACACAAGGCCTTTGAAGAATGGTATGATGAACGAGTCGCTGAAGACTATGTCTTTGACTTTCAAAAAGAAATATTGGAGTATTGCATCTCTGACGTAGAGATTTTAGCTCAGGCATGTATTAAATTTAGAGCCTTACTTCTTCAAGAGTGTAACGTAGATCCTTTTCTCGAGGCTATAACAATCGCCAGTGCATGTAACCTGGCCTTCCGCCGTAACTTCTTAAAAGAAAATACTATTGGACTAATACCAAAATCAGGGTACCGACTTGCAGACAATCAGTCAGCCGTTGCTTTACAGTGGTTAACATGGGAGGAGGAGAAACGTGGAGTAAAGATTCAACATGCGGGCCGGGGCAGAGAAGCTAAAATTAATGGACTAAAAGTAGATGGGTTTGACGGGGAACGAATTTACGAGTTTCACGGGTGTTACTGGCACGGCTGCCCAAAATGCTATCAATACAGCAGAGAAGAACCTCTGCCGGATGATCCCTCAGACAGTTTGCATCTCCGTTACGAGAGAACCAAGTCCAAAATGGCAAAATTTAATAGCTATGAAGTTGTAGAGATGTGGGAGTGCGAGTTTAGAGCTTTGAAGAAAGACAAAAAACTAAATCACTTGAACAAACTATCCATTCTAAACAAACTTCCGCTTAATCCTAGGGATTCCTTCTTTGGAGGTAGAACGGGTAATACTAAAACGTATTGTAAGTGTGAAGAGGGAGAAACGATACAGTATGTCGATGTCTGTTCCCTTTATCCGTTTGTGAATAAATATTGTAAGTATCCCGTTGGTCATCCTACTGTTTACGTTGGAAATGAGTGCCGAGAGAGAGGCCTTGAAGTAGAGGGCTTGTTGAAATGCAAAATTCTACCTCCTTACAACCTGTACCATCCCGTACTCCCCGCTAAAATGAATAATAAATTGATGTTTGTTTTGTGTAGAACTTGCGGTGAGACTTTAAACCAAGGGGAATGTTTTCATGATAGTGAGGAAAGGGCAATGGTAGGAACATGGACTATGGATGAAATTAGAAAAGCTGTAGAAAAAGGCTATGTGATCTTGGACATGTATGAGTTGTGGGAGTATGAAGTCGCCACATACGAGAAAGATGGGCTTTTTACCGATTTTATTAATAAATTCTTGAAAGTAAAGCAGGAAGCCTCAGGCTATCCTAGCTGGTGTAATACCGAACAGGACAAAGACAAGTATGTTTCTGATTTCTTTGAGCGTGAGGGTATTCAGATGGAGAAAGACAAAATTGCTAAAAATGGAGGACTCAGGTCAGTAGCTAAATTAATGTTAAATTCATTCTGGGGCAAGTTTGGTCAGCGAGAAAACATGACAAAAACTGCAATCGTGAGAGACTCTAAAGAATTATTCAACTCGTTAACTCAACCAGGAAAGGAAGTAAAGTTTGTTGAAGTAATTAACCAAGAGGTTTTATTAGTTAATTGGCAGAATGTTGATGATGCAGGTGAGGCTCTAAAAACTGTAAATGTTGTAATTGCGGCCTACACCACTGCTCATGCCAGGCTTAAACTGTATGAACATCTAGATGCCCTTGGAGGTCAAGTCCTTTACTATGACACGGACTCGTGTATTTATCTATACAGGGAAGGATTGTACAGAGTCCCTACGGGAGATTACCTCGGGGAAATGACGGACGAACTAGCAAGTGAGTACGGGCCCGGCTCTTATATCTTAGAGTTTGTTTCTGGGGGACCAAAGACCTACGCTTACCTTGTCTGGTCAGCTAAAAAGCAAAAGCTAGAAACTGTATGTAAAATCAAGGGCCTCACCCTCAATATGAAGACTTCCGAAACATTAAATTTCGAACAATTGAAAAAGATGGTCCTTAGTGAAGCTGCTGAAATTTTAGAAATTGAAGAAAACAGAATCAGGAGAACAAAGAGACGGGAAGTCGTTACAGTAAGTGAAATTAAAAAGTTTAAAATTACAGGGCCAAAGAGAAGATTTAATGATGATCACGACACCCTGCCTTTCGGCTTTAAAAAACAAAGAGTTGCTTAATGGAGCTGTCACTCACACGGGTACTGAGCGTATATACCTCTAAACATCAGCTCTATTAACTCATTCTGTTCTGAGACGCGGTAGTGAACGGACGTGTCTGTGTCTGTTACTGTTTGTCTCTTCTTGTAGAATGCCTGCTGAAAATAATACACTCCCTATTCAAGGGGTGTTTTTGAAGTTTATATCTAAAAGGAAGTTAAATGAAAATTCAAAGTTTCGCATTAAATCCTCAGAGTATGAGTTCTTTCTTACTGGGCCAATAAACGTATCGGAATGGCCTTTAGTGTTTTCGGAGTACATAGTAGATAAAATAACGGAGAACTCCTCATCAAACACCTACATTGGAGTATCAATAAAGTACGGTGATATCTCAGGAAATATACCATTCTTTCCTTTAGGGAATCTAACACCAACAGTCTTTGATGATCACTTTGAAAACATATTTTGTAACGTTAAGAAACTATCTGGTGTTTTACGTCTTGAAGTAACACTTGTCTCAATTCCGTGTTGCTACCTTCGATGAAGGTAGCACCTTTCCTTACGGAGCAATGTTACTCCTGTATATACCAAATGTCACTAGTACAGTTCATCATTCTGCTTCAAGACGCAGTACTGATCAGACGTTCTTCTGCGCTCCTTTTGCCTGTACTATTGAGTAAATTGTGACATGGCTGCCAAGTTCTATACATTCAATAACAAACCGGTATTGGTTCTGTTTGATAGTGAAGGAAATCCGTGATTTAAAGCTAGAGACGTAGCTACTGCTCTAAAGCATGTTAATGGCTGGAGTGCAGTTCGGAAACATGTAGATAGCAGTGATAAATTAACTGTTGGAAGTTTTTCCGACGCTCAAAAACAGGGCGCTGGGCCGATTGAGAAAACAACGGTTTTTATAAATGAAGCCGGATTATGTTCTTTGATGTTAAAATCAACTACTCCTGAAGCAAGACTGTTAGTAAGAAGTCTGTTGCCGGAGAAGTTTTACCTTACTTACACAAATATGAAAGATGAAAGTTCACTTTAAATGTAGTTTTTCTTTAAAATCACAAGTTCCCACTGTATGTGTGTGTGTGTGTGTGTGTGAATAAAGGTCACTGGCGCGGGTGACGAAAAGCCCCGTAAACCTGAATGAAGGTCACTGGCGTGGGTGACGAAAAGCCCCGTAAACCTGAATGTGTGATGAAGGGTTTAGTAGATTGAGGCGCCGGGCTAACACCCCGACTACTCCTTCGAAAAACCCGGTGTGAATGAAGGACTTTGTACATTGAGGAGCCTGGCCAACACCCTGGCTACTCATTGGAACAGTCCGTACGGTGGGACTTGTAAAAAAGTATAAAAGTAAAATACAAAAAAAAATAAACGGAGGAGACAACCATTTTGTTTTTGGAAGGTCTCCACGAGTCATGGCGGTGGAGGGGCCATGACTTTACTAAACATTCTCTGTTTATCTTAGTAAATGTAGAGTTTAAAGGTGTTAAAATGAACGGACTTTGTCTTAGTAAATGACCGCCTTCCTCATACACAATGAACGGATTGACAGAGAATACAAAAAATATATAAAAAGGAGGTAGCATTTTGTTATGGAGTGGCTACCACAGTGAGAGGCGATGGTTGGGGCCTCTCACCCCAGAGGTTAGGCCTCCAGGGGAAGCTCTGGGTAACCAAAAAGAACGCGCCGACGCTCCTACGGCCTAGCCTAAAGGCTTACCGTGGTGTGGAAACGCGAGCGTTCAAAATTATTTCATTGGGGTTAGCTTTCTTGCCTGTCCATTTCTGCTAGTGTTCTCCTAGTATTCTCTCCTTTAAGTTATTATAGGTTTTCCAAAATAATCCTGCTACCATAAGTATAAAATTCCAAATATTCCTCAACGTAGAGTTTTTAAAGCAACTAATTACACCAAAAAGTCACATCTGAACTCTAAAATGTGTAATCTCTGTACCTTTTTAACTTTACAAAATACCCTACTGTCTCTTTTTACACAGTAGTTTTAATTCATAATCAGCGGGCCATGCATGTAGATAGGTCTATCCCATAGACCATCTACAAATGTAATTTTTATTAAAGGGGTGCAGGAAATGTAGTGATACTGACCAAATTAATAGGAAAAATCTAACTCCACCATTACGGTGGGGTTTGAAAGTAATACCACTACCACACCATATCCTACCCTGCCATTCCTCCCAATACCATATTCTACCCTACTATACCTCCCAATACCCTATCATACCATACCATACAATACAATACCATACCATACCTTACCCTACCATACCTCACCAAAGCCAAAACATCCTATACTAAAGTCACCATATCCTAACACCCCACCCAAATACCATACAACAACATGACATACCCTACCCGACCATACCTCACCAAAGCCAAAACATCCTATACCAAAGTCACCATATCCTAGCACCCCACCCAAATACCATACAATAACATGACATACCACACCCTACCATACCTCCCAATACCCTACCATGTCATACCATACCATACCCTACCCTACCATAGCTCCCAACACCCACACCATATCAAACCATCAAATCCCATACCATACCATTACCCTGCCATACCCTACCCTACCATTCCTCCCAATACCATATTCTACCCCACCATACCTCCCAATGCCCTCATACCATACCATACAATACAATACCCTTACCACACCATACCATACCCTACCATACCTCACCAAAACCATAACATCCTATACCAAAGCCACAATACCAATACCCCTACCAAAGTCACCATATCCTAACACCCCACCCAAATACCATACAACAACATGACATACCCTACCCGACCATACCTCCCAATTCCATATTCTATCCCACCATACCTCCCAATACCCTATCATGCCATACAATATCAACACCATACCATACAATACCACATCATACCGTACCATACAATACTCTACCATACCATAGTAATGTTATTGAAAGGGTACGGGAATTGCTCACCCCTGCTGGTTTTCATACTTTCGTTGAAGTACAAAACGTGACCAAAATACCTTCAGTTTATTCTATTAAAAGAGAGTCCCAATTCCAAACCCATGGAGTGAGGGTATAGTTTTCTTGCCTGTATATTTCTGCTAGCGTTTACAAGCCTCTTCCCTCCTTTAAGTTATTAGAGAATTAGTTGCTTTAAAAACTCTACGTTGAGGAATATTTGGAATTTTATACTTATGGTAGCAGGATTATTTTGGAAAACCTATAATAACTTAAAGGAGAGAATACTAGGAGAACACTAGCAGAAATGGACAGGCAAGAAAGCTAACCCCAATGAAATAATTTTGAACGCTCGCGTTTCCACACCACGGTAAGCCTTTAGGCTAGGCCGTAGGAGCGTCGGCGCGTTCTTTTTGGTTACCCAGAGCTTCCCCTGGAGGCCTAACCTCTGGGGTGAGAGGCCCCAACCATCGCCTCTCACTGTGGTAGCCACTCCATAACAAAATGCTACCTCCTTTTTATATATTTTTTGTATTCTCTGTCAATCCGTTCATTGTGTATGAGGAAGGCGGTCATTTACTAAGACAAAGTCCGTTCATTTTAACACCTTTAAACTCTACATTTACTAAGATAAACAGAGAATGTTTAGTAAAGTCATGGCCCCTCCACCGCCATGACTCGTGGAGACCTTCCAAAAACAAAATGGTTGTCTCCTCCGTTTATTTTTTTTTGTATTTTACTTTTATACTTTTTTACAAGTCCCACCGTACGGACTGTTCCAATGAGTAGCCAGGGTGTTGGCCAGGCTCCTCAATGTACAAAGTCCTTCATTCACACCGGGTTTTTCGAAGGAGTAGTCGGGGTGTTAGCCCGGCGCCTCAATCTACTAAACCCTTCATCACACATTCAGGTTTACGGGGCTTTTCGTCACCCACGCCAGTGACCTTCATTCAGGTTTACGGGGCTTTTCGTCACCCGCGCCAGTGACCTTTATTCACACACACACACACACACACATACAGTGGGAACTTGTGATTTTAAAGAAAAACTACATTTAAAGTGAACTTTCATCTTTCATATTTGTGTAAGTAAGGTAAAACTTCTCCGGCAACAGACTTCTTACTAACAGTCTTGCTTCAGGAGTAGTTGATTTTAACATCAAAGAACATAATCCGGCTTCATTTATAAAAACCGTTGTTTTCTCAATCGGCCCAGCGCCCTGTTTTTGAGCGTCGGAAAAACTTCCAACAGTTAATTTATCACTGCTATCTACATGTTTCCGAACTGCACTCCAGCCATTAACATGCTTTAGAGCAGTAGCTACGTCTCTAGCTTTAAATCACGGATTTCCTTCACTATCAAACAGAACCAATACCGGTTTGTTATTGAATGTATAGAACTTGGCAGCCATGTCACAATTTACTCAATAGTACAGGCAAAAGGAGCGCAGAAGAACGTCTGATCAGTACTGCGTCTTGAAGCAGAATGATGAACTGTACTAGTGACATTTGGTATATACAGGAGTAACATTGCTCCGTAAGGAAAGGTGCTACCTTCATCGAAGGTAGCAACACGGAATTGAGACAAGTGTTACTTCAAGACGTAAAACACCAGATAGTTTCTTAACGTTACAAAATATGTTTTCAAAGTGATCATCAAAGACTGTTGGTGTTAGATTCCCTAAAGGAAAGAATGGTATATTTCCTGAGATATCACCGTACTTTATTGATACTCCAATGTAGGTGTTTGATGAGGAGTTCTCCGTTATTTTATCTACTATGTACTCCGAAAACACTAAAGGCCATTCCGATACGTTTATTGGCCCAGTAAGAAAGAACTCATACTCTGAGGATTTAATGCGAAACTTTGAATTTTCATTTAACTTCCTTTTAGATATAAACTTCAAAAACACCCCTTGAATAGGGAGTGTATTATTTTCAGCAGGCATTCTACAAGAAGAGACAAACAGTAACAGACACAGACACGTCCGTTCACTACCGCGTCTCAGAACAGAATGAGTTAATAGAGCTGATGTTTAGAGGTATATACGCTCAGTACCTGTGTGAGTGACAGCTCCATTAAGCAACTCTTTGTTTTTTAAAGCCGAAAGGCAGGGTGTCGTGATCATCATTAAATCTTCTCTTTGGCCCTGTAATTTTAAACTTTTTAATTTCACTTACTGTAACGACTTCCCGTCTCTTTGTTCTCCTGATTCTGTTTTCTTCAATTTCTAAAATTTCAGCAGCTTCACTAAGGACCATCTTTTTCAATTGTTCGAAATTTAATGTTTCGGAAGTCTTCATATTGAGGGTGAGGCCCTTGATTTTACATACAGTTTCTAGCTTTTGCTTTTTAGCTGACCAGACAAGGTAAGCGTAGGTCTTTGGTCCCCCAGAAACAAACTCTAAGATATAAGAGCCGGGCCCGTACTCACTTGCTAGTTCGTCCGTCATTTCCCCGAGGTAATCTCCCGTAGGGACTCTGTACAATCCTTCCCTGTATAGATAAATACACGAGTCCGTGTCATAGTAAAGGACTTGACCTCCAAGGGCATCTAGATGTTCATACAGTTTAAGCCTGGCATGAGCAGTGGTGTAGGCCGCAATTACAACATTTACAGTTTTTAGAGCCTCACCTGCATCATCAACATTCTGCCAATTAACTAATAAAACCTCTTGGTTAATTACTTCAACAAACTTTACTTCCTTTCCTGGTTGAGTTAACGAGTTGAATAATTCTTTAGAGTCTCTCACGATTGCAGTTTTTGTCATGTTTTCTCGCTGACCAAACTTGCCCCAGAATGAATTTAACATTAATTTAGCTACTGACCTGAGTCCTCCATTTTTAGCAATTTTGTCTTTCTCCATCTGAATACCCTCACGCTCAAAGAAATCAGAAACATACTTGTCTTTGTCCTGTTCGGTATTACACCAGCTAGGATAGCCTGAGGCTTCCTGCTTTACTTTCAAGAATTTATTAATAAAATCGGTAAAAAGCCCATCTTTCTCGTATGTGGCGACTTCATACTCCCACAACTCATACATGTCCAAGATCACATAGCCTTTTTCTACAGCTTTTCTAATTTCATCCATAGTCCATGTTCCTACCATTGCCCTTTCCTCACTATCATGAAAACATTCCCCTTGGTTTAAAGTCTCACCGCAAGTTCTACACAAAACAAACATCAATTTATTATTCATTTTAGCGGGGAGTACGGGATGGTACAGGTTGTAAGGAGGTAGAATTTTGCATTTCAACAAGCCCTCTACTTCAAGGCCTCTCTCTCGGCACTCATTTCCAACGTAAACAGTAGGATGACCAACGGGATACTTACAATATTTATTCACAAACGGATAAAGGGAACAGACATCGACATACTGTATCGTTTCTCCCTCTTCACATTTACAATACGTTTTAGTATTACCCGTTCTACCTCCAAAGAAGGAATCCCTAGGATTAAGCGGAAGTGTGTTTAGAATGGATAGTTTGTTCAAGTGATTTAGTTTTTTGTCTTTCTTCAAAGCTCTAAACTCGCACTCCCACATCTCTACAACTTCATAGCTATTAAATTTTGCCATTTTGGACTTGGTTCTCTCGTAACGGAGATGCAAACTGTCTGAGGGATCATCCGGCAGAGGTTCTTCTCTGCTGTATTGATAGCATTTTGGGCAGCCGTGCCAGTAACACCCGTGAAACTCGTAAATTCGTTCCCCGTCAAACCCATCTACTTTTAGTCCATTAATTTTAGCTTCTCTGCCCCGGCCCGCATGTTGAATCTTTACTCCACGTTTCTCCTCCTCCCATGTTAACCACTGTAAAGCAACGGCTGACTGATTGTCTGCAAGTCGGTACCCTGATTTTGGTATTAGTCCAATAGTATTTTCTTTTAAGAAGTTACGGCGGAAGGCCAGGTTACATGCACTGGCGATTGTTATAGCCTCGAGAAAAGGATCTACGTTACACTCT
The DNA here is from genome assembly GCA_963675035.1 of Allygus modestus. Classification (NCBI taxonomy): domain Eukaryota; kingdom Metazoa; phylum Arthropoda; class Insecta; order Hemiptera; family Cicadellidae; genus Allygus; species Allygus modestus. The sequence continues at coordinate 281,295,034 of OY776112.1, read as the reverse complement.
TGAAGAAGTAAGGCTCTAAATTTAATACATGCCTGAGCTAAAATCTCTACGTCAGAGATGCAATACTCCAATATTTCTTTTTGAAAGTCAAAGACATAGTCTTCAGCGACTCGTTCATCATACCATTCTTCAAAGGCCTTGTGTGGTTTCTCAAACATTGATTCCGGACAGTAGTATGTTTTGTCGGGCATAGGGCCTACATAATTTTGGTTCGCCAAGGTGTTGAAGAGGTGGGGAAAGTAGCCCTTCTTTTTCTCGGGAGGTAGATCAAAAGCTTTAGGGAGTGCAGCGAGGGCCATGGGAAAATAGCTAAGTGAGTCCACAAACCTTACGTTGGCTACTTCGATCAAAATAGCTTTAGTTCCCCGAGGAGTTATTTTTGGTGTGAATTTAGTTTCTTCCATAATATACTGTAGTATGAATTGGAAATCAAAACCTTGCCCGTTGTGGGCAATTACACAAACATCTTTAATTTTTTTTCGAATTCCCATTACATAGTCCATGAAGTGTTTTACCGGTTCTTTTTCAAATACCCTTTGCCGTTCCGAGCAAGTTTCACACTCGCCCCCAATAATACATTTAAAGCAGTACTGTTGAGAAACGCACAAGTTTACTTTATGAACTTTCTGTTGTGGGTCTGAGGGAAGTGACTCATCCTGCCTTGTTTCCAAGTCAAAGAAAATAAACAAAAAATTACGGTCTTTCGGTGTTCTCCTATCTACCCTCATGAAACACTGATGCGCTGGGTCTTTGAACGCTTCACAGGGCTTACAGAAAACTTCTCCGCATACATGAGCTGTCTTACGTCTTTTTGGATAAATCATTTTCTTACAGTCACGGCAGAGTTTTACAGTTTTACAAATTTGCCCTTGATGAGCTACTAAACACCGCTCATTTTTGAAGGAGCGGTTGCAAAAACGGCATGTGATGCCACCGTGTTCTAGTTTACAGGGCGGGGAGATAGTATGACAGGACGAGCATCTGTTAGAGCACCGATGCTCATGTCTGTTGCTGTAGGGAATATGACAGGCTTCACAAAAGAAATTGCAAACAAACGCAGCAGTTAAGTTTGTAATTACATTATAATGACCGTTGTGAAAAAGAAGGTTAATTTTTAATTTAGCGTCTTCATTACCTCCTTCAAAGTAAACATCCCGGCCTTTTTTGTCATAGTTGTAGACGGTAATTTTGTATTTTTTAAGATGGGACTGGAATTTTTCAAGCTCAGGGATTCCTGCACCCTCCTCGGGCATTTCTACACGGGCTTTTGCTATGGGTTTATTAGCTCTGAAAGTTTGTCTTTTTCCCTTGTCCTGACGTATTGCTTTGTACTGGGGATCATTTTTTGCAAGTGCTTTGCCTACTACCAGCGCTCTAGCCAAACATAAATTGTCTTTATTATTAATTACTACAATTCCCCGTCTCGCTTTAGATTCTTCATCAAAGGTATTGTAAAAGTCGGGTCTTGCCCTTCCTTTACCTACTGGGACGTTAATCCTTGTAACATCAACTCTAAACGTGTCACTAGAGGTTATAGATTGCGCATTGCTTTGAATTATGCCCCCGAAAATATCCCAGAGAACATCACCGCTAACTTCAGAGACCGGTCTTAACGATACGTATCCCGGTTCAGCACTTTTTAAATTTATAGACTGTAATTTAAACCCTAGATAATCAGTGGGTGCAACGTTGGCTTTGGATGTCTCTACAATTTGATTAAAACCTTTACGAATCCAATCAAACTCAGAGATACCTTTGGGAGGTTTAGTGAATTTGAAAACAGTGTTAGTCCCGTAAAGTCTAAAGTGATTAACGTAGGTTTCATCTTTACTAATTAAATTTACCGGGTTTTGAGGGTCCTTTTTAGAAACATCCATCCTTCAACAGAGAATTGAATACTGAAAACAAGCTAGACTGTGTTAACGCTTAAAACAGCAAGTACCCCGAACAGAGTCAAACTCACACGGATATAACTGAATTACGCAGTATCAATAATAATCTGTGCAAGAGAACACTTACGCAAGAGCAGCACAAAACACGTCTGATCAGCGTCACGACTGAAATCAGACTGAAGAACTAGAGCTTGTTGCAAGAGATATATATAGAGAGTGGACCTGTTACTTTTTCACTGTTTGATCTAATGAAACTGATACTTTTGGAACTGTTACCTTGAAAACTGTGGGAATGGGAATGGGTAGTGTAGGACCTGTTACTTTATTGGAACGGTTACTTTTGTAACTGTTACTTTGTGGCAGTCTTCATCGATATTAAATGAACAAGATATATGATGTAACTGTAACACTTGGAACTGATACTTTAAAGTCACCGATCAGGTTCTCTAAAAGAACAGGTACAGAGGATCTACAAAAGAGCACGGTACCTCTGTATTACTACGCAAGTGAGAAAAACACTAACACACAGACTACGCAAGTCAAGCCAGAACTACAGGTTAACTCTAATGAAGGTAGCAAACACCACTCTAACCAAAACTGCATTAAAGAAAAGTGAGATTACTGTTACTCAACACATACAAACACAACACTACTCTTGACACAAGGATGTGAGGTTAGGAAAAGTGAGGTTATGTTAGTCAATACATACAAAAACTGCTCCAACCAAAACTGCATAAAATAACAATAATAGAAAGTGAGGTTGCTCAGGCGAATTTACTGTACAAAAGAACCAGGGCAAAAAATCAGGTTACTGGAGGTTATGTTAGTCAACACAACACTACTTTAGCCACGAGGAAGTGTGGTATGTTTACTTTCTTTACTGTAAACTACCAAATCAAACAATTAAAATATAAACACAACACTAATACAGCCAAGACAATAAAATGAAGTACAACATGCACGTAAAATTAATATAATACAGTAAGGTTATACATTTTGGAGTGTAATAGGTGAGGTTAGAAAAAGTAGGTTACTTTAGCAAGTCAGATAATGCTAAAAATCACAGGACATGCAAGATTACTATAATACAAAGTGAGGTTATGTTAAATACAAATCAAAAGTGAGGTTATGTTATATTAGGTTATGGTAAGAAAATGGTTGAGATTGAGGTTATGTTAGTCAGAATAATACAAATTAAAAGTGAGGTTATGTAAAATACAAAGCAAAAAGTGAGGTTAGGAAAAGTGAAGCCGCTATGGGAAGCAAACGCTCAAGATTAATCTTTGCAAAAACGCAGCGAACGGAGCAGCGCAAAAACACGTCCAATCGCGACGGGAGCCGGGAGCAAAGAGAGAAAGAGAAAATGCGCGGCAAGATAGCAGGTATTGTGGTGGGGGATATGTCTCTTTCAATCACAGAGCCCACAGGTAACAACTAGTTACAACGAGTTTGCTGACAGAGACTATGTTGAGGATGTTGTGGTTAGATGTACAGAAGGCTAGATGATTAACAGCAGAAGGACACGAGGGTCAAATAATTACCACTGAAGGCTAGATGATTAACAACAGAAGGACGCGAATCAACATACCAGCCAGTCAGGTTACTTAAAATGTTACACCCACCAGCTGAGAGAACAGGAACTGTAGATAGATACGCAGAAGGGGGTGAAGGATGTGGAGGTTAGATGTACAGAGGTTAGATGATTACCAACAGAAGGACACGAGGGTCAAATAATTACCACAGAAGGCTAGATGATTAACAACAGAAGGACACGTGGGTTAAATAATTACCACAGAAGGTTAGATGATTAATAACAGAAGGACACGAGGGTTAAATAATTACCACAGAAGGCTAGATGATTAACAACAGAAGGACACGAGGATCAATTAATTACCAAAAACTGTAGATAATTAAACACAGAGAGATGCAAAAGATAAATAATCAACCACAGAGGGTAGCAAAAGAGCCACAGAGGGAGGCAATTACACCCTAATTCCATTCCTCATAAGAGCCCATGTTATTCTATTCTCCCATAAGACCAATGTTAATCTATTCTCCATAAGAGTCCATGTTAATCTATTCTCCATAAGACCCTATGTTGGGGCCAAAGCGCGCGGCATGACTACTTATAACGTTTGCAAATTTAATACACGTTTGTTTGGTGATACTAAACCAACAAACCAACCGACCAACTATAGTGATTACCAATAATTTGCAATGGAAGTACGGATGTGGCTGCTTCACAATGTTGTAGTTATTATTTCACTACTAGAAAGCAACCTCACAAAACGTTTAAAGGAAATAAGAAAGAGTTGTATTAGTAAAAACATGAACCAAATCTGATAATTTAAAATCAAACTAGCCAACAACCAAGCCGCTGACAAAGCACCTATGTGAAGCTCTTGCACTCGGCTGTGTGGAAAATGTCGTTGTATCATCTCGAACACTAACGTGGTTCTTATGACGCCGCCTTCTATAAATATGCGGTTTTCTTTATAAATATCCAACCGTCTCTAAAGGCTTCTAACTACTTGAGTCACCGATGTAGAGTTGCAGGAATGTAAATCAGTAGAATGTAAAGTATTACATTCTATACTTTAGTATGCATAGTTCTATAGTTCTATAGTTTTAGTATACTTTTTGAGAACTTAGTAATCGAATTCATTTTGAACTCAAGGTTGTGAAATATTTTTACTATGACCTGGTGACATAAATAGGATTTTTTATAAGAAAACCTGAAGTCCATGGTTTGTGAGGATAAACTTAGATCCGTAGGTAGTATTATATATATATATATATATATAATTTTTTTATTATTTTACAATAAAAAGTTTCAAGATTCTCAGTCCCAAATAGCATTTAAAGTAAATCATTCAATATGTTATATCACAATATAAATGTTTAACAGTTTTACAATAGTATAATTTATTATTAAATACTTTTGGATATGTAAATATTATTTTTCCAACCAAAGATTTATACTATGCTCCACTCTTTGGCGTGCTAGCAATAAAAAAACGAGTTTTCCAAACATTTGGTGCAATTTTTTGTGGCGTGCAATAAAGACGTGAATCACCTGTTCGTGTTTTAAAACTTATATGTAAAGTAAATTTTAATTAAAATTAAATATTCATGAAATGGAGGTATTTTTCTTGAGCCAGGATTCCAATACCAATAATTTACATTATTGAACGACCTAGCAGGCGCGGGCGTACGCTCTCCACCGATGATGTTAATTTAGAAATTATTGATTTATTTACACATTATTCTGTTGCTGGTATATTCATTAGAAACAACTTACTAAACATTCTTAATTTTAGTACTGGTTGTTTTTTCATAAATCTTCGTGGTTAACAATAAACGTTTATTATTAATTGAAGTGTTAATTTTGCCGAAGGTTACCACGACACCTCAATATATAAATCACATAAATTTAAATTATGGCTTATATAAATTTCTACCTTCTTAATACACCTCTCTAAATTTCTAGTAACACAATCAGAATCCAGTTAAAACGGTTACAAATTGTTTTGGTAGTCATTTAACTTTTACAATGTCTAGAAATTTTAAAATTTTAAAATTATTTATGTTTTTAATTTTAAAATTTTAAATTTTAAACAGCTATTTGAATAGAATATGATTATTTAATAAAAGAAAATCAAAGGGGAGTTTTGTAATAATTGTTTCTATAAAGCTCTTATTTTGAATAGCACAAATAATAATTCTTTTACACTTTTCATGTTTGGTAAATAAAACTGAACATTTACCCAGAATTTATCTTTATGAATTCTCGTTAGTGGCTGGCAATACATAAGCCAACTCATCTTGGATATTCTGAGTGAGGTGACACAGAATGGGGAGCAAAATGGTGTTAATGATCATTGTGGGGACGGCCTCGGAAATCCGAACAGAGTAAATTATTTTTTGCTTTGAGTCATTTTTACTTACTGCGAACATTTATACGCATCATTAGAAAAATAATTTAATTTGTTCGTAAAAATTCTCTTTTTAAGCAATTAACCCAAATTTACCCATCTCAGATGCAACAACTATAGCAAAAATAAAATGTAAATATAATTTGATATTTATCTTTAAAAAAATGCTAAGAAGCAAATTCAACTAATTTTACTGTCTATCATTATTTTCTTTGTAGGACTGAATTAATGTAAATCGTATTGTTTATTGAAATTGGTATAATTAAGCTCAGTCTACTTACTGCTATTTAATACAAATTATAAAGTAATGTTCAAGAAAATAACTCTATACAAGCATGCCAAGTACTTTTGCCAATTTATACCTCTATTATTTTTAATTGCATAAACGACAGTGCACGTTTTCTGATTTGAATACATATATACATATAAATAATAAGAGCTTGAGAAAATATCTCAACTTAGTTCTTATTTCATAAAGTACGATTATCATTTCCACTCCTGGCAAAAGTATTTTTACATTGGTAGTAAATAAAGAAGATGCTTACTGATAATCTTTTCCAAGGAACGTCTATTCAAACAAACGTGCAGTAAAAGTGCAAACTTTCGTTGTTTTTGTAGAACTTTTGTTTAGTTTGAGTCCGTTCGATCAGACAAACGTTTGCTTTGGAACTTCCAAGTGAACTCGAAAACATCTTCCTTAAGTTTATGTTATATCACGAGTCTCATCAGCCACAATTCTTAGGTCTGGCTTAAGAAATTAAAGGAAATTTATATGCAACTTCTTTAAATACAAATTATATATCACCGTATGTATGTCCAAGTAAGAATATATATGAAATATATGAAACTGCATTTTAATTGACAACTAATAAATCAATGTTTAAAAAAGAATGATGTGAATTGTCATTTAGTAAAACTATTTAATTAAAATAGCTCCCATTGATTTAAATATATATACTATTCACAGCAGAAATAACATTACTACCATTCAGTAATACATTACTATTATTTAAGATCCCCGCGCGGCTCCGGTTTAGAATAGACCGCCGTATCCCCTGCTTGTCTCAAAAAGCGACTAAAGGGGGGGGCTAACCAATTATTTTTCACGCTTCCTCTTCAAAATTCAATTTTCTGATAAATTACATAGCCCGAGGATCTTTCACAAATCACGTTGGTCTTTCACGTGACGCATGATCGGGCAGAGGGTAAAGATTAAAAACTGGGTTTCTCTTGCACTTCCCAGGCTGACGGATAGTACAGTGGCCCGGGTCAGCTTAGCCAACAAGGACCTGGCTGCCCTATTAGCCGACGAAAATCTCCTTGGCCGTAGTAGTGCCGGTTGGCGACCGGATAAGGACCTGCTGCGGTCTCGGGGGGGGGGCTCTGCCGAGGCCACTGCTCGGTGGTGCGGTTTGTGTTTTGTGGGGCGAAGGACACGGGATGTAGTCATGCTCGTGGTTGTCCAGTGTGACATTCTCATGAGGATACAGTCAAGGGGGTAAACCAAAACCAGAATGACAATTCCAGCACAGAAAAATGTTTCAATAGTGCAAGAAAGATCTTCGGGTTCCCTTACCCAAACCCATGAAGTGGGTACTGACCCCTTCGCAAGGATATCGCATTTCGTGCTCTCCATCCCAACTAGCGACCCTCATAGAGCAAGGCAGCTCTCAAGCGGCTGCCATTGCCTTGGGTCCGATGGAGAATGAAGCGCGAACTCAGGAGACAGCAAAGGCTCAATCCCAGCATGTGCCAGAGGTGTTGCCTTATAAGAATAACATGTTGATCGCAATGGAGACGGTCGACATGGACCTGAAGAAGATGAGGGAGGTCATTTTTTACATGGATGTTGAGACGGAGAGACATAGTAACATGTCAAATACGGTCAAGAACGGGATCTCGTACTTCGAATCTTCGCTGGACGTCATTGACTCCATGAGAACGTTTTGGAGGGTGGCACTCCAGAAATTCCAGAGAGACTGCGAGACAAAGCAGACGCAGGCTCCGTCACCATCCAAGCAACCAGTACTTCCTGCACCGACGGATAAGCGTCCAGTGACGAGTCCTCCGGACACCGAAAGACAGGAGAAGCGGCAGATGGATACCGAAGAGCCTGCCCTCTCCAGTTCCGCTGCCTATCCCCGGTGAATGGTTGAATGTGGTTCAGAAAAAGAAAAGGCAGAAGAACCCACCTTATCAGGCCGAAAGCCAGAAATCGGTGGAGCACGCCAAGAAGAAGCCCCAAAAGAAGAGAGGCCCTAAACAGCGTCCCGACACCCTTCTTATCAGGCCGCCGACGGGGAAATCCTACGCCGTCGTGCTTGGTGAGATACGTGAGAAGGTGAAACCCGAGGAAAAGGGAGCTGTTATAAAAGCTCTCAGGAAAACTAGAGCTGGAGATCTCTTGGTTGAGCTCGGACAGTCCACAGGGAGCAAGTCCGACTTCAGCGGCGACCTTCAGACCATCCTTGGGACAAACGCCAATGTTCGCGTTCTTGAACCAAAGTCGACGCTGGGGGTAAGGGACCTGGACGAACTCTTGACCGGGCAGGAGGTTGCTGCCACCGTTAAGTCTGTTCTTGGGGCATCTTCTGAGGTGAGAACATTCGTCTCCAAAGCAAACTCCCGGGGTCAGAATATTGAAATTCTGACGTTAAGAGTTAAAGACGTGGTGAAACATCTGGCTGAGGGGCATTTGAAGGTTGGATGGGTGAGATGCAGGGTGCGCGAGAAGCTCGTGGCCTCCAGATGTTTTAAATGTTTGGGTGTTTGTCACGTATGTAATCGCTGCAGCGGCCCTGACAGAAGCAAGATGTGCTTCAAGTACGGTGGCCAGGACCACAGGGCCAGTACATTCGATGCCGTGGAATAGTGTGTCCTGTGTACGGAAGCCGGCTTGAAGGATGAACACATCAGGCACGCTTCTGGGTCGAGCCGTTGCCCGGCCTTTAAGCAAGCCATTCAGAAGATCCGCTCATCTACCCGAAAATGATTGGTGGTCTTCAATTAAATAGTCAGAGGAGCAAGACAACTGATGACCTGTTGTACCATTTTACCACTGAAAAACGTGATGACGGATTGTTGCTAAGTGAGCAGTACCGGGACCGACAGTCTCCGCAGAGGTTTACAGACCCTTCTAGCACTGCGGCTGTCTGACCTCGGGAAGGTGCCAATTTTGTATTCTGGTTCGGGGAATGGTTTTGTGTGGATGAGGAGCAGATATTTGAACTTATTTTCCTGCTACTTCACTCCAAATCAACCCATCGCTAACTACCACCAGATGGTCAGCTCCCTTGAGGATGAGATCATCTACACTACTGGCAGGGTCATTGTTTGCGGTGATTTCAATGCCAGAGCGGTGGAGTGGGGTTTACCCCACACCAATTCGTAAGGACGGTATGTTCTAGAGATTTCGGCTAGGTTGAGCCCCCACATCCTCAACACGGATGACGTCAACACTTTCCGTCGTCCAGGGTATGGTGAAACGATCCCTGATATCTCCCTTACTTCCGAAGGGATCACCCAATGAACATCTGACTGGTGCGCCCCTGAGGACTATTCCACCAGTGACCACCATGCCATCCTCTTTAAGGTCCTTCCCGAGGGAATGCTTACAAATGCCAACCATGCCCCTCTGCCTCGACAATGGAAGATCAGTCATCTTGATCGTAACACATTCACAGAGCTTATAGCAGACAAAACGGTCGTGAATCCTACAGGTTCCGAAGATTTGGCTACATCCACGATGAACCTTATTTGCATGGCGTGTGATCAGTCGATGCCCGAAATGTCATCCCGCCACGGAAGAATCCAGTCTAATGGTAGACTCCTGAAATCGCGGACCTCGGGAGGAAATGCTTTGGTCTCCGTCGAGCTGCTCAGCGTGCCAGAAATTGACCTAATGCAAATACCATATCGGCAGAGCACAGGGCAGCCAGGCGAGAACTCCGTGGTGCCATCAGCCGAAGTAAGGTCAGGAGTTGGAAACAATTGTGTCAGGACGTTGACGACGACCCCTGTGGGACGGGCTACAAGATTATAACCGAGAAGCTAGGGATCCGATCACCACCTGCGGTCATGGATTCACCTGTCATGTCTGCTGTCGTCAAAACATTGTTTCCAAAGCACCCAGTGCGACCAGTTAGGGAACTCGGTGATGTGGGCGCTCTCCCAGAGGAAGAGGAACGCTGTGAGCGCTGTAAGAGGAACTTTCTGTCGCCGTCCAATCCCTACGGAACAGTAGAGCACCTGATGGTATTCCCGCGGAAGCACTCAAGCTCGTCGCTTAGATAAATCCAAGGCTTCTCTTGGACATGTTCAACGCTTGTTTGGTGGAAGGCGTTTTCTTTTCATCGTGGAAAGTGGCCCGCCTTGTTCTGTCCCCAAGGCAACCCACGGACTCCTTCTTCTTTCCCTCTCCTGTGTATTCTCGACACCACGGGTAAAGTGCTCGAGGAATTCCTACGTGTCAGACTAACCGAGGTGATCGTCGCTGCAGGTGATCTGTCTCCACAGCAGCACGATTTCAGATCTGGTAATTTGACCATAGACGCAATCCAGGAGGTGGTTGAGGCTGTGCGGAGGGCAAAGGACCACAAGCACTGGTTGCGCCGCGTGGTCCTAGTCACGCTCGTCGCGAAGAATGCCTTCAACTCCGCCAGGTGGAGCGATATGCTGTGGGCGCTCAAGCATACGATCCGCATTCGTGCCTACCTCATGCCGATGATCGAGGCGTATCTGACGGACCGTTTTCTGCTTTTCGACACCACCGAAGGCCAGTGGCGTATCTCCGTCATTTCCGTGGCTGGAAAGGGGTTGATTCTCGGACCCGATCCTTGGAATATGTCTTATGACAGCTTGCTGAGAGTTGATATTCCCGACAAGACCCGTCTTGATGGCTACGCCGATGACGTTACTGCCTTGATTGTAGCAAGGAACGTCGAGATGGCCAAACTCAAGCTTGGGCTTGTGATGCTCAAAGTCAACGTGTGGATGCAGGATCAAGGCTTGTCACTGGCTCTCAGCAAGACCGAAATCGTAGTCCTGACTAAGAGGAAAATTCCTCTGATTTTTCTTGTGCAAATAGGCGATACTCAACTCGAGACTAAGTCTTCTGCCAAGTACCTTGATGTCATGGTCAACAGTAGGATGACTTTTGGGGAGCAGGTTCAGCAAACAGCTGACAAAGCCGCTAAGGGAGTGGCTGCCCTGAGTAGGCTTATGCCCAATGTAGTGGACCGCGCGCCTGCAATCGCCTCCTGCTGATGTATGCTGTCCAGTCCTAGGTCCAGTCAGTCCTTCTGTATGGTGCTGAGGTCTGGGCCCATGCCCTGAAGAAGCGAGTTTATCAAAACCGGCTTTCCCGCGTCCAGCGTCGAGGTGCCTTGCGAGTCGCATCTGCTTACCGCACGGTTTTCGAACCGGCAGTGATGGTGATCGCCGGCGTCATCCCCATCTTCCATCTTGCGAGGGAGCGTCAAGCTATCTACCAGAGGAGGCCCGAGGTTGGCAGAGAGACCGCTGCCAAGGAAGAGCGAGATCGTAGCTTCGACTGCTGGCAACGCGAATGGGATGCCGAGCCTCGAGGACGATGGACCGCCGGGCTCATTCCGTGCATCCGACTATGGGTTGAACGGCAGCATGGTGAGGTCGATTACTTTGTGACTCAGCTTTTATCGGGTCACGGGTACTTCCGAGCCTATTTGCACAGGATGGGGAAGGTTGCCAGTTCGGGCTATCTGTATTGTCCCGGCATGACAGACACGGCCGAGCACACGTTCTTCCACTATGATAGGTGGCACGCCGCTGAGTCTCGCTTACGTCCGAGGTCGGCGTGGTTATCACTCCCGACAACATCGTTGGAGCTATGCTCCAGGGAGTGAACACGGAACTGTGTTAAGCGCTTTACTGAGGGCTTACTTCATGCAAAAAAGGTCGATCTGGATCGGCATTAACTCCTAGAATACATCCAGGAGGAAAGCCCTAGTGGCGTAACAAAAAAGGCCTAGCCCGAAGTGATGTGCTAAACAGTTCCATGCTACTAAGAGGACAACGAGCCTTTCAGTGTCCGAAATTGTATTTTTAACTTCCTCCCCCCCCAAAAAAATTTTATTTATGAAAACATGTAAGAGATAATCACGGATTATATTACAAATGGTAAAACCAGAAGAGTATGTATTTTAATTTGTTCATTAATGAACATTTATTTCTAATATTTTAGCATAAATAAATCTTGCACTTGATAGTATTTATTGCGGCTGAAAACTATTTAAAACTATTTTTATTTTTAGTTTCTAAAAGCTGTTATATTAGTTCAAGGTAAACAGTAGTGTGACCACACACCACACTGGACGAAAGGCTTTTTTTAAATTGTATCATACCTATTATTCTAAACTAAGATATAGATCTCCAAAAACTTGTTTTAAATTTTCACAAACAGTTAACACATATTAGTAGTGTTTTGGACTAACTTTTTATGTTTTATAAAATAGCAATTGTAAAATGGTAAAACCCGGTAAAAGTAAATAAAGATCAGTGAAAAAATAAAATATGCAACTCCATTCATCAACAATTTATATTTCACTGCCGATTTCACCGTTGCTGATACTCGCATGAGCATTGTAGGGGTTTGACAACCTCACCAACTAACCTCACTGAGGGGAATCTAATATTAAAACCAACAACAAAACTGTTGTCGGTGATTTCATAAGTTTTAAAGAGCCTTTATAAACGAGTTTTTTGTCAGTACATTCACATCGCGATACGTTTTCATAAGGGTACCATTGATTTAACTTTAGTTATTAAGGTGTCATTTTCGGTATTAGTTGTTTTCTTTTTTATTCGTAATTTGTGATAAAATACCGTATCCTGCTGCTAACGATTGACTAAACGCCGAGTTCGAGTGATTCATCAGGCCGTGTTCTTTGATGTGGAGGCTCGCGCACGCTTCTATTGGTTTATTCAATGAAGGGCTACATGTCAGCCGAATACATCAAACGTACCTTTCTTTGGAGCACACATTTGGTAGATATAAATTAATGTGCCACGTAACATAAATTAAAAGTGTATATTCATCAGTAATGGGTTTTGGTGTTTGAACTCATTACTTTTTTAGTATGCAATTTTTTAAATTCAGGTATTTAGTTCAGATACTGCTGCAATATATGTATTTTTCATCAAATATATTTGTATCTTACCTTTAATTGTTTTATATTACTAGAAAATACGACACTAATTATTATTAGTAATCATTTACAACTGATTTAGCTACTACCTCTTCAATATATACATTTACTAACAACTTTAAAACCTATTGGATAGTACTAACACATGGTGTGTTATTTCATTTTATTTTTAACCGATCATAGAATCTCTAATCGTACAAAAAGACTGCAATTTAGGGTAACGACGGCTTAATATTACCAAATCACAGACATATTTTAACAAATCTCGAAAATAATTTCGATATTTAATTGTAAAACTACAAATAAATAAGAACTAACGTTAAAATATAAATCTATTTAAAAGCCAGTGTAATTAATTTATAAATAAATAAATAATGAGGATAAATGTTAACGTCCAAAACAAGTTCCTGAGTTTTCCGGTGAGAGCTAAGAAACATCCCATAACTCATCACAGTACAAATATCAGTACTTTATTTATTATTTTTTAAAGGTATAACTAGTTTAAAAGTTACTATTTTTTAGTCCGGTTAATATTTTTTCCTGCTATTAAAACAATTTTTTTCAACTAAATTTCTCGCATAAATATTTATTGATACAGATATTGGTGTCAGTTATATTTTTGTTTAAAAGATATAATAACTTATATGAAAATAATGTATCACATGTATTGAACTGGCAATTTACTTAGTAAGCTGATTACAAATTGTACGTTAAGAATGTGTTAACGTAACCCAACAAAAGTATGTAATTAACTGTGCCAACTTTATTGCAAGATAGATTTAGATACTATTTAAAATTTATCTTTTTCTTTCTTTTACTACAAATATTTCAAGTAATCTGATTTTTAATTTTTTTATTATGACAATTATTACTCAATCTGCCTACATTGACATAAGTTGAAGGTTAAAGTTCCACTGACATAAGGTCACATACTTAATTGTATCATGTTCACAAAAATATATTTTGTATAATATATTTGTTCAAGATTTGATTGATTCATACTAAATCAAAAGCATGTTAGTATCTTACAAATACAGCTATACACAACTCCGGGGAGGGATACGAGAAAAACAAGGAGTGACAAATTAAATCGATCACGCGAGAGACACCCCGTCACTTTGTCACCGCTTCATTCTGCCAATTACCATTTGTCATATTGTTTGGGCCAAATGAGATTGTTTTTGTTCTGTTGTTTTTCATATATTTGTTAACATTAAAAATTTTGAGTAATCAATAAAAACGTTTCAATTGTTATCAGTTGTACTTGTTTTCTAAGACATGCGTTAATTATAACCCTAATTTATTAATTGTGTTCATATTGAGAGTTTATTTAACAACCATAAAGTTTTGTATTAAATAACACTGACATGAGTTAAGTTCTGTATTTAGAAAATTTTTATTTATTTTAGTAAAAATGGATAAATTTGTATTTCCAAGATGCATTTACCGTACTTTTAGCGATATTACGTACTGTTTATATATTCAGGAAGCGAAACCGCACTAACAATTTACATCTTCTTGATGTTATGTATTTTACATGCAGAGATATAGGAAACTCCAGTGTGATTAATTCAAAAACCTGTTTCGATATGGAGTTTAGTACCATATTTCTTTCGTTGTCTAAAAAGTAATTTATTTTATTTTATATTTAATATTATTTATTATTTGTAAGATGTATTATTATTTACTAAGTCATATCCTTCACTGGTATTGTGTTATTTGGTTATTACTAACACTCATTCCTTGATGAAGAACAATCCTTACATTTTTATTATGGACAAAAGAGTACAGTGGAAACTAACAAAGAAATATTTACCATCTCATTAAAATACTCAAACCGATGTTACTTGTGTTAACAAATATATTGAAATGACCTGGAGCTAATATATTAATCATTAGATACACTTACTATCTGCTGATTAAAGAAAACTATAACAGAGTCATGCAGGGGTAAATTGTCACTCTTAATAGATATATGATAAGGAAAGATGTCAATAAGTTTTTTTATTCCGTTAGGAAACTATTATTTGAAATATTTTTTCATCGCTAATTATTTCAATCGTACAATTAAAAAAAAACATTTATATTCTAATAAAAAGTATAACCGAAACTAAAATTGAATGAAATATATTTATAATAAAGTTAGTATACCTCACGTTATTTCAGTAAATCTTATATAAGAAGGAGGCCTCGTCCCAAAGGAGTGATAGTTGTATAGAGTTGGAATAAACCGCCGCCCTGGCCAGCAATCTGGGACCCTGGGACTCCAAGTTACATATTGATCTTAGCAATTGGCGATCTTTAAAATATAACAATACAGATTTGCATTGGGACGCCAATAAAAAAAATTACTATGGTTAAGTTCTTAGAATTAGCACATTGCTGTAATATTTATTAATAGGGAGGTTAGTGTTGCACCAGCTATTTCCCCTTTCAAAGTAGTAACAAATTATTTTATTACAAAAGGTTTTATTATAAAAGAGGAATAGTGAGGCCCAGTGAGGTCTGACATTACCGATTCCAAAATTATGAGTAACGAAAAACGACCTACCAGAATTCATGGTAATAATCATTTTTTGGGTTGTATCTGGTATTAACTAGTCTCACTGATTGCTTTGTTGTCGTTTAAAAATTACTTGACTTCATATTTAAGTACAAGTTAGTTCATATTATGATCTTTCACAACCCTTACATAATCACATTTAATGCTGATTTAACAAAATATTCCTTAAAAAATAATTCCGTAACAGAAATTGTCTTAATTTTTTAATTTAATTTAATTTACCATTTGCCAATAAACATTCTATACTTAAGAAAGATCAGTTCCACAAACTGGTAGATTTACAAATTCTCTAAATTACAAAAATAAATAATTTGTGAATTTCATCTAGGTATGACATTATGTTGAAGATAAAAGTAATTTAAACAGGCACAAGTTAAACAGTGCGTAAGTCTCAGTGTAAACCAAACAGCATATCGATCACATCAGATAACGCACACATTGTCTATCGTATCTCCCTACTGCGCCGCTGGGAGCGCCACGTATGGCGATATACCGCATCCTTCGGTCTTGTCGAATGGATAACTTTTGTGTAATTTTTAGTATTATATTGTTCTATACTACAATTGTGTAATGATTAAAACCAACATTGTATCTTACAGCTAATCAATATTTTGTATTGGACCGTTTTGAAAAACTAATCTAAAGTTTAACGGCATCGACTAACCGTTGTGCACGTAAATGTCTCGTGCATGCGAAATATCGTGTTATCAACTAACACGTCTTTATCAATATTTAAATCCGTATAATCTTTCTTTTTCATATATCAAAATAGAAAAAAATACTTTATTGCAGTTGAATATATATCTAAGAAAATGTATCGATTGGTTTCACTATCGATACAATATTTAATAGTTATTTCAAATGGGTTTCCAATCCTTAGTCATCTCTAAAACTCGGAAGTTTGTGGTTAGGAAAATCTGTTTTAAGGATTATTCATGTAGATAACCAGATAAGACTCCGAATATTGGATCCCGGATATAGGATTACATTCAGCTGACTTGATTCCTGAGAAGGCTATAGATCCTTATTCTTCCAGTTATTTCGTGTTTACATTTTACAATTACAGAAATTAATAGTATTAAACCAGTTTATTAATTTGTTCTATGACGTATGTTGTCAATTCGTTGCCCTTGACTAGTGCTGCTTAGCTATGTTGATACAAGAAAATATACGATTAATAGTACATCATTCTTAAGCAACAAATAATTGAAATTTCCATTAAAAGTTTCAATTTATTTTTTCTAACAAATGTAAACTAAGGATGTAAACATTTTTGAAAGGTGATATGTACAATATCGTTAAAATAAAAATGACATATCCTTTTAAAAAAATACTACATATACTTTTAGACCCTTAAACATTTTAAAATGTTTTACATTTGTTACTTAAATATTATTTTTTTAAGCTGTAAAATGACCCCAAGATCATCATAAAATATTATATTTTTATAGTTAAAAAAGTACATTTACGTTGCTATGGAAGAAACGTTTTGCACTCATTAAAAAGTGAAGACGACTGTAATAAACGGTATCAGGAAACTGACACATACTTTCTCCCTTTTAGCTCAACTTTAAAGAATAAATTACTTTTTATTTACTAAATATAGAATACAAAGCAAGGGTCGAATGTACAGAAAATCTTGTAAACAAGTTGTTTTAAAAAACATCCAACCAAATCCCTGCTTTGGAGGCACTACAGAATCCATTGCTACACTCGTGGTTTTAAGAGGGGAAATGCCCCGTATTACCCCCCCGCCAGGGTTATTAAGGGGGAACATATTTCGAATTTCCTCTGTTGGTCAATGCTAAATTGACAAGCATATCAAGTTTGAATGAAATGTATCAGTAAATAAGAGAGAAATAGTAATTTTTGTATTCCCCATAAGAATAACATTGGACAACGTACTGCGTTTACCGCAAAATGAAAATTTAAATTTTCTCCGAAACCAGCAATCGTAGAATAGTAATTCAAAATACTTAATTATTTAGTTTTTTGAGCTCTCTTTAATGGTCAATAGTAATATTTTTTATATTTATGTCTTTTAATGAAAAATCCAAAAAACTGAATTTTTGATGTTTTGAGTCCTGTAATTTCTGAACCGGAATTTTTACAGGAATTCGGGTAGTGTCATTTTGTTGGAAAACTAAAGTTCTACAAACGACTAAAGTTTAATCAAAATCGTTAGAGCCGTTTTTTGAGAAATTTCGATTTTTCATGTTTTTTGGCGGTTTTGGGGGGATAATTACCCTTAAAAATCAAAAATTCCAAAAAATGAAAAAACGCCTGGAGATATCGTGGATTAGTACCTACATACCAAATTTCATAAGAATCGGCCCATTGGTTAGGGCTCTAGCTCTGTACACATCCACACAGACACACACACACACACACACACACACACACACACACACACACACACACACACACACACACACACACACACACACACACACACAAATACACACACACACACACACACACACACACACACACACACACACACACACACACACACACACACACACACACACACACACACAGACAGACATCACGTAAAAACCACTTTTTTGGGTTCAGGGAGCACCAAAACGAATATTTCCACTAACAACTCAAATTCGAAAATTTTGACAAAAACAATACTTTCTCCATATACTATGTATAGGGGGAGAAAGTAAAAATCAAAGGATCGAACTAATACATATACACACGTGTTGTTTGATCCCATTTCACTTGATTGTTAAGGTAACCTTTTGAATTTATTGTTAGGCTTTATATACACTTCTAAATTAAATTAAATTAAACTTCTAATCAAATTAAACTAAAAGCTTCTTATAAAAATTTACGAGTACCAAAATTTTCTTTTACAATATTTCCGGTCAAGTTCTGTTGAAATTCTGTTATCCTTGTCTAAAAATATTGTATTGTCTGAACAAGAATTATTTTTCATGTAAGGAGTAAACCTTGTTCTGTAATTAAAGCTATACAGTTTTTCCTATCCAAAATACCTTGCTAAATATTGTATTGACATTAAATAAACACTTTTCATAATATTAACCCTTGAAATTAAATTTGGTAGTTGCATTTTTGTTTCAGGCACTAAATTTAAACATCCACAGCAATTAAATAAAAGTAAAATGGCTTAACTATTTAGCCCATAAATAGTTCTCATGCAAATTGATTATTCAAGAAATATTTAAAGACTTTACCTCATTCTGTCAGGAATCCAATACTGGTGATTTGCATTCATCATACGGGGTCGGGGCATTCCACCACTACTGAAAATGATTATTTATAATGGTATAATTTAATCATCACTTAAACATATCCAATTTTCTCAAAAACATCCAAATATATCAGGAGAAAACGTTTTCCTATTTTGATAGTATCTATTATCTAAATACAATTCAACCCATTTTCTTATATTTTTTTAAAAATTATTAGTTTGTGTTTCAAGTTCTAGTGTAACACTATTCTTGGTTTGAGTTTCAGTAGATAAGCACCTCAGGGTTTTGTATAACCTTTTTATTTAAAATTGTGAATTTATTTAGCGAAGGGGCGAATGGATGAAATAATCTTAATGACCTTTTCGGGGTGGAAAAGGGGGTTCCGGAGCTAATAAATTAGAAAAAGTCATTTCAAGTTTATTCTGTGCTTTAAATAAATATTTTTTGAAATACAATTAATATATATTTCCTTTATTCTATTAAGATATACACCATTGTAAAGTTACTTTCCTTTCCTATATTTAATGGAAGCTTGGTGATTTTAAAATGGAAAATCACTGATACTAATGGAAAAATGAAGTTTTTCCACGTTATTTGAATATTATTTATGATGAGATATGTACTTATATTCTGTGTATGAGACATTTATGTCTTCTCAAATAAGGAAATATTTATGTACCCTATTATTAATAATTATTATTGTTTTAATTACTACATAAACCCCATAAAATAGATGAGCCTAATTAATGAAGACATCACGATGTCTATGTCGCACTGGTATTTTGGTAATTACATATAAGTAACACTCGACGAGCATACAAAGCTATTGTTTAAATAATACTCTATACTTTCCATTAAGAAATGTTCATTTACACATGTTTTTTTTTTGTTTTTTTTGTAAAAGTTTTCATGATATATGGTTAAATTTCTTAATATATCCTTATATTAATGATTCCTAATAATACAGAACCAGCAATGTAAGTGATATAGAATAACAATAAAATATATTTTATTGACTAACTGCTTAAGCTTGTTACATAGGTTTTCCATACAGTTTTCAAATACAAATTGCACGTATACATGATAATGTCCCGAATAATTCACTTCGGGAATCATCTGACCATTTATTCTACTGTTTTAGGCAGCAAAAGCTATATCAAAGAAATGCGGAATCAGCGGAACTTCCCTCTCTGCTCGGTGAACCGCGGAAACGTATTAAACGTAAAACTGTGATTGAACTAATTGATCGAGACTTGGTAATGTACTGTACTTCAAAACAATAGTTATCATTATCTCTACACATAGTAGAACCTTTATACACCTCTTCGATGGTATAAATGTATAATTTTTATTTTTTTATTTTACATGCAAGGTAATACATTATTACACAACAGATACAGAAGAAAATGCAATTAAATTATACAACTAAGGTAAAAGTACATCCAGAAAAAAGTTATACTAAATTATGAATAATTTCAAGGTCTTAATGAAGGAATAAGCAGCAACAAACTATACAACAGGTAGGCAGTGCAGTGACAAAAGTAGAAAATTGGTTTTATCAGAGCCAAGATTATTACTACATAAACTATTACAATGCTTAAAAGTTAGCAACAAAACAAAACCACTATGAAATACAAAAAAAGTAACAACAATAGGTAATATATACTGAATGAGATTAATATCATTCATACCGCATAGACTCAAATTTAAATATTAGGATTAACAGGCATTTAAGTAGGTCTTCTTAAGATAATAATAGATTATTTTTTCCTGAACTTGGTCACATTCAGTACAAATAAATTTAGTTCTATGTCTATTGTTATTCATCTCATTAACCACCAATTTGTTCTCTAATTATTTTTAACAATTGGTGGTAGCCAATATTAATTGATTGGGCCTGAGGATGACTGGTGTAACTGGTTGAAATCGTTCACTTTGAAACATATATTGTGCCTATTTACCGTCTTGTATCTAGATACAGCATAAGTATACAGTTTTGTTGTGTTGTAAGACATAATGTATTGCATCCTGTTTGATTTATATTTAATTCAACACGCAATATATTTATAAATTAAAAATACATTGCCGGCGACAAATGAGAACAACGAACAAACCAGCGTTTAGTTTATGTAGATTTCGTGGTATCACAGAAACTGCAGGCTCTACAATTTTACCGTGGAACCAGACTAAAGATTATCATATAGGTATAGGGAAGGTGGAGTGTATTTTCGTTGTGGCGCACAAACTTCTTAATAATCTTTTTTATTATTGTTTGAGGGTCTTCCCCCTAAATAACGATTTAATTATAATCAAACTTGATCAGCTTTGCTATTTGATTTAATTTTAAACTTGAAATCAGTTGAACAAGCAATTCCCTTGGGCTTGGAAAATTTAACTTAGTCCCATGCAAATTATAATATAATTCTTTTACAGACGATCTTTGAACGTAATACCCCATTTAAATTACACATTTATGACGCAAGTAAAATATTTATCAGTATACTGTTTTTACACTCATTTAGTATATAACAGATTTGCATACTGTGAAATATATGTTATATCAATGGTGCTACAACATGTTTATGTATTCAGGAAGCGAAACGACACCAACAGTTCTCTTTTTCTTAGTGGCATGTATTTTTCATGCCACAGTAAATATAAAACAGCATAGAAAGTACCGCATACAACTTGTTATTTGACTTTCATTAAAACAAAGTAAAGGTAGTTTACTTTGTAACTAGGATGGCGCTAAACTAAAACAAGTTTTTCAAAAGATTTAGAAATGAAATATCAAGCACTTTTATTAGGCTGTTTAAGATAAATTGTTACTTTAATATAAAAGTATTAAACATACATACCTATATAGAATGTTTTAACGAGATTCGAGGTAGAACGAACGACATATTGCACTAAATAAATAATATATATTTAAACTGGTATATAGTTGTAGTGTATACTAGTGGCTTGAAGAGTCCACAGCCCCTATCATTGCTCTAATATTCTGCCTCATATGATTTTTTTACTATTTAAATGCTAAGGAAAATAAAACGATATAAGTAGCAATATATGTCAGTTTAACGTAGACACTGAATCACATGTTTTAATGTGAACAAATCAGACGATTTTAATTTACCATGCTTTTCTTATGGGGAATGTTTTACCTTACTTCTTTTTTCCTGGTAACCTTATAGAAATACAACAATTCTTCCCGAGTCCCTGGGATCAAGACCTTTAATTAAGCCGTCTCCCATCATCCTGCAATTTGCTAAATTCCGATAATTTTGACTTTAAAATTTCGCAGACAGAATTATATATAATGATTCAAGCTAAAATACCAAATATTGATTAATCTCAATGGGAAATAAAAATTGTAATTCAGTTTCCAATTTGTAGCTACAAGTATCACATAAAAAACTCGCTTCGCTCGCTGAGGGCTTCGCCCCAAGACCCCCGCTTTTGGTCACTCCAGTTATTATTGAAACTCAACGTCCCTTCAAGTATTTTTTTACCTTGTATACTATTTGATTCATTTGGGACATATCAACTCTAGATGTTATTTTTATTCAAACAAACTTTTATTTGTTTATACTCTAACATGGGAAGGTTACTTTGACAGTTTATTGGATTATTTTTTACAGCTGTTATGATTTCTTTAGTTTTAATTTGAAACTCCATAAGACCAATGTTAAAATTTCCAATTTTAAAGATACAAATTAGAGGTTTCAAAATAGAAATGTTTAACTTTTGACAATGTGCCCTTGATTTTCTACCTGCATGCTAAATTTCACGTTTCTAACTCGTCTGCAAGTGGTCTAGAATTCATATACGTGAGTGAGTGAGTGAGTTACACATCGGGCTGTATAGGTATTTAGATGTATTTGTAATGCTATATTTTACATTGCATGATCGTATCTTTGTAAACTTAATTGTTTGTACAAAGTCATAAATGTAATAGTTAACCAATCTCTTGCTTTCATAGTGTGTTACGTTTTTATTTGCCACAGTACATAAAAATAAATCTTTGCCATGTATACAAAATCTATGAAAAAATAATTAAACTGTATAAAACACATGTATAACATGTAAAACATGTATAAACTATAGTAAAATTATATTGTGCCAAATATACCATTCACAAAAAAATTCAACTCTCACACACATGCAATGCATTGTTCATTTGAGAACAATTTTCTCAAATTATATAATTTGTTTTAAAACGTTTTCACTCAATCCCGATATTCTCAGTCTATCCTATATTCAGTTAGGTTAAATTGATTTACAAAAAAATAAAGAGTGTCCTGCTTTAGCTAATATAAGTGTTAAATTACCCTATTATCGCCCCTCTCCTGTTTGTGTGAACCAACTTGGACATTTTTGTTGGTTCAGGCAGTAAAACATATTTTAGTATTCAAGATATTTGGTATCGTTACTTTAATATCAAGCTACTTTAATATGCTTTAACAACATAATATTTTGGGCAGTAAAGGAAACATACAATTGAGAAAATAAATAATTGCAGTTTGTAAATGTTTTATATCTTGGATAGCCAACATATTCAATTTGTTCTTTAAACAAATCTTATATTCAGGATGTTCAATCCCAGGAGGGCAATCAATGTTTAGTGTTAGAATAATCATCTGCACTGTCCGGCAATTTGGGACTTGGGGACTCTGGGGTCTGGAGAGTTCAATGAACTTTGTACTTGATGATCATCATTATCATAAAATGTATGATTAGAGTTATTCTGAAACTAATAAATTCAATTGGTTGTTTGACCTAGACTAAGGTGATTATCATGCTGTTAAGTCATACGTGTCTAAAACCTCTACACTATTTCTACAATATTTTTTATAAAACTATTTATAAGTTACGCACCCGATACATCAAATACGATTACCAAATGAACTGTGTAGGGATGCCAAACTATGTGAATCCATGAAGTATATTTATAATTAACATTTGTTTCAGGTATGTTGAAGTGCTTTTGTTATATACAAGTGGTAAGTAAAATATTTAACTTATTACCTTTTATTAAATATGAATATTTCTTGTTTATAACAATGTTAATGATATGTACACATATTATATATATATATATATATATATATATATGTATATATATATATATATATTTATGTATATATATATTTACATTTCTACAGCCTTTTGTAAATGAATCTCTATCATACATTAAAATCACTGATAATTTTATTGAAAAGTTCTTGAAATACCTCAACGACTACCTCAAGATGCCCAGCTTGTTATCGGTGTCGTATCTTTGTACACAAACATTGACCATGTTGAAGGTATTCCAGTGGTGAAAGGTTTCCTAGGCACTAGACAAACTGATTCTAAACCAAGCACAAATTTCCTAGTGACCCTAATAAGTTTTATTTTGACTCGTAACTGTTTTCGATTTCAGAACAAATATTACCTGCAAAAAATATAAACAGGGATGGGTGCTCGAATGGCAAATTGGTTCATGACTAAGCTTGAAAACGATTTTTTAAACACTCAATCATTGAAACCATTTTGCTGGATGCGATTTATTGATGACGTGATCATGATATGGACCCATGGTACAGACAAACTAAAGAGTTTTTTACAGTCACTGAATAATGTCAGTAAATTAAAGTTTACGTAGGCAATTTCATCTGAATCACTCACTTTTCTTGACATAAACGAATACGCTTATGTCAAGAATACATACAGAACAACCTTATTAATCATAAAATTAATGTCAAACCAACGAACACTTTTCAGTATTTGCAGTTTAAAAGTTGCCATCCTTTGTATGTGAAAAAATTGATTCCTAAGAGTCTTGTCACAAGATCTCCGATACTGTGTAGTGAAGAAGACAACTTACAAGAATACTTGATAAAAATAAAGAATGCGTTCATCAAAAGACGATATCCACTAAGATTATCAGAAAAAAAAACTTGTAACTTAAAATCAGTCCTCTCAGCAAAGAAACCGAACTCCTTTCAATAATGACAGCCCTAAATTAATACTTAATTTTATAATGGCTTACACAAGTTAAACAATAAAATCAAAATGTCCCATAAAATTCTTCAGACTTCTCCTTTAACAAGTGAAATATACAAATCGCCACCCAGAGTAGTTTTCGAAAGACCACCAACATTGAAGGATTCAATTTCAAAACCAAAACTACCCATTGACCACCATGATAATAATAATAATGGTGGATTTGGGTCGCACCCTTGCTAAAAACCTCGCTGTCTAGTTTGCAAACAAATTAAAGAATCCAAAAACTTTGTCGGTATTTCTACAGCTATAAACTTATAAAATATTAGGAAGACTAAGTTGCGAGTCAAGAAATATAGTGTACCAGATACAATTCAAGAAGTGGGGGAAGATATAGGCTCAACAACCAACACATTAAGAGTCCGAATGACAGGTAATCTGTATGCCCACAGGCACGAAGACATGACAAAGCCCGTGGTAGTTCATGGAAAAGAACACGGTAGTGACACTTTTGAAAACACATACAAAGTTAAGCCAATTAGGCAGCTAAAGAATAAGTTTTCCGTGCCATCACTCAGGAGCCTTGAACAAACCTGTCAGATGATAACCAAATCAAATCACCCAAATGGGTTAAATCTTAGATAAAGATAATTTAATAAAAATATTAAAATAGAAATATATTTTATAAAAATATTAATTAAACATAGTATAAGTCCATGGGAAACACCTACATCATATCACAAACAAGCCCATATAAAAATGTATACAGTATAATGAAACAGATTTTACCAAAGGGTTAAGATTTTGTTTATCTAAATTGTTTTTTGCAATGGAGCAGTTCTGAAGATGGGAAACCGAAATATAAACGTAATTCTTTGATAATTTTGGTTTTTCTGTAAATATATATATTTGCTGTAAATATTTATTTACAGATTTTTATTCCAACTACATATATATTGTGGGAGTGGTTTATTATAGACCCATCTGACACTTGTATATGCTCATACAGTAAAATAAAGTGAAATTCGGTGAAAACACATGACGATTTTAGTGTTCTTACAATTATAAACGCAACATTTGTGTTAAAAAAGACTGTACTTTTTTAACAGTTGTTGATTTGATTTGCGTTTCTGGCTTATTTGTTACTTATTTTATTGCTGCCAGCTAGTGAGTATTTTAGGTGTTCTTGCAAGGAAATATGTTTTAAAACTAGGTTTAATTAAAAAATAATGCCACTTACAAGATCCACTATCATATATTTGAACAGATTTTAATAGTGTAAATTTTTAACAATCTAGAAACCTTAGGCGATATATAGTAATCACGGAGAACAGAATCTATTTTATAAATGTTACTGTTTCATTCCCATCGCCATGTTATACAAATTCAGACTCACAACATGAAATATGATGTTTGCTTGTCCGGTGTAATAAAATCTAGCTGCAACTACGGTAGTTGGGAATGATGTGTGATGAAGACTAATGTTCTAGAGGAAGACATCTGTTGCTTTTATACCGCAGTGAAATACACATTAGAGAATCAACTTTATTGTTTTTACTACATAAATTTTGGATGGCCCACAGACTTTAACATTATGTTATGTTATTAAACTTATCAAGTCTAATATCGAGGACGAGCTACGAGGGTGGTAAAAATGCATATTATGTTGAATATAAAAGTAACCATTTAAAAATATATATAATATACACGGGCATACCATTAAAATAAAAACAACAAAAATTATCTAAAATGAAAGTGGTACTTTTATTTTGTTGATTTTCCTATACAAAGATATTTCTTTCCAACAAAATGGAAATACAAGTTGCGAGTATTTCTGAATTACTAAAAATATATCCCCAGAGATAAAGGTCACGATGAACTTAGCGTAGTCCTATGTTATTGATTTGCAGTCATATGGGTCTAGTAGGTGGCTTGTTGTGGTAAAACATGTGATGTTTTAAAATACTAAAGTACATTAAATAAATTAGGTATATAGGGTTATTGACTCAACAGTAAATTTTGTTTGTATATATTGGAAAAAATCAATGTATATTATATAATTTCACCCTTGAGAGTAAAGAATATATTAACACTGTTTTTGTATTTATGACTTGGAAAATTACTCAACAAGTAAAGGAAAAGGCGTAACTTTCAGCGGGTGAAAAGTTACCAAGCAATCAGGCTACAGAGGGTTTTGATGATTTTTACTCACAAAGGCCAGAGTAATTTGTCATCAACATCCGGAAACGTCATCGCCGTGGGGTCAGTGGCAGATTGTTTTGGCAACATAAACATTGAGCGCTCCACAAATAACAAAAAAGTGGTCGCGTGAAAAGTAGTGAATAAAGTAGTGAATCGTATCATATGTAATATTTCCCTGTAAGAAATATTAAAATTCTTACACAAGCAAAAACTAACTATTTAAAGGATTACATAGAGATCTTATTTAATACGTGTATGATAGTTGCCACTCGGACAAAATTAGTTTACTTAAAGACGCAGGAATTTAAACTACATTATAGAAAGTAATTATTATGGACTCTATGATCTCTGACTCACTCTTTTAAAATCCTGGATTTTAAGCATTTTTCTTTTAAAAATTCCAATTCTGTAACTAACTATTACGAATTTTAAAGTTGTCTCCAAATGACACCATGAAATCGATTCACAACCTCATATTTTGAACCACGTTTTCAATCTGAATGCTGCTTGAGGAAAAGTTCTGAACTAAATACAATTATTTATCCATCAGGGTTATTCTTAAAAGTTGGTTGAACACGTGGTTTTAATTGACGCTATAAAATACACCGTAAATACTGTTTTAATATAGTTTTATCTTGATTACGACACAATAAATGTCTACTATTTATTTTTATCCTCAGCTTCGACTCACTAATACAACTTTTTATTGCGAAAGTGTAACCTTAAATCTATCGAGTGATTTTTTAGGGTAATGTAGATTTTTTGCGTTTCATAAGAACAGGTTATAACATTAGCAAAAGATTTAAAAAATGCATTGACAAAATTAGGATTTTTTAAATTAAAAATTTATTCAATATTTTTAAGTGGCATTACACAATGATTGGTTGTATCTTCCCTATATTATGTTTGCATATAATCAAATTTAGATAAAACTAAAGGTTTTAACGTCATTCTCACAAATACGTGTGAACCAATGTTAATTGTAGCAACAGTGGCATTCTCAGAGGGGCAATTACTGTGTAACGTCGGAGCAATTAGACTAGCTTAAGTAATCAGGAATAATAATTTACTTACAACCTACAAAAGTTACGTTATTAAATTAAATTATTTAATGTTTTAAAATACATGTATCACTAAAACTGTGGAGCTTTAAAACATGATTAATTATAAAATTAACTTTATATGAGAGAAGCAATTACCGTGGGTTAAAAATTATGGAAGGGTAAAAATTGAGAACAGTATTGTTGGCAAATATTTTTTTTTATTTGTACCTGATGTATTTTTAACTGTAGATTCCAGATATAAAACAATTGTTTGTCTGAAACTCATATGTAACTGTACTAAACACTGTTTCTTCCAAATATTTAAATGTGTTTATATGGGAAACTAAATTTTCAGATTTTGTTGGTGGCAGTTAACACGATAATGGCCGTAAAAATGGTCCGATTTTAATTAAATTTGGCAAAGATATGTAGAGGAGCATTCATTTGAATGGTTTCAAAAGCCAGATGGATAAGGAGGGTTTAAGGGGGTGTTGTACCCTAAGTGTCCGTGCACACAATAACTTTTGGAAAAACGTCTGAGTTAAATTAAATTTAGCAGACATGTGTAAAGTGGCATTCGTAACTTTAAGTTCGAATATCGAGCCATGGAAATGGGGTTTTATGGGGGTTTGAAGTAAATAAAAAACAGTTTTCTTACATTTTTCACTGTAAAATTTTAAAAACACACAATTTTAGTTTTGATAATTGTATAGGGCTTCCAAAACCCTATAATTTAATATTTTGAATCATTGATCTAGGTTAAAAAGTTATGGATGAAATCAAAAAAAGTATTCATTAATTTCCCATGTTTTAAAGTTATGGGTAGCACGTTTTTAGCTTTTCCTCAGTTAATTTTACATTTTACTTAAAACTGCATATCTGTTGTTACCAATAACTTAAGAGCTAAAAATCAGTAATATTTTTGGGTTTTAAATTTTGATTCAACACCCAACCGTTGCAGAGAATTCAAAGTGCTAAACACAGTACGTTGCCCAATTTTATTCTTACGGATAATAAATCAAATTTGTTATCTCGGTTATTTATGAATATATATTGAAGAATATTGGTATGTGGCTTCACCTAGTGTTGGTATATTGATATTTACACAAAAAATAATACTTTGTTCAATATTCTCGTAGGAACAAACCTGCATACTCATCCATAGTGTTATTCTTATGTAGAAAAGAAAAGTTTTACATCTCCCTAAATTATGAACACAAATTAATAAAACTTGGAATGTAGCTTCATCTGGTTTTGTTATATTGACAATTTTATAAAAAAACAGATTTCTTATCTTCCTTCTTGCATAACATATGCGTAATCAGCCTTAATGTTATTCTTATAGAAATCAAGTAAAATTCTATATATCGCTTAATTATTTATGCATTTTTATGAAACTTGGTAAGTGGCTTTATGTGGTAGTGAGAAACATATTAATGCATTGGAAATTCGCTAAGTACGCAGGTTTGCTGTGACTGGGGTATTTTTCCATTAAGAGGTTACAAAACGCATTTCCTTACTTTTTTAAAAACATATTGGAATTTAGCTCAATTAGTTTAAACACAGAACAACTATTGCAGTTTTAGTATAAGGAATATAAGTTTCCTACCTCGGTTATGGAATATATAACTTTTCATCGCATTAACTGAAGGTCAAAATACTTTACACCAAATAATTAATAGGTTAATCAGGTGCATTTTCGTATTTCGAAGAATGGAAAATAAGGAAACATGGTATAGTGGTCAAAGTAAGAAAGTAAAAGATAAGAAAATGTACACCCTCCGTAATGGGTCTTAAGGTTACACACACTTTAAAAATCTATGACCCTTTTTTGTACAGATAGTGTTTTGATTTTTCTATTGACATACCATGTACACAAATGGACTTAAAAGAAATGGAACGATAACCGCGCAATAAGACAGTTATGGTAGGAAATATGACTCCCGTTAGAATATGAGTTCCTGTAATAGCAGTGCTCAGCATAAGCAGGGTTTCCTGTTGAACCTATCCCAGGAGGACAATCAGGAAAGATTGCAGCCATCTTGATACGATTAGATCTGTTCGATCGGTGATCATTTGCAGTGTTGCTGTGCTGTTTGGTTTTATTTTCAGATTGTAATTTATTTAGGAAATTAATAATTTGTGAGATGAGTTATATTTATATTGCTGCAACATAAATATGTTTCTGTCTTAACATGTTCAGTGCGGCGCGCGGGATTTCTGGTGGTTGCTTAAGGCGGTCCCACACTTCTCGCGAACACAACTGAACATTCTCCAGAACATTTGGCCGAACATTCTACCGAACATTCGGCCGAACAATCTACCGAACGTTCACTGAACGTTCGCCCTGTTTCAAGCTCCCACACTTCTCGCGAGCACCGACCTAACATTCGGGTGAACATTCCCTCGAAAATATTAAATCAATTTTATCAACTGTTAGTGCATTGTCCGTCGTGTCCTACGAGCATTTTCGTAACAAAATGGACGACTCTACAGATAATGTCACTGTTGTTGCATCTACAGTCGTGATGTAATTAATTATAAGAAGTTATAAAATTTAGTCGTGGAGAAGAAACCAACAAAAATATGAGATACCTATTTTTTACAAATTAAAAAAGTCAAATATAAATATATCATATACTAGATGATACCAGTATTTCGCACAGCTGATTAAAATTCCTACTGCAACTACATCTGTTTAAGTACTTAACTATTGCCCAGAAGAGTAATATTGCAACTTTAAGGGCGACTCTAGGGCGGAGCCCTAAGGGATTGCCAAGATGGGACGTTGAAGCGGAACAGACAAGTCGACAGACAGTGACCACCTTTTTTTATACATGTATAGGATAGCATGATTAATAATTACAGAAACTCTTAAAAAACATTGTAAACTGTTTTATTACTAGGAATAAACATTTAAATATTAAGTTTATTAACAGTCAAGTTTTTACAATTACCTTGCAATAAGGAATATACCTAACAGTAATATTAGTAAAGAGAAAACTCAACATTTACTTTACATTTGTTTATAGATTATTCTGAATCAATGACCACTTAAGTACTATTCAATACTAGTGGAACCTCTATTAACCGTCACCTTCGGGACTGGGACTGTGGCGGATAACTGAATAGACGGATAATAGAAACATCATAGTATAAACGTGTTCAGTAACTAAATTTTAAAATGTTTGGCAGAGAAATGAAAATAAACTGTGTACAAAAGGATAATACTTCCCACTACGTACATATTTATGTTGTTTGAAATAATATAATAGCTCATACAGATGCTCAGACACTGCCGTACGGCGCGGCGCAAATCCTGAGTCTAATAAATAGTAATATTCTCATAGACGGACGACGGATAACCGAGAGTGACGATTTAAAGAGTGACGGTTGATCGAGGTTTTACTGTACTTGAAAGTAGAAAAAATAAATACGGTAAGCATAAAATTAAAAACTCATGTTTTATAGTATTGTCTCTGTAGAACAAGATCGTTGACTGTGAGTGATGCAGCGATGCAATAATGCATGTTCGCGAACAGTGTGGGAGCCTCCCGAATATTCGTCGGAATGTTCGGCCGAACATTCACCCGAATGTTAACTGAACGTTCACTGGACATTCGGTCCCGAATTGTGCAGCTCCCACACTTCTCGCGAATACTCCGATCATTCGGAGTTCGGCCGACTGTTCGGGCGAGGAACAAATTTAATTTAATACTGCTTGGCTTACATCAAAATAATGTTGATAAACTAATACAATTTGCTTGTCTGCTAGTCTCTATTGTTCTATACTTTACTTTTGAAATTATATATTTATTAAAATGTTATTGAAATAATATATTTATTGTTACATAATAATGATTTTACCTTATTAATTAGTCATTGTGTTTGCTATAACTGTTCATTGTGCATGAACTTTGACCAGCTCCACTGCTGTAGACTTATTTATATTGTATTTTTAATGTAAAATATTGTAATATTAATACTACAGTGTAATTGGAATAGTTCTGTGTAGTGGTATTCCAAAAAAGAAATTTTTATTGTGCATAATAACTGTCATACCTTATTGTAGAAGGGTTATGTATATAAAATAAGCCGAATTATGCAATTAAATAATTTTTTTAAAGTTAGTAAGATTGTAAAATCGTCTCTTTAATATGTTCGATTCAAGCTGAGGAAACCACTAATCATTGTGGTAGTAACTAATGCAAGTTCCCATTCAGTTTACAGTGGTTTATTTTTAGAAAACTTATATTAATATATGATTAATAAATGGCTTCCATATTATACTATTTGTAGCTAATAATGTTTCATTAAAGCTTTTAATGTGAAATTGATCTTAAATGATGAGATGAAATCATGTACCCATATTTAATTACGACACATATTCTAATATCAAAACAAATTAAAAGCCAAGAAAGCCGTCATCAATACTTCTAAATATGTTATCAGATATATCGGAAACATCAGATAGTGCTTCTTTCATTTCCTGTTGCAGGGCGTTAACGAGGTATTTAATGCTAGATGTTCCCCTGGACACTTTATTACGTTTTCTACTTTTTTCTAACAGTGTCGAAAACTCCCGTGGTAAGCCTACATTCCGATCACCTAACTTTGGTTTGGACTTCCTTTTAATAATCTTTTCTAAGAGTTTAAAAAACTCATTGCAAACGTTGTCATTAAATTTATAGTGGAATCGTTTGTCCCTATCTTTGTCTTTACGTGTCTTTACAAATCTTTTTGAAATAAAATCGAAAAACTCTTTTCCAACTGAATCGTCAAAGAGGGCGTTAAAGTTGTATTCTCCATCACAGCCAGAGCTCCTGCCGTTGCCACTGGCTTTTCCCAGGACATCCTCAGCCACCTTACAGGAGCAGGACCCCCTCATGTCACACCCGCAAGACACGCTGCCCGCAGGATCTTTGCAGGTGCATTTGCCACCCTGGGTACACTGACAGTCCGGGGCGCACCCCACCCTTGCCTCGTGGTGGTCCTGGCCGCCCGTCCGGTGGCCGGTGGGACAGTAGTAGTAGTAGTAGTGGTGGTGGTGGTGGTGGACTTCGACGTCAGATTCATGAGTCTTGCAGTCCGACGAGGTGTCTCTTCTGTAGCGATTTACCTGAAAATGGATATAACCCAATATATATGACTCCTTTAATTTTAGGTTTATAGAGTTAAGCACATTATTTACTGTACGTGTAAGAAAAAAGAACATTTATTTTCTGATCACTATAACAATATGATGTCAATGTACAATTTAAATTTAGAGAAGTTAAGATATTTTATTATACTTGGTAGCGGAAATTATTGTATTGTTTTTTCTTACCTAGATGAATACCCATACATAGTTCATAATTACACTTCTATACAATTGAATTTGGGAATTGGAGACAGTATATGCACTAGCTTTGGACAGTAAAATTTCCAAATTACGAACCAATGGGACCGTAAACAACAAAGTTATTATTTTGATTTGATTTTGTAATTTGTTTGACTTGATTTTGAAAATTATGGAAAGGATTGGGGTTGGAAATATAGATTGCGAGTGGACTTTAGATGTAAAAGAGGTAAACAAAAGTAACAAAACCGGCTGTGGCTGCTACATGAGCCCAGATTTTAACTACAACTGATAGAAGATGGACATATTATGATTAGAATGGAAATGGTTACCATTTGGCATAAACACGTAACTGATCCTTCGGACTTCATTTTCAGTTGGTGGGAAATCAAATAGTATTTTTAAAATTTTTTGGAAGTTGGCTTTTATATTTAAAACCAAAATGGCAAAAAAATTGGGATTTTAAAATCCAAGGTTTTCTCAACCGTTTTTTGGAGGTAGGCTTCTATATGTAAAACCGGTATACTGCCAATACTACATAGTAATTTTAAAATCCACATACATGGTATTCGTGGGAATACGGATTTGTCTAATTCCTATCTTCTTACTAAATACGTGCTCAATCTAATAGTGATAGACTGCCAAAATACCATTATATTTCATCGTTATGTTACCAACACAAATTTAGCTTCAAATTTCATTCTCCAGGAAAGCATATTCCATGACTAAAGTTTTACTACTAAGCATTTACTGTATAGCTTACTACCCTGTTCTGGAGTAGTAAAACAGATGTTCGTTCACCCTTCTATGGTAAAAGAAAATCATCTGACTGCATGCTCATTATAATAGAGATCATGGCGTACTCTGTAGTTAAAGATTATAATTTGTAAAGACCCAAACCGATAAGTTTAACGTCGTAGCATTGTTGTAGCTGCCCTAATCATCTGCAATAAAGTGGAATGACCTAGATGTTTTCACACCCCCACATGACAATAGGACAAGTACTTTTAAATTCAGTAAATCCTTTTTCTTTGTCAAACGGGGTCAAAATATGGCCCATAACAGGAACAGACACACAGACAAACATTTTTCAACACCCAATTCAGTTTCTCCACTGCATAAAACAACAAAATAAATAGCTATTAGACTAAACCTCTATAAGCAATATTCATACAAAACTACAACGGTATCCATTTAGATAGATAGATTCCTTGTGTGCTTGCGTAACATGTGTTTTTCCGATAACCTGTCCTCACTGTTCAACAGCTCAAATTCTGCAACAAAGTTGAAATATGAGGAGGGCCCGCGCCATTCAGAATAAAAATTCCGAAAAAATACAACTTTTATGTACAACTACGAATAACGGAAAACATATTGATATGTTGAAATCGGTTCAGAAATAAAGGGGAGTTCTCTTAACAAAGACCAGCTTAACATTTAACGAACTAATATATAATACATATGATTACGAAACTGAAAATGTACTTATTCAAAACTAAATTTAATGTAGAACTTATAGTAATAGTGTTTATTTATACTTACGTTTGACGTGCTGCGGTGAATGTCAATGTCATTGCGGCTACGAATATCCTTTGCTGAAAATATCAAATCGTTACAAAACTAGTGGAAACTCAATAAAGTAGTTTTTAATGAGAGAAAATATCCGTAAATTGATTGTAAGCTGACTGCCGTCGCTAAGTTTCTAAGTTTCTAAGTTTCAATTTGCTTCATTTGTAAGCTAATCTTTACTCAAGGTGTAGCCCTAGGTTTATGACTCGTGAACTGTAATAACCTTAACTGTACAGTTAAGAATGTTTAGTATGCTATAAAACTATATTTATGGGTGTTTGTAAACCATTTATATTCTAATTCTTTTATAAATAATATGCTTAATATAATCTGATTGGTAAACTATTGTATTTTAATGCCAATTCTGTGATATGGTATTAATTTTGTTTACACCTTTCACCGATATAAATTTAAAATCAATAATGTATTTATAGTAATGCATAAAATGTAAGTAAACTGTATATAATATTTAACTCGTGTGAGTAAACTTACACGTTTGTTTGGGATAACACTGTAATTACGCCAAAAATAAGTAAATTTTGCATGTGCATAGTCGTGAAATAAATACTCACTTGTAAATACGGTTTCCTCTATTGTAAGCATACTATAAACTCCTATAAAATGTGTGTTAGCTTGAACTGTTATATCATCTCATTAAAAGCACACAGTGAATCATATTTTAATCGGGATGAGATAAGAATCAGACGTAACTAATGTGAAAATTGTTAAAAACAAGTAATTTATTCGCTTTTATCAAAAATATTTTAAAACAAACTCACTAGCTCATTTATACAATGGTATTTTTTCATTTACTAGAACAATTGTAAAGTTATTTTTTTAATAGCGTATAGTAAAATATAATATATGATATTTATTTAAAGAGTACTAAATTCAGCAACAACATTTGATATTACTAGTTTAAATTATTAATTCTAATATTTTTAAGTCCGACGCTTCATTGTAACATACAACTTTATATAATTCTATACTATATAAAACACAAACATCTCTAACACTTACATCGACATTTTTTTCCCATAATCAAGTTTTTTTTGTGTTTTTGGATCAGAGACTCATATTAGAACCAATTATAACTTTAAACATTCAATACATTTGATTTATGATTCTAAAGAAATATATAGTAGTTTGATTAAAACTTACGTTGCTAAAACATGAAAAACCCAATAGTAGTAGAGAGAGGACAGTTGAGGAACATGAGAGGTACGAGAGGTACGAATTTCGAGGATTAAATTCACTGGGCGACAGCTGTAAATTCGGCATTTGAGGGGTCAAAGTCCAATTCTGAGCGAAAAATAAAGCGTTTATGACAAATAAATAAAAAAATATCAAAGTCTCAGATAAATAGTATTTAAAAAATCCCTAAATTTGGGTCGATGGCCTTTTAGTGCCCTTATCATACATACCAAATTTCATACAAATCCCCCGATAAAAAATTAAACGCGAGATCACTTTGTAACCTTCACAATATCGCATGCAGCGCGCATGTCTATCCACCATTTCGATATTTTATAATATTAATATAAACTAGAGGTCGCCGCAATCTTACATACCAAATTTCATATAGGTACGAAACCCACCCCACTATACTTCAACTACTCAGTTTCAACTACCTGGGAAAGATAGGGTAAACGGCGTTTTCTCGGCTTTTTTCTCCATTTATGGCGGCTATTTAGCAAAAGAAACTCGATTATTTTATAGTTCACCTTGTAAAAAACTGAGTGCTTGAATCCCGATTCTGAGTATATTTGGTCTTCTAGAGGAACGCAATATTGCAAATATCCCAGCACATATGTGGT
Organism: Allygus modestus; assembly: GCA_963675035.1. Lineage (NCBI taxonomy): Eukaryota > Metazoa > Arthropoda > Insecta > Hemiptera > Cicadellidae > Allygus > Allygus modestus. The sequence goes on along the minus strand of OY776112.1, from coordinate 281,258,282 downwards.
TTACACTACAAAAAAATAAAGTTAAATAATGAGTTTGTTAAAAGGTTACACTAAACGCAACGCTTGTTATCTGGCGAGGTTATAAGTTCAACTGTCTCCACCTTCGATGGGAACCATTACATAGTCATGAGAATTTTACTCATATAAATAGGAAAAAATTACTTTTATTCTGTAAATTCCAAGTCAAACCTCTTAATTAGCCAAGATAATGTGATTTCGCATGTAAATATCAAATTATGTACTGTCAAATCCAAGTTAAACCTTATAATCTGTCACCTACAACGATCGCGGTTACCAAGCGTCTGATGATGGTGACGTGTGTCGTCGATGGTCGGTATTCCGTGACGCTCGGTAACCGCAATCGCTGTACGGTGCGATCCGACCTGACAACGTGCGTGACGTGCGTTGATGCGGATTATTATACATTTGTAGGTGAAAGACCTTTAACACCCTACAAAATACAAAGTTAAGCAAGTGATTCAAGCTTCACATTGTGATGATGAAGACTCAGGTATAAGTGCTCCCACTTCGTAAAACATATCTAGAATTACGGAGGAACGATATTTTCCCCCCTTTGAATCATCAGTCTCACTCAGTTTATATCAATGAACCAGAGGCGAGGTAACTTATTTGTTGATTCACTTGGAGTCTGTTATCTTGCGGCACGCTCAACATCTAAAAATATCCCTCATATCGTGCAGTTATTAAAAAGATAGTCAATATCAATCTTAAAACTGTACTCTTGTTGGGTGTAAAAGTTTTAAAACACATCAAATAGCACTCTTGTCATGGGTAATTTGATACTAAGCTAACATATTTTACATAATTCGAGTTAAAACTGCACATTTGAAGACAAGGTTTACCGTAATAAGTCATTTTACCCATACATAAACATATAACTGCAGTAGAATTTGAGGTTCTAAAATAAATTTTCGAATTATAAGAGTTTTGCCTTGGATTTTACAGTACATAACTTGATTTTCACATTTGATTTTTACTTTTGATGTAAATCGAATGTGAAAAATCAAATGTGAAAATCAAGTTATGTACTGTAAAATCCAAGGCAAAACTCTTATAATTCGAAAATTTATTTTAGAACCTCAAATTCTACTGCAGTTATATGCTTATTTATGGGTAATATGACTTATTCCGGTAAACCTTGTCTTCAAATGTGCAGTTTTAACTCGAATTATGTAAAATCTGTTACATTAGTATCAAATTACCCATGACAAGAGTGCTATTTGATGTGTTTTAAAACTTTTACATCCAGTTTTAAGATTTATATTGACTATCTTTTTAATAACTGCACGATATGAGGGATATTTTTAGATGTTGAGCGTGCCGCGAGATAACAGACTCCAAGTGAATCAACAAATAAGTTACCTCGCCTCTGGTTCATTGATATAAACTGAGTGAGACTGATGATTCAAAGGGGGGAACATATCGTTCCTTCGTAATTCTAGATATGATTTACGAAGTGGGAGCACTTATACTTGAGTCTTCATCATCACAATGTGAAGCTTGAATCACTTGCTTAACTTTGTATTTTGTAGGGTGTTAAAGGTCTTCCACCTACAAATGTATAATAATCCGCATCAACGCACGTCACGCACGTTGTCAGGTCGGATCGCACCGTACAGCGATTGCGGTTACCGAGCGTCACGGAATTACCGACCATCGACGACACACGTCACCATCATCAGACGCTTGGTAACCGCGATCGTTGTAGGCGACAGATTATAAGGTTTAACTTCGATTTTACAGTACATAATTTGATTTTTACATGCGAAATCACATAATCTTGGCTAATTAAGAGGTTTGACTTGGAATTTACAGAATAAAAGTATTTTTTCCTATTTATATGAGTAAAATTCTCATGACTATGTAATGGTTCCCATCGAAGGTGGAGACAGTTGAACTTATAACCTCGCCAGATAACAAGCGTTGCGTTTAGTGTAACCTTTTAACAAACTCATTATTTAACTTTATTTTTTTGTAGTGTAAACCACATATGTGCTGAGATATTTGCAATATTGCGTTCCTCTAGAAGACCAAATATACTCAGAATCGGGATTTAAACACTCAATGTTTTACAAGGTAAACTATAAAATAATCGAGTTTTTTTTTTTTGCTAAATAGCCGCCATAAATGGAGAAAAAAGCCGAGAAAACGCCTTTAACCCAATCTTTCCCAGGTAGTTGAAACTGAGTAGTTGAAGTATAGTGGGGTGGGTTTCGTACCTATATGAAATTTGGTATGTAAGATTGCGGCGACCTCTAGTTTATATTAATATTATAAAATATCGAAATGGTGGGTAGACATGCGCGCTGCATGCGATAGTGTGAAGGTTACAAAGTGATCTCGTGTTTAATTTTTTATCGGCGGATTTGTATGAAATTTGGTATGTATGATAAGGGCACTAAACGCTATCGACCCACGTGTAGGGATTTTTTAAATACTATTTATCTGAGAATTTCATATTTTTTTTATTTATTTGTCAAATACGCTTGATTTTTCGCTCAGAGTTGGACTTTGACCTCTCAAATGCCGAATTTACAGCTCTCGGCCGTGAATTTAATCCTCGAAATTCGTACCTCTCGTACCTCTCATGTTCCACAACTGTCCTTTCTCTACTCCTCCCAAATCTTTTACTGTTTCAACTAATATCTTTAACAAAAAAGTAACCTAGTAGATGTAAATATGTATATATTTCAATATGATCTATGGACTATCGTCTATATCTATAAATATGTTAAGCATCTCTCTAGGTAACGGTTAGCGTATTGGACTTCAGTTCAAGAGGTCACGGGTTAAAATCCCGTAGTCCACGCAATTTTTAGGGGTTTGGACCGCTTTCCCTAAAAGCGTTTGTGTACTATATTAACACTAATGCCGTTTGCATTGAACAAAAAATGATATTGTATGGTGACAAAGACCAAACCTTTGTGAAATTATAACTAATAAACAATTTTGGAAGCCAAACAAGATGTAAGTGATTACATTTTTGGCTACTCTACGGGTACGGTACACATGAAGATTTCCCTGTAATACAATGTTAACCGCGAACACGTTTACAGTCTAAAGGCTGCAGAATTTGCGAGTAAAACTATTAAACGTAGGTGCTCCAGCTGAATACATAAAAGGCTTCCGTTTATGAACAGAACCATATTCCTCCGTTATGCGTTCCACGTAGCTTTACGTAATCGGCGTTTACATTTGTGAAAATAATTTCTTTAGCCAACTTCCACACAATATATAGAAAACACTTTCTGTAGATGCAATTATAAATAAATAAATCTACGATAAATTTATTTTTTGTCCTGGCAAAATTAGAAATCTAGTGAACTAATTTATATTGGGTGGAGTATATAATATTTAGATTTGCATTTTTACTTTCTTAATCTTGATTCTTTGAATTGTAAAAAAAATCACGTCATCCAAAAGGAGAAACAGAAAAGGCTAATTAACAGTAGAGCGAAGATTCCTTCTTCTTTGTATTACGTTAACTAACAAATATCACCAGATAGAGAGTGTTACCGGACCAAACTTACCAAAATATAGTTGTAGTTTGCGATAGGTAGCTTACTGTCTAAACCATTTAATACATTTAAGATATCACACCCTTGTCTCCCACATAGTAACAAGGGTCCGGGAGGAGAGGCATAATGTTTATGCTGATAAAAGAGGCATAATGTTGAGGCCGACAGAAGAGGCATAATGTTGAAGTCGACAGAAGAGGCATAATGTTTATGCCGATAGAAGAGGCATAATGTTTATGCCGACAATAGAGGCGTAATGTTTAGGCCGACAGGAAAGGCATAATGTTTATGCCGACAGGAAAGGCATAATGTTTATGCTGATAGGAGAGGCATAATGTTGATGCCGACAGAAGAGGCATAATGTTGATGTCGACAGAAGAGGCATAATGTTTATGCCGATAGAAAAGGCATAATGTTGATGCCGACAGGAGAGGCGTAATGTTTATGCCGACAGGAGAGGAATAATGTTTATGCCGACAGGAAAGGCATAATGTTTATGCCGACAGGAAAGGCATAATGTTTATGCCGACAGGAGAGGCGTAATGTTTATGCCGACAGGAAAGGCATAATGTTTATGCCGACAGGAGAGGCATGTTTATTCCAACAGGGGAGGCATAGTTTTTATGCCGACAGGAGAGGCATAATGTTTATGCCGACAGGAGAGGCATAAATCTATAATGTGTTGATCACATAATGCGCCTGAAATCCTCTTTAGTAACGACTCTGGCGCTAAGAACATTTCTGCGACAGTTATCAAATGCGGTTTGGTGATTTTTTATCGTGTTTGACACAAAACTGCTTAGCATGTAAATTTTGGAAAAATGTTTACAATTATGCTACTATTTTATGCTTATAAAATATAGTTACAGTCCCTTCATGACTTCTACTATTGTAAAATCGTAAGAAGGTTTCTGGTTGATTTTCTTTTCATTCAGAACTAAATAGTGAAGACATTATTTGAACCATCAACAATTCGCTTTCATGTGCAATGTTAGTAACATACTAAGTGTCGCTGATAAAAAACTGGTTCAAATATTGTATCAAAACTCGCTCTTACACACAGCTGGCCTTGGCTCTCACGGTCTCAAATCTCAAAACAAAGCACTTAAATGAGTGTAGATTAAGAATTAACATAGCCTTCATAACAGCATTCCTGACGTCGAGTGTAGTCAGAGTTGAATATCTGAGCAGATTGGTTTTTACAAGTTAAGTTCTATATTATTAACAAAGGTTCCAATAAAACTGAATAAAATATGCACCCTTTTAAATTAAATACATGTTCAATATGTGTGATATAAGAGTATTAACACTCTACAAATAAAAGTTGTTCAGTCATTTTGGAACACTCATGTCAAACTACTCTTTTTGTCATATAAAGTCATATAAAATGTTTATACAACTTCACTACAAAACTGGTATAAAAGTACAAGAAACCTGGTATCCAGGTAACTGGTGGTTATGTACAAGGAAAACGAAGTTGTAAGATGTTATCATAACACTACCCTCTCTAAGTTGTGGGAAGCCTCTTTCACGATTGTTTAAAAATCTTTATAGAAGTATTTTCTTTAAGGGTTTAATCTGTAAGCTTTTTATTAGTAAACCCATCAAAATTACGGTGTTATAAAGTGGCTTAAACATTTAAATTAACACCTATTTTCGTGTCATCTGAATAAATGCGATTATTTATTAGATATATAGATTCAGGCAAATTATGAGTCATGTAGAATAGCATTTAGTGAGTAACCACAAACTTAAATCTTGAAACATAAATTATCATTAGCATTTTGTGAGCAACATAAGATTACTAAATATTAACAAAGTAGTAAATCAACTAAGATAAAGTACGCATGACCAAACTATATAACAGCTATCATTGTAAAAGGTCTTTAAAATCAAACATTGTATCCAGGATTTCACAATTTTAGTTATATCTGATTACTAGATGTCTCCTTTCAACCCTTAAATCCTAAACTCTTGTGTTTTCTAACATTAAAAACTTGCAGCTATATTCCGGAAGATAAATCCACAGTTGCATAACCTTTGCAACCATCTGTAAACCTCTACCCACATAAATTAAAATATACTCGATGCATATGGAATCATACTTGTCACAATTTATATCACCAATACAAATCACATATCATAAACATTACTACAAAAGTTTAAACCAATCAAAGTAGAACTTTTAATGTACACTACAGTAATCGGCACATATCTGAGGCACCGCAATGTATTCAGCGCACGTGCTGCTCCCAGCGGCGCAGTGCTTAGTTACGAGGGACGAGGGTACACGTTATCTGATATCATCTGTAGGAAACATAATACACTCATGTTATAGGGAAGTATTGTAAGTTGCTTTTCCCACCGTACGGAGTCTCGAATAGTTCACGTACGTAATAAGCACCTCTACTATTTCGGCGTTCTTTGTAGAATAAGGTGTGTTGGTATTTGAAGTTTTGTCCGGATCATTTGTAATCTTTTGTTTCACAGATTTGTACAATCGTAATCATATTTTACAGAACTACGTTTTTATGACATAAGGATTATTAAAGGAGAAGCCATTTGCATTTTTAAAGTAATTAATAATATTGCCTAGTAAACAAGTATCCGAACCAAGTTCGCTCTCTTAAAGAATTAAGAAGGGTATCTTGGAATCTACTTTTAAAGGTTGAGCAGCTGCTAGTCTCACCCACTGCATAATTAATTTGAGACACCCTGATCGTAGGGATGGATGCTATAGGTACCATTGTTTAATACACACTTATATAATGTGCCATTCATAGCGGATTCATTTTTCACTGAGAAAGTTTAGGTAACCATGCAGAGATTATATTGAATAACAATATTTTAAAGTTAACATTGAATTCAAAATATCATACCAACGTTTTAAAGCTGAAAGTTTGGAGTTCGTTTATTTGTTTGAGGCAGAATCACGCTTTAACTACAGAACAGATTGAGCTGATATTTGGTAGGAAGATAGCTAATATCCTAAAGTAACACATAGTCATATTTATGTTTTAAAGTTCCTTTAGGGCTTTGGCCCAGAGGTCACTAAACTTCTCATGTTAATCATATGGGCATTAACGTTTACTGGATTAGATTATACCTAAAACTTGTGTTCTTCATTTCAGATTTTGAGTTTATTTATTTGTTTACATATTGTTTACGGTTTTGATGGACCTTTAACCATAGAATATGCCTTAACTAAGACCTAAGTACCTGCATCAAAAGGGGTCACGTAGAACAGACTGCGATTTGAAATTTTGCTATTTACCAATGCCTCGTTATGTATTTATGTGTTAACTTAACTATACGTGCTATGAAATCGTAACAAGTTTAAACCTAACGTTTTTTGGCATAAAAAGACGTTTTCTATCAATAGTAATATATGTTATTTTTTTAATTATGCTTCATAAACTCATTAACATGCTTCAGATATAGTCTAATGCGAGCTTCTAGATGATAGATTGTCCTTGTTTAATGTGAATTGATCTGTTAAAGATAATCGTTAAGACTATTAAAGATTGAATCAGTCAATTTGTCACATAAAACGTTTAAAATGTGTAGTATTGACATTTTCGAACTTCAGGAACGATATATATTATAAAATAGAAAAATAGCGCTCAGATTTTTATTTTACTAACAGTATATATTTTTATAAAACATAATAAATGATTTTCAAACAGTTAAGGCTTTTGAATGTAGTATATTCAATTTGGTTTACTATGAGCAAAATCATAAACGAAAAAAGTATTAACTATGAATACAAATCTTTCTAAAACAAGAACTATTATAAGTCGTTTAAAAATAGCCCTAAAATTAAATAAGTATAAATCAAAATATCAAACACCATGTTTAGCTTGTTAGTTACATTTTATTTTATAATAATTCATTAAATTTACTTGATTTTATTAAGCTAATCAATCGAGTTAAACTAACATAAATAATAATTAAAGTTATGAAAACTGAACAGTTTATTTGTACCAGCCTTGAAAAGACTGAAAAGGTTTTCAAATTAGTTCACATCCCCAATAGAATATATCCAAACTATGACGGCAGGAAGATTCTGCCTGCGGTGATATCAAAAGTCCATCAGTTCACCCAGAGTTTATTGGCTTCTGAGTTTATTTATTAAATTGTTGGAGTATAGGCAAGCTTACAAATTATTTAACAACTTCTCGTTTACTACTTTATTTAAATGTGTCGGGCCGTTGAATACTCTATTTAATATTTTCATTAATTCAAGGAAATGGACTATAAATTATTTTGGTTATCCTAGAGGGGTAAATTTAAGTTATGATGAACGTAACTTTACCGGTAGTAACATGTTCAGTTTTATAACGGTTTCATGTAAATGTTATTTTTCGTATTTAAAAAGGGATAAGTAACTCGAAAATATGTTCATGTTGTCTATACAAATCCATGTCTTGGTCATCCAGAGATTTGGATCACCCAAATATTAAATAACTATCCTATTCGAAATAGTTTCGCTTTGATATTTACACTAACCAATTTTGACCACTGCTTCTGAGAATTACAAAAAACAAATGGAAATAAAATCCATTAAAAGCAGTAATAACATATTTTACGTTTAAAACCCAATAGCAGTTATAAAATGCCGTCCAAATTAATTGAGACAAAAAATGTAACAAACGTTATTATTTAAAGTCAGCTAAAACAAAAGCGCGCTGGTTGAATGACACACCGCTGATGCGACGCGACATCATGCTGCATAACCATCAATCTCTCGTTGTCGATATAAACGTCGATCTTTTATTCCACCAAATCTATGTGTATTCAAACAATGCCGTGTTATAATTCTGTCCATTTTAAAATTGACTTAATGTAGGGTTATGTAGGTATTCAGGAAACTCCTCAATAGCACTATATAGTAACTGTCATATTTAGACCATATTGAGTAATGTTTATTCATAATGTCGTAACTCTAAACAGGTTATAAAATGTAAAATAGTTTGATAGCTCATTTACTCATTTATTATTATAGACAACCTCGAACTTATGATATTAACAAGTGTGCAGTAGTCTTCTAGCAACCATGAGTGGGTCGCACTCTTGACCAGATTGGTTTAAACTTGTTTCTGTCCTACTTCACAGTACGTCTTCCCAAAAGTACTTTCCCTAGGGGGTGGAGGCTACAGGTAAGTATTACAGAATCAACGTACAGAATACAAACTTGTAATGTTCACGACGTGTCTTACAGTATTCAATATATTGAGTTACTTCTTCAAAAAATCACACTTAGTCAGAAAAAACATAAATTGTTACTTTTGAGTAAGTTAGTGAATATACCAACGCTAACTAAAAGTTTCAAGTTGATACACAAGTTGGCTATATTTTCTACTGAGCCTGCTTCTCTTTATGGAATTGTATCACGAAAATTCAGTTCCCCAAAAACCTGTTTGTTTAGAAATTTAATTAATGCTCAACTTGTCAAGATTACTAACTTATTCACATTATAAATTCATTGTTTAAAACAATTTTCATGGCTGTAGAAAATTTGTGATTTGGTGGTTAATGCTAAAAGATAAATTTGACATAAGTTTAAAATAGGGAATTTAAAAATAAGTATAATCTTTTATCTAACCCTGTGTTATGCGACAAAAAATACAAAAAGTAAAGTAAAATCACATTACGATTACCAACAATTAGCGAACCATTATCAAGTTTTTCTTAGTGTTTTATTATTTATTATTATCTTAGGTAATTAGGTATTAATTTGAATATAATTATATTAACCACGGTGAACAAATGTTACCTTGGTGTGACAAAATCTTATTGCTCCAAATTATAACTACAACCAAACTATAACCTTCCACTTTCAAATTATGATAAGACTGACACCAGTTAAACATTTAGAAAGTACATAAACAATGTTATATCGCATAAGAAGGCAAAACAAGAAGACAAGGAAATCCATTTTATATGATCGCGGGGAGTGCATGTAAATCATACCAGCCCGTTGTGGCCATTATATGCTTCACTCTTCCTTGATTTATAGCTACAACGGGGCTGGAGATGCCGCTTATCACTTACTTAAATATTTTATAACGTTCCATACAGTTGAACAGTATTAAAATATAATCAATGTTAGGGAAGATAGAATGCAACATTCATTTTCTCTCTGTGAACCCACATTAATTAATAACATACAAACTAAACATGTATTAAACCTAATATAGATATTATTGTAATGCTAAGAATACTATATGCCATAATTTTGGACGATTGAAACTTTCTTTAAGTCAATATTTGGTACACCAACATAACAAACATGTTAATTAAGGTTTAAGCTATGTAGGTCCTTCTAGTGGGTATTAATTAAATCGTGCTGCTAAACTGATTAAACTACTCTTGTGTGATTTTTTTAGGATTACAAGTTCAATGTTAATAAAAAATAAGCAATAACCTCATGTTTTACATAATTATTATCAAGTGTTAACAATATGCAAACAATCAAGATGGGTTGTACAATACCATTTCAATTAAACCATGATAAAATCATTAAAATGGTCTAACATTTGTTTGGTTGTGTTAATAGTCATATTTATATGAAACTGTAATAACAACAGTTAATCAACAGCCTATGGAGGCTCTCAGTACCAACGCTATATTTCCTTGTGAGAAAAATTTAAATTAATGAATGGTTAAGGATGAAAATTATTTTACGGGAATAGTTTTCCAATTTAAAAAGTGACTAAGCATGGATACTATTGACTTTCTTCTTTTTATTACAACTTTGGAAAACGATACACCATAACCCAAACTATTACGTAATATTAAGTCCAATATCAAGATTTTGCAGTCGTTAACGTTTAGTTTGAATTATCTTCTATTGTACTTTTTGATATATTTCAAAATATCATATACTCTTTAATGAATTTATAGGAGAGGTGTTTTATAGTTATTACATTTTTTGTTTAAAATATTGGACACTTTTAATATAACTACTTCTGATTTGTCAAATTGTTATAAATTATGAAACATTAAACATAACATTATTAAACATACTATTATGAACTCAGTTTAACTGTCTTATTAATGCACATCTCAAGTGCATGATATAACTGGCCCTTAAATAACAAATTAATGAGTAAAATCCCTTTTAATATTTCAATAAAACAATAAGTTAAAGTGAGTAAAACTCTTGAAGAAGTTTTAATGTCAAAAACGTGCTTGAACGTTCAAGGAGAAAGGATTATATTTTCTGCTCACATGGGTCTTCTCCAAACGATGCTTTGAAAAGTTTAGCCATGACTTATCTTATCCTATACTCTAATATTAGTAAGGTTTGCTTGCTTGCTTACTTGCTTGCGACACTGATCTCAAAAACGGCTCCGGCAATTTCCTTCAAATGTTCTAAATAACTAATTTCTGGGATAAAAATAAGTTCTAGACAGGCCTCATCTCCAGGAAAAGTCAAAAAATGTAAAAAAACTAAAATGAAAAGTTGAAAAAATTAACATTGGGCTTATGGAGTTTCAAATCAAAACAAAATAATTGTAACAGCTGTTCATAATCAACCAGGGAACTGTTAAAGCAATACTCATGTTGTTTATGATTATTAACATGTGGTTTCCTGAGAGCAGAGATTAAAATATTTGAGTGAAGGTTAGATATAAAGAGTAGTAAAATAAATCCAAGGGACATTGAGCTATACTGGAGTGGAAATATACCTTAAAAATGTAGAAAAGAGGCAAATGAGTTATACAAATCTGATTATCAGTAGGGGGAAGTGATGAAATATACTCCAAGTCATCTAAAAAAACTGTCTGGCCTTCCCCCAAGCAAAGCTCGGCCCCCCAGATATTGAGTCATTAAACCGATTAAATTGAAGTGAAATGATTTTAACGTTGTATAACCTTTTTTCAGTAAAATGTTAATTAGTGAAAATTAACAACGAAAGATTTTTTTAACGGATAAAAAGTCATATATTAGAACCCAAAGATTTTATTAATATTAGATTTACCTTCTGACGTTCCTTTTTTGGGTTGATGCGACGCGTTTCGTCAACAAAGTGACATTATCGTGGCGGTGTATCAGCGTTTCGTCATAGTTAAATTGATAAAACAGTACACAAACGATTCACCCAAAAACACTTAAAATTCATACAACATAAATCGCGTCGACGCGGTGGCTTCATTTTGCGTGCGAGTTCGAACTGTTAACGACGACGACAGACTTGAAGACTAATTAATTTACTCTGATTCTTTTACGAAGTTTGCAAGGAAACATAATTGATTTAGCAGTTACGGTGTAATATTGGTTTGGTTAACATTTCAACCCAAAGGGTATTCAAGTTAAAACATCAACTTATAAAACTGCTTTATGAAAATCGCCTACATTTTCCGTAAAAATAGGAAGTCGTAAGTTAATTTTCCTTAGAGATTTTTAATAATTGAGGGATGCAATACAAGTACAGGTATGGAATGCATGGCTTTTCCAAGTTTACATTCACTGTACTGTCTATTAACCGGTAACCCTCTATTAACCCGTCTGCATCACCCGTAATGCATCTGGGAGTTATTTTCTTGACACCCAGTGTGGCGCGGCCATTGATTGGAGGGGGGGTCCCAGAAATGAGGTATTGGGTAGATCCTCTGAATACCCTTGACGGGTAGTGTTTCTGCCTAATTTTATGTCATATTCATCCATTTTTCTGATACTGACGGACACTCTGATCGTTTACAGTGATTAGCTTGTAGTTTGAAACGTTCCAGAAAGGCTGATATTTGCTAGATTCTAATTATCTTTGGTTTCGTAATAAAACCACCTTTTCAAGCCTTGGTAACGTAATAACTATTTATAATTTCAGTTTTGAACAAAGATTCTCAAATAGTGATAAGGTGTATAAGTATACTTTATCCATATACATATTAGTGAATTTCCTTTGGAAAGTGTACTATTAGCATGACCCGCACGGTGAAACTTAATCCCGGGACCACCATAGGAGTTCCTAACGTGACCTCCTGAACACGTTTTGGGGGGTCGTTCGAAATTGTATATATATATATATATGTGTGTGTGTGTGTGTGTGTGTGTGTGTGTGTGTGTGTGTGTGTGTGTGTGTGTGTGTGTGTGTGTGTGTGTGTGTTTGCACTCTAGCGGTCGCATTTTTTGTCCGATTTACTTCAGATTTGGTAGGGACATTCTTTTCTGTAATCGGTTGGACAAGATCGTTGGGCAAAACAATCGGAAAACTCTAAACCCCTTTTTTGGGGATTAATCTTTAAAATTTCGAGTTTTTGGGGCCAAAAAGGGTCAGAAATGCCCCGTATGGAATATTAATGCATGTAAAAAGATGGGAATTAGTGAGGCGAACATTTTAAGCCCTCTTTCGTCATTCTAGCATACATATTTACTGAGTTATTAAAGAAAATGTGTATCGACTAAACACAGTACGTTGTCTTATGGGGATTTTACACCAGAAAAGCCTGTTATTCCTTTGTTAGAGTACTTTTATCATCCCCAGCAACCTCACGCCTACTTTCAAGCCTGTCTGGACCTTCTCCTAACATTATAATGCACAAAGTTGTATTCCCAGCTTTGCAGGTAAATGAAACCAGGAGCATCATAACAGCCAAAAAATCACTGTTTTCAGATTTCAATAAAAATTAGAATAAATGTTAGCCCAGTCAATAAAGGTTTTCTATCGCAACTAATTAGGGGAAAGCTGAATTTTTTATATGTGATAGAGCCTTATGAGATGTGTATTTTCTCAAAAGTCCCCGCCTCTCCCCCTTGTGCTTCCCCCCCAATCCTCCCTTTTAGCCTAAAAATGTATAGTTTCACTAGAACGCCTATAATTGCCTTAAAATAAATCGTAGCGAATTAATTTTTTATTTTATTTTGTTTCTTATTACTTTTTTAAAAAGTTCAGTCCTTATGCATGTTTCGTTAAAATTAGCATTTAAGCCGTTATTAGACAACAAAAACAAATAAATGGTTTCTTAATTGATTTAAATTTACATTGTTAACCATATTTACAAAACTATTTAAAATACACAAAGGTACTTGAAATAAATATTGTAGTCTGTATTTTGAGCTTTAAAATGGTATAAGTCATTGCCTGTTTGTGATTATCGCTTGCGCTTGGAATGTCATCTAAGGTTGCGCTAGCGCGCCACCCCGCACCGACGACGACGACGCTCGACGCCGCGTGGTCCGACGTGACGGATATTAATAACTATCAGTAATATTCTTATAGTTGTTTATTTTTCTTTACTGCCTTAAGGCTTTTAGGTAAACATTGAATATCAATCCGAAGATGATATTATCTTGTGATATTATAAATGATAGGCCTAACATTACTAAATAGAATGTTACAAATATTTAATTTAAAAATCGTAAATAAAAATACTGTACTTGCTCTTTTATTTAACGCGTTGGCTGCTGCGGACCCCGATCGGGGTTTTGTCTCAACATAGAAACTTATGCAGATTTCATGTATAAGCATGTTTGCAGCAGCGAAAGTGTTAAATACCGTGAATTATCAATTGTTGAAATGTGATGCATGGGCCTGTAATAATAGATTGATCATAACTTGGTATAAATATTACATAAAAAAAGTTGCAGTTGTAAACCATGCAATCATTTCATCAGTTCGTCCGAAAACATTCTTATCACCAATTCAAACCGGACTTGCTCTATCACTACATCGTATGTATGGATCCAATCACCTTATTGATTTGCTATCATCAGTGATTGTTTGTGCATCTTACCACGAGGCTTCAACTTACATTAACTCTCTCATAAGTGAAGGACCTCCTGTGGCAAAGGATGGTGTTTTCTTGCAACATGTTTTTGATAACGCTGATATTAATATACGAACTTTAGATGGCTTAAACACATTTCATGCAATGGGGGAATCCAATGTATAAGCCCTGCAACCTGTGTTGAGACCAATACCAAAGTAAAAAGAATTGTTACTGGGTCCTTTAAACCCGTCTCAGCTTCAATAAGGACTATGTCTTATGGGAAAAAGAAAACTCCATTGAATGTACAAGTAAAGGATTTTAAAGAGTTAAAAGAGTTGAGCTCATCGACTGAGCTTTCAAAGCCAGGCATGGTTTTCGCTCCCAATCTAATGTGGCTGGTAGGAATACATCATCAACCAGGTTGGAACGGCTTTATGAATATCCTCAAACGAAATGAAGGTGAACGGGAATCAACTTACATCATGGCACTTCCTTTTATAAATATGAATCCCAGTAACATGTCTTCGATTTTTTCAGCGTTATCTTTTGCTGCAGAACAAAGCAGAAAAAGAAATCAATGTTTCGTTGTGAAATTTTATCAACCTCTCTTCCTTAAAGCATCAGAAATAGTAAAAGGAGCAGATAAAAACAGTGATGTTTCAAAGATAATAGTAAGGCTAGGAGGATTCCATCTGTTAATGTCCTACATGGGATCAATTGGGCGTATTATTGCAATACGCCCAATCCATATATACGAACAATGTTAGCCTATAATTGCCTTATAGACAAAAGGACTCTAAGGCACAAGTCATAAAGTATATATACTTCAATAAATTGAAGTATATATATTGTATGAAGTATATATGTTGTAAACTTTGGCACAAAGAAAGAATTATCGAGGAACTGTGTCACTGAGTCACTGACTACTTAAGTTATGAGTTGGCTTCGAAACCCCCTTCTATTTTTGATGAAATTTCCTTTCGTAAAGGAACTAAATCTTCAATGGTAAAAGTGTTTAGCGAAAGTGTTCTTGATGAAGTTGACTTGGAAAATGCATCATTTGTCATTGATGGAAGACATCTACTTCATTCTGTTGTATGGCCAACTAAAAGTACGTACGGCGATATTGTCAAATCATACTCATGTTATGTAAATGCTACATTTGGGAAAAACTCAACCATTGTTTTCGATGGATATTCGGACGAACCATCTACTAAAGATGAAGAGCAAAGGAGAAGATCAGCTAATATCTCATCGTGCGTCATTGAATTCAACAGAAACACGCAATGTTTGACTAAGAAAGAAGCTTTCCTATCAAATAAGAAGAACAAAGAAAGAATTATCGAGGAACTGTGTCACAAGTTGAATGAATCTGGTTTTAAGACAGTCAAAGCAACAGGGAATGCTGATGTTGACATCGTTCAAACTGGCAATCAGCAGCTCATAAGTTCCACAAAAGTGATTGTCGTTGGAACAGATACGGATCTTATTGTCCTTCTAGTGAGTCTTGTACCTGAAGGGAAGTCTATTTATTTCTGTAAAAATGTAGGTGGTAAAGCCCCTTCGAGGACATTCTACAGTATAGAGAAGGCTATTAAGATGTACAAAGATAACAGGAATTGCTTGCTATTTGCCCACGCAATAAGTGGTTGCGATACCACGTCATCCTTCTTTGGGCTTGGAAAGACAAGAGCTGTTGAAATGATTAAGACCAGTGCAGAATCTATAAAGATATCAGAGATTTTTCTTCAAACAGAGTTGCTGAAGCTGACCTAGTGAAAAAAGGAGAAAAATTTGTTCTCGATATGGATGGACTTGGAAGCTACGCCAGCTTAAATGAAGCTCGGTACGTTAAATTTACAAGACTGACAATGAAATCTAGACTAAAATCAAAATTTGATTTAGCTAAACTCCCTCCGACTTCAGAAGCGTGCCACCAGCATTTACTAAGGGTATATTATCAAGTACAGTTTTGGTTAGAGAACCGACTTGATCCTACGGTTTGGGGATGGAGACACAAAAATGTGACTGAACACGGGCAACAAATACAAATCTTAACACCAGTCCCAACAAAAAAACAGTTTACTCCTGATGACCTGCTTTCACTTGTGTCTTGCTCCTGTAAGTATGGATGTGGAAGCTACTGCGGCTGCAGAAAATCTGGTTTTAGCTGTTCCGCTATGTGTGAACAATGCAACGGGTTGTAATGTCTGAACACTCCGAAGTATGACGATGTAGTTGATGGCTCTTTAAACTAAGTAGTTTAGACGTGGTTCATTATAATATTTTGTAATCAGTTGTATATATATTGTAAAATTTTGAATAAATTGTATATATATTGTAACATTTGTAATCAATTTGTTATGTGGTGGGTGGGTGGTCCGTGACACCGTCATATATTATAATATTTAAAAAAATTCTAACCATTTTCAAGGATTTGATCAATATATGACGGTTGCCGGTTTGGCCAGTCCGGGGCACGGCGGGTCCATAAGTGGTGGATAATGGAAATCCCTATTTATTACATTATACAGGGTAGGGTTAGCCCCCCGAACCAAAACTGGCATTCAAAATATAATTTTAATACCTTTAATCTAATTGATTTCATGGCATACTTGGTAAGAAATATACAATGAATGGCAAAAACAATAAAAACTTATTTGTATAATATATTATTGTTTCTGAAACCTTTCAATATCAATTAATACAAAGTTATAATATATGTATCGTTGTAACAAACTTATCTAATATATTTGCAATCCAAGCCATGACTTACAAACTATTACATAAATTAAATACAGTCATTGTCGTCGTTGTCTCTTCAAAGTTCGTCGGTCCACGAGGCGCCGTCGTCGTCGGTGTGGGGCGGCGCGCTAGCGCAACCTTAGATGACATTCCAAGCGCAAGCGATAATCACAAACATGCAATCACTTATACCATTTTAAAGCTCAAAATACAGGCTACAATATTTATTTCAATTACCTTTGTGTATTTTAAATAGTTTTGTAAATATGGTTAACAATGTAAATTTAAATCAATTAAGAAACCATTTATTTGTTTTTATTGTCTAATAACGGCTTAAATACTAATTTTTAACGAAACATGCATAAGGACTGAACTTTTTAAAAAGGTAATAAGGAACAAAATAAAAAAAACAATAATTCGCTACGATTTATTTTAAGGCAATTATAGGCGTTCTAGTGAAACTCTGCATTTTTAGGCTAAAAGGGAGGATTGGGGGGGAAGCACAAGGGGGAGAGGCGGGGACTTTTGAGAAAATACACATCTCATAAGGCTCTATCACATATAAAAAAGTCAGCTTTCCCCTAATTAGTTGTGACAAATGACGGTTTTGTTAGTTTATTGACTGGGGATTGATTTTGAGTTTTAAAAGTTGTTATGTGGAAATTCACTTCCCTCACGTCAGCGTGCTGCGTGTGAACTCGTTTTACTTAAATATACCTTTTTGTGATAATCTTATTTAATTAGACCGTTGAGCTAAAACCAAATACTATATTAACTTTTTTAAGTTTTTACAACTTCAATAATGTCAACATTACCTATTTAATTTCTCTATTATAGTTATATATATTAAAATATTCTTTCAGTATGGTATTCATCTTGTCATCTGCCACTAATTGCTGTTTATAGATTAGTATTTTATATTTAATATGTTTATTTTGGTTCATTTCCGTGGGATTCTTGTATTTTTAAAGTACTGCAGTTCTTTTTCGTTAGGTATTATTTTCAGGTTTTTAGATTATTATGAAAAATTGTACTCGCTTAAGTCAAAATAAACCAAAATTGTTATATCAAAACCAACCAAATGAAATATGAAAATACAAACTTAACACAAAATAAAACAAGTCTGCTCAGAAGTCTGCTCTGTTCCTCGTCGAATAAAAGAAATTGATGTATCACTTAAGCAAATATGTTGTCAATAAAAAATATAATTTATCTATATATTAATACGCTAAGGGTTTTTTATTCACAGTCATTACTCGATAACGGATGAACGGATTTTAACGTTTGAGGTGTCAAATTAAGGTATTTTTAGGTAGATTTGCCAATACGTCTCAGGATTTTGAGAAAGGGCATCACTTGAATACAGTAAAGGGCTGAATTTTTGGAACAGTGGACGCTATCGGACGGCGGAATTCTAAACTACGCATTGATTGAAAGTACTTTGTTATCATCCGTTTTAATATCAGATGTTTTGTTATGTTTGTTTACAATTGAAGTAACTTTTTGTTGGGTACAAGCAACAGGACAACTAGTATATTTTCTCGTGTTAGCAGAGTTGGTGTAAAACATATGTTCTTGCCAGTTTAATTAATTGTTTCATTAGTTTGCGTGTGAGATTCTATGTAGCATTATCTATGAGACATGATTGCATACATTGTTAGTGAATTTCCTTTGGAAAGTGAACTATTAGCATGACCCGCACGGTGAAACTTAAGCCCGGGACCACCATAGAAGTTCCTAACGTGACCCCCTGAACACGTTTTGGGGGGTCGTTCAAAATTGTATATATATATATATATATATATATATATATATAGAGAGAGAGAGAGGCATATATATATATATATATATATATATATATATATATATATATATATATATATATGTTTGCACTCTAGCGGTCGCATTTTTTGTCCGATTTACTTCAAATTTGGTAGGGACGTTCCTTTCTGTAATCAATTGGACAAGTTCGTTGGGCAAAACAACCGGAAAACTCTAAACCCCTTTTTTTGGGATTAATCTTTCAAATTTCGGGTTTTTGGGCCCAAAAAGGATCAGAAAAGCCCCAGATGTAAAATCAATGATTGTAAAAAGATGGGAATTAGTGAGGCGGAAGTTTTAAGCCCTCTTTCGTCATTTTAGCATCAACATTTACCGAGTTATTAAAGAAAATGTGTATCGACTAAACACAGTACGTTGTCTTATGGGGGTTTTACACTAGAAAAGCCTGTTACTCCTTTTTTTAGAGTACTTTTATCATCCCCAGCAACCTCACGCCTACTTTAAAGCCTGTCTGGACCTTCTCCTAACCTTATAATGCGCAAAATTTTATTCCCAGCTTTGCAAGTAAATTAAACCAGGAGTATCAGAACAGGCAAAAAAATCAATGTTTTCAGATTTCAATAAAAATTGGGCAAATGTATGTTTTTACACTTATTTTGAGTTTTACAAGTTTTTATGTGGAAATTCACTTCCCTCACGTCAGCGTGCTGCGTGCGAACTCGTTTTCTGTAGATATGTTATTGTACATGTACAATAATTAACCTCTGTTTTAAGTAAATAAGTTTTGAGGAAGTTCAAGGTCGTCATAAACATAGCTGAGTGCTAAACCTATAAAAGGTACAAATGTCCAATTAATTTATACTTGGTAACAAAGAGAATTTAAATGTTAACTATCGACAAATGGTATACGTCAGTCCTAAAAATTAAACATATTTAAAAACAAATATTATATCAAAATTAAGTTATGTCGGACTAAAGTGAGACGTTTGAGACGCAATTATTCATATTCTGATATTTTGAAAAGTTCATTATTGCCATTGGGGAAGGGGGTGTAATGCTCCTGTGTCTGCTTCTCATTGGTGGCTGTGCCCTCCTAATGAATACTATATTACGACCGTATTTTACTATGTGCTGCTTAAACCATTATACAAACCATATAAAAGACACACATGGTGTGCCGAATAACCAAAAGAGTACCGACGCCCCATACACCACACAGACAAGTTCACCAGACAGGGACCACCATCGCACAGAGCTTCCAACCTCTCAGGGGTCGGGTGGCCCCAGTACGGTTCGTCCCCCCAGCCTGGCAGACCGGAGAGCGTCGGGTAAGGGTCCTTTCTCCCAGGCACCCGTCCCAGGCTGCAAGGAAGATCCACTACTCCCTCAAAGGACTTGGACTAGACTGGGTATCCAGGCTCAACTAGGAGTCAAGCCCCCAGAAGAGACAAGGAGGAACCAAGGAAGTTGGTTATTCTGGATAGCCAAAAAACTTACCAATACTGTGACAGCTTCATTTTGCTGTACCCAATGTCGACCTTTATACTAGGATAGACCAGTCAGAGAGCCGTCGAGGGCCGACACATTACTTGGTTTATTCTAATACTTTTGTTTGTACACTTCACATTAAATAAGTTTCTAGAACTTTTCGAGGTTTTGATGTACTAAAATTAGTTTAATGTCACACAGAATTACCAAGGTAAATATTACAAAACTAAATGCATTTAATCGTTTTGGGTATCACGTTACTTGATATTTGAATGTTATTGATGACGAATTGGAATTTTATCGTCAAATTGTGGTTTACTGACTGTGGTTTACTGGATTGTGGTTTATTCATTACGCGGCAACACACCAATTTGCATACTTAGTTCCGATAGGATAATTGCTTGAATATTCATAGAAAATAACATATTTCCTCAAAACCTATAACAGCTTTAGCAATACAGTGAATAACAACAATAAAAATGCATAACAAAATACCAGTAATACATTTAACAACAATAATGCATAGTCAGTAATAATGATTAGATATTTGAATGGCTAACAACAACAATAGCATTAACATCCATTATACCTATCTAGTAAACATTCAGTAGTGTATTTCGTATTATAACCAATACCTAATGCTAATTTATTTTTTACTTTGTTAGTGTGTCTGCACTTCACAAAACCAACGCCATCGTAATTTTGATTTGAGAAAGAATCAATCAACCTATTAACTCCAGTTCAAATTATCAATTTGGGTTTCTGCAGCTCTGACAATTTCATAACAACCATTATTTCCTTAGAAGGACCTGTAGTGCATGGGTAAAGTTGAACTATCTGATTAATCCCCAAAACAGCAGTAATCATGATTTATTATTTTGAGCTGTAGATAAATGATACTTATACTAAACATTTTTTTAAATATTATGAATAAGATTTGTAATCACATTACTTATATTTTATCAATAAACCAATCCATTACCCATAACCCACGATTGGTCCATTTTTCTGACAATTCCGGGCTGACAATTAATTATTTCTATATTGAATTATTGCCCTCTGTGTGCCTCATCACACAAAGCTGGTTTTAAAAGAAAAGTTTGTTTTAAATTAAATTGTCGCTATCTAAAATATGTTATTTATTATATTACCATTCGTTTATTTTTTGCGACTTCAGGAATTGAGTTGTAAAATGTATTATTAATTACTACGTTATAACCAGCCTTACTAAATTAAATGTGAAATCTATCCAAACTTGTATAAAAACTAAGTAATATTATTACCGTAAATTCCTACTACTGCAAATACTGTTAGATATACAATATATATCAAACTAGGATTTTTTTTAAATATTTGTTGAAGTAGATGATTCTACAAAACAGACATTCTTTTGCCTTCCTTTGTTATAAAAACCCCAATACAATTTTTAAATGGCTTTTTGCTGAAGTACATTAACATTTATTATAATTATTATATTTTCTAAATTAATATTGACCCTTCTAATTTAGCAAGCGATATTAAATAACACCAATACACACACATCCCATAGCATAATTTCTATTCTCAACCGGTTTATTCATTAATTTAAACTTCTCTCGCAAGTAAATGCGGCGTTGGCACTGAGAGCATCACCTGATTGCTAGGCTACTACTTCTCCCAGGCCAATATATCACCGGCCTGCAGACTACACTCCGTACCGTGTGCTTCAGTGCTAAACAACATCAATGAGATGTCTTCAAGGTTGTTAAACACATGATCACACTTGGAAACATAATAAGATCTTATGTTTTAATTATGCACAAAGACAGGAGAATACTGTTATTTAAACAAATGGGTTCTCAGAATAATTCATTATTTGATCAACATAATATGTATGTTTACTTACAACGCACAGTGGGTGGAATAATATTATTAACAAACCCATTTGATTAGCAGCTGTAACTAATTGGCATTATAACGTACTCTTGTAATCCAGTGTTATAAATAATCTTGTTATTGTATATGATAGAGGTGTATTAAGATATTCAGTTAATAACGGAACAGAAGAACAGAAATAAACAATGTGTGATGAATATCCATCTGACGCTCTTGAGTTGTGAAATAAAAAAACTTCCAGAATTATCAGTTGTATGTAATTTTGAGTAAAACCATTAAAACCAAAATCAAAATTGAGAAGTTTACGAGTAGTAATAAACTGATAAATAAACAATTTCTGATTATAAAATTGTTTAGTGTTAGTAAATTAAACAAGGCCTAGTAATTAAAGGGCATTAATTTGTCTTAAACTCATTGAAGAAACTTTATTGTATTGACATTTATTGGCTTATTACTTGTAAATTGTGGTGTTGATTAAAAGTCTTTAACTTTATCGTGCTGTAAAAATCACATCTATTCTCGAATGAAAGAAGTGCGTTCGTTTCCAACATAGCTAGGACGCTTTGTTATATCTGAAATCTAATCGTCTGAGAGTTTAGCGAGGCTATCGGCAAACCGGACGTTATCACAAATTTCCCCATACGATTTTCCGCTCTTTGAACTGGAAAAGCCTCCCCTAAACGTTCAAGCTTTGGCTACTTTGACCCTCGTGTTTAGGAAGGGTTCTGTTTCGATACAAATAACAGGAACAAGTGAGAGGATACACAATTGAGCTCTACAAAGCAACAGCTCAGTGCAAAAACTAAAGCCAACTCTTAAACCTAATCAAGAGACTTTGTATCCAACCAAACGATATATTTATATTCCACTCAGAGAAGTCATCTATTTCCAAGCAAAGGTAAAGTATTTTTTTTTCTTTTATCGAGAATGGATTTACTGGAAGCTGCATAGTTTGAAACAGTATTCACCATTTATTCTATTTAGGAATATAGTAAACCGATTTTTTGACACAGTTATTCATAATTGAGTTATGTATTTAGTATTTTATGTCCAATGATAAAGTGGTAGTTTTGTATATATAATGTCAAGGTAAGAATATAAGCTAAGCACCTAGAAAAGTATACAAGAGCGAGACAATAACCAAACAAAAGTAACAATAAGCTCGGTAAGCCCTCTATTCACTTCAGGTAATCGTCTTAAGCTGAAAATCTGGGCCTGTAATGTTACACTAAAACTTTTAATGTTGTAATAAAATCGGTTGATCCTCTTAAATTACGTTTATCTAAATATACAATTTCTATAGCTTATTTTGTGAACACATTTTTTTTATAATTAGCTAATTCCTCATTTGCGGAAACTCATGAAACATGTGAGACCTAAAATAAATTGGTACTTTTTGGTATTCCGGTGGATTACAATATTATAACCATGGTTCGACACTTTGAGAATTGTAGCGTTAATATTGACAGGCTAAAAAGGTTTGTACTTATGCCTTAGTATATTTAATCTAAATCTTTAAAAAATATTTGTTTAATACAACAAAAATAGTATAGTTTTGTCATGGTAGGATGACTACTTTCAAGCAATATAGTTAAAAAATATAAAGAGGAATCAGTTTATAAAAATAATAAGATAGTTTAGACATTCATATCCACACAAACACACGATCTAAGCAAATATCATCTATCATTTTATTTTCATCGTCTGAGAATGAAAAAAGTAAATATGCTGTACGTATTCGTCCAGAAGGAAGTCCACACTCCGGCAGCCGTATGTCACTCGTATGACTCTCCAGGGATGATACACGATACAAGCTCTGTATTAATATTGCATCCACCACCTTGACTCATGTATAAGATTATGATTTCTCCCGTCTTGCATGATTTTTTTATTAATATTTCATCACCAGTTTTGATGGAAGCAGTATAAGTAATTTTTTAGATTGTTCAAATTTATTTTAAAGTGCCTGTTTTTACATTAATATTATTTACAAGCCGTCAAAAGGTTCTGGATATACCCAATTATTCGTAAAAGCAAAATAGGAATTACAAAATGAAACATAAAATAAGGGCATGCAAATTCAAATGCAAGAAATGGCTATCACAATGCATAATATAATATAATATGTTTTATTTACGAAAGTATTCCGAACAAAACTGTAAACCGTGCGTAATTAATCAATGGTAAAGTAGTACAATTGGATAAGAAATATATTTCGTTAACCAATTTTTTTCATTTTTAGCAAATTTCCCCTATCCGGAAGAAGCTATTACCGTAGTGGGCGTGGTAAGACCTAGGTCCGGGACCATGATAACTCTTCGTTTTGATGTCCCCAGATGCCAAAACATCATTCGTTCAAAACTGTATATATATATATATATATATATATATATATATATATATATATATATATATATAGTGTGTGTGTGTGTGTGTGTGTGTGTGTGTGTGGGTGCGATAAATCTCGTAAAAATTGTCAGATTTTTATGAAATTTCATACAAACATGTAAAGCAACATTTATGACTTTAAGTTCGAAAACCAGCCAGATCGTTTTATTCAAAGGGGTATTTTGGGGTTTTTTGTACCCCAAAAATGTTATTTTTGAGTTTTTTCATATAATATTTTAGTAAATACAATTTTTATTTTCACCATTATATTCAGCTTAAAAAATTGTGTTTTTTTTATCATTGCTTAACGTCAATTGGCTACAGAGATACTGAAAGTGCTAAACACAGTACATTGTCCAATGTTATCCTTACGGAGAATAAGAAAAATGCTATATCTTGCTTATTTATCAACTTATCCTGACGAAACTTGGTATATTGCTTCATACCGTTGTGGTCTATTGATATTTGAACGAAAAACAATTTTTTTGCTGATAGTTCCCGTAGAAGCAAACCTACATACTCAGCCCCCATGTTATTCTTATGCAGAATAAGTAGAATGTTATCTCCCTTAATTATGAACATAAATTAATACAATTTAGTATGTGGCTTTACCTAATTGAGTTATAAAAGAATTTTCATAAAAGCCCATTTTTTGTGTACATGACCAAGGTATTACACAGATATAGGTCCATGACCAATGTTGAACTCTCTTGCTTTTCAAACTATGTTTCTTGCTACATAATACTCGCTCAATAATGTTTTATATATGAAAATGAATCCTCAGAATCTCATCATTCTAATGGTAAAGATTCATTGCGGTAAAACTGTTTTCATATTTTAATATTAGAAAGTTCCGGACCACGTCGTAATAGTTAATAATTAACCAATGCCAGTGACAACTCGCATTTTTGTGGTTAATAACTAATCAATGCCAGATCTAGGGTTAACTATCTGAAATTGTTAATGTTCAACGATAATGATAACAAATGTAACTATCGTTGTTACAGTCAGGAAACTTACAGATTTCTATAGTGGTCTTGGGATTGTAAATATTATAATAGTCTGATTTATTTATCTGATTTGCGTGAGTCTTTCCATTACTATAAATTTAATAATAATGTAATCGTTTTTATCTTATTCAACCGTAAACTAACACTTAGACAGTTAGCTCGAGAACCGAATACTGCTAGAAATGACAAGCGAGTAAGAAAACTGTTAATGTTCCAGTCGTGTCTAAAAGTTTGAAAACACGAGACTTTTTCACTAAACATGAAATAGCTCTCAAAATGAGGAAATAAATTATAGCATAATGGATGAGTGATGAGTTTCATTCACCTCAAGTCTATATAAATAAATATCTTAAATTTCGTTTACTTGCCTTATACTTAAGTCAGCGTCCTTAAACGCAACACACTAAATTGTTTGCAGAAGGTGGCCCACATATAAAAAATTATGTTTAGCGATTCAGGGCCAGGTTTATAAAAGAACGAAACTAGTTTAGATTATGCAAGATCGATATGAATATTATCTCTACTATAAAACTAAAATATAACTAAGCTAACTCAGAACTAAAAACTAAGACCTTAGTGTAGTATAACTTGTGATACTGGTACTGAACATGCGCCAGTATAATGTACCTACTTAAATTGCAGTTTTTTCATTATCTGGGAATAATGTGTTGTTCATTAAGCTTATAGGATTGGTTTGAAAAAATTATATTTAATTTAACACCTACTTCTAAGTTAGTCTTTTCTCACTTAATTAGTCTGACTAGATGTATGAAGCCGCTTAGTTGTCAAATATATTCATTTGGGGACTTTTCCAAAATACATTTCTTATTTAAATAATTTTTTCTGTTAGTTTTTTAACATACCATTTTCAAAGATTATTACATATTCGAGTAAGCGTAAGACATATATACGATAAATAAATCTGAACTAGATTGCTGTGATTGACGGTGAGTAGGTCTACAATTTATAATCATAAATTCCTGGTATTGGCTTTCGCTCAACGTAAGACACTGTAAATTAGTAGTTATGACAAGATTACTCACATAAAGTAAAAAGGTTTTAATGTAAATATTATTTTGTTTTAATGGTCCTTCGAGCAAGCAGCACTATGAAGAATACAATCACGAGACAAGAAGTAAATGAACACGAAGAGTTAATTCCACAATAGCCGACTTCCAATCGACCTCGGTGAAACCAAAAATTGTTTATAAGAGCACAAGTAGACTAATCATTTACAATAAAATACGGGATACCTTCAATATCTAACCAAAAATATAAATTAACAGTGCAATACCAAAAGATAATAAACAAATCTTGTTGTCCAAGGATCAGGTCCAGAATGACTACAAAATATATTTTTTACGATCGCCAAGTGTATGTAAATCACCCCAGCCGTTGCGTAGTTACATCCTTCATTATCAATTGATTTATGGTTCCAACGGTGCTGAAATGAAATTTATAGACTATTTACCTTTATCTTTTATCATGAGTACTGATAACAATTATATAAATGTATGCAGAATAAAGCGTTATATCTATAAAACTATCGTATTAAAAAACTCGAAGCTAACTTTATAAAATTGTATACGAGAGTAAAATATTTACAAATGTGATACTTTTGCTTTTAACTGTGAGTTTTTTTTAATAATCATAATTCTTATTAGAAAATTACTTAGAACAGATCTGACCTTAATGACATTCTAAAAACATAAATTACAGTCAAAGTACCATTTTTCCATTATTAATAATTATTAATACTTATAGATAATTATTTATATTAAAAATAATATAAGAAACTGTTTTAACAAGCTATTTGAGGTTTATTTCTGTGGAAAGTTAAACTTAACTTAAATATTTGTTATAAAATAAATATTCTTGTCTAACTGATTGGTTTAATTTCGCCTTTGCTAAACAATGTTAACCTCGTACATAATGATCAACCTGATTAACTGTAATGTTATTTATTCTTCGTTAAAATCTTAATGCATATCAATCATATTTAGCAGCAACAAAAATACTAAATAAAGTAATTACGTTACACTCTTTAAACTTTACTTACTCTTTTACGTTAGTTTTGTTTTAAAACATGTTTTTAAGGGTTTAAGGGTTTTAAGGGTTTAAACGTGTACATGTATGAACATTACATGTATTATGATAATAATGAAATAAATGAGCTAAAGTTGATTTTTTATAATAGTTTGACAGTTACATTACCTTTCCGTGTATAAGGAACCTAATTATTTACCTTCAATTGTGGTGTATAAGTTACAAAGTGTATCAATTGGTGTTGCTGTTCTAAAGCCAGCCACCCGAATATTAAATCCTTTTACAAATATTATAATACTTCATTCATAGAATCTTGTTTTTCTAAATTGATATTTTTCTGTAGTTGGGGAAATAATTCCACATAAGTATATGATCAATGAATCAAACTATTCTCCACAACTGAATAAATACTTAAGCCTTAAGCATTGCCAAGCAGCGTTACTACTGTAATTTTATATAAGGGTAAAGCTGGCGTTGGAGGTGAAAAGCGCACACGATTATCAAGTTCAGCATCCCCCAGACCAATATATCACAGGTCTGCACTCCTAGTGTCTATAGTGTCCCGCTTTATCGTAGCAAAGCCTAAATATTGCAATCATTATCACCGATTTCCCTATACTTTTTCTCGTATTTAAAAGGAGATTCGATTTTCTTTACATTATAATATTGTTATAAATGGCTAGAAAAGTATGAATAAAAATATGAATTCTATCTACGTATATAAAACATAAAAAATGACTTAGCCACTGTAAGTTGTTCCTTTAACTGCGTCCTTTTAGATAAATTTTGAGTGTATTTGTATGACAAATAAAAACTATTAACCCCCTAAGTTAAGATTTTACATGTTTAAGGTTATAGGAGATGGTTTTTTAACGAATGTTTTTTAAAGCACATTGAAATACCGAAGGTATAAAATAGCTGGGGCTTATGGGAATAGTTTAATTATTAACTCCGTTCGTGGCGTTTAAAGCTATTCAGTCGTATTTTGGGCCTTCGTTCTCGGATGAGAAGAATATTATTAGTTACACTTACATTTGTCAGTAGTTGCCAAAAAAATAAAATGTCCGTATTCCAGTGAGAGTAAGATAATTTGGAACCAAAACTTGTTCTACGCTTCTAATCAGACAATTTTAAACCCAACATAGCCTTAATAAATCCATATATTAAACATTCTGGCATGCTAACAGATGAATACGGGTGAACAGTCGCGCGCTCCTGTGGGATTTTCTAAAACTAGCATAGAATCAGTGCCGAAGGAAACGGTGCAGTGGCGCAGCTTCTGGCCACGTGAGGAACCAATGAGTTGCGGGCTAGGAGGGGATACGGCATGCCAAGGAGTATGTTTAATCTACGATAAACCCCACTTAGAACTATATTTGCCTTTCAATACTGCTATTCCGAAACACAAGTGGTAGCTAGGTCAAGTTCGGCAACCACGTAAACAGATTCAAAATCAGTACAGGACTCGCTACATTTTGTCTCGCTTTATCGTAGCAAAGCCTAAATACCGCAATTATTATCACCGATTTTCCTACACTTTTTCTCGTATTTAAAAGGAGATTAGATTTTCTTTACATTATGATATTGTTATAAATTGCTAGAAAAATAACTATTTTTAAATCAAGTTTTACATAATCTTATGCCTTTAGATATTTATCTAGTTAAAAAATGAAATATTACCATGACAAAAAAAAACTTATAAAATAATTACCTGAATTATATTTGTGGATAATAATACGTCTTACGACCTCCTCGGCTCTTCATGGTTGTCCGAATTTAATTTTCTAGAGTAAATATTGTTATAGACTCTCCATTATTTACAGTCCAATAAGGACTGACTTCAACAAACTTTTCCATTTGATTTCTAAACATTATCAACTTAGTTTTTGATGTTTTCACTTTTAAGAGCACTGTCCAAAATAACATTGCACTTTGCATACCATTTGGTTGCATTCATGTTTATTACGTAATTGATTTAAAATTATGCAGTCAATAGTTCAAGTTTATTATTAAATAAATAAAAAACCTGATTTTCTTCAAGTTTTTTTTTGGGGAAACTGATTTTCTTATCGCATTTAGTGTTTTAATTGAAATCTTAATTTCTGAGGGCAGTTATAGTTTTACTAAGTACAAGACCCTACATTACCAGAACTAAATAAACATGCGTATACGTATGCAACCTGATAAATAAAATAATTTTTAAATACATAAAAATGTAATCTTTAAACACCAATGTGTCAAGTTACGTTATGTACTTACGTTGTGTGTAAGTTATGTGCCTTGAAGAGGTTTCAAATAATATTTTAAAAATTTTGAGAATTTTAAGATTTATAACAAACATCTAGATATGCTACATACTGGCTTTTTGTTTCAATAGTATCTTAAAATTTGGTACGGTAGATTTCTTATTTATTTACATGTATTCCAAAAACAGAGTTTATGATCAAGAACAAAATAAAATTTACTTTCTGAAGCAAAATCAAAAGGTACGGATTATTACACATATACATTTGTCTACTGTTTCCAATAAAATATATATTTATTATTTAAATGGCAAAAGTCAATTTATTAATAAAGTAATACGTGTGGAGGATAATTTACATCAAATAATTAGAAAATTTTATACCAAAGTGATTTATTAGGCTTGAAAATACCAAAAACATGTGTACGAGTTTTTAAATAACCAGTTACACTTTCATAACAGTAATTCACACTTGTAACATTCGCTTATTGCTAAGGGAGCAAACAAAAGCCAGAATAGTACTATTTTTTCTCCTCAGGAAGAGTCTGCAGCTGAAAAAGCTAAAACTGGATATTTTTAAGGCTGCCTTTCTCAGCTTTCTTACTAAGATTTTCTGATATTTGTTTACTGTTTATTGGAATTTCTTTATGTCCCTGTTAGTTTGCTGGTAAGTCTCATTGTTGGTCATTTCTTGGTCGCCTTTCAGGAGTTGCATAGGGAGTCTGGGTTTTCTTTATTGGTTGAGTCGTCTCTAAGGTTATCATGATAATTTGCACTATGGTTTATTTTGTAACCAGAATTTTCATCTGGAAAGTATAGAGGATGTATCTGAGGTAGAGGTAGTAGATTATTTGGTTTCATAGCACCAACATCAAAACTGGTAGAAAGCTGCATGCCAGTTAACCTAGCTGGTGGAAAGTTTGGAGGTTCTTCAAGAAGAAGGTGATGGAGAAAATAGAGGCAATTTTGTTTCAGATCTTCCTTTTAAAGCCTCAACAGCTGCTTTTTCTTTTATGATGTTATTTAAATGTTTCAATAAGATAAAATATTTTGGTACTGGTTGACGGTTTTGAGTTTTTTTTGTATGCGGAATGTTTGATTCCTCATCGATATTTTGTAATACAAATCTGTAAAATGATAATGGTTTCCTCCCTTGACTGTGGTTACTTTCATCTTTACGCAACGCAAATCTTGAAAAGGAAGATCTATCGTTCTTTTGACTAATTTTATACGCATTCTTTTTGTTATCCCATTCTCCAAAAGCCATGGTTGTTAAAATTGGTTCACGAAACACCACATTTTCGTCAAAATAAGACGATGAAGTTGAGTTTATTGCAGCAGATTTAGCCGAAGGCTTTTTAGAGAGAGAGACTGTAGATGAAGGTATAACCTGCATGTTAATTGGTTCTTCTGATTTGTATTTTCTTAGCATAATAGTTTTGTTGGTTTTTGGGTTTCTGTTGTTTGTCACCGGATCTTTGCCTCCCGAATGATCTTGTTCTGGAGTTTCAGTTTCATCCTGCTTGGTCTGGTCTTGAGCTGTGTTTTCATAGCACCCACCTTTGCAGTCACTAGGTTGTTCCTCTTCATAGACTTTATTCTGATTTTTTAATTTAGCATTTCTATCGTCTTTTTGCTGATTATGGATTTGTGTCTCTTGAATACCATGACTATTATTACCTTCATCTTGCTGCTCTCTTTTAGCAAGGTTTTTTAGTTTTAAGATGATTCGTAGTTTGAAGAATGCCATTCTTCTTTTTTTATGAACGCTCTCAGAGTTTTTATTTTCATTACCTGGACCTTGATGAATATTTTCGTTGTAAGGCTTTATCTGTGGTAAATTTGGTGACTCACTTAAGGATGGTGAGATATTAGGAGCGTTCTGCACAGGTTTTTCAAGCTCAGGTTGGTTACCTAACTTAGCTGTCACTACTCCCCGCTCTTCGTTTATCTTAACTTTCTTTTCGTTTTCTTGGCTTGCTAACGAGGCCTCAGGTTTGGTGATGCTCTCTGGGTCTGGTTTCACCTTCTCATTAGTTTCTTGGCTTCTATCCCCTGATATAACGTTTACGTCAATGTGATTGGAGCCCGCTGATTTATCATGAATATCGTTGTCAATGGACCTGGTGTCAGTTGGAATGACCTTCCTGTTTGGCGAAGGTGAAAGTTGGTTCTCGTAAGTATCATCCGTCTTGTAGTTGTTATGATTTATTACTGAATCTTGGAATATTAGGTATTTTGTTATTTGTATTATATAATCCTTCTTGTGAGCTACTGTAACATAGTTACACAAATATAAGTTTTATGAATTTATTGAAATATTCAGATTATGAAGTTTTTTTAGAAGAGGAATAGAGAGAAGTCTTATAGCTGCAAATAACTCTTACATATTATTTTATTTTGAATAAATAACGCAGTTACCAGTTTATATCACACATTAAAGCAACTTAAAACATATGTAAGTAGTATGCTGAAAATTATACCTCTCCTGATTTATTTTAAAGATTTATATTAAACAATTAACTAAAGAAAAACTAAATAAAATCAGAAAATATGTCATCATGTAGTTGAATCAATGTAGGAGTGGTTGTTAAAATATAAAAAGGTATATTTTACTCGTATATTTTATCCAAAATCGTGTGCGGTACACAAACTATCATACTCGGTAGCCTTGCTCGTTCTTATACACGAACCAACGTTTTATACGTGAATCTCAACATGAAGTATGCATTACTTAAAGAGGTGTAATTTTAGTTCCTAGTGGGTTTTATACGGAGGAATATAATTGCGACCTCCCCTTTTTATTTACAATCTTAATTCACCTTCCCTTCCTGACGTTGATGTCCGTTAAACATATAGGCCCCTGCGTTAAACATTGCCAACTTAAAGAAACTAACACTTTAAGTGAATACCATGCAGCCTAATTTTCTAATTTTAGCTTTTACACGTACGCTAAAATTTATAAAAATACGGACTTATATAGGTGAAGTTTTATATATCCTCAATAAGAACAATGTTTGTCAAAGTACCCCATTATACAGCAGTACAATAGTTTTCCATGAAACCAAATGACTCATACAAACAATAATAAAGTGAGATGACTTAAGTCATTCGTCGTTGGTAACGCATCTCACTTGCTTTGGCGGTGATCTTTCACTCATCTTTCTACGTCTTTTTCTCCTTACTTGCGTAAGATACTGCCTTTTCTGCTTACAAATCTAAAAAATTACTTCTCCGAGGTTCTTAAATACAGCCTGTCATAAAGACAGGTGTTTTTAGCATATGGGGATGTCATAACTAAATGTTACGATACTTCCGGACCCGGGTAACAACCACAATGAAGGCTTTGGAAACTTCGAAAAAATATAAAAATACAAAAAATTCTGTATAACATCTATATTTCATACAAAATATACGTAGTTAGTTTCAACTTTTCGTTTCCTAGTTTGATATTATACCCCGGAAAACTAATAATAAATATATAAGTAAACCATTTTAGGAGTGTGTACCTTTGTAACTGTAATTTAGAAAACTGCTAACACCTTTACAAACGTAATAACCTTAACAAACGTAATAAAAGTCCAATAAAACGTAAATTTTGTTTAGAAGTTTTGTAATAGTTTGTATGTTTTTTAAGTTATCAACATTCAAAGAGGTTTTGAAACGTAAATAAAAATGAAATAACATTCATGACAATCCTTTAGTGCTAAATATGTATTGTTAAATATTATTGTTATGTGTTGTATTTTTTTCTCTGCTATTTTACAATTTAAGTTGATACAAATACCTTGGAGATTATTGATGATGTCATGTCCCAACGGCTCAGGCCCAACTGGGTAGGACGAACAGACACCGCACACTATCTGAGGAGACATAGGATAGTACTGTTTTCAAACCATCTGGGGAACTAAGTACTACGGGTGACAAAAACAAATTACAACAGTGTGTTCTTAAACAGGATCATATTAGCTTGGTACGGATTGTTATGACTACAGGATGAAGATAAAATACCCTTGTTGCAGCAAACCAGCATACTCAGCGAAGTTCAGATGGTACTTTACCACAACATGAAGCCACTTGCCAACTTTCATCAAAGCATATTCATAAATAAGCGACATATGACATCTTATTTATTCTCCATAGAAAAACAATTTGGACTGAGTATGCAGGTTTTCTGCATCAAGGACCACAAAAATCGGGTTTTTATGCAACTGCAAATTGATCCCTACCATATGAAACAACATACCAAGTTTTGCCAATTTATGTTCATAAACAAATAATATATCACACGTTTCTTAATCTCTATAAGAATATCATTATAGCTGCTGAGATGGGGACAAAAAAATTAGTTTTATATGCAAATATAAGTAAACCCCAACCATATGAAGCCACATACCAAGTTTCATTAATATATGTTCATTAATAAGCGAGATATACAATTTTACTTACTCTCCATTAGATTAACATTGGACAACGTACTGTGTTTAGCAGTTGAAATATCTCGGTAACCAATTGACGTAGAGCGATGATAAAAATAATTTTTATAAAGCTGAATTCAATAGTGCAAACTAAAGTTTGTGTTTAAAAATAATTTTATGTAAAAAGTTCAAAAAACTCATATTTTTGGTACAAAACCCGCAAAACCACCGCTTATAATGATGTGATTTATCTGGTTTTCGAACTCATCAAAATAGATGCTGCCTTACACATTTATACCAAATTTCATAAAGATCAGGCTGTGTTTAAGAAAGTTACGGTGCCTACGGTCACACATATATATGAATTTGGCGAATGACATCTGGGGGCCTCAAAACAGAAAGTTATCATGGTCTCAGGCTTAAGTCTTACCATGCTACCTACAGTAATAACTTATTCCCTTTAGGGGAGATTCACTAAAAATGGCATACAACACTAGAGAATAAATTTTCTCTTAAACTATGTATTTTCTCTTAGAACATAGTAAATATACAAAAGATGGTGCAAGACAATCAATTTCGACTGGTCACAATAATCTCTCCCTGAGCCTGATAGCGAGTGGTCGGTCATACTAGAATGCCTTGCACCATCTCTTACACAGTATATACTATTTACTGTCTTCTAAGTAAGTACAGTGTAAGATTAAACATATTTTAGGAGTCGTATGACTTTTTTAGCGAATTTCCCCTATAGGGAAGAAGCTATTACCGTAGTCGGCATGGTAAGACCTAGGCCTGGGACCATGATAACTTTTCGTTTTGAGGTCCCCAGACCCCAAAAACACCATTCGTTCGAAACTGTATATATATGTGTGTGTGTGTGTGTCCGTGGGTGCGATAACTCTCGTAAAAAAGGTCCGATTTTGATTAAATTTGGTATAAACGTGTAAAGGAATATGTATGACTTTAATTTCGAAAACCAGCCATATCGCTCTACCTTAAGGGGTATTTTTCGGGGGTTTTGTACCCCAAAAATGTTTTTTTTTTATTTTTTACATATAATTTTTAAATAGTCAAATTTTAGTTTTCACCATTGGATTCAGCTTAGAAAAACACACAATTTGGTATTTTGATCATGTCTCTACGTCAATTGGTTCCCGAGATATTGAAAGTGCTAAACACAGTACGTTGTCTAATGTCATTCTTATGGAGGAAAAGAAAATTTTTATATCTCGCTTAATTGTGAACGTATACTGACGAAACTTGGTATACAGCTTCATCTCGTTGTGGTCTATTAATATTTGCTCAAAAAAATGTTTGCCAAAGGCTCCCGTAGCAGCAAACCTGCGTACTCAGCCCCCAAGTTATTCTTATGGAGAATAATTAAACGCTCTGTCTCCCTTAATTATGAACATTGATGAATAAAAACTGGTATACGACTTCACCTAGTTGTTAATATTGATATTAGTATAAAAACCCATTTTTTGTGTTCCTTATTGCAGCAAACCTGCGTACTCATTCCCAATGTTATTCTTATGGAGAATAATTAAAATTTGATGTATCGCTTATTTGTGAATATATTTTTATGAATCTTGGTATGCGGCTTTATGTGGTATTGAGACATATATTTTGCATTGGAAATTCGCTGAGTACGCAGGTTTGCTGCGACGGGGGTATTTATATTTATACTGTTCAGAGTTTGTTTTTAACTCTTTTGGAAAAGATACAGAGATAGTCGTGGGGGACGGCTTTCCCCCTCCAACAGTAATGGGAATGGGAATGATACTTAAATTTCCAGTATATGCATTTCCTTATTTAGCATTTAGAAGATAGAATATCTTATATCTGGTTAGCTTTTAGCAAAATATATATAATGGGAGGAAACTATTCTTAGTAGTAATAATTATAGCTTTTTGGCGATAAAATCCTGTACAAAGCCTTTTTTGCTACCCCAAAATCTAAATAAGGAAATGTATACACTATAAATTGAGTTATAAATCAAACTATTTGTTTACTAAAGATCACCTTACTTACTTACTGTTGAGAATGGTTAAATTAGTTTATAGAAAAGGTCTATCAAAGGCCAAAGCAGGTGGCATTGTGCATATCATTTCATGATATGGTAAAATAATAAGCTACAAGTGGCTGAGGATACATTATACGAAATTGTTTTTTTATAATGTAGCCTCAGCCATTTGTAGCATATTGTTTTACTATAATATTTAATAATTTGGTCATTGGCGAAACCTGCTTTGGCCTTTGTTAAAATGTTTCTATACACTAACCTAACCATTATTTTACTTAAATATGCTGCTGGGTACCAAAAAGAATATGTTAACTCGCGTACACGATTACCCAAAATCCAATCATCAAGATTTGATAAGACAACTTGGTATTTCTGTTTGATAATGATTATACATTGTGTAGGTAAGGCCTAAACGGAAAACAACAGAACAAAATTGCAAAATAACAAAACAATAAGTGAAAATGTCTATAATTATTTCTAACCTGAAACAGTAGTATAAATACTGATCCTGTAGTAGTAGAAATGGGATTAGCAAACACTTCGGTTCCGGATCCCATCTTGTATGACTGTATGTATCTAGGTGCAAGGCGCATGTGGCAGCAATTCCATCGGCAGTAATTAATGTATACAAATGGTTATGATTCAAGGTTATGACATTCTGTGTATTACAGAGATCTAGTTTCAAATAATATTCCCACTTTTCTTATTTAGATTACATTCTAATTTAAAACTTATTTTCAAGTAATTGTGATTAAGAGAATCCAAAAATGTCTCCTGGTGTTTCCATTTACTTTTTGAGGTATCACAGAGCATTTTTGACGAAAAACTAATTTATTTGATTCACTTTACTGTGACCATTTTCCCTCTAAAACAGATGGTCATATTTTAAATGTTTATTTAATGTCATTTTGAGTAATTCTTTTTGCTCAGTCGCAAAATCATAGTCACACAGTGAATTAGTTTCGTTCACTTAGAGGCTTAGAAGTTATTTTAAAGGTTTAATATAACTTTTCTAGACTTTTTTGGATACCTTATTATCCAACCCAGTTGATGACAATTAAGTGTCATATTACGTTATAGACCAGTCATTAACGATTACGCATGTTAACTGATATACTTCGTTAAAATTCTACAAATTCCCTGGAAATAAAATTGCGCTCAAGCATCATTGAACATAACTGCCAAATATCATTTTTTAAATATAACCTAGTCGTTTGTTTTACAAATAACCGTAAAAATAAACCAAAAGTTGTTAGTTAAAGTAAAGTTAAGTTTATTTTCATTTTAAATAAACCAGAAGAGTATTTTAGTCAAAGAACGTTAGGCAAGATAAGAACAAGTATGATATTGGGCTACATTGTGGTTAATATTTCAAAAATCTAATAGGTCTTTCGGTATTTTTCGTATTGGTGCTGAAAATAAAACAACTGTTTATTATCTGATGATCTAAAAAAATTGGTTTAAGAATTTAAAATATCGTTCTTCGCAAACTAAAAAAAAATAAAAAAATAATATAAATAAATAATTATGTTATAAATATAACACATTCCGCAGTTCTCAGCATAGCCAAGATCACATCAGGCACTGACAGATCTCTATTCGGTGTATGGCACTGGTACGACACTCCTGGGACCTCGGAACTGTATTACTATTACATATTTTTCCTCATGCAAGTAAAATGTAGCTTACGACCTGAAATTTAAGACTTAAATGCACTATTAAGCTACACTAACTTTAAGCGAGACCAAATTAGTTTTATAACCTGTTACGTACAATTACAGTTGATTTTTTAAGTCAGGTGTTTACTTAAATATTGTTGTATAGTTGGTTACAAAGTAAAATGTATTGAATCATTATTTTTATGAGATTATTACAAGGACAGATTACTTTACAAGTTCGCATTCTCTCATTTTGTAATACGATTCTGAATATGTTTGGAGAGGTGATATTTATCCCCCATGGATCCCCACGTTGGGCGTTGACAGGAAAAAGTTGTGCCCGTGGGCGTCACATCGCAAGTCCATCAGTCACCCATCGAACAGAGCTCAGCTGTCTCACATTTTTTTTCTTTTTTCGACAGAAAATATATTTTAAAATCTACCGTATAGTGCTTTTTTATATATAAATAAAGAAGAGAGTTCAAAAACTCTTAAAAATGTAACCTATGTTGTTTCATCTTTTAGTTGTAGAAATACTTAATAAAATGTATTTAACCTTTCCTGTGTCGGATAGCGGAAAGCATGCTTTTTTACAACGGAGGACAACTGCATATTAGTATTTTCAAAGACATCAATGACTCTTGTAAAATTGTAGTTAGACCTATATAATTTACGTGACGTGAGAAAGTGTAAGCGGTAGTGGCTTACCGACTATCAACATCCTGCACTAGTTCAGTTTATATTATGTATAGTTTGTAGAATCCATATTAAATCACAGAAGCAATCAATTGAATCAATAGAATCAATTGTTGTTTTTTTTACGTAATGCTACAATTATATGATTATATATATAAAACTGTAACTAGGAGAACATTCAAAATAGATTAAGTCATGCACCAATTTATTTTATTTACTATCCTAGTTGCACCTTTGGAAAGCGCCACCTATTTTTAACTCTTTTAACATAAAGATTACATTAAACCAAGAACAAAGGAAAAGAAAATCGATTGCAATTTATTGTTACA
Source organism: Allygus modestus (assembly GCA_963675035.1). Lineage (NCBI taxonomy): Eukaryota > Metazoa > Arthropoda > Insecta > Hemiptera > Cicadellidae > Allygus > Allygus modestus. The sequence continues at coordinate 281,219,328 of OY776112.1, read as the reverse complement.
AAATGTGTAGTTTGCTGGTCTGTTTATTAGTTTATTTTTTCAGTAATCTTACTTGTTTACTTATTCTTTTGTTTTTCAAATATTTTGCTTAGAGTGCTTTGCAATTATTATATTTAAATATATAAAGCTTTTAAATCTCAGATTTGCTTGCGAGGTGTTAACTATTATAGCGAAGAAGTGTTTATTATATTTTAAAATCAGATTTAACATTTTGTTATCAATATTTTCAAGTAGAAAGTGCTCATTCATTTCTAAAACGTATTAATGAACTAATGAAAAACATTCGATAGACGTTTAGTTTTGCATTGCTATTCTGAATCAATAGTAAAATCATAGTAATTTAAATAATGATTAATAATGTGGTATTATATTTTTGCTAAGTAAATCAACATACAGTTTTAAACGTAAAGTTATTAATAAGTGTATATACCCGATAGTAAATAATACTTCTCGTAAGACGTATTATTTTCAGTGAGCATTCGTGATGTTTTAAAACATAAATTATCATTATATCATGCATAGAAATATTATTTTCTCTTATCCTTCAATCAATTCATTCGTATGATTACATTTATATATATTTAATCGAATTTTTTATTCAAAAGGCAAAATCCATTATTTAGAGTACTTTTCTTGTCTAAAACAACTGTCAAAAGATGTCACAAACTTGGAAGTTTGTCGGAAGTTAGAAATCCCTCACGTCTTTTGGAAGAGACTTAAAATCAAACTGCTCAAGTCTCTAATACAACATTTCTTTAAAGAAAAACAATCTGCTAAAGAAAGAACGCAGATTTAAATGTCATGTTATTTATTTTGGCCTGGGAACAAATTATTTAGACTGGATTCGTTAGGGATTTTGGCTATTAATAACCTGGGGGCCGAGCTTTGCCCGGGGGAAGGCCAGTCAGTTTGTTTAGTTGACTTGGAGTAATATCTCATCACTTCCCCCTACTGAAAATCAGATTTGTATAACTCATTTGCCTCTTTTCTACATTTTTAAGGTCACTCCAGTTGTTATTTATAGCTCAATGTCCCTTTGATTGTTTTACTACTCTGTATATGTAATCTTCACTCAAATCTTGTAACTGAAGTTTTCATTTTGATAAGTCCTAAGTTTAAATATGAGTACCGGTAAACTCCAGTGTTCATATCATCTCAGTGCTGCAGCTCGAGTAATGAAAATAAACAGTAATCTATTGTTTTTGAAAAAATAAAATATGATAGTAAATATTATAATTTGTTGATTGTGTTATCAACTATATTCTTTCCCATTCTTATTTTTGTTAGTGTTGTCTGATACGTTAAACCTTTTGAGAAAAACTAGTCCAATTAAATTATTCGTATTTAACGGGTAGAAAATTCGCTTCCTCATTTTCCAATATCCTTGACGACAGCACATATATAAAGCGAAAGATACAACGATACAAACGTTGTCTATATGCACACGTTTGTTAAATGCAAAAACTCTATAGGCTTTAACTCTATCTTTAGAACCGTGAACCTTTTTTCAGTTTCTTTCACACAGATAGAGACCTGGTTGGGCGCACAGTCTAGATTTTATCGGTAACACCAAGTTGCACAATGAGCCCAGTGCCTACTACGTACCAAGGAGTATTACTTTGCAAGACCACATTACTTTGCATAAGTAAATCATTTCAGCACTTTACATTTATTTACATTCTCTTACTTGATTTATTGGCATTATGGCGCTGCAAATACCGCGGATGACGTACATTATTAGCTAATACAGTTGTTTTTTTGTTTTTTTACGTAATGCTACAATTATATGATTATATATAAAACTGTAATTAGGAGAACATTAAAAATAGATTAAGTCATGAACCAATTTATTTTATTTTAGTAACAATAAATAAAGGGGAAATTTACATTTCTTTACGAATTATCTAAATGTATAGTTATAAAAAGTAAAGATCAGGCAGAATACAGCATCGTAATACCTGATAATGCTATAAAGTAAAATACAGAATAAATAATATTTCAAAACTTCCATGAGGCAGTGGAATGTCATTTATTTATATGTATTTTCAGTAAAAAAACAACACTGAGTATATTTCATATGTTGAAATTTGTAAGAGATATTTTTGATCTGTTTTAATGTTTTTTCAACCGTGTGATTTATCAAATGATAAATGCCGACTAAATACACCTATGTAAGCAGATAGATTATGACAGTTTTCAGAATGTAGAAACAATTGTTATAGGAAATCATGTAAACAGCTACTAGAATATTTTCTAAATTCACGCTGTTAACATAGTAACAATAGCATCAAACGTTTATTATAGCCTCCGTATCCTTCTCATGGTGGGAATGACTTATTGATTATTCTTACATTGAAACCAATATCTGCTATTCGAGTAGAGAATGTGATAAAAGACAGATAAAAGTGAAAGAGAGGCTTCAATGTTTTATTTCTAAAATTTTAATTTCACAAAATTTGGTTTGGTGGATAGTGACGTATTAATAGATATGTAACTAATATCGTAAGAAATCATAGTAACATTTAACTTATACTTCTTAATAATGTTACTTTCCAACATCTTCATGTGCTTATTGAATGCTCATAGACAAAACTGAACTTTCTTTTACTTGCATTCCTTATTTTAATTATACATAAATAACATAATATTACCTAAACAAATTACTAGTTTTATTAACCTTTGATACAACTAACAGATCGTTAGCGCAGGCCCTAATTCCATATCAATTAATAGAGATATCGACCAGCAACCACAAACAGAGTTATTGGTGCGACTGAGTTAAAGTATATTGCATTTATTTGCTTGTCAATATTGTGTTTTCATGTTCATAAAACAATGTATAATTGTGATTGTAAGTTTTTAAACCGCAATGAATAAACAAAGAATATTTGTAATGTTATATATACAGTATTTCTGGGAAAGGTACAAATCAGTTCAGAGATGTTTTTCCACTTCCACTTCCATATTATGTCGTTATGTACTACCATACCAAAGTGTTCCAGTTTTTTACAATAAAACCATTTTGAGAAATGGATAATTTTCTTAAACCTTGTTTTCCTATTTATGTTAAGCTTGAAGCATATACTGTTCGCAAGCAGCAAGATTTGTTCATTAGGCAAGAGCCCGAGCATTAATGTTTTCCGCAGGCAATAACGGTTAAGCCTAACGACGGTTAGGCTCTCCAGACCTCTCTTTATCCTTAATTATTTGACATTTATTTGTTTGGTTGAAAACTGAGATTTTAAATCAGCTCAAAGTGTTTGTTTTTATAAATTAAGTATTTAATATTAGAGATGATTATTGTATTGGGAAAAAATAATATTTACATGAAAAGTGAAATATACTACAAATATATTTTAAAACTGTATTCCAATTTATTAGCTACAAATTTTTAAGCTAATATGTTATTAAAATTTAGTTGGTAAAAGGTTGAAATTTTACCATTTTATGCCTAAGAAATATTGATCTTAATCTGATGGGGAGATTTTTTTTTAAGTAAGTAGCACCACATTAAATTATATAAGTTTGGTTTCGCTCATGAAGTTTGACTGGTTTGCTGAACAGCCATTGCAAAAGTAAAACACGATGAAGGAGATTATACTCGTTTATATGGGAGGCAGAGAGACATTTTAAAACTAAAACATTCTGCACAAGAATCATTACAGTGTACAGAACATGCAATTAGTTGTGTTTTCAGTACATTTTCATAATTCGTATTTATTAATACCCAAAATTAATAAATGAATAAAACAAATTTAAATTCCGTTGTATAAATTGCAATCCCGAGAGCCTAGCCAATAGAGGTTGCTTATACTCTGCAGTCTAGTGTGGGAGGCCGCATGCCGAGTCTGACGATATTACCAACGCTGAAAAGCTAATTTATGGTCGATCAAGAAAAATGTTAAACAAAATAAAATTATGAAAAAATTTATCACCTGAGGTACCTTTATTTATAGAACCATACGTATACTGGGGTCGCCAATTCGTAGATTACTTTATGTATTTTTCCTAGGGGGCCATACACATATTACGTAACGCATTTTTTCGTCATTTCAGTCCCCCCCTCTCCCATGTAACGCACCATAATGCTTGACCATACCCCCCACCCTTCAATGCGTTATTTAACTCAGTCGTAGGCTTTAAAACATTTTAATCTTTTAAGCATCGTTTTATTAGTAATTTTGAATATGGATTTCAAGGAATCATTAAACTTTAAATTATTTTCTTTAACACCATTTTTTAATAAATTATTTCAAAGCAAAATTTATACAAACAAACAAGACTGTTACTAATAATATAAACAACAAAATAAACTATGTCAGCTAAAAGGTAAAAAATTAAATTTATAACTAATGCAAATACAAAACAACTTTAAAAACTAAGGATGTAGGTGGGATTGCGCAATACCGTCATGATTTTAAACTCTAAAACAACACAAAACATAGGTGTAAAGCAGTACACAACTTACTCAAAACACATTATGTATTTATTTTTAGTTTTACTGTTATTAAAATAGTATGGCGTAAGTAATTTTTATATAACTAACTGTAACCTTAATTTATATGTCAATTTGTTTTTTTAATTTTGAAATATTTATAACACTATTAATAGATACGGAAGTGATCTTACTAACAGCTTTTAGGATTAAAATATGTGAGTTACGTAACGTTGGACCAAACCCCTCCTCCCCCACATAACGCTACGCTAGCTGTCATAACTCATCCTGGGAGTAGCGCCTGCAGTTACTGAAATACCGCTCAATATACACGAGTGTATTGTGGAATCTGGACCCATTACACATCTTGTCAATGAATCATTGGCCTGTTCTTACATACATATTAGAGGGGCTATAGTCCATTGATAAGATGTTAAATAGAACCACGCGTTTACAACATTTTTAAATAAAGTATTAGGCCGATTACACGTCGTATTGATGGACCCGGTCCGTTCTTTCCTAATAAATATTAGAAGGCCTATCAATATATGTGTAAATAACCTCTACTTTTATTTTAAAACAATCAAAATAGAGTTCTAGTACACATTATGTGTGGGTATAAGTGAATAAGTGCATGTTTCCAGATGCCCTAGAGCGCAAGCAGATTTAAAGGTTTTAGATTACTAGGGATAAGTTCAGCAGTTATGCTCAGAAATATTTGTGGGTTAAATAGTTGTTTACAAATGTGGTGGATGGGTAGGTTTTACTTGAGTGACAGTAATTTTATTCGGTATTGTTTATATATATTTTTGTATTTTTTATTTATTTATTTACTTATAATAATACTATGATAAATTACTACTAGTATAAATTATGTGAATTTGTGCACCGTTGCCTACACCGCAGTATTTCTTTTGTAATACAGTATTTTTTTATTAATTATTGTATTAAAATTTAAATAAGAGCACCCAACGACCAATCTTTCACGAGTTGTTGGGACTCAATGTTGTGTATTTTTATTGAAATAAACTTATTGATTCTGATTCTGATTCTGATGATATTGATATGGTCCTTCGTCCTGCTTTTAAAAATTATAGTTTTTAGGATCGATGGTGAATCGGGCCGAATTTTTATATATTATAAACAATTAATTTTTAACCGATGGTTCTAGACCCAGATGGTCAAAAGAAGACTGTTTGATGGGCCTTACACCCTCTTGTAAGTAATTTGTTCACTTTTCACAAGTACTGATGATCCATCGATGTAATGTGTGATAGATCCGCTCTCTTTTTGCGCTATCAAAACATATTGCCTAATCTCACTCCGACTGTAGGCCATACAAGTTTACAAGTTTACAAGTTTACAAGTTTCCCCGGGATAGTCGTAAGCAGATTCATAATCTTGTTCGTAAAGCTTTTAGCTTTAGAATTATTGATAGTGTTTTCAATTTTTGCATCCTTTGCATCCGTATCCAAGTCTTAAGATTTTACGTGTTATTATAAACATCAAAAGCGTCAACAGTTTTTCAGTGTTTTATATACATATTGCTATGGAAGCAAATGCCCCTTGTGATACAATAAATTAATTACATTTAACGGGATTCAGTGTTACTTTGTTTTTAAGGAAGTATTCTAATTATTTATTTTATTTTATTAACTTCACAAACACACAACTAGTACAGATCTTAGTTATTCTTAGTTGTATTTAAGTAATCACGTTTATATTTGAGAGTGTACCAATTTTATATGACGGTAATATATCAAAGGTAGCAGCCATTATTGGCCAACTGGTCAGTTGTAATGAGCTCCTAATTTGACAAAGGGCAGTGCCCTAACCGTAAGGGTATAAATGAACGTCAACTATAGCTTGGCAAACATAGTGTCAGTCTTAGAAATTTAGGTTACACGGTTTATTTTACGAAATAAAACCGAAGCTCTATATGGTAAGAACGCACACAACTTACCACAGTAAACAAAATATATTACTTAAACTACTGAAAATTTAAATAAACAACTTGTTTTCAAAGGAATATCCCATTTTACTTGCTTCATACTCTTACATTAATTAGTAAGTGGGTAGAGGTTACTTAAGTAAAATCGATGAATGTGCTGCTTTGTCACCGTCCAAAGGTCAACCCTTTCACAATTCTCAGTAGTGTTTCCTCCACTGTGTTGAACAGATGTGCAATTTTGTTGTTGACTGAGTTGTTTTTACGAAATGAATTTGGACACGCAAAAAGGTTTGCGCAGAATTATCTTGGACGTTGTCGGAACTGTGTTTTGTGTAACTCTGGTAACCCATACGAGTCAAGGAATCAAAATATCTCGCACTAAAGTAGTTTATTGTGTCTTCCTGCTCTTCGTATTTTCAGCTTTCATTTGCATAAACCCGGAGCGACCTTTGGGAAACTACTCGGACACCATGTATCGAAACGTCATCAAAGAACTCTCTTTGCAGGCGGTGTTCAGCATGCAAATATTGTCTCCGATTGTTCAGCTTATCGCAAATATCGCATCAGAACAAATCGTTATAAAATGTATCAAAACTTTCGTAATTATCAGTGACGAACTTTCATTCCTCGGCTACCATTTGAATTTCAACGACGTGCAATATGCCTGGAGAGTGTTCACCTTAGCAACCGTCGTTTTTGGATCTGTAATGTTTGTTGATATTTTAATAGTTTTAAACATGCCTGCTGAGTCAATACCTCTGCTAGCTTTGAAAATGCACTTGTTGTACATGGTGTGTGCAGCTTTTGACTTAGCTAACCAAGTATATCAAATTAAAATATTGCAGTACTTTGCACAAGTCGCTCTCTTTCTGAAACGGGCCTTGCAAGATAAGTTGCACGGAAGAGAAAAGAACGCTGAAATTGAAAATCTGGGACACATAAGAAAAGTATTCGTTCTCCTTTCGAATGGATGCGAGTCATTCAACACAAAGTATTCTATATTCTTATTGTATACGTGTCTTAAAACCGTCATTACAGTCGCGCCTTGCCTGTGCACGGTCCTTTTAGAACGATTCGTGAGATTATATGTCTCGAATGATTTCGTTACTGTTTATAGTAATTTGCAATGCAGCTTGGATGTCTTATCCCTGCTTTGGCTGACTTATCAACTAATTTACATCCTTTTTGTTATCTACGTTTTTGATTGTGTCGCTGAAAAGGTAAGTGCTCTTTACTTTACATTTGTCATGATATTTAAAATAAGTAACAACACTATGTATATTTAGGCAAAAGAAGCCTTCAGTGGAGAGAAAGTTCTCCTCACGTCAGAAACTTGTCCATGTTTTTCTATACAGTTTGACCTCTAGTTTGAGGAGGTTTCTGAACCCAAGGGTCATTGTAGCAGGTCAAACCCGGGGCTTTAGGAACTAAAATCACACGCTCTAGCAAGTCAACATCCGCTTGATTGTGTTCTTAAGTATTACAACTATCCATATAATAGTGTTATGGATTATATTTTTTGATTTGATCTGTGGTCAACAAATCCCAGCTCTAGTTCGTTTTTTACCATTTCATGAAACTTTCCTTTTAAATTAGTATCAATGATCTTCACCGATGAAGTGGATTTTTCTAGCATTAACAATGAGACACTTCGTGGGCCTTTCAGTGGTGGAGTTGATAGTTACATGGTCCCTGTCGTCCCTACCATCCACTGTCACTGGATTCACCGTTCATTGATATACAGATAACCATTATACCATTCGATTATTATTTTTATATTGTTAATACGCGATCACGAAGTGTTTTACTTTGCAGTGCTCTATGGCGATGTAGGTTAGTTTAAATTAATATATACTTTGATAAATTAACCTAAACCTACCAGAGCACTACTGTTTTTGTCAGGGTTCGGTTGTTTTCATTGTTTTTTTCGATTTACGCCCCTGTAATAGAATCGTTCTATCTCAATAGTGATTCAATATTTTATAGTCGATTGTTTTGGTAGACGCTTATCGTACTCCACGCCAAATAACGTTGCTCAATATATATTATAAAACAACTCCATCCCAGACTTATATTTCAACAGCTTTACCCGTATATTTTATCTTAGAACTTAATAGATTGACTACTCAGTTTGATTATTTTCATCCAGTAATAAGTTGGTTGAAACCAATGAGTTTTATGCTGTCACATTTGTAATCAGTTATTGATAGTTTTATTGGCAGACGAGGGATTGGCAGGCGAACTTAATCTCATTAGGAAATTAAATGAACTATTCATTAATCTGAGTTGACTTTCTTACACCATTGTCATACTTCAACATACACCACACTTGTGTTCTTTGTTTTTCGTAAAATTTACATTACGAAGTAGTTTTTCAAAAGTTATTTTCAGAGGGTTTTAGACATTAAAGTGTTGGATACAGTCCGCGCCATTTATAGAGTCTGCCTTTTCTACTTCAGGACAGTATGGGTGTTTTCAAGTGACTTATTGCGTACTTTTACTCTTATTTTTCATTTTCAATTCGTTTGTGAACCTGATACTAATGTTTTTATTCAGTGCGATGAAACTTCCAACATCAAGAGTATTACTGTGTGGTTGATGTTGCGCTTTCTATTGGCAGCTCGTAATAAGTTTAGTGATGGTAAAAGTGACGCGAGCAGCAGTTCTGTCATACCTAGTTCAAAGTACAATTTCGAAATCATTAGTTGGACCTCTCCGATGTGAGTCACACTTAAAGTGTGTTTGTACTGGGGGTTCAGCAGTACATCTATGATAGACATATCTTCCATTTTATACCGTCATGACCACCCTAGGTTCCTAAATGAGATAATGGTTCACCTTTGTGCATCTTTTAACGATTTGTACCAAATTCATCAAGTTAGAGCCTTGGGACATATGAAAAAAACTTGCACATTTTCATAAATTATTAACAGAATGGTTCTTCTTCTTGCTCTAAAGTTTAATAACATGAAGTATTCTGTTATACTAAGTTTTAAAACTATACTCACTATTGCCATTTATTCGTACAGTAATATTTTGATAGAGAATTACTCATAAAGACGATGTTGAGAACATCGAAAATTCTGAGGGAGAAGACTTATATTTGGCAGCACAATGGCTAGCGTATCAAACTATTGACGTTTGGTTAGCGATAAGCATATACGATATCTTGAAAATGGAGAGGGCTTTTGTATAACAATTGTCATGGCTGTTTTTGTTTACGTCAATAAATAATTTGAGTTTGAGTATGGGAGGTAAGAACATGACTCAATACCTCAACCTCAACGTATCGTTATCTACATTTTATGAACATGGTGTTAATATACTAGCTATGGTGTTAATATGGTGTTAACAATGTGTTAATATACTAGCTGGTGTCAAGTTATTTATTTTGCACGATGTGTCAATTTACGGATTTACCTAGTTGATGATAATCAGGAGCTAGGTTATAAAAGTGTGTGTATAAAAGTTTGTGTAAATTGTAAAATTAAAAATTAATGAAAACTGTGAATCTAAAATCCGTTGTTTGGCAGTGCTTCCAGCTATAATTCGATTACAAGATAAGTGATCCTAACTGGTGGCATACAATTTAAACATATTAAAAATAAATTATTTACCTCCAAACAATGATCGATGGTGGTTCTGGGTTAATATTTAAACAAAATAAGAAAAATAGGAATATTTAAAACTCTCTGTGTATAGCAGCTGCATTTACAACTGCTTCTCCACAGCACATTTTAATTACAATGTGAAACATTATTGCTTTTCCATATATTAGGGAAACAACTTTACTTTTGACTCATTAAATTGATAGATTTGATATTTTATTTGGGTCTTCTTGGAATTCAGTATATTTTTAATAAAAGGACTTTGCTCGCCTAAGATAAGTAGTAAACGTGGTTTTGAACTCAAGAAACTACAGTTAAAGAACAAACAAATTATATTCTTAAACCTATATTATTTATATTTTAGCAAACTTTTATTTATCAAATACACTACACTAAAACTATTCTCACACCTAATATCTACCAAATAAATAACAAAATCTATACATTAAAACGAAACTTTTTTAGTCAAGAACTGAACGTTTGACGGTTATTATTAATAACTTTCCACAATTATTAATCATGCATTGCATTTATTATGCATTCTTTTATTTTAACCATGCAAAACATGTTTTATAATTTGTTATCATTTTAGGTGAATGAAATTTCAACTGTTATTCATGATTTGGTTTCTAGCGGTCAAGTTGACGACATTTCTGACCAGGTATTTATTACAATTATATTCACTTTATATGAAAACCTTATTACTCTATTGAGTTTGTCATAGATGCACTTTTGTTTTATCATATTGTTAATCGGCAGTCGTAGCTGTGTGGGTTGAGTACTGGCCTATCACCTAAAAGTCCCTGATTCAATCCCCAGTGAAATATATATGACTCAGACTGCCCCCGTGCTTCGTAAGGCACGTTAAGCTGTTGCTCCTGGTTACATCGGCAGGTCTTGTCAGAGGCAATAGTGAGACATGAAAAGTCTGGCAATAGACCTTATCCAGAAGGGTTACATGAACTTTATTTTATTTTTTATCATGTTCATCTTTTTCTTGCCACCATATTTCTCTAATATAGCCAATATTGACAAATACAATTAATTCAAGCTGTCGTTATTGTACGTAGGTTATATTAGTAGTTTATATAAATTTGTATAAGGGTTAAGCCAACAAGTCTATGTTTTGCCATATTTACTCATCATTTATTAATAATAGCATATTTCGCACCAAGGGCCGAAAGTGGGGTTTTGCTGGCCCGAGATCGCGTTTTATGCGATAAAAACCATAAAAATCCATAAAAACGTTCAAGGGCTATGCAAAACCCTTTCGGCAGAGGTGCGAACGCAATTTTTCACCATACTAAACTATGAAATAAACACTATAAAATACAAATTTGAATATTTATTTGAAAATTAACATCCTATAAACTAAACTATGAGGTTATGAATTAGTCTCGTTCTATTTTATTACTATCAATAAACAAACATCAGTAGTGGTGAAATACGGGGGAGGGGCCGTAATCGGCGCTTTTTCCCCATGTTATTCTTATGGGGATCAGTTTTTGCACCGACACCCGATCCCGCCCTACACAAGTTTCCTTGTTGGCCTATATTAATACCCAACCCTTGCCTATATTAAATATATTGTCCCCATCCCTCCTCTATATTTTTAAAAATTTTCAAAAACTATCTCTGGTGTTTATGTCTGATTTGTTTAAAACTTGGATGTGTTATTGGTGTTTTAATAAATTCCCCCAAATTAAAAAAAAATACTGCCGCCAACTTCCTGATTTAAAACTTGGATATGTTATTGTCCTAGTGTTTTAATAAATTCTCCCAAATTCACAAAAAAATACTACCACCAACTTCCTGATTTAAAACTTGGATGATTGTCGTAGTGTTTTAATAAATTCTACATATCCCAACTATTACGGTCGAACTGCCAATTTTGACCCTATTTTAAAATTCATTTTAATACATCCTTTGCAGAAATCCACGAGTTCTGGCTACTTGGGAACCCGAGCCATTTGACATATAATAAATCACCCTTCCTCCTAATTACCTTCTCTACCAAATACATGTCTTTATATTTAGTCTTTAACAATTCTTCTGTATAAAATCCTCCTTTGATTATATTGCCATTTTCATCTTTCAAAATATAAGTCACAGGCTTTGTTTTCTTAACTTCTGCTATTGTAAAAAGCTCCCCCGTCCAGTTGGGAGTATATCCTTTACTAAATACATGTTTATATTTAGATATCCTTACACTATCCCCCACCTTATATCTTGGCTTTTTAACTTGTACTTTAGATGCTAACCTTTCATGTACATCTTTAGAGTTCTTAGCACTTACTTGGTTAGGCTTCATCCCTATGGATCTATGTACTTTATTATTATATATCCTTATTAACTTTGGAAGTAAATCCAACCACTTGTAACTCCCTTGTGCACTAAACTCTCTATACAACCAATTCTTTAAAGTTCTCTGGAACCTTTCCACAATAGCCGCCTTAGTTGTAGAGTAAGTGTGGTAGTGATTAATATTTAGAATTTTCATTAGTTTGGTAAAATGTTCATTAAAAAATTCTTTTCCGTTATCAGATTGAATATTTTTAACTCCCTTTGGGAGAATAGTTTTTATAGCTTCTGTGACTACTAATCCAGTTTTATTCTTTAGTGGAGCAGCATAAGCTTTTTTAGAAAATGTGTCTATTAAAGTTAAAATATATTTATTCCCAGAATTCTCTCTAGCATAATTCCGCATATCTATTAAATCTATTTGAACAGTTTCGTTTATACCCAACACCTTAAAAGACCTTCTAACAAAGTTCTTTCTCGCGGGCTTATGCAATTCGTAAGCAATTTTTTCCATTTTTTATTCTTTATTTTTAATGTTAACGTATCTGCCAGTCTCTGTCGTTTCAAAAACACCTCCATTGCTACCAATTAACATACCATCACTCATTCTTTGATATACATAGTTTTTTGGCAAATATGCCTCTCCATCTAAAGTCTTAAATCCGCTTAAAGATGTAGGGTCTGCAACCAACAATTTAGGATTGTACATCATCAAATCGATTTCATTATTGTCTTGCATAAATTTATTAGTTTTATTGTTAAACCTTAATGCATGTGATTTTAAACAAATATCAAATTTAATATTGTCTTGTCTAAAAGTTTTAATATTATCGTCATACCTCAAAACTTGCGACATTAAACAAATATCACTCCTATCTTTGCCTTCAGGTACATTCTTTATTAATTTGTCCTCTGCATCCCACATATCTCTATCTAATGTTAATACATTATAATATTTATCCCCCTGTTTTATTATGCTTTTCTCACCTTTTGTTAATATTTGATTAACAACAGCCACATCATTTGGCAATGTTCCAGGTAAAATGTTTGTTAATTGCTTATTTTTACCATCAAATTTAAGACCGTCTAAAGTCACAGTCTGATGTTTTGTAACACAATCGTTCTCATCAACAGCGGGTTTAACACGAACTAGCCTTTTATTATTAAAATCCCAAAAGTTTAGATCCATTTTTGGTACTTGAGAGACGTTTACAACATCATCGCTTTCTTTACCAGCCAACAAATTACTTATTTTTCGCTTTTTGGCATTCCAAATACCATTCTCCGATTCCAAAAATTCATAATTATTTTTGTCTTGTACAAAGACACCATCTTTTCTTATTAAAGTTTGCTCTAATGTGGGTACATCGGTTGCGCTTTCACCTCGTTTAACATTAGTAATTTTGCGTTTATTAGCGTTCCAATTATTACTCTTGGATTCTAAAAACTTATATTTAGTATTACCTTGTACAAAAGCATCACCTTTCCTGGTTAACGTCTGCCCCAAAGTTGATACATCGTCAGTAAACTCCCCACCTTTAACACTACTAATTTTATAATTTAAAGCATTCCAACCATCATCTTTTAGATTTAAAGTAGTTTCTTTAAAACTTCTAGCTTCTGGTTTACTATACGGGTTATATACGCAATAAAATTTATCTATCATCTTTTTATTTAATAAACAATTCCACTTTCCCTCAATTCTTCTATGATAGAATCTATCTCATTATCCACTCCAGAATTTCCCGCCAATCGGCTTAACCAAAGCAGTCTTAACCTATCTACAAGCTCATTAGGATCGTCCCAATAAACATAGTCTATTTTATTACCAGTTACCTGCCTTAAACCTTCACCAACAGTCTTAAACAGGGGTTTAATTATATTAAGATATTTAGTGTGTTTATTACCTGACATCGCCGCACCTGTTTTATAACCCTTTAAATGTGCGTTTGTAGCTTCCAAAATCTCTTTATAATTTTGCAAATCAGCCTGACTATAGTTTACGGGTTCTTTTAAAGTTAACAATTCCCACAATCCCTTTGTCCCTTTATAAATTGTTTCTCCAACTGTAACATCATCATTGGCAATTTGAACTTCCTGATTCCCAATAAAAAATTTATGTCCTTCTCGCCTAATACCATATGTGGTGTCTGTCATACTACTTCTACTAAGGTAATTTCCTAAATAGTCTGATGCTAAAAGACCAAAATCTAATTTGTGTGGTGTTATCTGTGTTATTCTTGGTATTCTAGACGGGGTCTTTTCTAAAATCATTGGGAGAACTGGCCTCTCTGTTTTTGTGGCTAAATTTTTTAATTCTTGCAAAGGCTCTATTAACGGTTGGAATGTTTGGAACCTCTCTTCAGCCTCTAGAAATTTACCACGTTTTAACGCCCTATATTTTTCTCTTATTTGTTTTGCAGACTCTACCAATTCTTGTTGAATATTTGTTTTCATTTTATTTACATTTTATTTATCTCATTTGTCAAAGGATTATACTCAAACACCTTATCGTGTATTATTAGGCAATATGCAGATGTGTTTGAAGGGACATTTTCTGCAGTTTCAATTTCTAATTTAATATCTACAACCCCCTCTTTCACCGATTCATTCTGCCTAGAACAATCTATTACAATTAGAGGATATTTCTTTATAAAGTCAGCTCTGTTAAACATAGGATCGGGGACGGTGTTGTAGTAACTCTCCCTAAACCTCACAAACATCTCATAAGCTTTAGAGGCATCTCCATTTTCAAAGTCGAGATTTAAATCACTATAAGGATAATATTCAGAGTTTAAAAACACTTTGATATTTTTCAATTTACAGTGATCAAATTCATCAGTTCTTTTTCGTGCACTGTTGTCCCTACCTGTTTGGAAACCAAATATAATATACCTGGGCTTCTCCAAACTCGAAGACGTCTTAACTGACCATGTATGTCTCTTGGTTTCGGGGTATGATGGGAGTTCGTGTAGCTCCAAACTTCTAAATGCAATTTGCAAATTTTTATTTTGCAATAACATCTTTTGTAATTGAAGCTTCTCCCCATCAGATGGCACCACGTGCGGCATCACCCACTGAATCGATTTAAGTGTAATTTTAGGAATAGGATCGACCCCAGTTGGAGCATTAGATGTTGTTAATATACAATTTAAGTCGTTTTTGGATCTTTTCAACACCAATTCTTGTTTAACATTTACTAAAACCTTATTAAAATCCTCAAACACACCCATTAACAGCTCTAACGGGACACAAGTACTAAACTTGCCGCTTTTATGGAACTCCTTTAAATTTTCATCAGAATCAAATGCTACATTTGACAATTTCGTTGTTTTATTGTAAGAGCACAATATTTTCATAAGACTGGAAATTCCCGGATTTCTTACAATATCTATTTCTTTACCAGCAACTTCGTATCTAATTTCGTCAAATAAGAATGCAAATGCATTATTTATAAAATGTCCTTTATCATGATTCTCTATTTCTCCTTTAATATACAGATAACTCCTACATGGGAGTGTTAGTAAATCTTGATTATTTATGCATATTCGAATTTCATCGGAATTATTTATTGCTAAAGTGTTGTGTGGAACATAGGAGTGATTTGTAATTTTAACCAGGCTATCGTCGTATTGGAATTTTCCTGTAACGTCTAGAAAATCTTCCATTTTTATTAATAGAAAATTTTAACTTCAACCCAATTGATCGCAGAAACCTGGCATTTTGTACACTCAGTCCGTTCTTGTAAATTCTCATATCTTTTTTATATGACAAGTAATTGTAGTTTCTTCTTTATTAAAGTCAATTGGCTTGTCGTGTTGATCTGCAAATGTAATGCTAACAACATCTAAACTTCTCTTATTTACAGGGAAGTATATAATATTTCTGGGAACCTCAATAATTTTGTAGCCGGGAGGAGCTTCTGGGTAAAAACTGTGTATGGTGTGTGATTTGTCACCATTTAAATAAGACCCATTCGCAATATTACATTTTACTCTAATCACATTTACATTATTTATGTTGATTTTATTTACGGATTTAAACGCAATATCTGGAGTAGAAAATCCTTTAAATCCCAATAATTCAGACCCTAAACACAGTTTTGTAAAATCAAACACATGGCTAGAATGTAATGTGGCTTTCATAGTTTTATTATCGGCTATAAGTACAAAATCTGGGAGTTGCTTTTGAATTTCCTTCGCAAGCTCAAACACTTCGTATGTACCTTCAGCAATTTCAATTACATTTGGAGCTTTGTGATCGTAATAATACACATCCTCACCCTCGTCTATAGTTAATTTTGTGTCTTTAAGTTTATTTAATTTTGGAACTAGCCCTTTGTAAAATATAAGTTTGACTTTTGTATTAATTAATGCCACTTTATTTTGTATAATAACTTCAACTTTACCAGCTAATGCCCGGTTTAATTCGTCAATTGTGACCTCCCCTTTTGGGGTTGTAATGTTGTGTATTTTGTAATATGTCAAAGTATTTAGAGGTTTTTTAACATTAAATATAGAATTATAACTTTGAAAATCTACCAGTCCAATTACATAATCACCATTTAATTCTATAGGAGGAAAGAACACAGACTTCAACTCTGGCTCTGTACCCGTAAATGTTATAGTAAATGAATCCATTTTTATAAACTAAAATTTTTCAGAAATGATAAACATAAAATTCCACAAATGGAACTGTTTAAATCTTGTATTTGATCAGTTGTATAGTAAATTTTAGATGGTACAAAATATTCAATTACCTCTTTTGGAGGCTGTATTCCGAAAGGGTCAAAATATATTACAATATCTTTATTTTTACGATATGCTGTCCAATGTGTGCCCCTGTCACTGTCTAAATTAATAATTCCACATTCTCTTACTTTTGGCCTTAGATGTTTTAGCTCGTTTTTTAGGTACACTCCTCGAAAGTGAGGCACGTCTCTTGCTGCCTCTAACAGCTGAAAGTTGTCCATCTTTTTTATTAAATTTTAATCCCATTCCCATTTTTGCCTTGGCCTTCATCAAATTTGTCACTGCATAAGCTGCTGCTTTTTCGGCCAGACTGGCGTCCTTTGCCGAAACCCTAGTCCAAGCCTGGTCCGCTAATCTCATATCTGCCTTGTTCCGGGCGGCTGTATCAGGATTATTCATGTAGAATATGTCGTGCTCTTTACAATAAGAGTCTAGCTTATTTTTTGGAGGTACATTTCTGGCTAAATTTTCACGCACGTTAGTTCCAGGTCCACACCAACTATAATTTCCAGGTATGTGGAGAGGGAAAGGAAGGTTGTTTATAAGGGTATTTAACAAGCCACGGCCTCTATATGGCTTTAAGAATAATCCCTTACCTTGGACCTTTTTACACTTTCTCTTTGCCATTTTTATTATATAAAAAATGTCATTTATTCAACAAAAGAACAAATTAAATTGCACATAAAGAAAATACACCATTTTTATTATATAAAAAATGTCATTTATTCAACAAAAGAACAAATTTAAAATAGCACATAAAGAAAATACACCAAAGAAGTTGGGTCTATTTCCTAATAATATTCGCTGTCTTATAATAGGGCCCAGTGGTTCGGGGAAGACTGTTGTAATTTATAACTTAATTGTAAAAAAACAAGGATTAAAGTTTACAAATTTATATATAATATCCAAATCTTTAGAACAAGAAAAATATAAAAAAATAATTGAAATATTCCGTCTGTGTGATGAAGTTAAATTACACACATATTCAAACTGTGAAATCACACCAAATGATGTAGAATCACACTCAATAGTTGTATTTGACGACATAAATAGTCCAAATATCACACAATTTTTCTCAATGGGCAGACACAAAAATATTAACAGTTTTTACTTGTGTCAATCTTACAGTAAAGTAAACAAACATTTACGTGACAATGTTAATTTCCTAATATTATTTAAACAAGACGATTTAAATTTAAAACATGTGTATAACAATCATGTGGGAAATGATTTTTCATTTAACCAATTTAGAAATCTCTGCCATCAATGCTGGGATAGGTCTAAATATGGCTTTTTTGTAATAGACAAGGAAAGTCCAAAGAATAATGAGAAATATAGATTTATGTTTGACCAATTTTATAATGACCAAGGGCAAGAGTGTTGATGCCATCCAGAATAAACCTCTTGTCGTCATCAAAAGAGAGTACCTTTTTGTTCATCGTTAATGTTTGAAGATGGTGGTTTGTGGATTTAATTCTTGTAACATTCTCATAGTAATCTTCCCCGGTTGCAAGACAGTGTAAGTAATGTTGGTGTCTTAAGAGATGTTTAACTGTAGCGTTGTCAGCTCCCTTTGCCTTTTTAACCTCTAGCTCATTTTGATTTTCTTTTTCGTATAACCATTGTAAAGGAATGAAAGAGTATAATTTTGGCCTTAAACCACAATATTCATACATAATTTGACCATTTAATTCGTCTTTAAACTTGCCCGTAACTTTTTTATTTTTATCAGAGTATAAGAAATGATCTTTACTATATGCAGAGGTGTCGAAACAGTCCAAGTCACTTTGTATTTCCTTGTAAAAGTCCTCTGTTACTATAGAATAAACAAGGCTGTCTGTGTCTGTCATTAAGAACTTTTTATTCTTAAATTTTGACATATAATTATAGTGGAAATCATACATTATTACTTTACTGATATCCAAAATGGTCATTCCTAAATATATTGGTTTATCAAACTTTACAATTAATTTATTTAAATGCACAGCATGCAAATTGTTATCGAACATTTTGCTACAGTCAAACCTTGGCTTTGTAACGTACTTTGTTAACTTAGACTCGTCTACAAGATGTATATCACGAAACTTGCGTTGGTTCATAATTGTTCGACCAAAGAGACTGTTATTTAACAGTTTGTAAAAGTCTTTTTCAAAATCGTGTTTAGCTTTTTGTCGCTTTTCAATATTAAAATTAATATAGGGCGCGAGCCATTTTGATTGTCTGAATTTTAAAATTCCGTGGTATTTTGTAACTACCAAACCCAGTTCTTCGTATTTTTTTAGTGCTTTATAATGTAAAATATATTTAGTTTTGTCATTTAAATTTGGTATTAATTTTCCATTCATTTTTTCTGGTGCGAGCGGGTAGTCATTATGCAAATCGTGTAAACTTTTATCGTATTTTAAATCAACTTCCAAAATAAATCCAAAGTTTTCATTTTGATTGTATTTATAATCTTTCTCATTTGTCCATCTAAAGCCATCAACGGGCAACGACTCGCACATTGCTGTAGAGTATAGCGAGTTGCAGTCTAAGTATACAAGATAGGTGCTTTCTTGATTTGGGTCATAATGTTTGCCCATGTACTTATTATTGGCTTTAGCGTAGCGCGTGGAAATCATACTTACACCGCCTCTAATGGCATGTTCTATAAACAAATGCATGTCAACGTCTTGAAATAATTCTAATTTTATGCCGGTCATTCTAAGACACGCCTCCCATGTTAGTCCAGGCAGTGAGTACATGTGGACAGGGTCGAGTTTATAATCCTTTAAACACAAGTCCCTAAATGTCTCAAACACATCAGCCAATAACAACACATCTGTTTTAAGGTATAAATCGTGATATTCTTTTAAATTCTTTATATTAAAATGATTCCATACGTTTTTAGCATGTTCATATTGTGCAGGAGATATACATTCTTTAGTTAGACTACTGTAAAATGCCTCTATGGGTGGGAGAGGCTCTAAAAACTTTTCTGGTCCTGTCATGTATTCGTACGGAAATTCGCCCTTACGTTGTAGTAGTGGATTGTCTATAAATCTAAACGTATTTAAATTGGAAGCTAATTTGCTTAAGGGAAGAGACAAAAAGTTGTAGGAATCCAAAAATACCAAATCATCAACAGAGAACGAAATATACTTTTCCATATCTTTGGCTATGCAATTCAATTTGTGGTTAAATTTTCCCAAGTGTTGCATTATTAAATGACCATCGTAGTTTTTAAGATTGTGGAAGAATACTGGAATTTTCTTGGTTACTTTATAGTTTAAATTGCAAGAGTTGTGGGAGGGCCCCCTGAACTCGCCTGTTAGGTGGCAGTGGTCGCGCACTTTATCACACAGTAACGGCTGTTGGCATATGTGGCAGTGTGTAGAGTTTTGGAATAACATCTCTTGCTCTGGAGTCATTACAAGGGGAACATATACTCCCATCTGACTTTTAATAAAGTCATAAGTTTTAAATAACTTTTCGAAAAACACATCCATCACATTTTCACCGCTGTACAACTCTTCGTAAATAATTTTAGAATCTCTCACCACAACATAAGCAAATCCAGAAGGAGTGTGTTTGCCACAGTTTATAAAACATTCGAAATCTGCATAAATCACAAAGGGAGCTTTAAGTTGATATTTGTAATTCGTAAATTGTAGTGTATCTTTTTTAGACATTTGTACTCTTTGGGCATCAAAGGTTTTACAATATGTTGTGTGACGTTCCAATATATCTTTGGTGCAAAAATGTTGCAAACAGAACTTGCAAAAATATTTCTTATTATTGTCTTTTGTAGAATTAAACATTAACTTATCAAAATCACGAATTAAACAGTAGTGTGATTTCCGACCTTGTTGTAGAAGCAGCAGGTTGACGTGCGTATTACTATTTAGTTAAGTTATTCTCAGTGGATATATTAATTGTCCTTCAATTCCATATACATTAACACTTATGTTATTTTGTTTTTCAAATTTATCAATGTCGGATATTTTTACGGGATATTTTATATTTGACATATTCAACTGACCTATGTGGGGTTCGTAGTAAAATACTTGATTTGCATGTTCTCCATGATTCCTTGGTTTCAAGCTTGCTAAAACACTCCACACGAAACATTTATTATCACTATTTTTAATATTTAAAACAGCGTGTTTTGATTTTATATTTTCTGGTGTGGGTATGTATGAGTTGGGAGTTAGGGGTTTATACTTGTAAACATGCAGCTGCCAGTATTTAGTATGGTCATATATCCATCCACTGCCTTGGGCTTGATACTTGTGCATGGAGGTATCGATCTTAAAAAGTGCTTCTTTAATTTGAGTTTTTAATTGTGCTTTCTCAATTGATAAAGTAGTTAAACTTCGAAAATCAGCAATACATTCTTTGTCAATGATTAAATCACCATTATTGTCCACCGAGTGTTTGATGAACTTTACCCTCCTAATAAGAATCCATTTGATAGGTAGGGGACAAGATTGAAGGGTGTCTAATACTTCCACAGATTCACCGTTAAATATACAACTTGTAAGGTCGTTTGTCACATCGTAGGTGGTGTCGGGGTTTGTTCCGAGTGATGACTCTCTTACACACATTACAACTATCATGTTTTTCTAGCATATGCGCTTTAAAATGATTGTTATTATCAAATATTTGATGGCATTTTTTACAAATTTTAGGAATAACTTTGTGAATGTTACGATAGTGTCTGATTAAATTGCTTCTGTTGGAGCAGGGCGCGGAGCAGATTGCACAGGACAACATGTTGGATGTAAATAAGTTTTGAGATGACATTACTCTGCTTTTTATAAACAAAAAATTACCATTTTTTAAATTAGACAAAAATTATTTAACAGCGGTTTTTAAATTATATTTTACAAGTTTACGAGAGTTCATATTCGAAATGCAGTCACATTCGAAATATGATTTACAAATGGATATTTAAATATGGAAACCTTAAAATTTGGAAATGGTGAATTGGAGATTTACAAATATTGGGCTATTTCACAATTTTCGGATGGATTAACAGTTGTGATTGTCCCTGAAGACACCACCTTAGCTAACACTACCGTCGCTAACACTCCCAGCTAACCGGAGTCCTGGGTGTGAGAGGTGGAGAGGCCGTGGCGCCGAGACGTCCGGTGGAGAGGTGAGCCGTGAGGAGTCCAGTGTGGTGGCGTCATGTGGTGCCGGTGGTGAGGTGTCAGTGGTGAGATGTCGTGTCACTGGTCTTGTAGAACAATAGTGCTGTGTCTTGTGGGTGGCTCCTTATATACACGTCGAGAGGCTGGATTTTTCAATTTAACCAGGAAATTACCTCACATTGGCTGGACTTTCAACCAGGAAATTACCTCTATGGTAAGTGGAAATTCTGGTCAATGTGACGCATGCTTGCACATGACCGACTTTAGTGTGTTAGTATGTCAGTGTGTCGGTGAATGGCGGATCGTTGCGTGTGCCGTGGCGTCATGGTTAGTGGGCAGCGATGCGGATCGTTGCGTGTTTTAATTAATCAGTTGGCAGTTTTAATTCGACCGTGGTTGGGATTTATTCAAACACTAGGACAATAACACATCCAAGTTTTAAATCAGGAAGTTGGCGGCAGTATTTTTTTTTAATTTGGGGGAATTTATTAAAACACCAATAACACATCCAAGTTTTAAACAAATCAGACATAAACACCAGAGATAGTTTTTGAAAATTTTTAAAAATATAGAGGAGGGATGGGGACAATATATTTAATATAGGCAAGGGTTGGGTATTAATATAGGCCAACAAGGAAACTTGTGTAGGGCGGGATCGGGTGTCGGTGCAAAAACTGATCCCCATAAGAATAACATGGGGAAAAAGCGCCGATTACGGCCCCTCCCCCGTATTTCACCACTACTAACATCGATAGTGCAATGTTTTGAATTTTGTTGTTATTTTTTCGGTGTTTCAACCAAAGAACACAAAATAGTATGCACGTATTAACCAGGTAACGTCGTGTACGCTTGATAACAAGTTGGCAACACTGGCTAAATAGATCAGATGACTTTCGGTCCTTGAGCGGAAAAACTCGACTTTCGGTATTCAAATGACGTTCCGAAAACGGGTTATTACAGCGCAAGGTTGGTAGAGCTTTCAGACAAGGTGTGCTGATTTACATAAGAGCAATGTTCGCAGCAAAGAGGTCTTACGAGGTCGTCCAGCTGATTCATAAATCCACAACATACCATAAAGTGTAGCCAACCTTACAGAGTATAATATTGGTACAGTTACAGTTAGTTTTAAATAGCCACTGGACAGTGGACTTTCGGTACATGACTTTTACGTATTTACTTGAATAATATTAATTAGGTAATTGTTATTACAGTCGTAGAACAAATTGAATTAAAAGCCGTTGGTATTTAGAACTGTTTACAAGTATAAGTGTCAAAGAATTAAAAAATAACTAAGTTAACTAGTCAATCTTGTCTAAGTTTAATAATTTGAAGCCTTTATTGTAAATGGAATTCATCTTAAACTTGATACCTAATATTAAACAATACAATTTATTGTTCATGGACATCGGGTAGTAATAAAAAATAATATTATTGTTATTATTAGGCCTTCCTTATTGTTTTAATAAATTGAGTTTATTCATTTTTCAAACTAGATTAAAACACGTTTCTTTTCACTGTTAGGTTTTGTTTTTATATGCAGTGTAAGTTAATAATCAGAATAAATCAAAGCGATATATTATTAGTTTCATTAAATAACAGCTGATAAAAATATTCAAGCAGTTAAACAATTTCATTTTAACAACGGTGAGAAAAATATGGTACTCGTACGATAAATATCGTGTTTCCAGCAACACTGCAGATTGGATTGGTGATCACGTGACCTTCCACCTGTTTTTACGAGGTCTCTTCCGGTAAAGCAGAAATCCTTCAATAGATCGACTCAGCACACCTTGTCTGAAAGCTCTACCAACCTTGATTACAGCGTAGTATGGTGACAAATAATTTCTTCTCCTTTCCTTTTCGAGCATCTGATCCCGCTGTAGGGAAATGTATGCACATAACAAATTTATCGTATTACATATATACTAGTGGCTTGAAAGGGCAATAGCCCGTAACCTTGCTGCAATACTCTCCCTTATATGATATTTTTACTCTTTTCATGCTGATGGAAAATAAAACAATATAAGTAGGAACATATGTCAGTTCGTAAACTAAGTATACACTTAATCACATATTTTAATGGAAACAAAGCATACGTTTCAAATTCCAATGCTTTTCTTATGGGGGGTTTTTTACGTTATTTCTCGTTTGGTGGAAACATTTTAGAAATACTGCTATTTTTTCCGAGTCCCTGGATTCAAGACCTTTAACTTGAGCCGTCTCCCATCATCCTGCAATTTTCCAAAGTCCCACAATTAGTTTTGACTTAAGAATTTCGCTTACAGAATTATATATAAAGATATGCAACTATCTGTTACCAGAAGCAACTTCATTCGCGTAGTTTTTCTTGCCTACAATCGATTCCCGTTTCTTTTTACATTGGTAAAAATATTGTTTCCATGGCAAGTTAAATTAAATCATTACTCCATAAGGTCAACATTGATAATTTCAAAGTCCAATGAGGCGAAACCCTAGAGTCCTAGGACCTTGATTAGTGGCTAGAAACGTTCCTAAGGTTAACCTGAATGACCTTGCAAAGTTGATCACAGTCGGATGAGTGGTGTAGGAGCGCATAAAGAATAAACAGATAAACACACATTGTCATATATATATATATATATATATATATATATATATATATATGAGAGAGATACATTCTTCAACATACCATTTTATTGATCGTTGTTACGGTCTTAATTTTTTTCGATCAATTTATTTCTACGAAAAATATGTTTAAACATGAAAAACTCAACTCCGTTAAGCACTGTTTTTTTTTTCTTTAATTTACTGCAAAATAAATTCAGATTCCGTCTTCAAAATAGTTTTGTATCCATTAAAACTTTAAACAATGGGCAAAAATAATTCCTTCAGTATTATTTGTTTAACATTTCTTTTGTGACGATGAATCCTTGAGAACATGTAACCTTTTGTTTAATATATTTGAAAAGTTGAAATGTTTTGTTAATTTTTATGTTTTATTATGAAAATTAAAAAAATTTCACATGCAATTTTTTTAACCTCAAAATATATATTTAACATCTAGGATATATATTTAATTATTTTATACAGGCTTAAAACAAGGAAAAACAATATTAGTTATTTTCAAAATTCATTCATTTTATTTACCAGGCATAGATGAATTCGTTGTCATTTCTCATTGTCAGGAAGCGTTTTTCAGGTTTTCTTTCCTCGTCTCTTCATTATAATCTTTCCAGGACGGTTGATCGGGTAGTACTGAAAACGTCCGTGCTGAGTAATGTCTTTAGATGTCTGATGTAGGCAATATTTTGTCAAGTTGGGGCCACATCATCTAGATGTGTGACGTCAAGGGATCGTTGGAAAGTTATCGGTCAGCAGCTGCTTGGTGTCTCTTTCCATCCCGATCTTTTATTGGTATTTTCCTTCTCACAGAATAGGAAGTCTTCCTCCACCGTCCTCTGCGTGGAGGGTTTTTGGCCTTTAGTGATTTTTATAGGTTTTTCTGTGTTCTCCTTTTTTGTGTTTTTAATTGTCATTAATTTCTCCTAGCCCTATCCCCCAGCCACGAGAAGACCTAAATTTGTCCCAAATTTGACCCAATATTTGACCTAAATAGTCGAGTGCGGTAGGACTGGGAAGGGTACGACAACCCGGCTCTGTTCTGCAAGGTTCCTAATTAATAAAGGCGGTTGACCATTCCCACCGGACGAACTATTTGTCAGCCAAACCAGAGAGTTACCTACGTTATGGAAGTTGCCAAATTCCGTGGTCGTATGTGTAGACGTTTGGCCTGGGGGATGATCGGGTTTTCGTATTTATATATATATAGATTTATCAATAATTTATATTTATTTTGACTTTATTGACATTGATTGCATTAGTATTTGCAAATATATAGCTAAATAAGTTTAACTAAAGAAATGTTATTATTCTAATACATGGTAGATTTCATATGATTCACAGGATTTGATAACAAAATAATTCATCATTGTGTTTATAGCGTTTATTGAACATAATACCAAATAACAGAGAGAACTTTAATAAGATAAACTTCAGCAAATTATGCTAATTTTAGATATATATTTGTTTTAGAAAACAATGTGTCATTAACGATCCAACTAATATTATAAATGTGAAAGTTTGGATGTATGTACGTTGTAGATGGATGTTTGTAGTCCCATCACGCAAAAACTACAAAACCTATTTAACTAACATTTTGCATGAACATAGCTTACATGTCATATTGACATATAGACCTGATAATGTCCACATCCAACCTTATGGCTCCACCCCACAGTATTGTAGTTGCAATGCAAATCTTATGGGAAAATTACCCTTTAGCATTTACAACAATTAAACATATGTACGATTGGGTTTTCTTTATATTTGTGTCACACTATCTTGCAAACCATGCAGTCAGTGTTTGTAAGGGTTTCTTATAATGTCACATGATTTTGTTCTCTATTTGTTATAATTAGTTGTAACCAAAAATGCCCAATCTTGTTTCAGCTATTCAGTTTTTCAATCGAAATACTACATACTGACTTTCACTTCAATGCATGTGGATTTTTCAAAATTGACTTCACGCTTATTTTTATGGTAAGTTGTTATACTTTTTTATCGATATCATAATATTTTATATTTCACTAATTACTGATATATCAATTTAATATGATTTATGAAACTCACACATTCAATGGTGTATTTTTACTTATTAATTCCTGACTATATCCGAATGGTCGTGAATCATTTGATGATAATGTCTGACCTTTTAAAAAAGGTGTGTGCCTTCAGATCCGCGTATATAGGGTAATTTTAAAACAACGCTTTTGATCCGTGAAGAGAGAGAGGTGCAAGATTCCCCCGAAATTACCTCCTGCAGCATGGCCGTACCCAAGCATGGTCATACATGATTGTGATGATATGATTATGATTAACGGTTCATGAAGTCACTGATTCTCCCATTCAAATATGCATATGTAGATTAGGGCATCTCATATTAAAGGGACGATATTAGTTAATACAATTACAACTAGGTGTACGATCATTACTCGCGTGTAAGGAAAATCGAAACATATGATCAAACTTAAATTGAGTCTCATTACAGATTCAGGATCTATTTGAGTAACGTCATCAGAATACCTTCCGGTATCATTCAAAGACCGCCGGAAAGCGTCTAGTTACAGTCACTTCTACGCGAAGACAACATGATGCGGTAGCTCAGTGGATATCGCTAGCCTAACTTTTTAGCCATAGAAAAATATTCATACATTTAATACTTGTTTTATCAAGGGAAATTTTGTATAAATCCGTTAATTTATTTATTTTTAAAATAAATGTTAGGCTTCAGGTATAGTTTGTTGTTAGGATTGGCATGGGTGTATTACAAAAACTATTTTGGGCTAGGCAGTGATTTTACAGTGTGATTAAGTTACTTATAAGAGAACAGCGAGTTTCCTAAATACAGTATACTAATGTTACTTACAATTTATATACTAAAAATATCCTTAAGAACTAACAATCATGAAATTAAATGCTATAAATATGGGTTGGTCCATGACCGTACATTAAACTTTTAAAATGGCAAGAAGCCTAAGTGTATATGCTACATGTTGTTTAAGTATTGTAGAACAGTTGTGCTATCAATTTAATGTCAGCTTACTGTAATCCAAACCTTAGCTATGTCAAATCATTTCAGATAACTTTAAAAAAAGGCTGTTTGGTTAGAATAGTGTAAAGCTTTTATTGTGGTTAGCTACAACATTACTGGTAATGTATTTTAAGTAATGTAGAATAGTTTTACATTTGTTAGTAACTGAATAAAATAATAAACTAAATTAGTTTTACTGTACCTCAAGGTTAGTTATTTTAATTATTTTGTAAGCCTTGACAAACTTTTTTTACGAATATATCATTGTGTATTATACATATTATTTAGGTTACTATTTATTTACTTATGTTAAGGATTGAATGTTTATTTTTTTATTTAGACTGAACTCCTTCCCCTTAAAAGGTATATTACAACTATAATTGAAACAGAATTTTAAATTAAAACGCAAACTAGGATTACCGTACACGTTGTTTTGTATTACATGTAAAATTGTATAGGGATATTTTGTGAACTGACCATAGCAACTTAGCAAAGGATTAGTAACAGAATTTTAATTTGTTTCTGAATTAAATATGATGACTATGGAAAATAAGCTCAAGTGGGTTTCGTGGATTATGTTGTTCACATACTAAACCGTAGAGAAGGAATTTTTGGTAGTCGGAGAGAGTAGCCTCCACTCCACACTCCCCCTCGTGGATCAAGAGCATTGTTGAGAAGGAATTGTTGCTAGTCAGAGAGAGTAGCCTCAACTCCACACTCCCCCTCGCGGATCAAAAGCGTTGTTGAGAAGGAATTGTTGGTAGTCAGAGAGAGTAGCCTCCACTCCACACTCCCCCTCGCGGATCAAGAGCGTTGTTAAGAAGGAATTGTTGGTAGTCGGAGAGTGTAGCCTCCACTCCACTCCCCCTCGCGGAACAAGAGCGTTGTTGAGAAGGAATTGTTGGTAGTCGGAGAGAGTAGCCTCCACTCCACACTCCCCCTCGCGGATCAAGAGCATTGTTGAGAAGGAATTGTTGGTAGTCAGAGAGAGTAGCCTCCACTCCACACTCCCCCTCGCGGATCAAGAGCGTTGTTGAGAATGAATTGTTGGTAGTCAGAGAGAGTATCCTCCACTCCACACTGCCCCTCGCGGATCAAGAGCGTTGTTGAGAAGGAATTGTTGGTAGGCGGAGAGAGTAGCCTCCACTCCACACTCACCCTCGCGGTTCAAGAGCGTTGTTGAGAAGGAATTGTTGGTAGTCGGAGAGAGTAGCCTCCACTCCACACTCCCCCTCGCGGATCAAGAGCATTGATGAGAAGAAATTGTTGTTAGTCGGAGAGAGTAGCCTCCACTCCACACTCCCCCTCGCGGTTCATGAGCGTTGTTGAGAAGGAATCGTTGGTAGTCGGAGAGAGTAGCCTCCACTCCACACTCCCCCTCGCGGATCAAGAGCATTGTTGAGAAGAAATTGTTGTTAGTCGGAGAGAGTAGCCTCCACTCCACACTCCCCCTCGTGGATCAAGAGCATTGTTGAGATGAAATTGTTCTTAGTCGGAGAGAGTAGCCTCCACTCCACACTCCCCCTCGCGGATCAAGAGCATTGTTGAGAAGAAATTGTTGTTAGTTGGCGACAGTAGCCTCCACTCCACACTCCCCCTCGCGGTTCATGAGCGTTGTTGAGAATGAATTGTTGGTAGTCGGAGAGAGTAGCCTCCACTCCACACTTCCCATCGCGGATCAAGAGCGTTGTTGAGAAGAAATTGTTGGTAGTCGGAGAGAGTAGCCTCCACTTCCACCCTCCCCCTCGCGGATCAAGTGCGTTGTTGAGAAGGAATTGTTGGTAGTCGGAGAGAGTAGCCTCCACTCCACACTCCCCCTCGCGGATCAAGAGCGTTGTTGAGAAGGAATTATTGGTAGTCGGAGAGAGTAGCCTCCACTCCACACTCCCCCTCGCGGATCAAGAGCGTTGTTGAGTAGGAATTGTTGGTAGTCGGAGAGAGTAGCCTCCACTCCACACTCCCCCTTGCGGATCAAGAGCGCTGTTGAGAAGGAATTGTTGTTAGTCGGAGAGAATAACCTCCGCTCCACACTCCCCCTCGCGGATCAAGAGCGTTGTTGAGAAAGAATTGTTGGTAGTCGGAGAGAGTAGTTTAGGCATGTCTTTCAAGACGATTTATATTTACCTGCTTCTTAATTTATTTGTTTGCATTTACTCTTATATTAACTATGTAAACTGTATTTGTATTTAAAATTAGATACCAATAAATTGTATAAAGTGATTGTGTATAAACTATCAAACACTTTTGTTATTGCAGAACTAACTTGAAAATTTGAAGATTTGATGTTGTTTGGTCGTTGAAACCCCATGAGTGTTAGAGCATACTTTCAGGAATAAAGAAATTATAAAAACACAAAAGGCCAAGGGAGAACTTGGCTATCATGGTTTTAATATTCTACTAATACATATTTGTTATAACAAGTTTTCACGCGTCCTTATTTTCGATATTTATGAATTGGAGTCTAAATTTATTCAGTTTTTAAAAACAACAATAGCCTTACACATTACAAAAACATAATCTAAAAGGTCGCTGCTATTCCTCGCACATACCTGGCGGTACCTACGAGCTCTATGCAAATTATGCAAACCTTTTACCTGGACTTTTACTATATGCAAAACTAATGACCAGGTGCGAAAAAATATGTGGTTAAAATCAACGTAAAATGGTTTGTATATAACAAATATTAGATTTCTTTGAATATTGTACCATCTCTAGCAATAACAATAGAA